>CM053582.1:435936306-435971195 GCA_028627135.1 Pseudochirops cupreus
ACTCAGGAACTGGCCCCTTCCATTTAGTATTAATCCTCAGTACAGAACAAAGCCTTTCTGTAGCAACTGGTTTGGCTGATCATGTTGGAGTCCTGTCCTAAAGTAATGATAACACTGCGACTGGTATATTTCTCCATATGATTAGGAGTCAAGTCCCACAAATTTCAGGATAATGATTTTCATTAAGATGTAAAAAAAAACAAGTCAAAAGAAAGTCAGAAACAACTACCTGACTTTTTTTGTTAATCACAAAATAAGAACTCTCCAAACCGTGATCAGATCAACTCTGCCTTTGTTCCTGAAAGGGGTGTATAAGTCTATTTCTCTTACGCCCCTAGTCATGTTCCCCATAATTTTCTGGACCAAAGTATCCCTCCCTAATCACCATTCCCTTATACTTGTTGCCTCCCCGAATTAGAACGTAAACTACTTGAGATCATAGACTCTTTGCTTTTGCATTTGTAGCCCCAACGCTTGGCACAGTGCTTGGCACATGTTCAGTTGTTTTTCAGTAATGTCCGACTCTTGGGGACCCCATTTGGGGTTTTCCTGGCAAAGATACTACAGTGCTGTGTCATCTCCTTCTCCAGCTCATTTTACAGATGAGGAAATTGAGGCAAACAGGGTTGAGTGACTTGCCCAAAGTCACACAGCTAGTAAGTGTCTGAGGCTGAATTTGAATTCAGGAACATGAGCTTTCCTGTCTCCAAGCCCCACAGTCTATCCACTGCTCCAGTGCTTAAGAAGTCTTTTCATTCATTCAACCATTGCTATCTTTCCCAAATAGGGTCTTTCTCTAAAGAGAAAAAGGAGGCAGTCCTTGCTCTGATTTAGCTATGTGGATTTCCTTTATTCACTTCTACACAAACCAAAACCACATGAGTAAGCTGAATAATTGATCTTTGGCAATCTGGTAACTCGAAACTTAGAAGGCACAGCTGAGGTTAGTAAGGGTTATAATCGAGGCATAGTATGGAGTCAACTAGTCAGTCTACTGCTTTTATTAAGCATTTGTTCTCTTATTTATTTATCTGTTAAGCATTTATTATTAGCACAAGCACTGTGTTAAATGCTGAAAATACAGAGAAAAAAATTAGTTCCTGCCTCAAGGAACTTACATTCTAATGCGATAAAAATGCAAGCCATGTACAAGCCACATATAGTATAAATAGAAGGTAACCTCAGAGGAAAGGCACCAGTAGGAGAGGAGATCAGAAAAGGCCTCCTATGGCAGATAGGAGTTGAGCTGTCCTGAAGGAAACCAAGGAAGGCAGTCTGGGAGAGAGAAGGGCAAGTATTGGAGACTTGAGGGGCTGCCAGAGCAAAGCCAATGAGTCATGTGATGGAGCAACATGATGGAATAAGACTTCTGGGGTGAACATAACACATATTTCTTTTTGAGTTAGCAAAGCTTTTGAGGAGGCAATGAGTTACCACAGCAGCTCTGAGATGGAAACTTCTATCCCTTCGCAAGCTCTTTGGGAGTTTCACAGGTGATGACTTTACTTAGGCCAGAGGTGGGGAACCTAAGGCCTCACGGCCACCTGCGGCCCTTTGACTGAATCCAGACTTCAGTCAAAGGTCGCACTTGAGGACCTAGAGGTCATAGGTGACCTCAAGGCCACAGGTTCCCCACCCCTGGCCAAAGTAACTTAGCTGCAACTAACTCCCTTCTGAAGGGAGTTTTCTTCTTCAAACCCTCTATAAACCAGGTTTAAACCGGCTCTGCCACCCTCAACTTTCCTTTGGACCCTACCCCTTACCATGCATTTGAAGGGGTCAGAGGAAAGTGGATGCAGGACAGGAGATGAACAGCTCATTGCCATGAGGCTAAATGTGAGGGCGAGTGTAGGCACTTCATATGTACACCTCTCTCACCCCATGTCCCACCCCTGAGGCCCTCACCTGCCCGACCATGCTAAGCAGCTGAACTCCCCTCTCACCTCGGCTCAGCCAGCTCTGCCACACTTGGTCCTTTCTCCCCCATAACTGCCATCATCCTTTTCCCCCCACCTCCCCAAGGACAAGCAAAGTTATTACAATAATGAATTAGCCATCCTGCTTACTGCTGCCAGTGGCGAAGACAATTATCCCACTCCACATCCCCAGCCGCTGTTCAGCTCCCTCATAAAGAGAGGCTTTTGGGGCCGCTTTGTGCTTTGATTGGAAATGAAGAGATTGCTAATTAGGGAACACCTGCTGGGACCCAGGCTGGCAGGAACAATGGCAGGATGGACTGAGCGTCCATTTAAGGCGGGGTTGGGGGGGACGCTATACAGAGAGAAGAGAGGAGGCAAGAGCAACCCGGGCACCTTTATGATTTAATTCAACTTCCTTCTACTTCTAGCCCCCTACCCTGATGCTGTAAACAAAAACAGGACAATTTTATGGTGCTTTTCACCTTATAAAGCATGCTAATTTGTTTATGTGCCACTATAATTCTGCCTCTGTTTGCATAGGTCAGTGCCTGGAATGTCTACATAGACATAGGATGAGGTGTGCATGGCTGCCTCCAGATATCTGTGCAGATGGGGTGGTCAGAGCACCTGGGGACCTGAAGGGCCACAGCTCTCCATGGAAGGCAGGTGGTGGGGGATGTGGGTATGCAGATGTGGTCCGCTGGCTCAGGTTCCATCTGACCAATCAGGTCAATGACCAATCAGGCCAAGGGGGACTCCCTCTGTCGAAAGTTAGACCCCGGAGACCAGCTGAATCATTTATTAATTTTGCTACTTATAGGAACCGCCCCCTCCCCAGCCCTTCCACAACCTAGGAGAAATTTCACTGCTGCTTACCTTCTCGGAATTAAAGTTCAATTTGGCTCTGAATTTAGATTGGAGCAATAGTGAAGGACTTTTTTCCATTTCTTCTTGCCTAAAAAGCATCCCTTTCTCCCCTTCCTTAGGGGAGGTGAGGTGAGGGTATTCATGGCTATAGGTAGCTTAGACAGTGAGTCACCACGTAGATGCCTAGGCCAAGCACATGTCTAAAGCATGACATCTCACAAGCATACAAAATTATCACAGCAATGGCATCAGAATTGACCATGTGCTAGTGTCGGGGTCAGAGTTGGGAGAGCTGGCTCATGTTTTTGAAAAAATTCACTTAGACCTTCTCTTTAGTCAATGGGAGCTTTATTGACACAAAAGCATATGGGCCTGAAACTTAGCAAGGAGCTAAACAAAGACACTGATACAGGAAAATGACCAGACTTATATACACAGAAAGCTATACAGCCTGTAGGATGATGAGGTAATTTTTAGGGTTTCTAAAGGGGGTTGGAGATTTAAGGACAAGATAAGTCTTGCAAGATAAGGACACAGGATGAGGATGATGAATGACACAAGATAAGGGAGACAAGGGAATCCTATGACCCAGGATGGCAGGAGACAAGGAATTTTATGGTCCAGGATAAGGGGGAGTTTTGTGATATTTCAAGATAAGAGGAGACTTTAGGGCACCAGGTAACAAGCAACTCAACCCTATTTTAGGGTGCCTTTAGAGGATAAACCAGGGAAAGGGCAACTCAGCCTTTAGGGCACCTTCCTATCCACATCACTAGGACATTAAACACCTCAAATACAAAAATAAAAAAGGCAAAAAAAAAAAACCACCACACAAAACAAAACAAGCAGAAACACTACTTCCTTTACTGACAAGTCAACAAAAACATGATCACTAAAATAATAGTAGCTAGCATTCACCTGGTGCTTCACATATGTTATCTCAGTTTATTTTCACAATAGGTACTAAAACATCACAGCAGCCCCAACTTCAGCTCAGGTGAGCAAGAAGCTACAAATAAGGAGAAATGCCTGTTCAGGCCAGCTAGGTTTCCATAGGGCCAGTTTTTAATACTGACACATTACATGTGATTAAGATACGTTCAATTCAGTTTAATTCCATAAGAACCTACTGTATGCAGAGCATTATGCTGCAGGCTCTTAGGTCTATCTTTTGGAGCCTTGCAAAGCATTTCTTCACTTATTTCAGAGGCCATAGATAACATTTTACAAGAAAGTGCCAACTCTCTAAAATAAAGACCACGAGGCATGGAGAGACAGGTGGGTCCTTGCCTCTTTGCATGAGCTACATCGTGTAAAGTTGAGGACCATAGGAAACAACAGATAGAAGAGAAAGGGGGCCTACTCTAAAGTCATTTCCCACAGAAGCTTCTGGCATAGCTAGCTGAAGGAAGTGTACTGATGGTAGCAAAGGGCAGTAGTGGACTTTTGGACAGATACTCAGGAGAGAGAAACAATGCCCCCCAAGGAGCAGAAAGCACAGCTTGTGGGGTCACACATGCCCAGCCCTGGACCCCTGGAGTCCTCCAACCCAGCTGCCAATTTAAGGGACATGGTTTAGGGAACTGTGCTGGTATTGGAGACAGGTGCAGAGCCTGAGGCAGATGGTGGCCTATGCACCAACAGCACCCTCTCTCCACGCCAAAGAGAAAAAACACTCCAGACTCTGGAAAGAACTACTGGCAGCCGTGCCATAGGACGAGGCAAAGCTTTAGAATTCTTGGCTGGGTCCCGGACCAGTCTGATTGGATCCTGAGGGTATGTATATCAGGGAAAGAGGAATCAGAGGCCACCAAAAGTCCTCCAGACTTCATCTGTCTCCTCCCCACCCCCACCCCAATGGAAATGCCTGATTCAGCAACATTTTCTCATGATATTCATCACTCTTCCTCTAGAAACTGCCCTTCCATCTCCTCCTCATCTACTTCCCTCCCTATAGCACTGAAATGAATTTATTTATTTGTATTGTTCTTCTAACTTTGCCCTTTGGCCTTTCCCCCTCCAGTGCGGTAAAAACGCCCTCCAGGCAGTGAGCATCCCTGTGTTAAAGTTTTATTATATATATGAAATTGGCCATAGAATCTCACTGGAACAATGAGACAGGTTTAAAGATAATCAGGAGCATGTGAATCTATACGTACATGTATGAATATCTACATATACATATGCATGTATATACCTATCTGTTCATAATTATTCAACTTATTCACCAAGCACATTTCTTAAGCACATAATAAGTACCAGGCCTTGGAGATACAGACTAAAATAAAAAGTCCCTTGCCGTCAGGGAGTTTACATTCTGCTGGGAGGATATGACACATACACAGATAAATTTTTTTTAAATCTATATTATAAGGCAGCTATGTGGTTCAGTGAATAGAGTACTTGCCCTGACGTCAATAAGACCTGAGTTCAAATCCAGCCTTAGACACTTGACACACTTACTAGCTGGGTGACCTTGGGCAAGTCACTTAACCCCAATTGTCCTGCCTTCCCCCCTCCAAAAAAAAATCTATATTATGAGGGTAATCAGAGAAACCCCCACCTCCCCACACCCAATATCTCTGTGCTGGGGCACTTCCCATGGAGCCTCCCCTGTACCTTGGCCACTTTCAGTGCTACATGGTCTGGCTTCTTGTTCTTCTCACCGTGTGCAAATAGCTGTCATTGCAGCTGGGAAAGGAAAGAAAGAAATATCCTTCCCACTTCAGTAGAAGTCCAATGGATAGCTTAAAAAGTTCCAACACATTTGACAGATGAGGATTGGGGATGGGTGGAGGGGAAATAGAAAGGGAGGCAGAGGGAGGGAAAAAGAGAGAAAGAAGGAAAGTAAGGAGTCACTTCAGCTCTTCCGGAGTCAGTGGCCATGATGCATCACCCTCATGACACATAATCTTTGTCACAGAGAATCCCACCCCAGCCACGAGAACCAAGAGACCGGGGAACCTTTGTTCATGCATGCCCTTTAGCAAGAGGTCAAAACAGATATGCTACTGGAAGTGCCCAAGGCCCAAGATTATCTCCATGGGAAGTATCCCAGCCCAGAAGATGGGGGGGGGGGGGGGGAGAGGGAGCTGCCCTGATTACACTCAGAAAGTAATTGCAAGAGGTAAGCAAAATTGTAACTGAACAGTCCAAGAGAATGGGGGGGATGTGCTGAAAATGGAGATTGTGTAGGGATTTTCACATTCGACTTCATAGACGACTTTAGTTTTACTTTTTAAAGAGGCAAAGGAAATTGCTTATGTGTGGGAATATGTAGGATGCTATAGGACTGGACTAAAGTATTAGTGTAGATGGGCATAAATGGTTGTTAAGACTGGAATAGAAGTCATGAATGAACCTGAGTGTTGAGGCAAATGAGAAACTGCAAAGAACTTGGGTTCCAATATGACTTGAGAAAAATACTAAGTTAGCTGTTGGTAGTTTGCAGTCGCCCATGTGGGCAACAGGGTCAGAACAGCCCTGACCTTCAGAAGTTTTCTAAATTCAATTCCCCAGCCTTGTCAGCACATCCCAAAGACTGCTTTCACTCACAGAGTCCCTTTATGCTTTGGCTAAAATAAAATGTAAGCAAGCTTCCCTCTTCCTCTTTCCCCAATTTTAGGACGGTCAACTCTGTTAGGACAACACCCAATACAAAGTCATACGCACAGGAGCATTTGATAAAATACACTGGGGCTGTGATCAGTCAGTCAAAAAACAAGCATCAAGTACATCAGACACTGTGCTTTCTTGGTGACATGAACATTCTTGGTGAGGAGCCCCCTGTCATCTCACCCTTGACCCTGCATTCTCCTGCCAGGACCCCCAAACCTGAGCCAAGAAGCAGTTTTCCCAAGAGGACAGTGAAAGCAACAGGCAGATCGATGGAAAAATAAGCGGTATGGGCAACCTCTCTAGGCTACTTATAGACTACCAGATTATCTCTAAATGAAAAACCAAAAAACCCTCGATTCAGGTAAATGACCACAGCTTTTTATCAACACTCTTATCATAAGGACCTGGGGGGAGTAATCAGCTGAGAAGTTAAGGAATTTTGACCTCATTTCTAACTCTCCAGACAGAGGAAAAGGGTATTAGTCAATAAGATTGTAAGATATTTCTTCTCCTTCTTTCTCTTTGGTGAATGGTCCACAGATCTCATCATCTCTGCCGGGGCTGTTAAGCATTTTCAAAATCACAGCATAACAGGTAGTCTTGCCTCTATGACCTGGAGACTTCAATAAACTGGAATTCAGTTGCATTTATAATGGGTTCTACCCTTGGACTCAAGCTGCAGAGGAACTGAAGCTCATGTTCAAATTATAAAGAGAATGGCAATGGTCACATTTAAATTCTAACTTCCCTTACAGAAGAATCTTCCCTCCTCCTACCACTTGGTCCTCCAGAGATCACCTATTCTTAGCAAGGCTAGCAGGAGTGTGGAATACACCTATAGTGTCTGTCAACACACAAAAAAGCCTCTCCTTTGCAGAGATTTTTCTATTTCCCACAAACCCTGTGATCAGGCAAATAGATCAAAGATCAAAGATCAGGCAATAGATTAGACCCATTTCAGGGAAAACATCCAACCTCTGATCTTTGTGAGGGCCCTGGAAATAGTTGAGGATACCTTGGAATAAGGAGATCACTCCAGTCTAGAGTCCATAGGGTCAGATCATTTTTCAATTAAGGGGATTTAGCTAAAAGGTATGATTGGGAAAATTGACAGGACCTCTCTTAATAACATTATTCCTTGAAAGGAAATAAATCGCTTAGCCCTGACTCCATACACTGAATATGGCTGATGAGACACTGAAATCAGAATGAAATGCTCATTTTCAGCATTAGACAGAACAGGTTCTCAAATGTTCTGGGAGAAAACAACAAATGAAACCAATGTAGCCAAAATTAGAAGAAAAGCAGAAAATCAGAGGGAGGGGGAAGGAACTTATGGCAAATTTCTCTGATAAAGGTCTCATTTCTCAAATGTATAGGGAACTGAGTTAAATTTACAAAAATAAGAATCATTCTCTGATGGATCAAAGAATATGAACAAAGAATGTGATTGGTCAAAAATATGAACAGGCAATCTTCAGAAGAAGTCAAAACTATCAATAATCATATGAAAAATGCTCTAAATCACTAATAATTATAGAAATGTAAATTAAAACAGCTCTGAGGTATCACCTCACACCTATCAGATTAGCTAAGATGACAGAAAAGGAAATAGACAAATCCTTGAGAGGATGTTGGAAAATAGCTACACTAATGCGCAGTTGGTACAGTTGTGAACTAGTCCAACCATTCTAGAGAACAGTTTGGAACTATATCCAAAAAGACATAAAACTGTGCATATCCTTTGACCCAGCAATACTGTTATGAGGTCTACAACTTAAAGGGATTTTTAAAAAAATGAAAAGGATCTATAGGTACAAAAAATATTTACAGCAACTTTTTTTGTGGTGACAAAGAATTAGAAACTAAGGAGATGCCAATTGGGGAATGGCAGAACAAGTTATGATATAGAAATATGATGGAATACTATTGTGCTGTAAGAAAGGATGAAGGGAATGGTTTCAGGAAAACCTGGGATGAGCTAAATTGAGTAATACTACTTCTGATCTTTGTCAGAAATCTCATTGTATGGGATGAGTGAAAACTTCTCAGTTTGGGGTGGTTAACTTTTCAAATTGCTTCTGTCAATCACTTTTATCTTCCTTTGTCTGTTTTCCTGCCTTGGTGGGACCCTCCCCTTATCTTTCCTTGCTGTCCCAGTTGGGGAAGTATTTGGTGAAGTGTGCCTCTCCACCAATGAGAGGGGAAACAGTCGGGGAGGGGTCTTGACTAAGTTAGGTTATAAATTCCAGCACTATCTTTGTAACTTGCTTCTTCTCCATGATGAGTCATGGGGAAGACCTCTCTCTTCTCCCGGGGAAGAGAAAAAAGTCCTGTTCTTATCCTAAGAGATCTCTGTGTTTATTTCTTTTCACTAAATTAAGGATGAAGGATATTTTTCATCCCAAATATCATCAATTGCTTTGACACATTGAAATGCTTTGCTAAAGGCTTAATTGATTTAGTTTCATGGTAAACACATTGCTAGAGCACAACTGCTTAGATAAATTACTTTATTCACTAAAAAAAAAAGAAAGAAAAATCTGGGAAGACTTATATTAACTGATGCAAAGGAAAGTGAGCAGAACAAGGAGAATATTCTACACAGTAACACCAATATTGTTAAAAAAAAAATCAATTTTAAAAGACCTAGCAATTCTGATCAATACAAAGATCCATGACAATTCCAAAAGACTCGCTGTATAAAAAAAAAATGCCATCCACCTCCAGATTGAGAACTAATGGACTCTAAATACAGATTGAAACATATTTTTTCTCTTTATTTTTCTTGCCATGTTTCTTCCACAATATGGCTAATATGGGCACTTGTTTTGTGTGACTTCATATGTAGGATGGGTATTGTATTTCTTACCTTCTCAATGAGTGGGGGAGAGGTAAAGGAAGAGAAAGAATTTTAAAATTTTTTTAAATTCAAAAAGAGAGAAGATAACAGGCAAAGGGGTCACAAACTGCTTGGAAGATAGTCAGCTGACTCTTTTCATCCAGATTATTACTTTATATAGGACTTCCTTTATATAGTACCTCTTTGTATATTTCCCTGATAGTTACATTTTTTCCTTCCTCCTCAAACTATCTAGTTTGAGTCCTTTGGGCTATTTTTCCTGGACACCATTTTGTTCCATCCCTGATTATTTTGACCTCTAATCCTCAAAGTGGGATTAGAGGCGATGAAGCCCCTTCACATTTATCTTCTCCTTTCCCTGTCCTCCTGGGGAAACTGCTTCTTGGTTCAGATTTGGGGGTTCCTGGCAGGAGAATTCAAGGAGAAGAGTGAGGTGAGTGGGGCCAGGATTTTCTAAGGAAATCCCTTAGTCAAAAGGGTTCCTGCCCTGATTCTAATAACAAGGAATTATTAGGAAGGTTTAGAAACCTTCATAGTTGGGAAATCTCTCACTGTGAGTCACACAAATAAGATTTGAAAAAGTTACATTCAAAATCTGTCAGAATCCTTGCTATAAATAAGCCTGGGAAGAAACATTCATGAAAAACAGTGTTCTACTCATTCTGCTAGCGTGGACAGTCCTGGATTCAGTCAGTCAGTAAACTTGTATCCCTCAATTTTGTCCTTCCCATTAGAAGAAATCTCAAATTTGAACAAAATGCAGTTCCCATGATAGATGAAGAAAGGAATAAATTTTAAAAGATTCAGTGTTGTTTAGAAATAATAATAAAAATGTGCTAAAGAAGATAGGTAGCACAAAGTACTGGGTCTGGAATAGAAAACACCTGAGTTCAAATCTAGCCTCAGACACTTAATAACTGTGAGATATTGGGCAAGTCAATTAATCTCAACCAGAAGTCTTATGCCCTGTTCTTTCTGCTAGTCCTCATATGACATGGACCCAAGTCTACTCTCCATCTTAATTGTCTTCCTTTGGAAGCCTTCCAATTTATCAATGTATTTTCCAAGTTTCCCAGAACCGAATATGATGTTCCAGATATAGTCTAACTAGGGCAGAGTACAACAAAATGATCCTCTCCTGATCCCTGACTTATTAGAGGCAGCAAGACAGCTCAATTAAATTCAATAAACCTTTATTAAGCTGCTAATGTGGGCAACTAGGTAGTGCAGCAGATAGAGCATCGGACCTAAAGTAAAGATGACTTATCTTTCTGAGTTTAAATCTGGTCTCAGACACTTCCTAGCTGTGTGACCCTGGGCAAGTCATAGAACTCTGTTTTGCCTTGGTTTTCTCATCTGTAAAATGAGTTGGAGAAGGAAATGGCAAACCACTCACTCCAGAATCTCTGCCAAGAAAACCCCAAATGGGGTCACAAAGAGTGAGATGCAACTGAAAAGCAACTGAACAACAAAATTAACCCCTGAAGACAGACTGAAAGTGTGGGGGTAGGAGAACAGTTGTAAGGAACAACATACTGGTCCTTAGTTTTACTTGGAAGCTACTTTACACCCAACTCTTTGACTCTTGTTAAAGAAAAATAGACCCAACTTCAGACACCAATGAATACTATATATATTCAAAATACCACAAAATCAGAATGATGCTAACTAATATTCTCTGCAAAAATCCAGATACCATAAAACAAGTTCCAAAGATAAAAACATAGCCATTGATACATCAATGAATGACAAATGACAGCTATGAGTTTCACACCTAGAGAACTAAATGGGGCACTGCATTGAATCATTGGAAAGCAATTCCACATAGTGGAAGCTAAGGGTGTGGTGTCCCTGTGATCTGGAAAATCCATGTAAAATGTTTTGGCTCTCCCTTCATTCCAGAGAATAAATCTGAATTATTATGGTATTAAATTTTAAAATATATATTATACACTATTGTACATATATTTTATGCATGTCTGAGTTTCTAAACTTTTTCTGTGCCATCTACGGGCCTTTGAGTGTTGTCAGTGGTTTTCACAAAATTCCCCAAAATTTTCCACTTAATTTCTTATGCCAATCTGTGATATATCAAAACTGTGATGGGGAAAGTCACGGTGTGGAAGGGATAACTGTTGTTGGTGTAGGAAAAAGAACGTTGAATTCGAGGACTTGAAATCTGAAATCCTATCCCTGACACTTACTAGCTATGAGAAAGTCAGTTAAAAACTCTCTAAGACTAAATGTATTCATTTCTAAAATTAAGTGTTTGGACTAGGGAATGTCCCTTTCAGATCTAAACTTCTATGATTCTTTATTTCAACACACAGCAGCCAAAAATATAAGTCCATGATTTTTAGGAACTGTCATTTTTTGCTACTTAAAAAAAAGTTATATCAAAAAAAACTGCAGGATGGTCTTAACAAGAATTAGAAGGAAGATAGTGAAAATTTTAACTGGAGAAGTCGAGGAAGAGACAGAAGAAAAAATTTTAAAACTGATTTTCAGACTTATCCAGAAAAAAAGGGAAAAAACTAAAATGCAAGAAGACTTTGACACAGTTCAGTTGTGTCTGATTCTTTGTGACCCCATTTGGGGTTTTCTTGGTAGAGATACTGGAATGGTTTGCTATTTCCTTCTCCAGCTCATTTTACAGATAAGGAAACTGAGGCAAACAGGGTATAGTGATTTGCCCAGCTAGTAAGTGTCTGAGGCTGGATTTGAACTCAGGATGATGACTCTTCTTCCTAACTCTATCTACGGCACTGCCCCAAAGAAAACTTTAGGATCCTCCAAAAGATAAAAGAAAAGACTGGGAAGGGTTTAGAGATCAAGATTACTGTTAAGAGAGGAGAAGAAGAAAAAAAAGAAAGCTCCCCAGGAAATGAAGTACTCCCACAATGAGTTTGTCATGAAATCATGTAATTATTTAAAATATATAAAATCTAAATTAAGCCTTTAACAAAGGATTTCAATGGGTCAAATCAATTGATGAGATTTCCAGTGAAGATCAGAAATTATACTACTGAATTTAGCCTACCAACTGTCTTGCAAGCATTTTTATTGCATGCATGGGGAGTAAGGGATGCATCAATCATGCACAACACCTCATTCTGGGCTACAGAACCTTCCAACTGTTCGATACTTTAAGAGAAGTATGGAAATGATCAGGCAGCCTAACAGACCTAGATCAACTAAAGGTAAGTACACAAGAAAAAGATTGACATTGCTTTTATTTTTTTTTGTCTTTTCTGGAGGGGGGAAGGCAGGGTAATTGGGGTTAAGTGACTTGCCCAAGGTCACACAGCTAGTAAATGTTAAGTGTCTGAGCTCAAATTTGAACTCAGGTCCTCCTGACTTCAGGGCCAGTGCTCTATTTACTGCACCACCTAAGTGCCCCTTGATATTGCTTTTAAAACAA
Organism: Pseudochirops cupreus; assembly: GCA_028627135.1. Taxonomy (NCBI): domain Eukaryota; kingdom Metazoa; phylum Chordata; class Mammalia; order Diprotodontia; family Pseudocheiridae; genus Pseudochirops; species Pseudochirops cupreus. The sequence continues at coordinate 435,948,995 of CM053582.1, forward strand.
TGCAAGCTTATTGGTTATCTGAGGAGCAAAAGAGAGAAAATGATATGCAAATGTGACTGGGATCTGAGAGTCAAAAAATGGACTTAAAACGGTCCCAAAAGGAATGAAAGCAATATTAGCTTATAGTCAACAGCCCTTGGGATAGGCAACGGACATCCACCACTCCCCAGTTTCTTTTTTCAAGCTCATGTTTATATTTTAAAGCAGAAGTGTCAAACTCGAGTAGAAAGAGCCAGCATGCAAGGATCCACGCTGGTACATATTGATTTAGGAAACCACATATTAGCATGATCTATTTTCTATCGTATTTTTATTTATTTTGTTAAATATTTCTCCATTACAGCTTAATCTGGTTCAGGTCCCAAAGCTGTGCATTTGATACCTCTGCCTTAAGATATACACTACACTCTAATCACAATTCTGTGAGACAGATGGTACATGCGTTTGTTAACCCCATTTTCCAGATAATGAAATTGAGATTTGGAGAGGTTCTGTTCCTCTTTGGAGGAACAGAGGTTCAGTAACTTACTCAAGATTACACAGTTAGGAAGCTACCAAGTCAGCACTCAAAGCTAAGATTCCTGACCCCAAGTCCGGTGTTTTTTGTCTCTACTACAACATGCTGCCCATGTGCTACAAATTTCAGATTAGTGCAGTACACAGATAGAAGGAAGGTCATACAAAAGGCGAGTTAATAGGATGATCCTGGTGACAGCAAAAGGGTGGGAGGAGGTTAGCAAGGGAAGTAGACTTGGGATTTCTTTGGTGTTGGGAAGTCCTAGGGAAGAAACTCTCTTTATTAATGATGATCTGCAACATACAGTCTTAGAGAATTGCTTTGTACCACTGAAAGGTTAAGTGATTTACCCAGGGTCACATAACCAAGAGATGTTACAGACAGGACCAGAGGTAGGTCTTTCTATTTCTGAGGATGACTTTATCTACTATACCAAGCTACTTTGCAAATCCCCATTTGTAAATTTATGAAACACACAGAGCTATTAAGATACAAATTAAATAAATATAAAATGCAGAGAAATCAGAATAAGGGCTACCCCTTATCCCTTAGGATGGATGGCTAGTATATTGGATTTCAGGGTAGGAAAAGATCCTTACAAGTTAAAGTGCTGCTGCTAGTAAGATATGAAAGCAAAATCAGACTAGGTTTCCAAAAATTATAAAGTATGGGATGGGAAAGGTATGGCTAGATTAAGGCCACATCCAAAAAAGATCTGGGGGTCTTGGTGGATGGCAAAGTTCATGAACCGATAGGGTGATACAGGACACCCAAAAAGCTCCAATTGTCTCAGGCTACATGAGGGAAGACCTTGCATCCAGGACTAATGAGATGAAAATCTTGCTTGATTCTGCCCTGGTCAGACCACATCTAGAAAGCTGTTTAGTTCAGGATGCCACAATTTTTAAAAGGATGTTGATAATAGGGAGAGCACCTGGAAGAGGAGAATAATGCCTTAGAGAACATGCCATACCATGACCAATGGAAGGAACTGGGGATTCTAAGCCTGAAGAAGAAAAGTCTTAGGAAGAGCAGGGAAGGGGGGAACCCAATAATTATCTTCAAGCATTTGAAAGTCCATCATATGGAAGAGGGATGAAACATGTTCTGTTTGACCCTGAAGCGTCATCTTAGAGAAGAAACAGATTCATGTTCAACGTGCAGAAAAACCAACTTTGAATGCTGAAAAATCTCCAACTTGATCTTCCGTGGGACTCTCAAAATCAACATTTCCAAGATGGAACTTATTCTCTTCTCCCATTAAATCTACCTCTCCTCCAAACTTCCCTATTTCTGTTGAGGGCATACCATCCTTCCAGTTACCTAGGTTGCCAATTTCAGAGTCATCCTCAATTCTTCACTCTCCCTCCTCCATCAAATCTAAATAGTTGACAAATGTTGTCACTCCTGTCTCTATGACATACCTCTGACATTTGTCCCCTTTTCTCTGCTTATGCTGCCACCACCCTAGTTTGGACCTGCAGGGAAGCTTTCTGTGGGCTCTTCTCCACCCTTCAGCAAATTCCCTCCATCACAGACTCCATGTGATTGCATTCAGTCTATTAGGGGGCAGAGTTTACTTTCAAAGCAGGGGAGGTCTTCAAACTCCCCCCTAAGTCTATTAAGGGGTGGGGAAGATCTTCAAATTCCCATTTCCATTACAGGACACTAATCACTTCTTGCCTGAATTCTTGCAATTGCCTTCTAAGTGGACTCCTTCCAATTATTTTTCCCCCTTCCAATCTGTCCTCCACATAGCTGCCAAAATTATATTCCTAAAGCACAAGTCTGAACATGTCACTCTCCTGCTTGGGAACCTTAAGTAGTTTCCTATTGTCTCTAGGATAATATGAACTCCCCAAATTGGCATTTAAAGCCTTCCACAATCTGATACCAGACTACCTTTCCAAGCTTATTTTATATTACTCACTTCAAGCATTCTATGTTTCAGCCAACTTTGCCTATTTGTTCCCTGAGCTCAAGATTTCATTTCCCATCTCCATGTCTTTGCATAGTGATTAGAATCTCTAGCTTCATTCAGGCTTAACTCACATTCCTAAGGAAAGTCCCCTCTAGTGCTCTCTTATTCCCAAGTCACAATATATGCCTTCATCTGTTTTTAAGTTTATCTCCTCAGTAGAAGTTAGGTTCTTTGTGGGTAGGGATTGTTTTTACATCTTGTCTTTGTATCATTGCCCAGCATGGTACCTTGAACATAACAGGTGCTTAATAAATGTTTATTGAATTGAAATGTCTGATTAGCCAATAGAGCTATTCCAAATAGTAATGGGTTGTCTGAGAAGTGGTGTGTTTTCCCTTCACACAAATCTTCTAACAAAGGCTGCATCGCCATTCATCAAGATGAGGGTAGATGGAATTCTTGTTTTAATACAAACTAAATCAAGTGACCTCTGAGATCTTTTCCATCTCTGAACTTGACCTGAGGATCTCTTTTCTGTTCTAGCTGAGTGTGACTGCAGGCATAGCAACAGAGTCTCAAATTTGTTGACTAGCCTTTGGCATATTTTGGCAGTCTTACAAAAGAGTGATGACACTCCTTTTGAAGAAGAAGCCCCAGTAATCAAAAGACAGCTCCAGCAGATGGCAACAGCTTAGCAGAAAAGCAGCAGCCCAGTAGCAGATGGCAGCAGCTCATTGGAGAAGCAGCAGCCCAGCAGCAGACAGAAGCAGCAGTTCTGAAAAGAAGCGTCATACAGCAGCTTCAGAGGCAGAGAGAAACAGCAGCTGTGGAAGTGGGATAGAACAGGAGTGAGGCACCCCTGGTTGCTGGAAAAATGAGCCATGAGAAGGCTCCCAGAAGGTGTACAACCTAGGATCACAAATTTCCAAAAAGCCTTCCCTTTCCCACTGGGGATGTGGAACTCTGGGAGATTACATCCCTTTGTGCACGGAGGGGATTCCTTGGTAACACTTTGCTATTTTGTCTTAATTAAAACTTTGGCTACTTGTCTTATAGTTCCAGGTTGGTCAGTACTGAGGGCATTGGATGGGGATTTGAGTCATCTTTGCATCATAACCATGATTACCCAAAACACTGAAGCTGGGGACGGCAAGAAGCTTCAGTCTTGTGAGATCTGTGGGACATTTGTAGGGAATGCAAAGTAGAAGAAAAGAGATAAAGCTATAGGAAATAGGAAACACAGTTTTGTAAAGACAGACTTTGTCAAGAATTTTCTTATTCTAGTTATATATATATGCATGTGTATGTGTGTATACATATATATTCCAGTTTTGCCTAATAAATTAATAGATTATCAGAGCTGGAAGGGACCTTATCAAATCTTTGAGCAAAGAAGGAAAAGGTGGGTAAGGAAACAAGCTAGGTCAGGGGTGGGGAACCTGAGGCCTTAAAGCCACATGTGGCCCTCTAAGGTCCTCAAGTGCAGCCCTTCGACTGAATCCAAACTTCATAGAACAAATCCCCTTAATAAACGGATTTATATAAAACTTGGACTCAGTCAAAAGGCCATACCCAAGGACCTAGAAGGCCACATGTGGCCTTGAGGCTGCAGGTTCTCCACCCCTGAGCTAGAAAAAGGGAAAATATATAAAGGTAGTTAACAGTGTGATGTAGCAGAGAAAATATGAGATCTGAAGTCAGAAAACCTGGCTTAGAATCCATATTCTACCATTTACACAAAGTGCTTTGGGCAAGAGTCTGGCCCTCAGGAACTTACGATATTGTAGGTAAGACAAGATATAATAAAACTAAGTAACAACATCTGACTCATATAGCAAAGCAAAAATTAAATAGATGTCACAAAGGGGAAATGTGATCAAATAACAAGTGAGCAGTACAGACAATATAGGCATTTAGAGAAGGGTAGATCACTACAGGAAAAAAAATGTGAAGTGCTTCAGGACTGGTTTCTCCCAGGGGCAGGAAAAAAAGCAAAAAAGAAATGCTGAAAAATTGTAAAAACTTGAAATGCATTCTGTTCTCACTTCCAACATGGAAAGGGTTGGTTAAAGGAAACGTGAGGTTTCAGGGGATAGAGAACAAAGCATGTCCCCAGGCTGAGTATGGAAATGACAGAGACCCTTAAGACCATCTAACTAGTGAAGGTCCAATTGTAAGAACCTTATGGGAACAATTGGTGGATGACTAGGGAGTGCCTGAGATCAGGGGTCTTATATATAAAGCAATAGCTTTATGAACCTTATGAAAAGGTAAAGACAGGAGTGGAAAGAGGCACGGGGGATCAATGAGAAAGGAATTAGGGCATTATGGTGGAATCACAATAGTGAATATTTTAGAAATAAGCGACACTACTAAGTAATGAGGAAATCAAGGCCGTGGGGGTTGGGAAGAGAGGGAGGGAAATCTTCCCTAGAAAGCAGCAGAGAAGTATGGGGAATAAAAGAAGCAAAGAGGGAAAGGAGAGAAGCTATCCTCAGAGTTATTCTTATTTACAGCTTCTAAGATATAATATTTTTAATGAATAGAATCTTGGGGGGAGGGGATGACAAAATGGCAAAATGGTGAGACAACAGTGGCGATTTGGAAATAATGTCATTCTTAAATAGAATTTTAAGTGGATTGCTTTAAGGCTCTCCTATTTGTACAGCACTTACACAGTCTTTTGATTTTGTATAAGCAAAACCAAAGCAGAGGGCCAGTCAGATGTCTAAGGAATTTGAACTTTTCAAAAAAAAAAAGCAGAGATACACAATACATGCTATTACTATCAGCCAAGCCCATGAAATTTTTAAATATTACCCATCTGAGCAATCCCTAGACCCCACAGTCTCTAGTTTAGGACATGGAATCATAGAACCTTAGAGTTCCTTATTCCAACTTCCTTGTTTTACAGATATAAAAACTGAGGCCCACAGAGAGGAAGCAACACAAATAGTTAAGACTGAGCCAGAACTAGAATTTAGATTTTCTGACAGTTAGTGGCCAATGTTTCCTTTTAATACAAATCAGACTTCAACATTTTTTGGCCTCCATGAGAGAGGGATCCATCCATGCCACTGGGAATTGATTTTTCAAAGTAAGGTTTCCAACAAGCAAATATTCATGTAAACTGATTTATTTAGATGGAGATAGAATGTTTCTACTATCTTCCATTTTCTCCCTGCCCCAATTAATTTAGTGATTCTATCCCCAAAAAGAAATAGTCTGAAAAGTTGGAGAAATCAAGTTATTCAGTGAATTTAGTCTTTAAATTCTCCCTTCTCCATCATTGCTGTTTAAATGGGATGCTTACTGATTGCTTACTGTCTACGTCCAAGGAGGCTGCTCATTAGATTGTAGATTAGGCCTGGCAGTTTCCATCTCTAAGAAGAGTGATCTGGATAAGGATTTCCTTGCAGGGAAAATGCAGTGGGAGATAATGCTTAAATTCACAGAGAATAAATATCCAATAATCCTTGATCTTTTACCTAGGGCTAAATGTTTCTCTCCACGTTTAGATGCTGGCATTTAGATTCCATTGGTTTTCACTAGGGTAGTAGCACATGCCTGTCTGAAGCAAAAATTAGCCTCAAAGACATAATGTGGAGCTATAATCAAGGAGCACTCCAGAACAAACAGTAATTACTCTTTCTTTCCAGATTACCTTCAGCCTCAAACATCAAAAGAAGAGAAAGGTTTGAGACGACCCTCAACAACCCTAACACTTATTTACATTCACAGGATTATAGAAGAATAGATTTAAATGACCTCCAGAGAGGATGGAAAATCTTAAATTCTCCAAATCCTTGATTTCTAGACAACTGACTCATTTTAGGTGACAGAAATAACCTTGAAACCATTCTGGCTTCAAACAAAATGGTTGAATCTTATAAAGAGAAAAAAAATCTCAAGACAGATATTCTGCACATGAAAGGCAATAAAGCACATGAGAGACATCCACTTTTTAATGATTGCCAAGCACTTGTGGATATAGGGATAGTGAGGGAATACATGACTGTAAGGCAACTGAGATTTTCATTGTTCACAATACTGTAAAACATTCTGAATGCTATGCATAATAAAGACAGGAATTCAAGGCTAGTTGGATAGAGAACATTAACCTTACATGCTTAGTCTATCTTTCATTTTGGCTCAAATTCATTTGCAGCTAAGCCAGAGAAGATCTTGAGAATGTATAATACAGTGGGAACCCTAAATTGGCTAGTTAACAGCAACAAAAAGGTTTGCTCTCTGGCCTAGACATAACAGTCCAAAAAAAAAAAAGATCAAAAATTGGTTTGGGAGTTGGAAAGGGGTAATCTGCCTGGCTTTTGTTAGATAGGTATGACGGATGTGACTAATGAACTGTCAATGCCCTTTTATGAGGGAGAGATTTTATCTACTATACCCTAGCAGACTAAAACTGAGGAGGCCTGACTGGCTTTGAAAAGATGAACCCAGAATATAGTAGCTGGCAAAAGTGTCCCACAAAGACATGCAGAGAGCCAAACAATGCGCTAGTAGATACTATAAATGATAAGATCAGCCGAGATGCTGGATCCTATAGAGATACAATGCCTACTGAAAGACAAGCTTAGTAAGAGCAGAATGATGACATGGCTAGAAGATACCAGAGGTCCTAAAGTGGCAGAGGAATGAGTTGTCCTTCAATATATATTGTCCACGTGTGGATCCCACTGATGACATTTCTATTTGTAAGAATGTATGCCCAGGTCCTATTACACCCCTTCTTACTATGCTATTTCATTAAATGCTCTTGCTTTGAATTCATTATGTCCTTTGGCTGGCCGGAGAAAAAGTGAACTCATCAATGGGGACTCATGAGATATCACTTCAAGTGAAAATGGACCCACAATATAGCTCTGAACGTGGACAGGGCCATTCTGAGTGTGCCATGTTTTAGATAGGAGTCATATAAAGTTGCAATACTATTAGGTATCCTAATAGTTTCCATTTCAGAGGCAATCTTTAGGCATGGTCTGCTTTAAAACTAGCCACCCTACACACTGGGCTACATTGGCCCAACTCTCCAAAATGAGAGGAAAGATTTGAGTCAGAAAATCCCCAAACAATTGGCAATGTGTAAATGAGGTAATCAGGAGGCAGTATTTTTTTCCTAGTTTTCCCTAGTTCTCTAAATCAGAGATGTCTAAATGGCAGTTTATGGGGCATACTCTCCCAGAGTTACAATTCACAGGAACACAGAAGGAATCTTGGGGGTCATCTAATTCAACACCCTCATTTTATAGATGAAGAAACTGAGGTCAGCAGACTCTCAGTGATTTGACCAAAGTTCCATACCCAGTAACACACCAAGATTAGAAACCAGGTCCTCTGACCCCAGATCTTTCCACTGAACTTTTCTGTCTCTTGGGCAACTGCTGCCAAAGAAGAAATGACAGAAAAAAGAATAGTTCCAATCTCGTACAAAGTAGTACCTACTATACTGCTAATTATAATGCAGTATAATAAAAATAATAATATGGGTGGGAGCTGGGGGGCGCAGAGAATAGAGCACGGGTCATGGAGTCAAGAAGACCTGAGTTCAAATCCCACTAGAAATACTTACTAGTTGTGTGACCTTGGGCAAGTCACTTAACATCAATTGCCCTGTCTTCTCCCCCGCTTAAAATAATAATAATAATAATAATAATAATATGGCATCTACGTGTGTTACAATTATTATCTTATTTGATCTTCATAGCAACCTTGGGAGATAGTGTTATTATTGCCCCCATTTCATAACTGTAAAAACTGAGACAAACAAATCCCCAAAATAATTACATAATAACAGGGGTTAATGGATTTGCCCAGAGTGATACACCCAGTAAATGTGACCATATTTGAGCTCATGTCTTTCTGACTCCAGGCCTGGCACTCTAGCACCTAGCACCACCTAGCTGACCCTGTACTATATAGCAGTATGAGATACCATGGGCAAAAAAAGTTCTAGATTTGGAGTCAGATGACCCAGGTTTGAATCCCAGCTCAGTTACTTCCCTGGGCCTCCAATTTCCTCACTTGTAAAAATTAGGGGCTTTGGACTAATTGTTAGACTAAAGTCCCCTCTAGTCCTAAATCTATGATTTCATAATTATTAATTATCTGAATAGGCTAAAAGACATTGCCAATTTTGAAAAATAACTATTGATCTTTTTCAAAAAAATTTAACTCCCATTTAAATAGTGTAAGATTCGCAAAGAGCTTTATTTAACATCATTTCATCAGAGTTCCACAACAACTCTGTGAGACAGGTGCTATTATTATCCTCACTTAACAGATGAGGAAACTGGAGGCTCAGAAAGATGCATGGACTTCGCCATATTCATACAACTAGCAAGTTTCTAAGGCAGGACTTTAACCTAGGTTTTCCCAAATCAAAATTCAGTGCCTAACTTCCCACTGTGCTTATCATTCCCATCCCATCATTCTGTCTTATTGACAATAATCTAATCTCACACGTATAGCACATTTAACTTATTAGAGTGATGTCATATTCGTTGCCTCATTTCATGTTCCTAACAATTCTGGAAGGTATGTAGAGCAGGTATTATTAGCCCTGTTTGACAGTTAAGTGACTTGCCCAAGATTGTCACTGGAAACATCTCCCGGCTCCCAGGGGTGAGTTCTTTTCACTAGTTTCCTATAAGCCACAAATACAGAGAGAATAAAAATCAGATCCTTCCATGTGCCCTATTATAGAAAGATTGTTAATAATCTGGTGCCCACAGATTTAGACTTCTCTGTATGTAGAAACCCAAATATGGTTTCTGGGACCATAGACATGTCAAGGTTTCACTTTGGTATATTTATAGCTGAGCATGGATAAACTATGCAAAATAATTAATCCTGACTGATTTTCCCTTGTATCCTAAATGGAATAGGGCTAGGGACTGGATGCTAGCATGATTTCACATTCCCAAGTGAGAAAATTCCCTGTACCAATTCAGGTCAGCTTATCACCTAAACTGTTCATCAACTTATCACCTAAAAGAGTTGTCTAGAGCACTAAAGGTGCTCTAGAGCACCCAAGGTTGTCATCCAGCCTGTACATGGAAGGGATAGAGGTGAGATTTGAACCCATGTTTTCCTGGCTTAGAGACCAGCTGTCTATACATACTGCCTCTCAAATCTCCAAAATGTTTTGAAAAACAAAGAACAAAAAAAAGAAGACAGACCATAAGGACACAGGAGTTCCTTCTGGTATTGGTTATACCACCTCAGAGAGTATACATGTAGGTAGATAGAAAAGGTAAAAAGGGGTCAGCAGGGAAAACATGATTGAGTTCAGTCCTTGGCAAGAACTTTCCCCCAAAATGCTGCACAACCGAAACCTCTTGGGCCTATCTCAGCTGTAGATGGGAATGTTCAGGATCTCAGCGGAGGACCTAGTAGCCAACAATAGAGCTGAGGATTATCCAGTGATCCCTTCCATATACTTGAAATTCACCATTTTATACACACAGAGAAAAATGCTCTGTGGTGGCAGGTTCTATCCTTGGAGTGAGTTGGAAACAATCAACCTAGCAGCATTTTTTTTCTTTTTCTAATTACATCTCACCCCAACATGGCCCCAAATCTCATCATTCTGCAGTACTGTGCTCTCTAATATACACATACTCACACACATACACAAAATCTGGTTAAATCAGCAATAATTTCAGTCCTGAATATTGCTAGAGAGATCACTAAGCCACAGTAATCAATTCACTCGGTCAGTCACCATTCCCCAAGGAAACACCTAGACTTTTATCAGTATCATTTAACTCCTTCAGTCCATCTAGACTAGAGTTTTTACCTTCTGTTTGCAAAGACAAGATCAAAATGTTTTGGGGGGCTGGGGAGGAGGAGAAGAGAAACATATGAGCGTATTTAGATAACTTTCAAAACATTCATATTTGGAAATGACAAATAAGTCACATTTATATAGAATATCCCAAAAGCCTCAGTGTGCAGTTTTAGTAAACTTTCAAATACAAAAGGCTTTTGGTTTGCCAGGTATAGTTCCTTATGTATAAAGCTTTTCTTCCCGCATCATGAGCCTATTAGGTAGGTAGTACAAATTCTTTTATCCCCTTTTGACAGGTGGAGAAACAGGCTCCGGTACTAAAACAGTTTATACCTGGTCACACACATAGTGACCTCACAAAGGCAGGATTCAAATGCCAGTCTTCTCACTCCAAGCACAGCACCCTTTAGCCATTTTTTCTTCATTTGTTCCAGCTGGATCCAGAAGAGTCAAAGCAAGGAAGAGATCTAAAAAGCCACTGAATAGGTCTGAGAAGCTCAGACTCACCACTGATGGCCAAAGAAAGGATGGAATAATAACAGAAATAATAACACTTCACAGCGCTTTCTTTATGGTAACTCATTTGATCCACACAGTTCTGTGAAATAAGTGCTGGCATTACCACCTTCATTTTACAAATGAGGAAAAAAAGAAAGAAGCATTTATTATTAAGTATCTACTGTGTGCTAGGCACTGGTGCTAAGCCTTTACAACTATTATCGCATTTGACCCTCACAACAACCCTGAGAGGTAGGGGCTGTTATTATCCTATTTTACAGTTGAGAAAACTGAGGCTGACATGTTAAGAGACCTGTCCAGGGTCACACAGCTAGTAAGTGTCTGAGGCTGCATTTGAACTCAGGTCTTCCTACCTCCAGGCCCAGCACTCTGTATACCGCACCACCCAGTATGGCATAGACTTCAGGAAACAGGAGGGGATGGAGAGCAAGAGTAGAATTCACGTGAAAAAGATATCATTTTAACAATTACATTGGATAACTACAACAAAGTCACATTAGTAACTAGAGCAGAGGCTGCATATAGCCCTCTAGGTTCTCAAGTGTGGTCCTTTGACTGAATCCAAACTTCACAGAACAAATTCTCTTAATTAAAAGGATTTGTTTTATAAAACTTGGACTCAGTCAAAAGGCTGCACTCAGGCCACATGTGGCCTCAAGGCCACAGGCTCCCCACCCCTGAATTAGGGTTTATTTTGGGGGAAAGACAGTACATAGGAAAGAATAGAAGATGCAACTGGTTTGAGAATGTGAGAATAGCAGAAAGAAAGATCAGAGGTGGGGACCAAGACGAATGAACGATCACACCAATGCTGCTTAGCTAACTGGACATTTAAAAGAACAAAGCATTCTTCCAAGTGCCCCTTGGCTACAGTAATGTCTTTGGAATGTAAGAAGCCTGCTTCTATTTCCCATGTAGGAGCACAATAGCTTCTAAGTGGAAGGAAGGACATGGGCACTTTATTGCCTGAGCATATTCACAAACACACAGAGAGAATATGTTTGTGAAAGCAGACGGTCGAAAACCGCTGAAAGTTCAGAATGTTGTTACCTGTTTTCCAGGAATGATGAAATAGAGGCAGGTGCAGATGTAACCTCCTGACAAAAGAGGAGCCATCCATCACAGCATGGAGAATGTGTGGTCTAGGGCCAAGGAGGCACTTTTCAACAAACAGCATTAGGGAAGAACAGGAATCTGTCTATTGATCCTGGGGATCTCTTTGGAATCCTAAACAACTGCCCACTAGGTCTACACTGTCGTGTTGGATAAAGACCCTAATCTCTTTTCAGGTTAAAAGGTTTCCTGATATAGCCTGATCTTTTGTTTCCTTCTGGAGTGTCCAATTGAAAGATGACACCGGAAGCTTTGTTAACAGCAGAGGCATCTGCTCAGCCAACGCAAGGGAGCAAGGACTCCAGCTAGGGGCATGGCAGTTCATTGTTAGTTAGGGGGCAGAGTGGAAAAAAGCACTGGATTTGGAGTCAGGGACCTGGGGTTCAAATCCCAGTTCTGTTACTTATAAAATGTCTAACCTTTAGTCAATTAACTTAATTTCTCTGGGCTTGAATTTCCTCTCCTGTAAAATGAGGCAGTTGGACCAGATGGGCTCCAAAATCCCTTTTAGTTAAAAAAATCTATGCTCAGAAGTACTTTGTGGATAGATTGGGGGATGGGGGTACCAAGAGGAACAGAATGGGAGAGCTAGCCAACTTTCCAGTTGGTTCCAGCCAACATTTCCAGAAAGTGCTAAAAAGTGAATAGGCAAAAAGGAAAACCTCAGCCTGGAGGACTAAAAGCTTATATCTCTGTCTGATTCTCCTTCACTTTCACTTCCCTACAGGTAAATGAGTGGGTGGCCAACGCCAAACCACTCTGAGCAGAAGTAAGAAAAAATTCTGAGCACTGTTTGACCTTGGTAAAGTGATTCCTCACTTTCTCTGGCTTAAAATTAATTCCTATCTGCTTTTCACCTGGATGTGATAAGACTGTCATTACAAAGTGCTTTGAGATCCTCGTGGAAAGGTACTGTTTGAGGATGAGATGTTATTCTGAAAGTAACAGAAACCAGAACACCTAAATATTTTTGGTGCCCCCACCCACCTCCTCCCTGTTCAATGCTTTCAGTCACCCAACTATATCACCAAACACTGGTCTAATCTTCTATCCACCCTTGGATTTTGGCAAACTGAATCACTGATAAGGGGAAGAAAGTGACTTGATAAGATTTGCATGTAAAGGGGAAAAGGGAGAGCAGAATGGTTCTTAGTATTTTGAGGAAAGGACAAAAGTGGGGGACTCATTTAAATTGGCTGCTTCCTCTCCCCACGCCCAATCTACTCTACCTCCCTACACACACACCTTTCAACTAACCTGTTCAAAGCCAGATGCAAATGCCAGCTTTGGAGCAACTGAGCTACAGTGCTCTTTCCTCCAATCTTAGAAGTGGGAAAACTGGAAGAACTAAATTTTTCTAGAGGGTTTATGACACATACTGCTCCCATTAGAGCTTTGGTGTGTATATTGGGTATGTGTGTCTACCTACAGGGGCCTCTATTCTGAAACCGTCACCTGATTTTAGCTTCAGAATTCTTGCTACTGTTTTTCCCTTTCAGCTTTGGGAAATTATTTTTTCTCTCTCCTCAGCTCCTTACTCCCTTACACTTTGCTGAACTCAAGTTGTACAGGTAGCTGAAAATGCTGATGGCTTTAACTGGCTTAATTTTTTTCCACAGCAGCCCTGAGGGGTTTTAACTCTTTCCTCCTGCAGAAATCCTGCTTTTGGAGTTGAATGTTTAAACTCTCACTGGGAGACTCATAAATATTCGGAGTCACTCTCTCCCTCTCTGTTTGATTAGGAAATGAGCCTTTAACTCAATGTAATCCCCAAGCCATTAACAAAAAAGCCCTCAACAGTTCCACTATTAGAATTTCACTCTTAACCCACAGAGGATTGAATTAGATTAACATAACTACCCACAATCTGAGTTTATTTTCTGTGCCAGATAGAAATGTGTTTTCAGGAAAGGGGAGAGAGAGGGAGGGAAAGAAGGAAAAAGGAAGAGAAAGAGAGCAAGTATAATGCAATGGGAGAGTGAGACAGAGAGACGGAGGGGGAAGAGGAAAGGAGAGGAGAAATAGACAGACAGATAGACTTTACAAGTGGAGAGATTTAAAAAATCCTGCTGGCTGCCATTTTTTATTTATGGGATATTTGGAGAGATTTCAGCTATGTAAAATTGTTTGAATTAGGTGAGTACTTTCGAGGTATTTGCACTTCTTCCTGGAGATTTATAGCTGTGCACCTGAGCTTGCTCTATTCCAGACACCTGCACCTCACGCTTCTATCCCACATGGAAGATTGGTTCTGGATTTCCATGCGCAGCACTAGAGAGGGGGGACAGAAATAAAAATCACAGTGCGCCCAGGCACACATTCTAGTGTGTTCATGACTGCTAGCTTGCATTCAGAGAAACAAACAATGACAAGGATAGAATGAGTTAGATTTCGCAGTCCTGAAATCACAGACATCCCCGTGACAAACTACATTTAAGAAATCAGTTTGGAAAAAAAGGAGGCTGATGGGAGCTCAGTCCACATAAAATTAATCGTTATTGAAGCAGAAACTAAATAATCAGAAGCTGCCTCATGCAAATGCATCAAAGTTTCCCCACCAACTGCATCTCTCCATCCAAGCACAAAAAAAGGGAAAAACAACCTTCCCCAAGTTCTGAACACCAGGCCCTTCATCATTTTTCCAAGGAAATTGCCCAGCTCCTTTGGAAAAGCATCTGCAAGGTAGCAAGAGATAAGGACCAGTTCTTCCTTAAAGGGCTCCAACAAATATTCTTCTCACCTAATAGTTAACACGAAAGAAATGGCAGGACCTGTGCAGGAATGCTGGGATTTCTCCCGATGCATTTAATCCTGGATGTGTGTGCAGTCATGTCTGAATGTGTATACATGCTAGTGGGAGAAGGGAGCTGTTGATCCTTATACTAAAAGGTTAAAAAAAATTTTTTTTAATTTACACTTTCTCTAGAAATCATCAGAAGCCAGAAGTCAACATATAGTTTACTTTCTCCTCTAAACTTTAGTAAGACTTTGTTTCTACCTGTTTTATGCACACACTTGTCACAGTCTCTGTTCTACTATTTCTTACCTGCTCTAGTGGACTAAAATCTCCTTGAGGGTAAGAATCCTTTCTTATTGTTTTATCTAACCTTGCATCTTAGAACCATTCCCTTGGGAGACATTCAATGAGCATTTGCTGGATTGAACAGTGAATTGTTTGATTTCTGAAACTGATTTTCCAATCATTTCATTCCCCCTACCATGTAATTAGGAATGTCAGAGGGACATGTGGTTACCAAAATAAATCCCAAAATGCTTCAAGAGGCAAAGTTGAAAGTATATGGTCATTCACTCATCTCTGGGAGATTTTGTTTGCTTCATCACATTTTCCAAAATAAGCAATATGTAGTAATGATTTTTCATTTTAAACCAGAATTCTTGATTCTGAATTTCCCCATTAACTAACTTGTCCTTATTAAAAGGTTTGTGAAGCTCAAATCCCTTCCCTCTTGCCCCAAAGAAAGTATATAGGTTAAAGTTAGCAAGCAATTATATACAAAGCCAATGGAGATACATATAGAAATAAAGAACTGAGAAAAAGTTTAAATTGCATTTATCCAGTATACAAAGAATATGTATGTATGTATGTATGTATGTATGTATATATGTATATATATTTATGTACGTATATGTGATATATGCATACATTCCTATCTATGTTTTTTAAAAACATGGACTAAATATTTAGTCTTGAATTTTCTACCCTTATTAATAAGTTCAACTTCCTGCGGGGCTGCTATTTATTACGAAAGGCACAGGAGATTGTTTCTGATATGATATGAGATGATCTTTTAAATAAATTGAATATTTAAGAAATTCATCTCATCAACCTTGCTTCAGAACTTAAGCACAATAAAAACAGGTCAGGGAGTCTTCTTTAGCATCTTAAAATATTGCAAATAGCATATTAAAGAAATTGTGTGCAAACATTGAAGTATCACTTTAAAGTTGAGCATAAAATGTCCATTTAAAAACATCTTACATCCATGTCCAATGATACTGCATTGCCCCTGCCCCCACCTCTCTTAGGGATTCTGTGCTATTGTTAAGATTATAAAGTGATTTTCCCCCTCTTACCTTCCATCCAAAACTTAACTTGTTTATTGATATTCCACTTGCCTAAAGGTGTAACTAAAGCTTTATTTAAAAGACTTACAGAATAGATTTTATAAAATACAAGTCAATTGAACTTTAAGTTTCTTCTTTGGGGACAAAATGATTCACGAGCTTGTACACAGTTTTAAATGTCTGAAACAAGTGCTGTTTCAAGAAGAATAATGAGATTAAGTTTCTCCTCTGTGAATGATGCTGAGCTGACTTCCTCAGCAGCCCTGAACTCCTGGTGGTTATCTCTTTGAGAATCTCCCCCCCTATCCCCGCCCAACCCCACCAACCACACACACACACACACACACACACACACACACACACACACACACACACACACACACACACACACACGATGGACTAAGGATGCCCAACGGAACAAAAAACTAAAGAAAGTTTTTTTTAAAATAAGACAAATCATCAGATCTCAACTGGACCTACCACTCACCCCCCTCCCCCCCACTTCCCTAAAGGAACTGAATGCCTGGGCAGACACGCACACGCAGGCACACACACAACACAATACAACACAGCATGAAGCAAAATTGTTTTTAACTTGCTGGCTCAAAAATATATATATGCCCGATTTTTAAAATCATTCTGACGATGATAACGGCAGCAATAGTGATTTAGTATGTAGAACTTTATACCCTACTGAACCAGAGGTTCCTAACACCAAAATATTACCTGTCCTGTGTGAACTGGGTATCTTTCCTCTCTAAGCTTCCTAGCATAGCAAAGGACTGGATCTGCCACCAAAGAAAACTTTTCATGCTGTGAGACATAACCACCCGCTGAGCAATGTTGGAACTTCCCCTGCCCTTATGATCCACTTACTTTTCTAAACACAAATAAATAAAAACAAAAGGAAACCTACTGATTCCCAATGGGTTTGTGGAGCCAACCCACCCTAGCATTCTGAGTCACTCTGACCTTCCTGTGACAGGCTGAGAAAGGCAAAAATTTTCCTCTCAACCTCATTAGAGATGCTTCGGAGTTTTGAACCAGGATGAAAAGTGGAAAGATTAGTGCCGGATGATATTTCAATCCACAAATGAAGGAGAGGGGAAAAGGGGGTGCCTAGAAAAAAAGAGGGGGGAGAGAGGGTAAGGAAGGGCACGGGGACAAGAAAAAGAGAGAAGTTTGGTTACTCACATGCTTGAGGTTTGGAGAACAGGACCAAGGGGGCTGTGGTGGAATTTTCTACCCCTCAGGTGTTCCTAATTGCTGATTAGACGTTTGCTTGGCTCCTCCTGCATAAGCCGACAGTCCCCTGTCTGTGTCTCTCTTTGTGACTAAGGACACAGTACTCCCAACCTATAAATAGATCCCGGCTCCGTGATTGATATAACAGGCAGCTGACAAAAAAAAATAACCAGGTCTTAAGCAAAACAGCCAAAGCTATGGTCTCTCCACTATATCAAACCCCATGTACACATCTTCACATATACCAATAAGCACCCCTCCCCCCAAAAGTAAAAAAATTAAATGAAAGAAAGATGTATGTAGTGGAGGGGGGAGGGGAGGAGGCAGATGATTTCTAGAAGGTGAAAAAGGGAAAGTGAAAAAAAGACAATTACTTCCCCAGCAACTTGGGGTCACGAAAGCAAATGAATGAAGTTCAGCAGATGGGGGATGAAGGGGAGAGGAGGAAAAGCACAGTTCTGGACTGCTTTGTAGGTGTTTTAAAAGACAAACCTGAAACCCTGAACTCCAGTAGCCCAGGCTAGAGGAAAAGTTCTGATCTGAAAGCATTCATCGGCTCAAAGTGATTTCCATGAAAGTTCTAGCCCTTGTGAACCACTCCAACCCTTCGGGAGAATAGTTTGCAACTCTGCCAAACGGGCTATGAAACTGTGCATACCCTTAGCCCACTGATACCACTATTAGGTCTGTATTCCAAAAAGATCAAAGAAAAGGGGAAAAGACGCATATGTACAAAAATATGTGTAACAACTCTTTTTGTGGTGGCAAAGAACTGGAAATTGAGGGGATACTCATCAATTGGGGAGCAAGCTGTGGCATATGATTGTGATTGGAATACTGTTGTGCAATAAAAAATGCTGAAGTGGACAGTTTCAGAAAAATCTGGGAAGACTTATATGAACTGATGCAAAGTGAAGTGAGCAGAACAAGGAGAATATTGTACATAGTACAGTAATATTGTAATGATGATCACTGTGAAACACTTGGCCACTCTGATCAAAATAATAATCCAAGACAATTCCAAAGGACCCATAATGAAAAATATTATCTACCTCCAGAGAGAGAACTTAAAAATTCCAAGTACAAAAAGAAGCACACATTTTACTTTCTTTATTTTTTCTTGTGTGTTTTCTTTTGCATTAAGGCTAATATGGAAATGTTTTGCATAACTTCACATGTATAATAGATATCATATCGCTTGCCTTCTCAAGAGTTGAGTGAAGATGGGAGAAATATAATTTGGAACTCAAATTTAAAGAAAAATAAATTTAAAAAATTTTAATGAATTTTAAAAATGTTATATGTAATTGGGAAATATTTAATGAAATTTTAAAAAAACAAAAAGAAAGTTTCTATCATACTTCAAAATCAGGAGGGAGAAAAGGACACCTTTCCTAACTTTGTGATAGGAATCTTGTACTTGGAGACTATGTGAGGGTCTCCAATTCTTTATATACTCTCATCCCAGGACACAGTAGGCCTATGGAGAGCATGATTAAAGGAATCCTGAAGAAGATAGCCCCATCAGAGGAAATACTCAGAGTTGGAAATTAGATTGGTTTGATTTTATTTGAGGGAGATTGGACACATTTCCATTCATCCAGAAAATTTTCCTGTGAAAACACAGGTAGAGGCAAGAACACAAGGACTTACTCTATCATTCTTATAGTGCAGGAGGGCTAGGGTTACACCCATTGAAATCACTGGTTAAGTTTCTTGGGTGGCACCCTGCCCCCCCCCCCGGGCAGAATTTTCCAAGGAGCAACAGAAAAGTGAATAAAGTATAGGTTACTCTATAGGTGACCAGATAAGTACCTGATTGCCATTTGGGAAAATTCAATCCTGGCTCTTAGAGACAGGTTGGTGACTGAGGAGGGAAATGAAGAAACCTCTATTTATTGTGATTGCACCAGCAAATTCACTTGGGAGAATCATACAAGCCCTCTTTCTTTTCAATGGATACAAGTGAAGACCTTGGAACTGGAACCTCTTCTTTTATGGTGAGGGATATTTACCATATTTTATAACCTTGAGAACCATCCTAAGATTTTCAGTGCTCAAAAGGAAGAAACTAGAAAGGTAAGTTTTGAATAGGGTAGCTAGGTGGAAGAGTGGAGAGAGTGTTGGGCCTGGAGTCAGGAAGACTCATCTTCCTGAGTTTAAATCTGGTCTCAGACACTTATTAGCTGTGTGACCCTGAACAAATCACTTAACCCTTGTTTGCCTCAGTTTCCTCATCTGTAAAATAAGCTGGAGAAGGAAATGGTAAACCACTCCAGTATCTTTGCTAAAAACAAAACAAAAAAATGGGGTCACATATAACTGAAAAACAAAACAGCAGTTTTTAATGGTGGCAGTGAGGACAGGAAAGTACAAGTAAAGGACACTTCAGGGACATTTAGGTAGGGCTCTTCAATAAGTACTCTAGACAATAGGCCATTGGAGCACTAGGGCTATAGATGGTGGAAGGACTTCAAAGGCAATATGATGCAACAGACATGTTAAATACCCAGTGTATTCATAACTCTATGCTAGACATTGGGAGAGATGCGAGATTTAGATTAGACATTCTCTGCTTTATGGATCCTATAGTCCAGCAGGAGATAACACTGCCCTAGAGAATAACAAAATAAAGTGATGTGGAAGATGTGAAGGGTAAGGTTGTTACCCTGAGAAGCAGGGAAGGTTTCCCACAGGAAGCACTTTTTGCCTTTCTTACTGTTTTGTCTGGGATGGTTCCACACAAATCTACCAGGTGGACAGTTGTCTTCCAAGTATCTATATTTTCTTCTGTGCTAGTCATAAGTCAAGACAGCAACCAAACCCAATGCTTGGTCAGTATAATAGGAAGTAAGTGCTATGTGGTGAGAAGCTGCAGATTACGATGGAAAGAATTCTGGATTTAGAGTTAAAGGACATGGTTTTGAATCCCAGCTTTGTTACTTATTTACCAGTGTGATCTTGGGCAAGCCACTTAAATAGAAGAGGAAATAATTATGTATTAAGTATGCACTTAATTATGTACTATGTGCCAGACACTGTACCATGTCTTTACATATATTATCTGATTTGCTAGTCACAATAATCTTGAGCACTGAAAATCTTAGGAGGCTCTCAAGGTTATAAAATATCATATTCAATCCCTCACCATAAAAGAAGAAGTTCCAGTTCCAAGGTCTTCACTTGTATCTGCTGAAAAGAAAGAGGGCTTGTATGATTCTCCTGAGTGAATCTGCTATTATTATCCCCAATTTACAGTTGAGGAAACTGAGACAGATAAAAACAAAGTGACTTTTCCAGGATCACACAGCTAGTGTGCATCTGAGGCATGATTTGAACTGAGGTCTTCTTGTCTCACTGTCTAGGGCTCTATCTACTACACTACATAGGTACATGGGCAGCTAGGTATTGCAATGAATTGAATAACAGTCCTAGAGTTAGGGAAGATTCATTTTCCAGAGTTCAAATCTGGCCTCAAGCACTTAACTAGCTGCGTGACCCTGGGCAAATCACTTAACTCTGTTTGCCCGATGTGGAAAATAAACCACTCCATTATCATTGCCAAGAAAACCCCAAATGAGGTCAGCAAGAGTCACACATGACTAAAATAACTGAACAACATCACCTAGGTATATGCCAAGTTTGAAAAAGAAAATCATTGTGGGGGTGAAGCCAGATGGCAGCATAGAAGCAGGAAAACTATGCAGCTCCCACATAGCCACCTCAAATACCCATAAAATATGACTCTGAACAAATTTTAGGGCTCCAGAACTCACAAAATTACAGAAAAACACATCTCCCACTGAAAGCAGCTCGGTAGATGGGACGGGAAGCATTCATCCCAGTACGCTGAGAGCTGAAACCAGCTTGATCTGAAAATGTGGCGTGGCCCCAGGGTGACCAGGACAAGACACAGCTGGAGTTTCAGGAGAGTGGATCAGCGACAGCTGTGGCAGTTTCCAGAATTATCAAGCCATAAGAAACAAGGACTAAGTGAAAAGTTAGTGGAACTCGGCTAAATTTGGGGGAGAGGGTCCCGCCGAAACTGCCTCCAGGGCAAGGAACCAGCAGAAGCTGTGGCCCTGCAGCCACCTCCACATGGCTGCTTCAGAAGCTCCCGGCCTGCAGATAGCAGGGGGGCCAAGCAATCATTCAGAGGCTAAGTGCTCTTGCCTTGAGCTACCTGGATCGAGATCATGGTCTTGGGTGGTGGTCCTGAGGTGCACTTTCAGTGAGCCAAAGATGGTGGGAGCTGTAGTGGTCTCCTAATAGCTCCGGCAGCTGTGAAAACCTCAGCAATTTGGGACAGAGCTTTCTCCTCTGGAAGCAGAGTTCCACAGAGCTAAAAAGTCAAGTAATTGACTGGCAACATGAGCAAACAAAGGAAGCAAAGTAAGAACAGCAATGCAACTTTAGATTCCTTTTTTGGTGACAAAAAAGATCAAAGCATGGAACAAGAGGAAGACAACACAGTCAGAACTCCCACACCAAAAGCTTCCAAAAAAAATGTAGACTTGTTACAAACCATAGAGCAGCTTAAGAAGGATTTAGAAAACCAAATAAGAGGAATGGAGGAAAAATTGGGAAAAGAAAAGGGAATGATGCAAGAAAATCATGATAAGAGAGTCAACAACCTGATTGAAGAAAATAACACCTTAAAAAATAGATTAATTTAAATGGCAAAAGAGGCCCAAAAAGCCAATGAAGAGAAGAATGCCTTAAAAAGTCGAATTTGCCAGATGGAAAAAGAATCTCAAAAGCTTTCTGAAGAGAATAATTCCTTCAGAATTAGAATGGAGCAAATGGAAGCAAATGCCTTTATGAGAAATCACGATAATATGAAACAGATCCAAACAAATGAAAAAATAGAAGGCAATGTGAAATAACTCCTTGAAAAAAACCACTGACCTGGAAAATAGATCCAGGAGAGACAATTTAAAAATTGTTGGACTACCTGAAAGCCATGATCAAAAAAAAGAACCTAGAAAGC
>CM053582.1:435971695-435999962 GCA_028627135.1 Pseudochirops cupreus
CTTTTTCCATCTGGCAAATTTGGCTTTTTAAGGCATTCTTCGCCTCATTGGCTTTTTGGGCCTCTTTTGCCATTTGTGTTAATCTATTTTTTAAGATGTTAATTTCTTCAGTTGGGTTGTTGACTCTCTTTTCATGATTTTCTTGCATCATTCTCATTTCTCTTCCCAATTTTTCCTCCACTTCTCTTATTTGGTTTTCAAAATCCTTCTTAAGCTCCTCTATGGCCTGTAACCAGTTCATATTTTTCTTGTAAGCTTTTGGTGCAGGAGTTCTAACTGTGTTGTCTTCCTCCCATTCCATGCTTTGATTCTTTTTGTCCCTAAAAAAAGGAATCTAAAGTTGTATTGCTGGGCTTGCTTTGCTTCCTTTGCCTGCTCATGTTGCCAGTCAATTAACTTGACTTTTGAGCTCTTTGCCATAGTGGAACTCTGCTTCCAGAGGAGACAGCTTTGTCCCAAATTGCTGGATTTTTCACAGCTGCTGGAGCTATTAGGAGGCTGCTGTCTCTACAGCCCCCACCAGCTTTGGCTCACTATTCACGCAACTCAGGATCACCACCCAAGACCATGATCCCAATCCAGGCAGGTTAAGGCAAGAGCACTTAGCCTCTGAATGATCACTTGGCCCCCCTGCTATCTGCGGGCTGGGAACTCTGAAGCAGCCATGTGGAGGTGGCTGCACTGCCACCACTTCCACCTCTTCTGGCTCTGGGGACAGAGTGCCATATCCACTCCTCAGCCCCCACAAATTCAGCCGAGTTCCACTGACCTTTCACTTTTTCTTTGGCATTTATGTGTTGATAATTTTGGAAACTGCCACAGCTGCTGGTAATCTGCTCTCCCAAATGCTCCACCCAGGGTGGTCGGGCCTTGCTGGGGCTAAAACCTTGGGTTCATGCTGGGCTGATCTTGGTTCCCAGCGTTCTGCGATGAACCCTTCCTGTCTGCCTGCTGGGCTGCCTTCAGCAGGAGATTTGTTTCTCTGCCACTTTGTGGGCTCTGGAGCTCTAAAATTTGTTTAGAGTCATAATTTATAGATATTTGAGGTGGTTATGGGGGGAACTCACAGAGTTTTCCTGCTTCTATGCCTCCCTCTTGACTCCATCCCCCAAACTTTTCAATAATAACATATACTACAGTACACAAATTATTCTCAAAAATTGAGAAAGAACATACCCAACCAAACTAATTTATGTGACAAATAATCTTAATCTATAACTCAGGAAAGGAAAATGAAACAAAAGAGAATTATTGCTAATGAATTTAGAATCGATATTTTTTAATCCAAGTAAAAAATTTTTAGCAACTTATCCAAAATAAATTCACTATGGAGATCATCTTCTGATAATAATAACAGCAATAGTACAACTAAATAGGTACTGGTAGTCAGTGTCTGAAATGCAAGCACTATCAGGAGGAACAGCATGAAAACTGTGCAAAGGTAGGAATAGGAAATGAAAATGCCTAAATAAGCAAGATGGAAAGAAGTAGAGAATAAAAGAATGGCAACAGTGGCAAAAAAGGCAAAAAAAAAAATAATGAGACAATCAAGCAAGTAAATCATAAAGATGACTAATGGGTGGATGTTACCTTAGCATCCCTGAAATGTGAATTAAAAGAGAAGAATAATTATGACAAAAAAAAATGAGCTTTCTGGTCCTCCCCAACCCCCCCTCCCCCAGCATAAAGTAAAGCAAATTAGGACAATAGTTCTTTAACTTTACCCTGAATATCCATTGGTTATTCCTTAAGCACAAAAGGAGAAGAGACCATGTGACTTTACAAAGGCCTTGAGACTCCTATAATGAGTCAAAAAGTACACTTGTTTTTTGTTGTTCATTCACGTCCACATTTAAGGTTTTCTTGGCAAAGATATGGGAGTGTTTTTCCATGTCCTTCTGCAGCTGAGGAAACTGAGGCAAACAGAATTAAGTGACTCGTCTGGGGTCACACAACTAGTAAGTGAGACCATATTTGAACTCCGATGAATCTTCCTGAGTTTAGACCTGGTGTGCCAGTTAGCTGCAGTAAATTATAGTATTACAAAGTAAGGGAGATAAGATGATGCAGTGGAAAGATGGCTGGATTTGGAGTCAGAGGACCAGAGTTAAAATCCTGGCTATCACTTATAACTACCTTTGAGATTTTCAATGAGTCAATCAATCTCCTTGGGCCTCAGTTCCTCAAAGAATCTCAAAATCTGAGAACTAAAAGGGATTTTGGCAATCATCCATTTTGATCCATACACAAACAAATGTCTCACAATAACAAATATCGATCCTCTTCTTGAAGATTTCAAAGGGGAAACTACCACTTCTAGAGGAAGCCCATCCCACCTCTGAACAGCTCTAATTGTTAGGAAGTCTTTCCTGCTATCATACCTCCTTGTAACTTCTACCATGTCTCCTAGCTCTACCTTCTGGGGGCTCTCTGGGGCCTCCTTCACATGAGAGCCTTTCAAATACTTGAATACAACTTCCATGACCCTCCTGAGTCTTCTCTTTTCCAGGATAAACGTTTCCAGTTCTTTCCGCAAATCCTCATTTGGTAAGGATTCAAGGCTCTTTACCATCTTGGTTACCTACTTTTAGACATTCCATAGCTTATCAATGTTCTTAAACTGGGTTGCCCAGAACACAACACTCCAGATGAAGTCTGATAAGGGCAGAGACCATTCTCCCTGTTTCTAGAAGCTGTATCTCTCTTAACATAACCCAATATTAAATCAACTTTTGTGATTGCCATATTATATTGCCCTCTCATCTTGAGCTTGTTGTCCACTAAAATCTCCAGATACTTTTTCAGGATGTCTTATATGTGTGAAGTTTATTTTTTGAACACAAGTGTAAAACTTTACATTTATCCTCATTGAATTTCATCTTATTAGGTTCAACCCAGTGCATCAATTTGTCAAGACCTTTCTGGATCTTCTCAGTTGTAAAACAGAAGATGTTGAACTAGAAGACCTCCAAGGTTTCTTCTAGTTTAAATGTATGATTCTAAGATATTTTTGTAACTTTCTGTTGTTGTTCAATCATTTCACTTGCATATGATTCATAGTGATCCCATTTAGGGTACTCTTGCAAAGATACTGACATGGTTTGCCATTTCCTTCTTCATCTCATTTTACAGATGAGGAAACTGAGGCAAACAGGATTAAGTGACTTGCTACAGGTCATTCAGCTAATAAGTATCTGAGACTAGATTCGAACTCAGGAAAACAAGTCTTCCTGACTCCAGGCCTGGCACTTTATCCACTTTGCCGCCTAGCTTCCCTGATAACTTTCTATTGTTCTTCAAATCACAATACCACTGCCTCAAGAAAGGACTGCTATCCTGAGGTTTTCTTGTCTGTTGGTCCCCAAGTTTTCCCTAGATAATTCATTTTTTTTCTCTTTAGGTTTGATAAGGTCTGATAATCTTGCAGTAATGCTTCTGACCCATACCATGATAATGCACTTTTGGAAGTTGGCTTAATTTCCTAGGGCATATACACAGTGGGGTGGAGGTGGGGAATAAGGTTCAAACTACATGAGATTTATTTAATAATCAACTTTTTTATTATATAAGTGAGGTGGATTAGTTGATATTTTACTTACTTTAAAAGGTAATCAAATTGTCAGACATCCTGTCTTCATGACTTGAAAAAGGGTCTAGAAATATAGTGAAATCACTTATAAAAAAGGGCAAATTTGAACTCATCAGCTACCTATCAAATTCCTAACAGTAGCTTTTCCAAACTTTTTTCACCTGGCCCAAACCCCTAGTCCATTCATTCTTTCCATAGTACATGAACTTTTTCGATTAGAACCATTCGACATGAGCTACCTTAACTCTCCTCTTACACATTTGAAAGATTAACCCCTCCATTTCATTATTGATCCTGAAGCTTTTTAACTCACCCAGGACAATCCATTTGTCATCTGCACATTCTTGAATTTTCCATCTCTTTTTCTTCACTAGTGTCTTCCCACCAACCCAGAAACATGCCCAGGTCTAACCTATCCTTAAAGAAACCAAAAAAAAAATACATATCAATATCAAACATACATGCGTTAAACGACAGCAGCTAAATATTTAAAGGAAAAGTTAATCAAAGAGCAATGAGAAATAATCAGTTAAACTCTATTTGGTAGCTTCAAATGTGTTCCTTTCAGATCTAGACAAATCAAATAAAAAAAGAAAGAAATATAGGACTTAGATATAATTTTGAAACTCTTTGGTGATTGCTAAATGGGAATAGAAAAGAATATACATATGCATCAGTTATGCATGGCATATTTACAAAAATTGGCCCTACTAGGGCATAACACCTCATAAATAAACAAAGAAAAGCAGAAATGCTAAATACAAGCTTTACTGACTACAATACTATAAAAATTATAATCAACAAAGATCATTTGAAGAAAGAATCAAAATATAGATGAAATATAAATAATTTAAAACTAAAGAAAGTCAAAGCACAAATCACAGAAACATTAGAAAATATAGCTATCAAAGCAAATTAAGACAATGAGATAACATGATGAAACTTTGGGAATTGATCCAAAGCAGGATTTAGAGGAAAACATATCTCACTAAAAACTTTTGCCACAAAAGAGAAAAAAGAACAGTTCAACAAATTGAATATTCAACCTTAGAATTTTTTAACCCACCTGAAAACAAAAAGAATCAAGAAATAAACAAAATTTAAAGTCAAAATTAAAAAAAAAACTTTTAAACTAGGAGCTTTAAAAAAACAATTGGCTAATTTTTAAGAGAAGCAAATCAAATTGCCAACATAAAAAATGAAAAGAATGTTCACAACAAATAGAAAAAATAAACTATTAAAATCGTTTTGTTATATGTCAGCAAAATAAGTGACAAATTTGATTTAAATATGTCTTTATAAAAATGTGAAGTACCTAGATAAAAATAATAAGAAATAAAGAATTTAAACCACCTAATCATAGAAAAAGAAATTAAACAAATCATAAAGGAACTTCCAAAGGGAAGGAATCCCAGGACCAGATGGATTTTTAAGTAAATTCTATCAAACAAAGAATAATTAATTAAATTATATAAATTATTAGCAAAAATAGGGAAAGAAGGAATCCTACCAATCTCCTTCCATGACATAAAGAGAAGACTGTAAATCAAGATCTCCAATGGATATTAATGCAAAAATATTAAATAAAATGTTAGCATTAAAAGCTACAATAACTTATTTAAAATAGTAGATTCCATAACCAGATTGGAGTTACAGCAAAAACAAAAGGTTGGTTCAATGTTAGGAAAAATATAAACTTAATCAACTATATTGTTCAGAAAAAGCTTTTGCTAAAATACAATAGTCCTTTTAAAAAATTTAAACACAATGATAAATTGATGGGGAGAGAAACTGAACCTTTGAATCCATTAGTGTAGGAAACTCTAAGTGAGGAAACAGTCTCTACTAATATGTGATCACAGAGCCAGCATGTGTCAGAGGCTGAACTTAACCCAGGTCTTCCTAGCTTCAAGGCTGGCTCTCTAGTCACTATGCCATGATGCCTCTCCTGAACAAAGAAATTAATGAACTCTTCTCAGGTATGGTTTCTATTTAAAACCATCATCTAAAATGGGAAAGCACTAGAGACATTTCGAGTAAGATCACAAGTAAAACAAGGATGTCCGTTGTCACTGCTATTATTTGATAGAGGTACATAAATGCTACTTATAGCAAAAAAAAAAAAAAAACACGATAAAGAAGTTGAGGAAATAAGCAGAGGCAAAAAGGAAACAAAATTAGTACTTTTGCAGAAGTTATGATGTGGTTTTTAGATCAATCTAAAAATTCAATCAAAATTAATTGAAATTAATTAATAACTTTAGTAAAGTAGTAGGGTATAAAATAAACCCACAAAAAATCATTAGCCTTTCTGTATATTACAAATAAAATCCAGCAGGTAAAGACAGAATAAGAAATTTCTTTCAAAATAACTACGTGATGCATAAAATATCTACGATTAGATACATGCAGGAATTATACAAATACAACTATAAAATATTCATTACAGGCTTAAATAAACAAAGAAATGTTCATTGATCATGGTTGTATGATGTCAATATAGTTTAAAATGACAAAACTAAATAAATTAATTTATGGATCCAGTGTTTTACCATTGAAAATACCAGTGTTGCTTCCAAGAATTAGAAAAAAATAATGAAACAATTTAAAGAAATAATGTTTCTAGAATCTCAAAAATATTTTTAGTGGGGAAAAAAGAGGGTCTAGCACTACCGTATCTTATACTTTATTGCAAAATAGAAATCATCAAAACCATCTGGTACTGATTTTTTTTAAAGTTGATCAGTGAAACAGATTCTGCATAAGAACCAAAGGCAATATTTTACACAATGTTGGATAAACCAAAGACTCTAAATACTGGATGTAAAGATTCAGTATTTAACAAAATCTACTAGGAAAACTGGAATATGATCTGGCATAAATTAGTTTTAGAACAATATTTCATACCATGAGCCAAAATAAGACCCCAATTTATACATGACCTAGATATTAAAAGTCATATCATAAACAAACTAGAGAAACAAAATAATTTTCTTCAGAATGGGTAGGGAGAAGAATGCTTGGCTAAAGGATGGAGAGGAATACAGAAGAGAAAATAAAAAAGTTTTGATTGCGTAAAATCTAAAAGTTCTTGCACCAAAAAAAGTCAATGCGGTAAAAATTGGAAGTGAAATAGTTAACTGAGAAAACCCAACCTAAGGCCAGATTTGAACTCAGGTCCTCCTAACTTGAGGGCTAGTGCTCTATTCACTGCACCACCTAGCCACCCCTTCCAAGACAATTTCTAAAGGACTTATGAAAAATGCTACCATCACCAGAGAAAAAAAGTGATGGAGCCTGAATGCAGATTGAAGGCTTTTTAAAACTTAATTTTTTTCTTGTTCTCTCTCTTTTTTTTTTGTCTGTGTTTTCTTTTGCAACATGGCTCGTATACTTCTCCAAAAACAGGCAAGGTGATAAGTCTTCCTCAGGTGCTTGCTATGTGCCAGGCTCGATGCAATGAAGATACAAATACAAGCCAAAAGAAAAATAATCTCTGCCCTGAAGCAGCCAAAAACGTCAGGGAGAAGGGAAGGCAGGTGCCCCCTTGGGATCATGTGGGGGAGGAAGTCCAAAAAGTATATATTTTGACTTAGCAAATGATCACTAGGCATTTGCCCCAGGGAAACTAAATAAAAAGGGAAAATATCCCAATGAAATTACAGTAGCACTTTTTGTTGCATAAACAATGTGAGTGTCCATCAGTTGGAGAATGGTTGGAAAAATCAAACATATGAACATATGATTATGGCATAAAAATCATTTTTAAAATGTATTATTTTATATTTTCTTGTTTTCTATTACATGTCAAAAATATTTAACACTGATTAACCTTTGAAGATTTTTTCTTCTTCTCTCCCTCACTTGAGAAGGCAAGCAATTTGATATAGATTATAATTTGAAGTTATGCAAAATTTATTTCCATATTAGCCATGTTGCAAAAGAAAACACAGACAAAAAAAAAGAGAGAGAGAACAAGAAAAAAATTTAAGTTTTAAAAAGCCTTCAATCTGCATTCAGGCTCCATCACTTTTTTCTCTGGTGATGGTAGTATTTTTCACAAGACCTTTAGAAATTGTCTTGGAAGGGGTGGCTTAGATGGTGCAGTGAATAGAGCACTAGCCCTCAAGTTAGAAGGACCTGAGTTCAAATCTGGCCTTAGACACTTTTTGTGTCTAAAAATAACACTCACTAGCTGTGTGGCCTTGGGCAAGACACTTAACTCCAACTGCCCTGTCTTCCCTCTTCCAAAAAAAAAAAGTCTCGGATCATTGTATTGCTGAGAATAGCTAAGTCATTCACAGTTGATCTTTGTATAATATTGCTATTACTATATACCACATTCTCCTGGTTCTACTCACTTCACTTTGGATCAGGTCACATCTGTCTTCCCAAGCTTTTCTGATGCCATCCTGCTTGCTATTTCTTATAGCGGAGTAGTATTCCATTACAATCACATACCAGAATTTGTTCAGCTATTCCCCATCATTTCAGTTTCCATTCTTTGCACCACAAAGAGAGCTACTAAATATTTTTGTACAAATAGATCCTTTTCCTCTTCCCTGATCTCTTTGAAATAGACTTAGTAGTGGTTTTGCTGGCTCAAAGGGTATGCAGTTTTATAGTTCTTTGAAACTTTCCAATACCCACATTCTGATTTACATTATGATAGAGGCAGGTAGGTGTTGCAGTACATGGAGCTTTGGGTTTGGAGTCAGAAAGTCTTGAATTGGAATCCAGCCTGAGATATTTTACCCTGGGAAAAATCACTTAACCTCTGTTTCCCTCAATTTCCCCAAATGTAAAATGGTGATCATAATAGCATCTACTTACCAAGGTTGTTCTGAGGATCAGATGAGATAATATTTATAAAACACATGGGGTGGGTAGGTGTGCAGTGAATAGAGCACTGGCCTTGAGTCAGGAGGACCTGAGTTCAAATCCAGCCTCAAACACTTAACACTTACTAGCCATGTGACTTTGGGCAAGTCGCTTAACCTCAACTGCCCTGCCTTCCCCCCTCCAAAAAAAAAAAACAAAAAAAATGTATAAAATACTTAATATAGTACCTACTTCATAGTAGGCACTTAATAAATTCTTGCTCCCATTCAAATTGCACATACACCATTTAGATTTTAAGTTCCTTAAGGGCATGGATAGTCCCTTATTAATATTGTTATCCTTCATATTATTAAGGATAATTCCTGGAATAGACACAATAATTTTGTTTTACCCCAAACTATGTAATTTTTAAAAAGAAATGCATCTTTTGTTATCTCTAAAAGAGAGATGGTTTAGATATTTAGATATTTAAGGTCCCTCATGGCTCCAAAAATGTTCCGATGATCCATATGATTCAAGTATCTATAGTAACTCAAATTAAATGTTAACAGATGCCAAGTTGCCTTCCTGCTGGGCCTGCTTTAATGAATAGATAAGACTCATATGTAATTATAATGTTGTTTGTATATAAATAGCTGCTATTAATGATATGAGAAATAGTTTGTTCTCTTAAGTAGGTCAAACGTTTGTACTTCAGACTTACTGCTGCCATTTCTTTACTTAGTAAACCCTTTTTTCAAATGTAATACAAAAAGGAATTTCATGGGAGCCTAGGAGGCCACAAATTCTAGATGTGCTGGATTAACTGGCTTTGACTTGAGTATTTGCGTGGTAGTCAACTAGTCCTTATAGTAACATTGGTGTCCATTCCTTAGTATTCAGCAACAAACTCAGCAGTGTGGTGTAGTCAAAAAAAAAAGTATAAGGCTGGGTATGTAGGTTCTAGTCCTGGCTCTGCTTCATCATCATCATCATCATCACCATCATCATCATCATCATCATCACCATCATCATCACCATCATCACCATCATCATCATCATCATCATCACCATCATCATCACCATCATCATCATCATTATTATTGTCATCATCATCATTATTATTGTCATTGTCATCATTATGACCATCATCACCACCACCATCACCGTCATCATCATCATCACCATCACCATCACCATCATCATCATCATTATCATCACCATCACCATCATCATCATCACCACCACCACCATCATCATCGTCATCATCATCACCATCATCATCATCACCATCATTATCATCATCATCACCATCATCATCATCATCACTATCATCATCATCACCATCATCATCATCATCATCATCACCATCATCATCATCATCATTATTATTGTCATTATCATCATTATGACCATCATCACCATCACCATCACCATCATCAACATCCTTCAGAGAACTGAGCTGTTGTTACTCTGGGTATATTCCTTTGACCAGCCCTTCCTGTATGACTATGTAGATGGTTTCAAGCAGTCACTATAATCACACGCACTCCTTGCCTTATAGTCAATCTTATAATTAGTTTCTCTGAGCTAAGATAAACTGGTCCTAAGACAACAGATGCAAAATATATTGCTGGTACCATTCTCAATGCTTTTCCAGCATGGTAGCACCTGCTCCAGAGCTTGTGGTCCACTGGTGTAACCTTTAAGAATATACAGTCACCTTCATGATGAAATGAGGCATCAGAGTAGGACAAGTCAGTTACTTAGCTAGGCAGCAGCAGATGATAAAAACAACTAAACCATTTACTTTTTCAAAATAAGTTTTTATTAATATCATTTTTATGTCACCAAAATTTTTCCCAGTAATCTTTCCTCTCCCCCTTCCAGAAAGGCATCTCAATTAACAAATAATATTTTAAGGAAAGAAAAAGAAGAGAAAAAATTAGCAAAACTGGCAATATCTCGGAATATGTGCAGTGCACCACCCTTGTGGGCCTCCTACCTCGCAGAGGAGTGGGATAGAAGTGTCTTCTAAATCTTTTCTCTGGGGTAATGGCTCATCTTGGTCATTTTGCAACATTTACTTTTGATCATGTAGTTCTTTCCATTTGCATTATTGTAGTTATTAGGTATTTTTTTCTTAGTCCTGTGTACTTCACTATACATCTGTTTATAAAGATTTTTTCCATGTTTGTCTGTATTAATCAAATTCATCATTTTTATAGCAAAGAATTATACCATTAACATTCATTTGCCAGAATTTGTCTAGCCATTCCATCATTGCTTAGGCATATACTTTGTTTCAAATTTTTTGGTATTTCAAAAAGTGCTGCTATAAATATTTTGGTGTATATGGGACATTTTTGACTTCTAAATCACTTA
Organism: Pseudochirops cupreus; assembly: GCA_028627135.1. Lineage (NCBI taxonomy): Eukaryota > Metazoa > Chordata > Mammalia > Diprotodontia > Pseudocheiridae > Pseudochirops > Pseudochirops cupreus. The sequence continues at coordinate 435,982,491 of CM053582.1, forward strand.
CTTTTATGTAGCATTTCATACGGGGCAGCTGGATGGTGCAGTGGATAAAGTGCAAAGCCTGGAAGCAGAAGGATGTGACTTCAAATCTGACCTCAGAAGCTTAGTAACTCTGTGACCCTGGACAAGTCAGGACTTCCCCATCTGTGAAAAATGAACTGAAGAAGGAAATAGCAAACCACTCCACTATCTTTGCCAAGAAAAGCCCGAATGGGGTCACAAAGAGTTGGACATGACTAATTGACAAGAAAGAGAGAGAGAGAGAGAGAGAGAGAGAGAAAGGAAGGAAGGAAGAAAGGAAGGAAGGAAGGAAGGAAGGAAGGAAGGAAGGAAGGAAGGCAGGAAGGCATTTCAAATATATTATTTTTGGAGCCAGAAACAGTGCTAGACAATCACAATGACTTGGAATGGAGGAGTATGGTAAGAGGTAAGAAAAACCTTCTTCCCTATGGGATATCTTTCCTTCTTTGTGACCTTTATCCACACCTACCTACCTCAATGTCCTCCAGCAGCCTTTAACTCACTACTAGGCCTAAGAAATCAAATGAAGAGTAAAAGAATATGTGTAAAAAATTTTAGCAGTTCTTTTTGTTAGCTAAAAGTTGTAAACTAAGGGGCAATGCTTCTATTGGGGATTGACTAAACAAATAGTGGTGTACAAATACAATGGAATGTTATTGTGCCATCAGAAATTATGAAATGGATGTTTCAGAGAAACCTGTGAAGACCTCTATGAACTGATGCGGGCTGAAGAAAGCAGAATTAAAATAATTACTATGATGATAACATTATAGAGAAAAACAACTTTGAAAGACTTTAGAACTGTTCTCAACAAAATGATAAACCACATGTCCAAAAGAATGAAGATGAAACCGCCTAATGGAGAGGTGGTAATCCCAATATGCAGAGAAAGATATATTTTTGGAAGCAGACAATGTGGGAATTTGTCTTGATTAACTATGCAGCTATGTGTGGGAAGGCTTTATTTTTCATGCTTTGTTTCGTTTTGGTTTGTTTTTATTTGCTCAGTGGGTGTTAAAGGGACAGTTGTAATGGTACAGATGGATTTTTTAATAAGAAAAAAACAAAAGATATTTATGCTACGATGTGCAACATTTGTTTCAAAATAATGAATTGCTTATTTCAATATAATTTATAATTATGCCGTGCTGTTGCTCTGAATTAAAGCTTGGATACTAAATCACACTGTCAGAGAAGAACAGTAAAAATACACTTTATAATCTTGCTACTAAAAATAAAGCATTTCAACAAATTGTCTTTATTGGCTAGAATCACTATTGATATTACTGTATTGGGAATGAACTGGGAGCATTTATTGAAGAAAAGTATATTAAGTTCATAGGATATTAAATATATTGAGTACAATGATTATAAAAATACATATGTATATCCTTTGTATTCTAAGTCACTATGCTAAGACACACTCATAATATGATGAATTTTAAAAGAAAATAAAAACCTGCTAATCTAGGACTCGAGTTATTTCATTTGAGTCAGAAAAAGTATATTATCTCCATTTAAGGATGAAGAAAGAGACTCAAAGTAATTGCTTCAAAAGCTCACCCAGGGTGACACTGCTAGGGGACTTGGTCAGGATGTACCTTGGGTCACACCCAGGTATTCTTGCTTCAAGTCCCAGGTTCTTTCTACTATTCCACATTGTGTGACCTTGGACAAATGACATCATTCCTCTGTGCTTCCCTTTCTTAATCTATGGACCGGAGAAATCATATTCACTTTATCAGCTTCATAAAGTTAAGGCATCACAAAGCTAATATGTCATAATTTTTAAAAGTTAAAAGCTAAAAAATGTTCTGTAAATGTAAGGTATTGTTAGTATGAAGGCAGTTTGGCAGCGCAGTAGATAGTACATCAGCCATGGGATCAGGAAGACATATCTTCCTGAGTTCAAATCTGACCACAGACTCTTATTAGCTGGGTGACCCTGGGTAAGTTACTTAACCCTGTTTACCTCAGTTTCTCCATCTGTTAAATGAACTGGAGAAGGAAATGGCAAACCACTCCAGGATCTTTTGTTTTTGGGTCTGTTTTCTGTTGCAACTGAACAACAACATTGTTAGTATTAGCAGAGAGCAAAACTTCCTGAGATGCTCTAATCAACAAGAATCTATTGATTACTTACTATATTATATACAAGACAGTGAAAAAAGCACTGACTTGGGCGTCTGAGGACCACAGTTCAAATTCTGGCTCTGTCATCAACTGTGCAACCTTGATCAAAGCCAGGAAACTTCTTGGGACCTCAACTTCTTCATCTCTAAAATGAAGGGGTTAGAAATACATACATACATACATGCATGCATGCATACATATATATATATACATACATGTATACACACATATATATGTACATAATTTTAAATGAAAGTAATGTATAAGATGAACCCTAAGGTTCCTTCCATCTATCACTCAGATCCCCCATAATCCAAAGTAGAGCAAGAAATAGCCCCTGATTCCATGGAGTTTGTGGTATTCTCACCACCAAATCCATAGCACTTAAAATGAGATTTTTTTTTCCCTTAAAAAAATCTTCAGGTGATTATAACTTTGGATCATAGATTAAATGCTGGAAGATATCTTGCAGTTCGTTCATCTAGAACTCATTTTACAGATGAGGAACCCATCACCTAGAGAGATGAGGTTATACAGCTTGTAACTGGCCAAACTCAGGTGCCTGCTGCTAACTTCAGTGCTCTTTCTACTAATCTCAGTGTCATCTATGCCTAGGTTACACAATTTCTGGAGCACTGGACCTGAAGTCAAAAAGACCCAAGTTCAAATCTAGCCTCAGACACTTACTAGCTGCATGACCTTGGGCAAGTCACTTGACCATGTTTGCCTCCGCTTCTTCACCTGTAAAATGGGGGGTAATAACAGCCTCTGCCTCTCAGGGTTGTTGTGAGAAAATAATTAAGTAATATTTATAAAGCACTTAGCATGATGCCTGGAACATAGGAGATGATTGCTGTTGAGTTGTTTCAGTTGTGTCCAACTCTTCAAGACCCCATTTGGGGTTTTACTGGAGTGGTTTGCCATTTCCTTGTCATTTTACAGATCAGGAAACTGAGGCAAACAAGGTTAAGTGACTTGCCCAAGGTCACACAGCTAGTGAATGTCTAAGTCTGGATTTGAACTCATGAAGATGAGTCTTCCTGATTCCAAATCCAGTGCTCTATCCACCAGGCCACCTAGTTGCCCTAGTCTATGCTTATTCCGTTATTGTCCTCCCTTTTACCCAAATGTTAATACCTCAGATCCTTAGCTGTTAAGGTGAAAACTGCAGTGGACTAGCCAGTACTGGGCCTGGGCCTAATAGAAAATCTGCACCTTTATACAGGTAACCAAGGACACAGTCAGATCAAGGTGGAAATGCTAAAGACAAATAAAAAAAACTGACATTATGGCAAGGTGACAAGTTAAATATTAAGCCATAGAGGAAGGGATTTTGTAACCTCCTCCCAAACATATTGATACATACCTATTTTTGTATTAATGATATAGACTAAACATTGTCTATTTAATCTGTTTTCTCTTTAATTTGCCTTTAATTTAAGGCACTCTGTTTTTTGTTTTTGAGAGAAAGGTTTCTGGTACACTCTGTGTGTGTGTGTGTGTGTGTGTGTGTGTGTGTGTGTGTGTGTGTGTGTGTGTGTGTGTGTGTGTGTGTGCGTGTGTGCGTGTGTGTGCCAAGACAGGCCAGAACTGAGGCCTCATTATTTTCTTATTTAGTTTTTAAAATTCATTTTGAACTTAAATACAAAATGAAAAAAAGGACAATTCCATGTAACCAACACAATCTAAAGGATTCACTGCAGAACCATAACTTTACATTTTACTGCTTACCTTTTTTTTAAACTACATATTAAAGTACTTCTTGTCATTTTCTTAGCTTTCTATGCTTCCTTGTCAATTTTGTTTTACTATCTGCTTTATACTTTTTAAGTTTTTTTCGTCTTTTTTTTTTGAGGGGAGAAGGGCAATTGGGATTAAGTGACTTGCCCAAGTTCACACAACTAGTATTAAGTGTCTGAGGTCATATTTGAACTCAGGTCCTCCTGACTCTAGGGCCGCTGCTCTATTCACTGTGCCACCTAGCTGCCCCTAAATTATTATTTTAAATAATTTATATTATTATTTTTTTAAATATAAAATTATATTTATGAAATATATTTATAAAATTATATTAACAAAATTTTTTTAAAAGTGTTTCTGGTACATTCTAGGATGAATGGGAAAAGAAAGGTGAGGCATGCAGTGGCTTAGACAGAAGAACCAAGAGAGGTAGCCCTCTCTGTTCTGGCTTAAAGATTTTCCCCCTAATAACAATAACAGGCTTTGTGGTAACAGAGGACAGAATGCTATGTCAGAAAGATGTAGGTTTGAATTCTACAATAATTAATCATCAAACGTTTCTCAAGTATCAACCATATGCCAGGTACTGTGCTAAGCTCTACTGATAGAAAGGTGATATCTGCATCAGAAAAAGAACTGATAAATAGAAGTATGATAGAACGATTTTGCATATGTAAACACATTGGTAGCAATCTCTAGGGTGGGGGTGGGAGAAGGAAGAAAAAGAAATTTACATGATAACTTTGCTATATATATATATTTTAAAGGAATAGCAAATTGTGCATAATAGATTGGCAGTTTCATGTATAATCATCTTTCTTTTTTTATTCTACTATGTTATGGAAATACTTGTTTTATTTCACAAATTAAAAATAAAATAAATAAATTTTTTAAAATACAAAATCAGGATCAAACCATGTCCTCAAAGAATGTCTAATCTAGCCAAGAGAAGCAACACATACACATACAGATTTATACAAAATAGAACGTTAATTTTCATGGGGAGGTGCCCACAGATGAGGGCATCAGGAAAGGCCTTGTGTAGAAGGTAGCTTCTGATCTGCTCCCTAGGAAAAGAACAAAAAGAGGAATTTTGTGAAATAGTTGTGCAGAGGGAGTGAATTCCAGGCATTAGGGACAGCCAATGCAAAGACAAGAAGAGCCATGCATGAGGAGCAAAAATAAGGCCAGGTTGGCTGGACTGCAGCATCTGGAGTGGGGAGAAATGTGTGATGAAGCCAGATAGGTAAGTTGAGGGTAGTTTGTGAAGGGCTTTAAATGCCAAGCAAAGAAGTTTACGTTTGATCTTTGAAGTAGGCATTTAAACAGGAAAAAGTGACATGGTCAGATTTGCACTTTGATAAAATTATTTTGATCACTGTGTGAGGAATAGATTGAAGGGAGAGATTTGAAGCATGAAGACCAGATGGCACAGTGGATAGAACACTAGGCCTGAGTTCACACACTTACTGTGTGACCCTGGGTAAGTCACTTAACCCTGTTTGCCTCAGTTTCCTTGTCTATAAAATGAGCTAGAGAAGGAATGGCAAACCACTCCAGTATCTTTGGAGGGAGGGACAGGGAAGGAATGACTTATGAAGAGCCTACTATGTGACAGGCACTTCACTAAGTACATCACCATTATCTCATTTGATCCTCACAACAACCCTGGGAGGGAAGTGCTGCTGTTATGCTATAAAATTATTATATGTAAAAGTTACTATACTTTTATAGTTGAGGAAACTGAGGCAACCAGAGATGAAATGATTTGCCGACAGCCACACAAACAGAAAGTTTCCAAGGTTGAATTTAAGCTCTGATTGTCCTGACTCCAGGTCCAGGACTCTGTCCACTATACACCTAATTGTCTTTTCTTACAGAGCTTACATTCTCCTGAGCAAATGTGCCGCTGATGTTGTTTTGTCGATTAGTCATGTCCAAATCTTTGTGACCCTATTTGAGGTTTTCTTGGCAAAAATACTATCTATAGTGGTTTGCCATTTCCTTCTCCAGTTCATTTGACAGATGAGGAAACTGAGGCAAACTGGGCTAAGTGGTTTGTCCAGGGTCACACAGTTACTAAGTGTCTATGGCTGGATTTGAACTCAGGTCGTCCTGACTCCAGGGCTGGCATTCTATTCAATGTACCACACAGCTGCCCAATCTCAAGAATAAGTGAATACAAAGTATATATAAAACAATTTCAAGAATGCTGATGCCCACCAGAGCAGGGGACTTGTGTGGGAGGTGGTGCCCAACGTGTGCATTAAGGTGAGCCAGAGTCGAAGACAGGAAGCTGAGGATCAAGGACATTCTAGACTTGGGGAGCAGCCTGTACAAAGACATAGAGGTGGGAGATGGTGGCCCAATTCACTGATATTAGAAACGAAGGTCACCATGAGATGTTAGAGTTGCTTATGAGGATCCCAAGGGTGAGGGCCAAAGTGTTCTCTTTGGGTCAAGTTACTTTGAGATGTTCGGGAAATAGATGGACCAGAAAGACAGAAGCCAAGAGAAGAGTGTTCTTTCTTCTGCCTATGCCTCTGCCCATCCTTTTCTTGGGATCATGGTTTATTCCTCTTTCACTGAATCCTTAATAACGGAGCCAACCTTCACTATGAGAAAATATAAAGAATTCAGAAGATTGATAGCAATAAAGCCTGGGCTTTTCCTCAAAATATCTGAACCAAAGAGTCATTGGAAATAAGTTTTATCTTCTCTCAGAAGATTGATAGCAATAAAGCCTGGGCTTTTCCTCAAAATATCTGAACCAAAGAGTCATTGGAAATAAGTTTTATCTTCTCTCAGAAGAGCAAGAACTAATTGCTGTTTAAAATGTGCTTCTTAAAGCAGGGGATATGGAGCTAGAGAGAGAAATACATGTAGATAAATACACACACGTATGCAGATATATGTGTGTGCCTTATCTTGATGTAGGTTTTATTATTTGATATAATGCTCAGTTATGATTCAGGGACCTCCGGCTTCCCTGATACTCATGTAATTTTTTGCACTGGAAAGTGCTCTGTAAATTGTAAAATGTATAGATATGAGTTGTTGCTGTTACTGTTGTGATCTCCCCCCTCCCACTGTTTTCTTGGAAGCTCGGTTAAAAGAGGCGACATTATCGCTGCCTCTCACAATACCTTTAATACTTACCATCAACACCTACATCCATGTGTAAATAATAAGAATCCCCCAACGAGGACTCTGACGACTCATTTTCACTCTTCCGTTATCTGTATCTGAGAAAGGGAGTTTCACTTTAAGACCTCCATCCAAGCCTGCCTACTCCCCCTCTTCAGGTTCTCTTTCTGTAGACTCACTCTCTCAATGTGCAGCCAGACTGGCAGGTTGGGGCTCCCCTTAAAGGTGACAGCTGTTACTACTCTCATGGATCTAAAGGTAAAGGGAAGGGGGCACACGAGTACTACTGGGGAGCCTGAGTTCCCACCGGTGTGCTTCTCATTAACAAATCAGCCAGTTGACTCAATTCATCCTTAATGAAAGAACGTACTCAAAAGGTAAAACAAGAACAATTACATAATGTTTCACTCATAAACCAGGAGCATACTTTTCCACCAATGTACACAGTGCATGTTGGAAAAAGTGGACACACACTTCAAGTACCATTGTAGGGAGGAATAAGTGTAGAAAATACATGTGGCAGGGAAACTCACAACTCTGAAATTGTGGGCTTCAATGGCCTTTTTATCCCCTTTCTAGGGTCAGCTGGTGATGTAGTAGATAGAATACTAGGCCTAGAGTCAAGAAGATTTGAGTTCAAATCTACCTTCAGACACTTACTAGCTGTGTGACCCTGAGCAAGTCACTTAACCTCTGTCTGCCCCAAGTTCCTCCTCTTCAAAATGGAGGTAATAATAGCATCTATCTCAAAGGGTTGTTATGAATTACAAAGTGCTTAGCACAGTGTCTGGCACATAGTTAAGCGCTATATAAATGTTAGCAATTACCGTTATTGGAGGCTTGTCCCTACAAAATCTACAAAATTCGCCGATGGCTGCGCTGACCTGCTTCAAGGCAAGTGGACTCTACGTTACCTTTTCACTTACAGGATAGTAACGTACTCTTTCAGAGAGGGTGTAGCCTGGGATTTGCACGGGATTTGCAGAAGCTTTCCAGTTCTGTTGGGCTCTAAGAGATTTCCACCTCCAAAGCATCCAGCAGAAGTGCAGGGAAGTATTATCTCTCTTCCACAAAACTCTGCGTTCTTTTCTTAGAACAATCTTGGTGCTGGGCTTGATCATGAGAAACATGAGAAACACCATTCTAGCCTATGGTGAGTAATCAACTCATCATCTCTCCTGACTAAACCATAACTAGGCAATATATATTCTTCCAATAATCAAAAAGCAGTTCTGGGGTTCTGGGCTACCCAACTGCTAATTCCAGCATTCTTTAGTTAGAAATATGCACATGAGAAATGGAAAACAAGGCACTTTTCCTGGGGTAACTACATTGCCTCTGCCTTCTTAGTGTTATGTTTTGATTTTTTTTATATCCATGGCTCACATTTATCTTAGTCCTTGCCTCTTTCAATCAGCAAAATTGTCAAAGTCTGAAAGAAGGACACCTTTCCAACATTATCCATCGTTTTTACTCCTATGTCATCCCAAACTGCAAAGAGAAGTGTAAGTCCTAGTTTAAGGACCATACCTAGGCATGTCTGAAGGCACCCACTCTTTGCATCATCAGTTTAGTGGTTAGTGGCAGAAGAAGTTGCTGATTTTCCATTTTGAGTGAATTATCTGACCGCTTTCTCCATCTCTCAATAAATAAATCAACTCTCTACAAACAGCCAGAGAAATTCACAGAGGCCCCATCCTTTAATGTGGGAAACCAGCCCTGCTATTTTTAGGTAACCCATTTGTCTGCTATCTCACCCCTCTGTGGATAGATCTCTTCTCCTCACGTGTGTGTGTGTGTGTGTGTGTGTGTGTGTGTGTGTGTGTGTGTATCTCATAGGAAGTGCACTGTCTGGGACAGTCTTTCATTCCCAGCTCTTTCTACAGGACACCCACTGTCTTCCCCTCCCTACGCTACTGCCATCCATTCTTTTTTGTTTAGATTAAGCATGAAAGATAGAGATACCTCAATTCTACTCTCCCCTTGAAACAATGGCTCTTGCAAAAATTATCTACTCATTTAACTTTTAAAATGAATACGGTGCTTGGATTTATACAAGAAAAGTATAACACCTGAGAGTCATGCTCAGCTAACAAGCATATCTCAACTTTCCTTTCCATCATACATTGGAGGCAGTTGGGGTGTGGTATGGTCAGAAAACTAGGTTCAATTCCAGGCTATGGTACCCATTAGCCATGTGATTTTAGATAAGTAATAACAACTTCCATAAACCTCAGTTTCATCATATGTAAAAGTGAGGTGAGTAGTGCCTGCCCCAGCCACCCAAAAAAGTTATGGTGAAGTACTTTGCAAGCTGTAAAATGCTACAGAAATATGTGTGGTTATTAACATTTATCACAGGTCAGACTCTTTCTATGAGAGTGTAATTGGTGTTAGTTCATACAAACACATGGAAACTTGGAGATGAGGTAAGCCAGGTAACGATCAAAAGGTTGAGAATTTGCTAGAGTGTAGACTCCTTGAGGGCAGGGCCCTTGTCTCATTTATCTTTATATCACTCTCTCCCTACCAATCTATAGCAATATCTTACACACTCAGTAGGTGCTTAATAGTAGGCCTGTTAGTTGACTGAATGAATAAAGCTAGGTAAAAACATTCAAGAAAGCAGCAGGCCATGTGTTTAGTGGTCTATGAAGTCATCTATGCTGTTGAGGTCAAAGGGTAACAGCAGCGATCTGCTGTCTCCTACAAGCTAGGTCTGGTTTCCAATATCGCTTATAAAGAAAGCTAGAAAGAACTATAATCCGCCAGGCAAGAAAAGATGTTACTGAGAGGTTACTTAATGATATTCAGATGCATTTAAAATGACAAGTACACTACTCTCTACATCTGTTAAGGACAGAGCAAAAAGAAGTAGACAAACCGAAATACAGACAGAATGAAGCATTTCCTAGTGGGGAAAGTGACTGAAGGGAGCCATGCCATTGTTCCAAAATATGTAAGCCCTGCCAAAGATGGCGTCTCAGTGTCACTACTACCCCTTGGACTCTCTGATTTTTGGAAAGATGTAGTGCTCCCCCCACCAACGGAGGTCCCTTGAACAGGGAGCTTGACTGTGCCTCCTGGAAGACTGTGTTTTAGGGGAGAAGGCAAAACAAGGGAGCTCTGGTGAGAAAGGAAAACAAGGAAAATGGTCACAGGCTCCATCCGTGTGATCCAAATACCTGTGACTCAAATTTCAAGTTGGGCCACATAGGAGCAGTGAGCTGCTGCCGATGGTTGATGTGTTTCTCAAAGTGTTTTAACAAAATGATGAAATAATGCCACAAAAGATAAATCACTGGCATGGTGAGAATAGCCAGACAACCTTGCCACTTGCTGTCTGTCATTCTCATTCCGACTTATTCTTTAAGCAGGAGACCCACATTTTCTTCCTCATCTTGACTCTCCATTTTCCTGAATAAGCAGTGACAATCCTGTCTTGCTCATTTATCTCTGCCTCCCTTCCTGTCTCCTCCACCCCCTTTTATTTTGGCTCAGGAACGTGTCCCCAGCATGTCAACAGCAGTGGGAAGTAACCTAATTAGTAGTTACTTGATAGTCTGCCCACCCTGATATCCCACTGGCAATTCAGCAGCCCTTTCTGCAGACGTGAAAAGATTTCCGTGCTAATTAATATGAGCACAGGGAATTTGGGGATGGACGGAGGCTGGGAAATCCATCTCAGTTAGTCTCTCTCAATTGCAGATGTTTTCCCCACAATTATTTTCTTTCCCCAAACTCCTCTGCACTAACCCGCCCCTCTCAGATCTCATCTTCTACCTTTATTAAAAACTGGTTACACAGGCGACTTTTGATTCCATCCCTGATGGCCCTTGCTATGAAGAGGTTACTCTCTAAAGACACACACTCTGCTTAGGTTCCTTTAGTACCTAACACTTCCAAAGGGTAAGCAAGTTCACACTTCATGCGTACACCAATGGCCTTGCCTTGTTCCCTGTTCTCAGACCCCATCAGAACAGCACAACCTCACGGAGGTCCCCCTCTTCAACTCTCCATTCCCAAACAAATACAGACTGATCCACTGTCATTTTAAATAAAACTCAGCTTTGGTCCCTGGGCCACAGCTGAGTCCTCTGTAGAATTGTCTATTTGCATTCAAAGCATTTCACAAAGAAGGGAACAACCATACACATGGACCTCCTACTTGGCAGCTCCTACAGGAGGCTGATGTTATGTTTCCTGGAGACCTGAGTGCTAAGATCCAAGGAGCCAGAGCAAGCTGGACGTGGTCACGGACGTGATGACAGGAACCAGTAAGGAAAATGGTAGAGGGTCAGGGGGTCAAGATGATAAGCATGATACTGATGAAAAGGGTAATGATAGTTTTACTTTGGGACGCTCTTTCAGTCATTAATTATAGCCTAGGATTTCAAATCCAATTCTGTTTTTATTTCTTTCCCTTCTTGTTTTGGTGCAGAGTGAGAAACTAGGAGGCGACATTTCATAAGAATGCAACTTTAAATGAGGCAAAAAGGTAAGAAGATTTTGGGATGTTTAAAAAAACCTTTTTCTTAGCTTGTCTATACTAAGCTAATAATTCAGTTGTTTAGCTCTACAATTTCCACAGCTAAAGGGAGTTCTATACTGGGCAATGTCCTAATGACTTCAGCAATGTCATATGTACTATCTGGGCAGCGAGGTGTTATAGTGGAGAGAGTACTAGTTTGGGAATTAGGAAGGCTCATCCTCATGAGTTCAGATCTAACCTTCTGTGTAACTCTGGGCAAGTCAGTTAGCCTCAGTTTCCTCATCTATAAAATGAGCTGGGAACGGAAATGATAAATCTCTCTCGTATCTTTGCCAAGAAAACCCCAAATGGGTCATAAAGAGTCAGACACAATGAAATGATTCAATAATAAATATATTACCCAAGGTAGAAATATCCAAATTCTACCAATCAGCTGTATTTAAAACAAACAACAAAACATTTCTCAAATCCAAGTTATCAAAATTGATTTGAGCCACTTTCAAAAGATGCATAATAACAAAGAGATTATTCTCAAAGTATGAACAAATCCCTCTCTCCACATGCACACCACAGGGTCCAGACGAGTGTCCTCCATAAGCATTTCTTTGACATACTATCAAAAGATTTATCCTATAACGCCTAGAGGCCACACAGACTTTGGGCCTACAACACCCTAAATGTGCCCAGATATCCACTTCTCTTACTCCAGAGAAATATCTTTCGTCACCTGCTTGTTTTTTTGTAAGCTTCTACACCTCTCTCTCTTAGGGAAGCAAATTTTCCTGAACAGCCATCATATGCTCACCATACTGGGATAGTCCATAGGACAAAGAGACATTTCTCAGTTGGGATTTGGAGCTGTCTTTGCTAGACTCTTCCCTCTTTTATCCTAAACTATATATTATTAAAACAGCAGCAGAAGAGCAGAGAAAACCAGATCTGCTAATTTCTCTATCCAATGGTATTTCCTTCAATTCTAACTCTCTATGCAACACTTGATATTTTCCCTTCTCATAACGTTCTTCTCCCTTGGCTATTATGTCTACACATTCCCCCTCATAACTATATCCTCTCTTGGGTTTTGTATCTACACTCTCCTGACTCTCTTCCTGCTTTTCTGGCCTCCATCTCTGTTCTACATCTCTGATTCTTTTTCTTCCTCCCCAACCCCAAATATAGTCATTCCCAGAAGGGTTCTTTCTTCAGGTTTCTCTTCCCTCTCTATATTCAGAAATCTTATCCATTGTCAGGCTCTCAACTATCACCTTTATGCAAATGGATTGCAAATCTTCATATCCAGCTGTGATCTCTCACCTGAACTCCAGAACTCAATTTTCAACCATGTGTTGAACATCTCAAATTTAAATTCAAGTAAATCAGATACAACCAACACCTACTTTGATTGAGGCACCAGAGTATACCCTTGCATTTTAAAAATTAGAAAATGACAGAATTTCCACTCTCAGAAAGTTTATAATATACATAAATATAAAATAATGCAGAATATGATCTAGCTAAAGGAGAGATACAAACAAAATATTCTAGGAAGATTTGAGGAAGACAACTCAACCTGGGTATCCTGTCAATACTCCAAACACATTTCCAAAAGTTGTTATTGTTCAGTCATTTCAGTCCTGTCTGACTCTTCATAACCCCATTTGGGGTTTTCTTGACAAAGATACCAGAGTGCTTCACCATTTCCTTCTCCAGGTCATTTGACAAATAAGGAAACTGAGGTAAATGTGGTTAAGTGACTTCCCCAGGATTCCACAGCTAGTAAGTTTCTGAGGCCAGATTTGATCTCAGAAAGATGAGTCTTTCTCATTCCAAGCCCAGGGCTTTATCCACTGTACCACCTACTTGTACTTTTCCAAAAGTAATTTAATCTTATTCCTCCTTAGTCCTACCCCCCAAACCACTTCCTACTCTTATTGTCTCTATCCAAATTATTAGCTTTACCAACTTCTTAGCCACACAGGTTCAACTACACAAGAACAGGATAGGGTAGGCAAGATTAGACAATAGCTCATGATGCACAAATGAAAATCTAGGTGATTTTTGTAGTCTACAAACTCAATGTGAATTAACAGTGTCATATGATAGCAAAGTCCAGTCAAGTCAAACTAAAGTGAAAAAGAAACTACTATATTCAAGGCATTGGGTTAAGTTCTAAAAAGAAAGGCAAAAATGGTCCTTGCCTTCAAGGAGCTTCCAATCTAACAGGAGATTCAATGTGTGAACATACATGTTAAGCATACAAAAAGAGACAAAATGAAGGTAGCTTCAGAGGGAAAGGTGGGATTTTAGCTGGGACCTGAAGGAACCCAGGGAAGACAGGAGGCAGAAGTGAGGAACAAGAGAATTCTAGGCCTGGGAGAGAGCCAATGAAAATGTCTAGAGTCTTGAGGTGGAATGTCTTGTGTGAGGAATAGCAAAGAAGCCAGTGTCATTGGACCATAAAGTCTGTAGAGAGAAGTAACATATAAGAAAACTGGAAAGGGGGCAGGTCATGAACAGCTTTTAAAGAAAGAAGACTTTTATATTTGATTCTGGACTCAGTAGGAACCATTGACCAGGAAATAAGGAGTGACGTGGTCAGACAAATGTTGTTGTTGTCAGACAAATGTTGTTTGTCCTTTGTTGCAGAGAAGAGCAATGATATCATGAGGGAGATATATTGACTTACATGTAAATTGGATGTAAGTGAAGTAGAGTCTCCCAGTCATCAGCCTCACTCTCTCCTCCAGAGTCATCAGAGTCCAGTGGCAAGAAAAGTGGCAAGACAACTGGCAATGACCCATGATGCAGTGGGTGACCCATGGTCTTTTTAAACTAAGATCTTTCCTAGGTCCCAGTTTATCTGAGGCAATGCCCATTCAGATGTGGGAAAGACTTGAGGCAGGGAAACCAATCAGAAGTCAAAACTTTAGGTATGAAGTGAGGTGACGAAGGCCTACACCAGTATGGTGGCAGTGCCAGAAGATAAAGGAGGTATATACAAGAGATATTGTGAAGGTAAAATGGACATGACCTGGCAACAGATTGGATTGTGGCAGGGGCTGGGGAGATGGTGACAGTAACGTTAAGCTGTTAAGTGATGAATAGTTTACAAGCATCTCATTTCATTTCAGTTCTGAGCTTGAATCACTATATTAGCTTGACTGAATCAGACCTGGCTCATAACGTTTGGCCACTGGAATTGATTGAATAGAAAAGTAATGTGGCCAGACCTATACTTGTACAAAGATTACTTTGATAGTTGACTGGAGAATAGACTATAAAGCATGGAAAGACTTGAGTCAGAGAGATCAGCAGCAGCTATTCCAATAGTCTAGACAATGAGGACCTCCAGCAGAGTGTCAGGGGAGAGAAGGGTACATGTATGAGAAATGTTCTGAAGGTAGAGTCAACAGAAGTTGGTAATGGGATGGATGGGAGCAGTGGGGGTGAGAGACAGTGAGGAATCAAGGATGATAGGCTTTAAGCCTGGGTGACTGGGAGAATGATGGTGTCCTCAAGAGTAACAAGGAGGTTAGGAAGAAGGGGTGGTCTAGAGGAGAAAGATAATGAGTTTGCGATATATTGAGTTTAAAATGTATATGTGAGGGGCAGCTAGGTGGCACAGTGAATAGAGCACTGGCCCTGGAGTCAGGAGGATCTGAGTTCAAATCCAGCCTCAGACATTTAACACAAAACTAGCTGTGTGACCTTGGGCAAGTCACTTAATCCCAAGTGCCCTGCCTTCTTTCCTCCAAAAAGCAATAAAATAAAATGTTTATGTGACATCTAGTCTAAGTCCTATCCAATCGGCAGTTGGAGATACGAGATTGGAAGTCAAGAGAGAAGTTATGGTTGAGAATCTGATATCTGATCTGAGATTTTCAGATCTATAATCTGAAAATCAGTCAAAAGAATGAACTTGAACTGAAGCTACATTAATGGAGGTACTGTGTCCAGAAAGGGTAGTGATCATCCTGTCATACTCTGCACTGCTCAGGTTATTTCTGGAGTACTATGCAAAGCTCTGAATGCTAATGACGACGACAAACTGAAATGGGTTCAGAGAAAGACAATCAGAATCATGAGATGATTAGAATGACATTTCATACATGAACTAGTTGAAGAGATGGGTGAATGAATGAGGATATTGAGGTGAGATTAGAAGACTTATGTGACAGAGGACAGCTGTACCTGAAAGCCAAACATATAAAAGAGAGTAAAATAACTATGTCACCCCAAAGTGTAGAATTAGGAGCAGTAGGTGGAAGTTCCAAAGGAAGATTTTGACTTGAAAGTCTTCCTCATTACTAAAACTATTAAGAAGTAGAATAAATTGCCCTTAGATAATGAATGCCCCATCGCTGGGGATCTTTGTCAAGTGAAGACTAAATGATCACTTTTCAGGGATGTTGGAGGGAATTTTCTCCAGGAACTTGTTGGACTTAGTGACTTCTGAGGTCTTTTTCAGTTCCTATCTTATGTGATTCTATGATCTTTGATTCTTTCCTTGTCCCTCACACCCTATCTCTTGTATGCATCCTCTTCTACCCTTTCCCATTTTTATCCTAGCTCTGGACCTCATCATAAAAATCTGCATTCTCTATTTTCCCATAGAGTGAAACACATGGGAATGGCATTCAGAGCTTTTCATAATCTGACCTACACTAGTGGTTCCAGGTTTATATCAATCACTATTTCATTTTACAAATTCTAAGACAGAGGTTCTCAGAGTTTCTCAGTTCACTATCCTCTCATTAACTATTTTTCAGTGTAAGCCAAAAGAAATACCAGTTTCATTTATTAAGTTGAAAATTAATGTTGAAAACTTAAAATGTTCCATGTAGTCCCTCTGAGTTTGCTACGCTCCCACATGGTGCACTGTTTGGGAGTTGTGAGTATAAGCACCAGTGTTGTATTGTTTTCTCTCCCCCAACTACTCAACTTCCCTTTCTTCTATCTTTGCTCATGCTCTTCGCTTTTCTTAAAATGCCCTTCCCCATCTTTGCCTGGCAAAATCCCTCAAAACTCAGTTCAAATTTAACTTCTTCCCTAATCCAACACTATTTCTCAACACCTACAAACAATCTCAATTCAATTCTACAAACATTTTAATGCTATATATAGTCTGTGATGAGGAATGCCGGGGACATGAAGATGAAAAACAATAGTCTCTGCCCATAAGGAATCTTCAGTCTATAGTAGCAGAGAAATACAGCATTTCCCAAAGAATGGGGGAAAAACTTTGACAAATTGAAATGTGAGATGTGAATAAGAGCGGTCGCACTAAGAGAAATGAGAGTTTGAAAGCGGAAGAGAATCTTGATGGAAGGGAGAGAACTCAATGTTTCATTGGAAGGTGATGCCCGAGTGTCTTTTATGAAGAGAAAGGATTGTTGCCAGAGCCATGGAGGAAGACCCTTCCAGGCATGGGGAATGAGCCTGTATAACTGCCACAATGACAGGATAAGCAATTACAAAAGATAAAATAGAAAAATTTGCATAAAGTTGAAAATGTTCTGTATAAACAAAATTAATGTATCAAGGGAAATGGTCAAACAGGAAAATTATCTTTGTATCAGATTTCTCTGATAAAGATTTGGTATGTAAGATATGGGCAGCTAGGTAACCCAGTGGATAGATTGCTGGGCTTGCGGTCAGGAAGACCTGAGTTCAAATGTGGCCTCTGACACTAGCTGTGTGACCCTGGGCAAGTCACTTAACCTGGTTTGCCTCAGTTTCCTCATCTGAAAAATGAGTTAGAGAAGATGGCAAACCACTCCAATATCTTTGTTAAGAATGTCCCAGAAGAGTTCAAGAAGAATCAGACACATAAGAAATGACTAAACAACAATCTAAGATATATAAACAACTAACAGTTATATAATATATGTGTATATAATATGTATATAATTTAATATATGTATGTAACATTTAACATAATT
>CM053582.1:436000462-436031588 GCA_028627135.1 Pseudochirops cupreus
TCTGAGACAGTTAGAGGTTAAATGACTTGCCTAAGGTAACACAGCTAGTAAGTGTCAAGAGCTGAATGTGAATCAGGATATAGATATATAGATGTAGATGTATACATGTATGTATATTTATACATATATGTGTGTATAAAACACACACATATAGAGATGCATATATGTATGTGTGTATATAAACAGATGTGTGCATATGTATGTATCCTGGTTCACACCCAGATTTAGACATGTACTAGTTGTGTTATCCCATGTACAGATATATGTGTGTGTGTACAACCACATTTCCCAAGAGATAAATGGTCAAAGGATATGAGCAACCAGTTTTCAAAGAAAGTTGTAAACTATTAATAACCATGTAGAAAAAATGCTCCAAATCACTAATAATATGAGAAATGCAGGGGCAGCTAGGTGGCACAATGAGTAAAGCATCAGCCCTGGAGTCAGGAGGACCTGAGTTCAAATCTATCCTCAGAAATTTAACACAAAAAAACTAGCCGTGTGACCTTGGGCAAGTCGCTTAACCCCAATTGCCCTCCAAAAAGAAAAAAAAAAAAGAAATACACATCAAAAGAAACCTGAGGTATCATCTCACACACCTGAAAACTGAGAAGGATGACAAAAGATGAGAATAGTCAATAACAGAAGGATTATGGTAAAATTAGAAACACTATTGCATTATTGGTGGAGTTGTGAAGCAATACAACTGTTTTGGAAAACAACTTGGGATTACGCAAATACAGTGATTATATGTCCATACTGTTTGAGGAAAGGATTCCACTTCTAGGCTTAAATTCCAAGGATTTCACTGATAAGAATAAAGTCCCCATATATACCAAAATACTTATGGGAGCATCTTTTGTAAAAGCAAAGAATTAGAAACAAAGTAGAAGCCCATTGAGTCAGAAATGACTAAATGGATCAGAATTTTAAGAAATGAATGTTAAAATTTTTATATTCAATTGAGAAATAAATGAAATAAAAAACATTTAAAAGAAGGATAAGGTTAAGAAAAACAGAAAAAGAAAGAAAGAAAGAAAGAAAGAAAGAAAAAAAGAGAGAAAGAAAGAAAGAAAGAAAGAAAGAAAGAAAGAAAGAAAGAAAGAAAGAGGAAGGAAGGAAGAGAAGGAGGAAGGAAGGAAGGAAGGCAAAGAAAAGAGAGTCTAGTTAGGGCAGGGTTTGAGGACTACATAGACCATGTTGCTGTTCAGTTGTTTTTCAGTCATATCCAACTCTTCATGACACCATTTTGGGGTTTCTTGGCAAAAATACTGGAGTGTTTTGCCATTTCCTTCTCCAACTCATTTTTTACAGATGAGAAAACTGAGGCAAACAGGGTTAAGTGACTTGCTCAGGGTCTCACAACTAATGAGTGTTTAAGATTAGATTTGGACTCACAAAAATAAGTCAGCTAGGTGGCCCAATGAATACAGCACCAGCCCTAGAGTCAGGAGGACCTGAGTTCCAATTTGGCCTTTGACACTTGACATACTTACTAGTTGTGTGACCTCACTTAATTCCAATTACCTTGCCTTCCCACCAAAAAAAAAAAAAGGTGAATCTTTCTGATTCCAGGCCCAGCTCTCCATATGATAGTTTCAGAAAAACAGACCTTGTGCCTGAATGCAAAGCAGAGAGGGGCCTTTGGGTCATTTTGCTCACCACTCTGCCTCCTTTTGGGAAAGTTCCTCTGGCACAGCTTTCTCAACACATTGAGAGAATAAATCTGTGGTAGCTAAAACACACACAATAGGGAATGGACAGAGAACCGACACATCCACTCCCCCTTAATGGAAAACTCCCCATGTTGACCTAGGATTTACATTATTAAAGCAGTTAGGCAGAGAAGTGGAAAGAGTGCTAAACCTGGAACCAGGAGTACCCAAGTTCAAATCCTGCCTCAGACCCTTACCAAATATTTGTGATGCCCTCCCCCTTTGCAAATCTTAAAGTGCTATATAAATGCCAACTATTATCATCATTTTATTGTGGAGGTCATACTCTAATGGAAGAGACAATGTACAAAAATTGTGTATATACCATTATTATTATTTTATTGCGGAGGTCATATTCTAATGGAAGAGACAATGTACAAATAATTGTGTATACAGTGTAATTTCTGAAGAAAGGTAATCATGGGGGGGACGGGAGGATGGTGTGCTTTGACCTTTGTCTAAAAGGGAGCCAGGGAACCTAGCAATCCGACTCCCTTGCTTTATCACTGAGGTAACTGGAGCACAGAAGGGTTAAATAATTTGCCTAGAATCACACAGCTAGTAAATATCCGAGACTGGATTCAAACCCAGACCCTTCCTCCTCAATATCCTGCTTCCTCTGCGCTAAACTTCCTTGTCCGATTTTATATTTATTTATCTCAACATTCATTTGAATCCAACCTGGCGCTCTGACCTGCTGCTCGTTACCACCACCCGTCTTTACCTCTTATTCCCATTACCACGTCCAGATCTCCATATTGTTCCTTCCCATTCCACTAAAAAGAAACATAACGCTTTCTTGACAAACACGGTCCTTTGAGCTATGGGTTTTTCTCTGTCCCATCTCAGCAAAAGGAGAAAAGACCAAAGGAAGAAACGTGCCTAGAGAAGAGACAAGAGAAAAAGCGAGATGGAAGTATACAAGAGTGAGAGGGGGAGAGAGAACACACAAGAGGGGCCATAAATTCCCTTCTAATTCCAAATAATTCCGATTACACGGATGAGTAGTTTTCAATCAGGAAGATAATCTCAGAGATAGATGGCAGGATAATTGTTCGTCGGCGCGACGTAAATATTGTGTCGTTTCTATTAATCTCAGCGAACCGGGTGTCAAGGTTGTCACTCATTCATCAAAACAAATTTTTTAAATTTTTTTTAAAAGAGAGAATCACACCCGTGTGTGTGTGCGCGCGAGTGTGCAGGAATTGGGGTGGGGGGAGGACTATGACTAGGAGGGAAGAAGAGGAAAAATATCCAACCAACAAGCTGCAAAGGATCCTGTTGCTGGGTAATGAATTCTACTTATCTGCTATTTTTTATTTATTTACAAAAAGCAAATAATAACCAAGGCTGTAGATCTTTATTAACCTTCCTGTAGGAACACGTGCACCTGTGTGCATGTACACATACACAGAGAGAGAGCGTGTGGGATTCTATAATAAATTACGGGAAAGGGCAATCGTGTTAGTCCTGGGCATTGCCTCAAGTTAAACTACTATTCCAGTATAACTGGACTAGAGATTCTATCAAATGGGGGTGCACTGGAAGGGTTATTCCCTAATCCTCTAGCTTCTTTTGGACAACATGGGGATAGTGGAAGGGATTCTGGACTAAAGGTTTGCTCCACCTCCTGTCTCACTATCTAAACCAAGAGCTTTGTTCACTGGTGGGGTTCAAACCCCCCACTGCGCATACTCCCCAGAATCAGCATTCTTCTGATAATATCCACGCTCCCCCCTCCTATTCCATTGCCACTTCTGTTCTCCCAGCTGAGGAGAGGGGAGGGACATAGCTTTGAAGACATTACTGGACATTCACCTCTAGCCTCCCAATGGAATGAAGGGCCTTCTCGGTAGACCACGTGTCTGAAGCCAGAGTAGAGCAGAAAGGATTCTTGCAAGAGAGATCTGTTGTATTTAATAAATTTAAGTACTACTTATCTGGTTTCAAAAAAAAAATCAAGGGTGGGTCAATGGGAGAAGAAGAGGAAGGAATTGAGGTAAATTGAGTACCATTAAGTGTTATTCTAAAATATGAATATTTCTCTCCCTTTCCCTATAGGGTAGAACAGGGATGGGCAACCTGTGACCTCCAGATCACGTGTGGTACTCTAGGTCACACTCGAGGACCTAGAGGACCATATATGACCTTAAGGCTGCAGGTTCTCCATCCCTGGGGTAGTCCAATCTTACTTGGTCCTTCATTAATTCCAGCATTTCCTCTATGATCTTTGCAGAGTTTGCTTTCCAAAATGCTCTCAACCGTGAGGTGCTGCTCATAATATCAGTGCATGGACACAGCTGGTGGCAAGAGGAAGCTTGGTGGCACAGGGGAGAGATAGAGCTCTAGATCTAGAGTCAGGAATTTCTGAGTTCAAATCCAGCCTCAAACTCTTACCAGCTGTGTGATCCTGGGCAAGTCACTTAACCTTAGTTTCCTCAACTGTAAAATGAAGATAATAGCACCTGCTGGCACAGCTAGGTGACACAGTAAATAGAGCACTGGCCCTGGAGTCGGGAGGACCTGAGTTCAAATCTGGCCTCAAACACTTAACACTTACTAGCTGTATGACCTTGGGCAAGTCACTTAACTGCAATTGCCCTGCCTTCCCCCCTCCAAAAAAAAGAGACAATAATAGCACCTACCTCACAGGATTTTTGTGGGGATCAAGTAAGATATTTGTAAAAGCATTTAGTACAGTGCCTGCCTGGCACTGTATTAATAATAGGCACTTATTAATAATACGTAGTTATAGATTTGCATAATAAATAAGTAATTATATATTAACAATATGTAAGCAACAAATGCTTATTCTCTTGTTCTCTGTATCTCCCGCACAGTTGCCAAAGTGCTTTTCCTTTCAAGTAGAACTGACTATATTACTTCCCTATTCAAAAAACTCCAATACCACCCTATTATCTCTAGGACAAGGGTTCTTTTTTCTATTTTTGGAGTGGGGAGGCAAGGCCCAACCAAGGTCACAAAGCTAGAAAATATCAAGTGTCTGAAACCACATTTGAACTCAGGTCCTCCTGACTCCAGGGCCAGTGCTGTACCACCTAGCTGCCCCTTTAGGACAAGGGTGCTTAACCTTTTTTGTGTCATGGACCCCTGTGGCAGTCTGATGAAACCCTTGCCATCTTTTCCCCGTGCCTGTGAGAAGAACATTGACCTTCTCAGAAGATCCACATAGCTCTGGCTCTGCCATCTATAGCTATATGACTTCAAAAAGGGTACAGCCTCTGCCCTACCAACCTGTCAAGATATCAAAAGGAAATTACATTTGTGAAAGGGTGTTGTTGGGCTGGCTAGGTGGCTCATTGAATAGAGCACCTCCCCTGGAGTCGGCGGAAGGACCTGCGTTCAAATGTGACCTCAGATACGGAACACTTACTAGCCATGTGACCTTGGGCAAGTACTTAACCCCAATTGCCCTGCCCTCCTCCCTCCAAAAAACAAAAAAAAAAGTGCATTGTAAACTTTTAAGTACTCAAAGCTATGCCATATACCATTATTCTTACTACCATTGCCACTTCTGCCTCAGGAAATACAGGGAGGGTAGATTGATATCTGTTTTTAAAAGAAAACTTATAATTTGTAATTATGCAAATAAAGTGACCAGAATGTTCTTGTCCTTTGAATTAGAGACTCCATTATTGGGTTTACACTCCAAGGGAGCTTTTAAAAAAAACAAAGTCTCTACATATGCCAAAATATTTATAGCAGCAGTTTTTTGTGATAGCAAAGAATTTGAAACAAAGTAGATGTCCACGGATTGGGGAATAGCTAAACAAATTTTGACACAGAAATATAACGCAATATTACTGTACTCTAAGAAATAATGTGTGTGATGAAAACAAAGAAAACTAGAAAGATTTATATGAACTGATGCAGAGTGAAGAAAGCAGAGCCAAGTAAACAATATACATAGTAGCTACAACAATGAAAACAGAAAGAACAATCACACACTAATAAATCAGAGGTAAATGTAACAAAATTATGCAGGTCGTGCAGGACTAGAATGAAGAGATATGAGTGGGCACTACCAGCCCGCCCCTTCGTGGAAGTGGAAGAACCATAGCTGTTGCACATTGTATACGTTTTCATACTTTTTCAATGTATTGATCAGTTGTGCTGAATTATTTTTCCCTCTAAAAATACTGTTTGGTCTATGGGATGACACTATGGGAGAGGTAGAGGAAAATATATTTGGGATAACCATGACGATGTAAGAAACAGATGATATCAATAAAAATTATTTTTGAAAAGGGAAGTGAATAAGCATTTATGTAACACATACTACATGCTATAATTCAATATCTGCATTAGGTTAAGCACTTTTTTTAGACAGCTATTATCTTATTTTATCCTCCCAATAACATGATGAGGTAGGGGCTGTTATTCTCTCCAATTTACAGTTGAGGAAACTCAGGCAAACAAAGATTCAGTGACATGCCCAGGATCAGAAAGCTATTAAGGGGGAAGGGAAAGAAGACTGGTGATAACTACGGTTGTGTAAAAAACGGGATGTCAATGAAAACTTATTTTAATAAAGTAGAGGTAAAAGGTAAAAGGATCTGTCCAAAGACACACAAGAAACAAACAGAGGATTCGAATGCAGAGCCCAACTTCCTGGATCCCTGCCCTGGACTCTCCTATTACCGTACAACCATGATAATTAGTCTGTTCTAGAAAATGATCCTCACTGCAGAATACAGAGCAAGAAGAGCCAAGGACACAGATCCAGTAGGTTATAAACCTGTTACCTTCCTCAGCAATATAACGCCGCTCAATGGAATTTTAGCTGCTTCTTGCACTTGGGTCTTATCTTAGACTTGAGTGCATCCAAGGAAGTTCTTTACGATTGATGGATATTGATATATAGAGGTGGATGTTGAGTCCATATAGATATCAATACCTATTTTAGCCTATTTTAGTTAGTTGTTGTGCTTGATACTTGAAGAGGATTAAAATGATATCACTATGCCAGGATCAATGTACAGTGTGTCCAACTATGGCTGATCACACCAATACCAGCTCAGAAGGCTCAACCACAGACAGGCCACAAATAGTCCATATGAACATCCAGAGTGAAGATGTCTCTAAATTTGCACATCTCACATTTCTTTTGAGCTACTGCATTTCTGCTTTGTTCACTGAGCATAGCGCCTTCCTTGATGTGAGCAGGCCATGCTGGGCAGTCCTTGTGCCAGTATTTCACAATTGATTCCAGAGTTCTTCAGAGAGACCTTGAGAGTGTCTTTGTATTGCATCTTCTGATCTCTGTGTGAGTGCTTGCCTTGTGTGAGTTCTCTGTAAAATAGTCTTTTAGGCAAATGGTACATTTGGCATTAGAACAACATGACCAGTCCATCAGAGTTGTGCTTTCTGTAGTAGAGTTTGAAAGCTTGGCAGTTCAGCTTGAGAAAGGGCCTCGGTGTCCAGTACTTTATCTTGCCAGGCTGTCTCCAGAATCTTTCTAGAGCAATTCAAATGGAAGTGATTCAATTTCCTGGCATGGTGCTGGCAAACTGTCCAGGTTTCATAGGCATACAACAATGAAATCAGCACAATGGTTCTGTAGACCTTCAATTTGGTAAGAATCCTAATACTTCTCTCCCACCCTTTCCTTCAGAGCTTCCCAAACACTGAACAAGCTCTGGCAATATATTCATCAACTTCATCATCCATGTGTACATCCCTGGAAAGTACATGGCCAAGGTAAGTGAACTTATCCACAGCATTCCAAACTTACCAAGTTGCTGTAACCAGTGGTTATAAATATGGATGACGTGATGCTGGTTGATGCATAATCTCTGTTTTCTTGGTGTTAATTGTCAGGCCAAAATGTTACAAGCAGCAGAGAATCGATCCATACTCTGTAGTATCTCAGCCTCAGAGTAGGTATCGAGTGCATGATCATCTGTAAACAAAAAGTCACACATCAACCCTCCCTCCACTTTAGTCTTGACTTGTAGCCTTTTCTTCAATATCTATATATAATAGATGTAGATATAATAATCTAGATATCTTTTTGTATTAATATATGTAGATATTGATATGTATCTCAATATCTCTCAATTTATCTATTTTAAGGTCATAGACAGTAGATTAAGAACTTCCTTGGACTCACTAGAGTCTAAATAGGGCCCAAGTGCAAAAGAAACCTAAAATTCCATTGAGCAGCATCATATTGCTGATGACAGTAATAGACAGATAGATAGATACAAATATAGAGAGATAGATATGTGTGTATGTATACACACACATACACACACATATACATATGATATACACATATATACATACATAAAATACTTAAGAAATAGAGGGAGGGTAGAGTGATACCTGTTTTGAAAAAAAAAATGTATGGAGGCAGCTAGGTGGCACAGTGGATAGAGTATTGGCCCTGGAGTCCGGGGGACCTGAGTTCAAATCCAGTCACAAACACTAGCTGTGTGACCCTGGGCAAGTTACTTAATCCCAATTGCCTAAAAGAAAATGGATGCAATTTATAATTATGCAAATAAAGGGACTAAAAAGTTCATATCCTTTGAACCAGAGACTCTCTTACTGGGCTTATACAATAAGAAAACCATCAAAAAAAAAGTCCCCATATACACCAAAATAGTTATTTTATATTAATAATATATATTACATGTAGGCAATATAGCTATATATACACATATTAATAACTAAATATAGATAGGTAATCAGTTTTCTCTGGTAAATTATGTATCTTGTTTTATGCATTTAAAAATACGATTCTGAGAAAAGGTCCATAAGCTTCACCCAACTGCCTAAGAGGTGCATGACATAAAAAGGTTAGGAAATCCTTCTGACTAATAGGCAGACATGTTGTCCCTTTCCCTTCCCCCATCCTTCTTTCCAAGTGAAAATGGACCTGTATCATTGGCATAAAGCTAAAACAACATGTCTGGAGTGAGGGGCAGGGAGAGAAAGAGGAAGGGTTTGCAGACCTGAGCTGTCATGGGTTGTCAAAACCCCACTGAAAACAGGCTGTGCCTTCCCGTGTCAGGTTCCAGGCTGAACACTGTAGTTTTCTGTTCAATCCATGACTGATGCTAAATGGAGTCTTTGATGAGGATCCAAGTGGTTGTCATCACAAGGAATGGCCTTGTAGGTAAGATCCAGGAGGAATAAACACCTGGGGATATACCACATCCAGATGGGAGAGGAGAATCTTGCCATCATAAGGCAGGAAACTGCTACCTCAGAATAACAAGTCAGATTGGAAAAAGAGGATAAGATCTGAAATATAAAATTCAGTGCTACCTATAGCTTGAATCCTATTAATCCCCAAAGGTCCATTTCTATTTCTTTCCATGGAACCAAAAATCTGTTCTTATTAATACTGTTACCCTTCATCAAGCTGAGAAAACAATGTCTGGATCACTCCACAGCTATATTATTACACCAGTCTCCTTAGTTTCTCTGTCTCCAGGCTTTCCCTTACCTAATCCAGTCTGCCTACCATCACAAGACTGGTCCTCCTTATATACCATTTTCACCATGTTACTCCCCAGTTCAAGGACATTCATTGACCAAGTGTGCAGACCAACACATATGAGAGCACTGTAATAAATCATAGGATTGAAAGCTCAAAGGGACCTTAGGGATCGCCCACTCTAGCACACCAAGTTCAAATGCTTTCACCTGGCTTTAAGACTGCATTGTCTGTGATCATTTTGTAATTTTAGGTTTGCAAGTTGATCATCTAAGATATTCTGTGCTTTTTCTGCAATTCATATGTAGGTATGTATGTGTACATATGTATGTATGTGTACATATACACACACATATATAGTGTATATATGTGTCTCTATGTATATATAATAATTTTCTACATGCTATATCAGATGGTAGGTATGCTGATCAATGGGTTCTTATAGCACTTAATCTAAGTTCCAGACAACAAGCATGAATTTTTCCCTATTTGAGGGTCAAAATATATTTCTAGTTTCCAGCAAAATATCTGAGGCAGCTAGGTAACACAAAGGATATAGCACCAGCCTTGCAATCAAGAAGACTTGAGTTTGAATCTGGCCTCAGACACTGCCTAGCTGTGTGACCTTGGGCAAGTCACTTAACACTGTTTGCCTCAGTTTCCTCATCTGGAGAAGGAAATGGCAGCACTCCAGTGTCTTCACCAAGAAAACCTCAAATAGGGTCACAAAGGGTCAGAAAAGACTGAACAACAACAAAAGCGAATGACTTTAATGCATAAAACTTTAACAATGAAAAAACATCTTTGAGATCAAAGAAACCCAGAGGCACAATTTAGTACCTTTCTCACGAATACTTTACTTAAATTGAAGCTCCATCTTAACTTAGTACTCTCCCCAAACCTTGATTAGAATCCTTCTACCTTGTCTTGAATTCTATCTTGCAGCTTAATATTCCATTCCTATTGCTGCCCTCTCCACACAATTTGTCACCAAAAATCACTCCCCATAGTCTTAGCTCCCTCCAAAACACTCTTCCCCTCTTCCCTCCTTTTCATGTGGCAGGGAAAACAAAGGCATATAATGAGAGTGCAAAACTTTCTGTGATAACTTACATTTCTGTACCTTTTTAAGGCTTACAAAATGCTTTCATTATAGCAATCTTGTGAGGTTCATCATGCTAATAGCTATGTGCTCATGTTACAGGTAAGAAAGCTGAGGCTCAAAAGGACTGCAACTATTCCAGAGTCACAAAATTAGTCAGCGTGAGAGCCAGAACTTGAACCTGGGTCTAAATAATAATAATTATATTAAAAATAATAACAGCTAACATTTATGTGGTGCTTTAAAGTTTGCAAAACTCTTTAAAAATATTATCTCATTTGATGCTCACATCAACCCTGGAAGGCAGGTGCTATTATTATTTTATAGATGTGGAAATTGAAGCAGACAGAGGTTAAGTGACTTGCCCAGGGTCACACAGCCATAAGCATCTGAGGCTGGATTTCAACTCAGGTCTTCTTTGCTCCTGGTACCACATTCTTTTTTTTTTTTTTTTGGAGAGGGGAAGGCAAGATAATTAAGATTAAGTGACTTGCCCAAGGTCACACAGTAACTGTCAAGTGTCTGAAGCAGGATTTGAACTGAGGTCCTCCTGACTCCAGGGTCACTGCTCTATTTGCTGTGCCACCTACCTGCCCCTTTTTTTCTTTTGTTTTGTTTTGTTTTTTGGAGGGGGGAAAGGCAAGGCAATTGGGTTTAAGTGACTTGCCCAAGGTCACATAGCTAGTAAGTGTCAAGCATCTGAGGCAGAATTTGAACTCAGGTCCTCCTGATTCCAGGGCCATGCTCTCTATTCGTTGCACCACCCAGCTGCCCCCACCACCACGTTCTAAACACCATGCCACCTAGCTTCTGACTCCAAGTTCATTTCTCTTTCTACTACCTGCCACTGCCTTCCTTAACTAGTTCTTCTTAATTATAAAGAGATAATTTCACACTACTAAAAGGCAGGCTTAATATTCTACCTCCCAACAGCTCCGAGGTAGAGATTATTTTAATTTTCCTCATTGAAGCAACTCGATGTGGTAGAAGGCATGCTAGAGGTCCCAGCTCTAACACCAATAGCTGTGTTGGATGAGTCACAGAACTTCCCTAAGACATTGTTTCTTCTTCTATGATATGGGCGTAATAATACTTGCAGATCCCCCTTTCAGAGGGCTATTCAGAGGCTAACTGACCTGTAAACATTCATATGCTAATGTTAATCTTGACCCAGGAGAAGAGATGAAGAAACACATTTTTCTTCTCCTAGTCCAGAGCTGGGGAAAGCTAGAGATGGAATGCTGCACGCACCCCCAGAAGCAATCATTTTGTCAAGTGACTTCTCTTAGCTGTTTTTCTTTTTCTTTTTTTTACAAAGTAGGGTTCAGTGGGGTGGGAAGTGCAGTGGGGAATGACAATGACATAAAAACAGCATCAACAAAACTTTGAAAAACTTTTTAGAATATGGAGAGCGGGTATGGTGTAGTAGAAAGAACCAAAAAAAGACTGTGTGACTGTGGATAAGTCACTTAATCTCTTTGGGTCTCCGCTTCCTCATTTGTAAAAGGAGGTGGTTAGACTCTCAATGGCCTCTAAGGTCCCTTCTAGCTCTGAAACTATAATCCGCAAAAATGGAGAAGTACCTATTTCATAGGGTTGTTGTGAGGAATAAATGAGATAATGCATACAAAAACCTTTACAAACCTCAGAGTGCTTCAGAGTTGCCAGGTATTATTATAGAGGGCAGTTAGGTGGCATAGTGAATTGAACACTGGCCCTGAAGTCAGGAAAACTTGAGTTCAAATCCAGTCACAGACACTTACTAGCTGTGTAACCCTGGGCAAGTCACTTAACCCTGTTTGCCTCGGCTCCGTCATTTGGAAAATGAGCTAGAGAACAAGATGGGAAACCACTCCAGTAACTGATAAGAAAACTCCAAATGAGGTCACGAAGAGTCGGACATGACTGAACAACAATTATTATATAAATGATTTATTATGACTTTTTTTCTAATAGCCTGAACTTGCAGCTTTCCCCCGCACAAATTTAGAGATGTATTTCAAGCTTCCAACAGGAAATCATCTTTTAAAACACAAATTTAATTTTTGGGTCAGCAAGCACTTATTAAACCCATATTGCGTGTCAAGTACTGTGCTAAGTGCTAGGGATATAAAACAGTCTCTGCCTCAAGGAGCTTACATTCTAATGGGAGAGTCATCATGTAGATAAATAGGCATATAGAAAATAAAGAGTAGATGGAAGGTAGCCATAGAGCATAAGGCTTAAAAATTGGGCAGTGACCAGGAGATGCCTCCAGCAGAAAGTGGGATCTAAGGCTAGTCTTGAAGGAATCCAGAGACTTCAACATGTGGAGGAGAGGAAAATGTGGCAGAGAGCCACTGTGAAGACATGGAGATAGGAGATGAAGTATCATGTGCAATAAGGCAAGGGAAGGTTAAGAAGAGTAGAAAAGGTAAGGAGTGGACAGGTTATGAAGGGCTTTCAAAGAGAAACTAAGGAGCCTCTATTTGATCTTGGATGTAATAGGGAGCCACAGGAGTTTATCCAGTAGGGAGGTGACATGTCATACTTATCCTTTAAGAAAATCACCTTGGCAGCTGAAGGGAGAATGGATGGGAGGGGAGAGAAACTCAAAGCATGGAGATTGATTGGGGGCTACTGCAATAGTCAAGGCAAGAAGTGGTGAGAGATTGAGTATGGGTGGTAACATCATGAGAGGAAAGAAAAGTAGGTAGGTAGAGTAGATAGATAGATAGACAGACAGACAGGCAGATAGATAAATAGATAGATAGACAAATAGATAGACAGATAGATAGATGGATATTTATCTGTGTGAGTGTCTGTGTATATCTATATATATCTATATATCTGTATATATATATATATATATATATATATATATATATATATATATAAAACCCATCTGTATTTGAATATATCTCATTGTGTGTGCATATAAAATCCCATCATATATGTGTATATGTATGTATGTGTGTACACACATATAGAAGATGTTAGGAAGGTAGAAACAATGAGATTTTGTAATGGATTGGGTTCGTGTGTTGAATGATAGTGAGAAGGTTAGTATGACACTAAGGCCATGAACCTGGCTGACTAGGGGGATATCCTCAACAGTCTTAGGAAAGTGCAAAAGGGGGATGATTTTGGGGGGGGCAGAACCTGCAACCTTGAGGCCTCATGTGGCCTTCTAGGTCCTCAAGTGCAGCCCTTTGACTGAATCCAAACTTCACAGAACAAATCCCCTTAAGAAAAGGATTTGTTCTGTAAAACAGGCTCCAGGCTGCAGGTTCCCCACTCCTGGTTTTGCACAAAAGATAATGAGTTCTGTTTTGAACACATTACCACACACAGGCATTATATTTTGAGATGCCTACAATGCAATGGTACTGAGGTACCATGTGTAACTAGCAGTTATATAGCACTTCAAAAGTTTTTTGCAAAGTATTTAGCACATGTTAACTCACTTAATCCTCACAACAACCTCGTGAGGTAGGTGCTAGTATTGTTGACATTTTATAGAAAAGGAATCGATGGTTGAGAGAGAAGCAAAGTGACCTGTTCACTGTAACGGTCAGCAAATATTTGAGGCAGGATCCAAACACAGGTCTTCCTGACCTCAGGTTCTGAGCGCCATCCAAGGTGCCACCCAGTGTCCCTTCTTCCTTCATGGAGTATTCACACTGTGCCCCATGGGTGCAGAGTTTCTACTGGATAGGTCATTCATCTGAGGGCCCCAAGTCTGCTCTTTTCCACAGGTCAATTCCCATATGTCGAATTTCCTTAATTCCTGTCTTCTTTAAAATTGTCTACCACCTCCAATCTTACCAAAGCTGGTGTGTTCAGCCTTTTAAGGTGCCATAAGAAGCATAGTGGCCAATCTCCCCTTTCAATTCAATCAAGGAAAATGCTTTCATATCTCACAAAGGGATAGCAGGGTATTAACTAATCTTTGGACTTAATTAACATATCAATACCTCATTACCTCTTTTATTTGTCCCTTGCTTTTGGTAACTACATTAACTGGTAGGGTATAGGGGTCAGAGCTAGAATCAATTGGCCAGAGACCAATTACTACCCCCTTCCCATTCTCCCTGAACTTAAACATGTGTGGTCCCCAGCAAATCAGCTATTGTGTTTTGGGCACGTTTGTCCATTATCCTAAACGCTGGATAGCTCTTTAGTGATTTGAGGAGTCTCAAGCATCATCCTTTTAAATGTTTTCCCTAGAACCTTATCCTAAAGATGCACAGTAAAGTCCATATGGTACAGTTCTTAAATAATGCAGAAATTAATATTCTTCCACAAGGATCCAGGTCTACCATAGCTGAGGGGCCTGAGGATTATATTCATCCCTAAATACATGGTTATACATGATAGAGTTACATATAATAACCAAGTGTATAGGTCTCATGTAGGCATGTGGCATAACACCTTACCATAATATGGCAGCTACTTGGTGCAGTGGATGCAGTGCTGGGCCTGGAGTCAAAAAGACTCATCTTCCTGAGTTCAAATCTGGCCTCAGACACTTACTAGCTGTGAGATCCTGGTCAAGTCACTGAAACCTATTTACCTCAATTTCCTCATCTATAAAATGAGCTTGAGAAGGAAATGGCAAAACACTCCAGTATCTTTCCCCAAATGGAGTCACAAAGAGTTGGACACAACTGAAAACTACTGAACAACACTTGTCAGGGTTGTTGTGAGAATCCAACGAGATAATAATTGTAAAGTGCTTAACACAGTGTCTGGCTCACAGTAAATATGCTGGAACACATGTCAGAGAAGTACCTATCAGTATCATACTGCAAAGCACTGCCTATCAGCCTGCATATGAACACTACACATTCACATTAATATAACTGGATAACAAAATACCTAGCGTGGTAAAATATGTAAATCCATCAATGAGTTTAGTTTTTAAGTTGGGTGCATAAGTAACAACCTCTCCCATTTTTCTTGAATCATCCTAATGAAGTCTGTTTCCTGCCCTAATAATCTTGGCATTCCTATAAAGCCCTCCTTGAGCTTATGGTTGCTTGATTATCAATATAGCCAGGACTGCTGGCAAACAACTCCAGTCCTAAACTCATAGATGCCTCAGGCTAGCCTTGTAGTGCCTAGCAGCCTTTGCAACTGGAGCATCAGGCTGACTCCATGTTGGCCTTCAGTGCCAAACCCAATGGAGGAGGTAGCATCAAAGCGATGAGTTGAAGGAATCTAGGGATCCTCAGATAATATACATAACATATTTTGTAAATCCTAAAGTGATATCTAAGTATTTTTGTTGTGGTACAGTTGTTTTTCAGTCATGTCAGACTCTTTGTGACCCCTTTCGGAGTTTTCTTGATAGAGATATTGGAGTGGTTTGTCATTTCCTTCTCCAGCTCATTTTGCAGATAAAGAAACTGAGGCAAACAGGATTAAATGACTTGTCCAGGGTCACACAGCTATTAAGTGTGAACTTAGGAAGATGAGTCTTCCTGACTCCAGGCCCAGCACTCTATCCCCTGTGACACCTAACTGCCCATATCTAAATGTAAACTGTTTTTCTTCTCCAAGGCAGGACTAAAGAAGTGCAATCTAGATAAGGCTAGCTAAGGGAGATCACCTGGGTTTATCCCCTAATCCTCTCCCTGAGACAGTATGCATTCAGATATAAATCATACATGTACAATCATGTAAAACATTTCCACATTAGTCATTTTGTACAAAAAGACTCAAATAAAAGAAAAAGAATAGAAGAAAGTGAAAATAGCGTGCTTTAGTCCACATTCAAACAATATCAGTTCTTTCTCTGGAAGCAAATAGTGTGCTTCATCATTAGTCCTTTAGGACTGTCTTGGATCATTGTATTGCTGAGGATAGCTAAGTCATTCACGATTCTTCATCAAACGATATTGCTTTTACTGCATACAATATTCTCCTGGTTCTGTTCACTTCACTTTGCACCAGTTCATGTAAGTTTTTCCAGGTTTTTCTGAAGACATCCTGCTTGTGAGTTCTTATAGCACAATAATATTCCATTACAATCATATAACACAGCTTCTTTAGCCATTCCCCAATTGATGGGCATCCCTTTGATTTCCAATTCTCAGTCACCGCAAAAAGAGATGCTATAAATATTTTCCCTTTTTTGGATATCTTTGGGATGTAGAACTACCAGTGGTATTGCTGGATCAAAGGGCATGCACAGTTTTATAGCCTTTTGGACATAGTTCCAAATTGCTCTTCAGAATGGTTGGATAAATTCACAACTCCACCAACAGTGCATTAGTGGTGGAAGATCAGTTGTATCAAGCCAAAGAAGCAGGAAATATAATGTTTGTATAAGGAGTAACCAGAAGGCAAGTTTGACTAGGATATATGTAAAGGAGAGAAATATGAAACAAGACTGGAAAAGTAAGTGAGAGCTAGGTTGTAAAGGGTTTTAGATGACAGGATGAGGATTCTACATTTTACCAGAAAAGCAATAGGGAGTCACTGACAATTTTCGAGCAGACTGACACGGTCAGATCTGTGTTGAAAAAACACTAATTTGGTAGTTCTCTGTAAAATGGATTGGAGAGGGAAAAGATTGGAGGCAGAGAAGCTGATTGGAAAGCTATTGGAAATCGAAGAGATGCTCATCAATTGGGGAATGGCTGAACAAGTTGTGGTATGTGAATGTAATGGAATACTATTTTTCCATAAGAAATGATGAGCAGGATGCCTTCAGAAAAACCCAGAAAGACTTACATTAACTGACACAAAGTAAAATGAGAAGAACATTGTACACAATAACAGCAATATTGTATAATGATCAACTGTGAATTATTTAGCTATTCTCAGCAAAAGAGTAATTCAAGACGATTCTGAAGAACTTATAGTGAAAAATGCTATCCATATCAAGAGAAAGAACTGATGAAGTCTGAATGTAGATCAAAGCTTACTTTTCTAAACTTTCTTAATTTTTCTTGGGTTTATCAGTGTTTTCTTTCACAACATAACTAATAGGGAAATGTGCATAATTACACATGTATAACCTATATTAAATTGTTTGCTTTGATAATGCCAGAGGAGAGAGAGGAAGAGAATTTGGAACTTAAAATTGAAAAAAAAAAGAATGTTAAAATTTGTTTTTACATGTAATTGGGGAAAAACAAAATGTTAAATTTTAAAAAATTCTAATGACAAAAAATAAATCTATTGGAAAGTGTGAGGCGGTAAGGATCTGACCTAGAGTAGAGGCTTTGTGAGTGAAGAGAGAGAGGGGACAGATATGAGAGATATCACAGAGGTAAGTTCAATAACATTGGGCCACTGACTGGTGCCAGTTTTGAAGCAGAGGCAAGAGTTGAGGATAACAACCATATTTTGAATGTGGGTGACATATTGGAGACGGAAGAGAGGAAATAATCAAGGAGAGAAAGATGAAGGAATGGGATCAGGAGCATAAGTGAAGGGTTTAGCTTCAACAAAGAGGAAGCCTACCTCTTCATCAAAGTGAGAGAAAGAGAAAGAAGAATGAGAAGGAGGAGGAAGATGAAGAGTTTTGAGATAGGGAATGAAGAAGAAAGAACCAAGAAGGATGATCTTTTAAAATAACTGATGAATGAATGGAGAAAGAAAGAAAGAAAGGAAGGAAGGAAAGAAGGAAGGAAAGAGAAAGGAAGGAAAGAAATAGGAGGCGACTCTGCTAAAAAGGAAGGGTGGGGAGATGAAAGTGGTACAGTTATTGTGAGAAAATAGGATGTTTAGAATAACTGTTGTGAAGAGGGTGATAGAGGTCTAGTTAGGGAAGAATAAAAGCATTGCTGTGCAACAGTGAGGGCCCCATTGAAATTAGAGAGTATCAATTTATAGGGAATCCAGTCTAAAAAATTGAGTTACTTTCCCCAGAAGCAATACCCACATGTGAGAAAGAAGTAAGAAGGTGGTTTGGACAACCCAGGGTAAGGATTTATCTCAAGTCTCCCCACTACAATCCATATTTCACTCAAGTTATCAAATTGGTCTCCCCAAAGTGCAGGTCTTGACTTCTAATCATTAAATCCCAGTTGCTCCCTATTACCTCCAGGATCAAATATAAAATCCTCTGATTGACTTTTAAAGCTCTTTGTAAGCTTGCCCTTTACTACCTTTCCAGTTTTCTCATACCTTATTCACCTCCATATACTCAGGTCCAGTAACACTGGTCTCAATGCTACTATTCCTTCATAACACTCCATCTACCACCTGCCAAGTACATCTTCACTACGTGTCCCCCATGCCTGGAATTCTCTCCCTCCTCATCCTGACTTCCTTGCTTCCTACATGTGACAGTTAAAGTCCTACCTTCTACAAGGAGTCTTTCCCAATTTCCCTTAATGTTAATACCTTCCCTCTTAGAGTATCTCCAATTTCTCTTGCATATATTTTGTTTACATATCATTGATTGCATGTTGTTTTCCTCCTTTTGAAGGCAGGGACAGCTGTTTTAACCTTTCTTTGTATCCCCAGCACTTGGCACAGCGCATGACCCCTAGCAGACATTTAATAAATGTTCTCCCTAACTTGACTAGGTCATTATATATATATTATGGGCAAGGAAGAGGCACACATTCAGGGGTAACAGTGTAGCTAATTCAAGCTCGCTGCCAAGAGCCAATTGATAAATTTTTGGCGCAAGCATTTACACTCAGGAAATCGGCAAATGCTAAAATCTGGGCTCAATTTATTGTTTTGTTCATCATCCAGACCTAAGAAAGTGATGGAGAAGATAATAAGTATGTCGTGTATACGTTTTTGTTTTTTGGTTTTTTTTTCCAGGAGAGCTGGTTGTTGCTAGCATGCCCTGCGTGAATCAACAATGATACCAAGGTTTTGAGTGTGGCTGCTTAATGCCATTAAAAGCAAATAGGCAAATCAGAAGGAAGAGTTGTTGTGATCAGTTTAGTTGGAGATTGCTTACATTAGATGTCCCAGAAGGACATGTGGGTGTAGATGTCTAACTGCAGGTTGGAAATTTCTGATTGGACCTTCAGAGAGGGACTAGATGCCAACAGAGAAATACAGAAAGAGAAGAGCATATATTCATTACATACACACATATATGTGTGATTTTATCCATGTGTGAGATTTTTTACCAAAAAAAGTCCTCCCAACATGCATCATAAATTTCCAGTTAGCATATTTAGCTATTACTTTCTTAAATATTGTCCCTTGAATACAAATCTAGATTAATTTTGCACTTTCTCTCCAGCTAACTCTCCTCTGAAATTATCATTTTCTTTGTGATACCCAGCCCAAACATAAGCTGGATCTGACTGTAAATATCGAGTGGGAAAAAAGACAGATATTCTAATGTGAAAACGCCTATCTTAGGGGCACCCAAGGTGCTAGTTGGCCCTGAAACCACTCTGGTCACTGTCGTGGTCATTCAAATTTTCAACCTGAAGGAAGCTGTGTTGCTGGGCCTGGAGTCAGGAAGACCTCAGACCAATATGGCCTCAGACACTTACTACTAACTGTATGACTTTGGGTAACTCATTTAACCTCTGTCTGCCTGAGTTTCCTCAACTGTAAAATAAAGAAAATAATAGCAGCTACCTCCCACGTTTGTTATGATGTTTAATGAAGTAATATTTGTAAAGCACTGTCTGATTAAGGAGGTTCAGGATTCGCGTGAATGGAACACTCGGCACTTCAAAAGATCCAATATAGTTTATTTAGAATATAGGCAAGTGGGAAGGAAGCCAGAGACAACAGAATAAAGGCTTAGGAATAGTAAGATAAGAGCAACTATGATTTATATATATTTATAGATATATAGATATATAGATATAGATATATAGATACATATATACATATATACATATACATATACATATACATATATATATACACACATATCCACGATCATCACTGATGCGGGGAAGCACCAACACCTGACCACCCATCAGGGTCCCAGTCGGGACAGGCAGGGCTCCAACTGCATAGCAGAACATATCTATACATATTTACAGTCATCACCGATGCAGAGAAACACCAACACCTGACCACACAAGCTGGGGAATCCCGGGTACAGCCATCAAGGTTCCGCTCAGGAGGGTCCCAGGCAGGATGTCTCCTCCATGGGTGAGATTCCAATTTGGGGTCTGAATCTTACAGTTTAAGTAGTGCTGAGAACAAAGAAGGCATACCGCCAGGTGTTTTTTAGCAAGCATCATCTTGTGTGAGGCCGGGGAGGGAGGCCAGTCCCTCCAAGGCCCCCCCCAAGAACAATGTTTCCTTGAAACGGCTAGTTCCAGGAGTTGGGCAGTTAACCATATCTCTTCTCAAGGTTCTGGCCAGGGTCCCAGGAGAAGCACAGCCCTCATGTTTCCAGGATTTTCTGTTCCAAAACAACTCAGGGTAATAGAAAGGTCCTATTGAGTTGGGGCCTTGGTTTGTATAATCTTATTCCTTACAGAGGGGCTTACCTTGCCCCTTCAAGCACTTCACAGAGTGTCTGACACATAATAGGTACTTAATAAACGATTTTTTCCCTCCTTTTCATTTCATTCAGCTAACAAGCATTCATTTGAGAGGGAAATCTTCACAGGATAGTACATCAAGCATTTTATTTGAAAATTTTTGAACATTTTTATTGAAACTCAAGTACTATTTGGTTCATTTTGTACTTCTCTCCTATTCATTGAAGAAATAAGTATTTTTCCAAATATCAGAAGAAATAATTATAACCATTGCAAAATCTATATAGGTAAATCAATCTAACTTTAGAAGGTTTGCCCCTCTAACAATTTAGGGGAGAAACTGACCTAGTTCATACAGCTTCAAGGTTTGCCATCAAGTCATTGCAATGCCTACGTTCTGAAAGTGAAAAGTGTCCAAGCATTTGAGAACAAATGCAGAGAAGATGATAAGTTTTAGAATCTTGGAAATGATCAAGAACAAGGGCATGAATGAAAGAAAACACATTTGATGGAAGGAATGGAGAAAATGACGTTGCAATGACTTTTAACCATCCAACACGTTTCTTGCTAATAGTCATCAAAGAGCATTTGAGCGTTGATTTGGACAAGTTCTATATGGAGCAAGAGAGACAATCACTGATACCTTGGGGAGTATACAGAATGAGCACCCTATTCAAGAAATAACTCAGTTCTCATTCTCTGCTCTGGCTTCTCTTTGAAATCGTATTCGATGATGGGATCTCCCAATCTTCATAGTGGTGGGGAGACATGACAGTCTTACTTGGATATTAAAAATGGCAAACTTAAGTCATAACAGTACTAGGGAGTTTGACTCACAAACACCCAATATTATCTTCATTTATAATAAGAATAAAAATATAGTACACATATGTAGATAAACGTAATATAATAAGAATGGCTACAGTGGAGGAAAAAATCAGATTCCAGAGGTCAAGAACAGAAGCGCTCTCACCCAAGGGCTGGAATGTTCCTCTGGAGTTAGGTCCCTGACAGGGAAGGTGACAGACGCCCCAACATGAGATATCTGACACTCAGCCCAAACCTGGGTTCTTCCCCCTCAGGCAAGTTAGAGAACAAAAGAGAGTCTCCCATTGGTTGGTTTTATTTTTCCTCTCCCTCTAGTCTTATCTCATCCCCAAAGCTGGTGATAGAATTATGTCTACAGATTTCTTGCTAAGAAGGAAGCAGAAAAAAAGAGCTCTCAACATCCAAAGGAACTAATTGGCTTTGGTTACAATTGCCCAGTTTAAGCAGCACCAACAGATATATCTCTTGGAGAGTTCTGAAGCAGCTGTACCAGCTCTCAGGCACTAAGGAGCCATTCTGAGGTCTGAAGCAAAGAGAGCTCCATTTGTCTTCACCTGAATTTAACCCAAGTGGAGAGAGGGCAGCTGAGTTGTTTGCCAGATGGTAACTATGATATCTTGACATGAAATAAATAAATAAATAAATAAATAAATAAATAAGTCCTCTTCTTTCTCAACTTTGCCCTTTGCACACATTTCATTAAAGGCAAAATAAAGTGAGAGATCGTAAGACATAGAACAGACGCCCAAGAGTGATTCTTTTTTCTTTTTTTTTTCAAAGAGCAGTCAGGCTCATACACTCCCAACAAAAAGGAGGGGGCAAAAATGGGTCAGGGCCAAAGAGAAAAAAATTTAAGAACCTCAAGATCTTCCCAGAACCCCTAATTCAGAGAACAAGTTTTGGCAAGGTATTTCAGTATATTTGGGTTGAAAAACAGAAAAAAAGAAAAACAGATTGCCCTCCTGTCAATGTGAAGTAATTAATTTTTTCCTCGCACACCCTCCCCTCCCCCCAAAATGTTATGTCAGATCCCCAGCAGTACTAAGAATAGTACCACCATCCAGTGAGTGAGTCACAATTTGGGAGCCTTATATCATGGGGGTGCTGCAATCCTAGAGGGGGACACTGCCTTTGACTCTATTAAGGTCTCCTTCATGTTACTTTTTTTTTTTTGCTTTTTGAAGGGCAATTAGCGTTAATTGACTTGCCCAAAGTCACAAGGCTAGTAAGTGTGTCAAGTGTCTGAGGCCACATTTGAACTCAGGTCCTCCTGACTCCAGGGCCAGTGCTCTATTCACCGTACCACCTAGCTGCCCCTCATGTTACTTTTATTGATAGAGATTACAGATGCCACAAATGTCTACTTAGACAAAGGTTTCTCTATTGGTTTCTCTTTAGTTGTTTTGTGGTGAAGAGATGAGTAGAAATTGAAATGGGAGATAGATAGATAGATAGATAGATAGATAGATAGATACACACACATTTGTATGTATATATATATATATATATATACACACACACACACACACTTATAAAATGACAGGATTACTCTGCCTTCCTGTACCCACTTTACATCCAGACACCTTGGGGTGCTTTTCTGACAGTAATTCACAGATCCCACTCACTTAGGTGATTTCATAGCACTAAGGACACATAGGCGCTGAAGAACAGCATGATTTTGCCTGGGATCACAGGGGCTAAGTCTGTACAGCAGCTAAAAATTTTTAAAAGAGATAAAACTGATTCATTAACATTAGCATCTCCCCACTGACACAATTAATGGTCAACTCTCATTCCTCCTTGGTGAATCATCCCCTTTGTAAAGGTTTGGCTTCTCTCAGACTCAGGATTTGAAGTCCCATAACGTCCTGTGCAGGGATGGGAGAGAGTGGAGGCAGCTTTCATCCTCTGGCGCCCTGCTCGAGCCTCCTCCACAAAATGCCTTATATTGAGCTATTTGTTATATGTTTGTATGGATTAACTTTATATTTACTACACACACATTGTATGTGCATGTATATACATATAGATGGGTGTGTGTGTGTGTGTGTATATATATACACACATTTATACATATATATTATATACATACTTATTGTTTCCCTAATTAGAACGTAAACTCTGTGTGTAAGAATTATTTTATTCTTTTTATTTGTATACCAGCACCTAGTACAGTGCTTGGCAAACAGTAGGGGTTTAATAAGTACTTACATGCTGGCACCCAGCACAGTGCCTGGCACATAGTAGGGCTTAATGAGTGCTTCATTGATTGGTTAAAAGGAATGTGTTAGGAAAAATAAAGAAGTGACAGATTTGAAAATAACTGTGCAGACAAAGCACTTAGCTGTATACTTTGGGTTGAGTGAAAAATTAGAGCTAGTGAATCAAAAATTGAATGATATGCTCTCAATGACTAGAGAACCAAATATGACCACAGCTAAAATTGGAAGGAAAAGAAATTATCCTCCATATTTCTTTCACTGTCTGCTTGTCCCCATCCTGTGTATTTCCAGTATCTTCACCACCACCCAAAGTTTGTGCTCCTTAAGCTTCTCTCCTTTCTTCTCTGGTAACATTGCTCTCTCCCGAAGCTCTCCTCCTCACTCCTGAAATGGTTTGCAAAGTACCCAGGTTGAAAGTTATCCAATAAAACAACTCGCTGGCAGATATCTATAGAGCTCCTAACAGGAGTCCAGCTCCAGGCCTGGACCTATAAAGAACTAAAATGAAACCACCCAAAGTACAAAACTTGGTCCTCAGGGTGCTTACAATATAAGGAGGAAGAAACGGCCCAAGTGGCAGAATTAGAGAACAAGGAATAGACTGTATTGATTTTAAATCCCATAGGCATTCTGAGAAGGGAAAGATTAGCATAGGCTGGAGAAGTCAGCGGGGTTTCACAGAGAATGGATAGGATTTCTATAATGCGGGATATTCTAAGTACATAGAGCAGTATGAACAAAGGCATAGATGTGAATGAGCATGACACAGGAAAGAGGTTTGCTATCTCCCCCGCAACACATCTCTAATATGGCACAAGGGTTTATGTTGGGAAGGATTAAAAATGAAGCTGTATAATAATATTATTACAGTATTGTTATTAATAT
Organism: Pseudochirops cupreus; assembly: GCA_028627135.1. Classification (NCBI taxonomy): domain Eukaryota; kingdom Metazoa; phylum Chordata; class Mammalia; order Diprotodontia; family Pseudocheiridae; genus Pseudochirops; species Pseudochirops cupreus. Next base: position 436,025,101 of record CM053582.1, read on the forward strand.
TGCATGACGTTTCTATAACGCTTTAAGGCTTGCAAAGTGGTTTATATACATTTATCTCATTTGATCCTCACAATAACTCTTATCAAGTGGGTGCTAATAGCATCTCCATTTTACAGAGGAAGAAAATGAGAGAAATTAAGTGACTTGCCCAGAGTCACACAGCTAAGCAGAATCCTGAGACGAGCTTTGGATTTGATATCAACAATAGAAATCCATTGTGGGTTCTTAAATTAAGGAGTGATATTAAGGAAGACAAATCTCACAGTAGTATGTAGTATAGAATGGAGTGAGAAGTAGAGGAAAGCAGACCAGTTAGGCAGCCAAGAACTTAATTGATAAATTAATCCCAGCTAATATTTTAATAGGGCAGCTAGGTGGCAGAGTGCATAGAGTGCCGGGCCTAGAGGCAGGAAGACTCATCTTCCTGAGTTCAAATCTGGCCTCAGACACTTAAAAGCTGTGTAAGCCTGGGCAAGTCACTTCACTCTGTTTGCCTCCATTTCCTCATCTGTAAAGTGAGTTGAAAAAAAAATGGCAAACCACCTCAGTAATTTTGCCAAGAAAACCCCAAATGGGGTCAGGAATTGCACACCACTGAACAACAACAACAATAATTTTTTTTTTTGGAGGGGAGAAGGCAAGACAATTGGGGTTAAGTGACTTGCCCAAGGTCACACAGCTAGTAAGTGTTAAGTGTCTGAAGCCACATTTGAACTTGGGTCCTCCTGACTCCAGGACCAGTGTTCTATTCACTGCCCTACCTGGCTGCCCCAATAACAATATTTTAATGGGATATGATTAAGGGAGAAGAAAAAGTTGCCCTACCGTAAGCCTCCTGGAAATAAGGTCTCTGCTTCCATCCACAGTGCCTCCTTCGCCCCCACCATTGTCTCAGTCAAGGAGGTTTTGATGGAAACAGAGGGGGAAGGAATTATCTGTATCATCACTATCTGCATTCCTATATTCCAAGAATTTAAGCATTAATAGCATTTGTTTCTGTGGTTTTTTTTAATTTATAAACTGACGTCAAACCCATGTGTCCTAGCTGATAGGAAAAGAAATAAAGGTAAACACTGTACTCTGTCCTGCTTCTATTTCTTTGTCACCAGAGTGGCCTTTCTTACCCCTTGTGCTGTTTGCCATCCAGCCCCGGCCTCTCTCCAGACCTCCCAAGAGGTCACTTCTTGATCTGCTCAGACACCTGCTGCTCAGATGACAATGTGATCAAGCAAACATTTCTCTTCCTTACTGCTGCAGGGGCCTGAGAAAAAAGCAGCATCAAAGATCACGTCTGTTGGGATAACCTATTGATTTGTATCACATTTCTCCCAATCTCCATTTTATTGCTGTTCAAGAAGGGGTCAGGCTAGGTCAAAAATAACTCTTTCCAATGGAGGCAAGAGAATGAGGAATTCTGAAAGGAATTCTAAATTCTCTAAGGGGCGTGGGCAGGGAACTAATAGCAGATGAAAGAATTTCTCTATCAAATGTGGACTGTGGAGATGGAAGGACAGGGTGGAGTCTGTCAAATGACATCTTAGAAAAAAAATTGGGAGGACATGCAGAATGCTGCTTGGAGTCAAATAACCCACAAAGCAAGGATGAGGAATATTTTGTTTATACTTATTTTTGTGGTAATTAATAACAATAACAAATATAACAGCTAGCATTTATATGGCAACCTAGTACATTCCAAGTATTGTGCTATGTATCTTACAAATATTATCTCATTTGATCCTTACAACAACCTGGGAGACAGGGACTCTTATTTTGCATTTTACAGATGAGGAAACTGAGGCAGACAGAGGTTAAGTGACTTGCCCAGGGTCACACAGCTAGTGTCTGAGGCTGCATTTGGGTTCTTTTTAATTGCTTTTTTTTTTTTTGGTGGGGGGAAGGCAGGGCAGTTGAGGTTAAGTGAATTGCCCAAGGTAACACAGCTAGTAAGTGTTAAGTATCTGAGGTCAAATTTGAACTCAAGTCCTCCTGACTCTAGAGCCAGTGCTCTATTCATTGTGCCACCTAGCTGTGCTAGTTATGTTCCTTTTCTTTTTTTTGGGGGGGGGGGGGTCGGTGGCAATCAGCAATCAGGGGTAAGTGACTTGCCCAGGGTCACACAGCTAGTAAGTGTCTGAGGATGGATTTGAACTCAAGATATCCTAACTCTAAGATCATTGCTCAGTTCACTGAGCCATGCAACTGCCCTGAGGCTGCATTTGAACTCAGGTCTTCCTGACTCCAGACTCAGTGCTCTAATTGGTCTCTCTGTTTCCAATCTCTCCACTACTCTGATGCAGCTTCCACACAGCTGCCAAAAAACATCTCAAGGTGCAGGGCTGACCAACCCACAGGATTCCTGGATGGCAGGGACATCTTCCCTCCTTTGCATTCTCTCATCTGGATCCCAGAACCCACCCAGGACAGCTGGGCAGGGGGAGGAGGCACCCCCACCAAGAGGGTGGACACTGCCTGCCAGTCTTTCCCTTTCATATGGATAGCTTGACTGCTTTCAGGGTTAGGAGTATATGACAGTGTCCATTCCTCCTGAAGAGATAGAAGACCTCCATCTTAGCATCTGCCCTCTGCCCACACTGTGATCCTAACTCCCTAGGTAACTTAAGGATCTCTAGAACCTGCCATCTACCCTGCAATTAAAATGACCTTTCCATATGTCCTACAACCCTGAGCTTTCTTTTGTGTTGTCTCTCCAAGTTGGAGTATAAGCTCCTTGAAAGCAGGAGTTTTCTCTTTGTCTACCTATCTCGAGCACTTAGCACAGTGCTTGACACACAGGGAGCTCTTAATAAATGTTTATTCGTTCATTCATATCACTCTCCTGCTCAAAAACATTCAATAACTCTCTATTATCTATCAGATAAAAAAATTTTTCACCTTTGCATTTATAGCTCCAAAGTACCTTTCCAGCTATGGCTCACATCATTCCCCTTCAAGCACTATATCTTCCAACCAACCTGGCCTGGTAGCTAGTACCTGAACTCAGTACGCCATCTCCCGCCTCTATCAATTTGCACAATTTATTCCCAGTACCTGTAATGTGTTTCCTTCCTCATGGCCCCTTCTCCAAATCCTTGCTTTCCTATAAGGTAGCTAGGTAGTGTTGTGGATAGAGTGCTGGAACCAGAGTCAGGAAAATCTGAGTTCAAATCCAGCCTCAGACACTTGCTACCTGTCTGTGTTACCCTGGGCAAGTCACTTAACTTCTGTCTTTCTCAGTTTCCTCATCTGTAAAAGGGAGATCATAATAGTACCTACTTCAAATCCATCAGTGAGTTAGGGGGATGTCTACTCCAAGCATATGAAAACTTCTCTGGTGGACAGATAGATAAAAATAATTTGTTTCAATAGTCACTAAGGTGGCTGAAACCAGCTCAGTGGAGTTCTTGGAGATTGGTCAGACATCAAAGATGTCAGAGTCATCCACTTCATCCTGGACCATTGCCAGTTGTCTTGACTTTTGGCTTGCCAGTGGACTCCAATTTCTGGAAGAGAGTGAGGCCGATGACTTTGTGCAACTCTGCCTCACTTAATTCACGTGCAAGTCAAGATTTCATCCCCTTATGTCATTGATCTTCAAAAATGAAGGACAAACAACAACCTCCCAAGGTTGTTAAGAGGATCAGGCAAGAGACTCTTTGTAAAGCACTTAGCATGGCGCCCACTGTACACACCAGGTGCTATGCAAATGCTAGTCACTATCATTACTGAGGTTCAACTCAGGAGCTACCTCTTCTCTTATCCCTCCATTTGTTCATTGCCCTCTCCCTCCTCAAATTATCTTGTATTTACAAATTTGGATGAAAGTTATATTTCTACCTAACAACAAGCTCCTAGAGAGTAGAGATTTATTTCATTAGGCTTAAGAACACCAGACTGAGAGTCAAAGGACTTTTATTTGAATATCTGCTCCACTACTTAGTATAGTCACTATATGACAGGGAAATTCATTTAAACTATCTGGGCTTTGGCATCTTTGTCTGTAAAATTAAGAGGGGTGAACTGAGTGGTCCCTAAGTTTCTGTCAAGTTCTACAGCTATAATCCTATGATGTGATGACCCCATGACCATGCCATTTCCCAGCCCAAAATTGTTCAATGACTTCCATTGCCTATAGACTACAAACTCCTTAGCTTGGAATTTTTGAGGTCTTCCACAGTCTGGTTCTCATCTATCTTAATTTTTCCTGCTCCTTAGCAAGCTTATAATCTAAACAAAGTAAACTATTTGCCAACCCCTGAACCTCTATTTTCCATCTCTCATCCATATACATTCACTCAAGCTACTTCCTCAGCCTGGAATGTACTTTCACATCCCAAAGTCCTCCAGAAAACCTTCCCTACCAGCAGTTCTTAGTCCTCACTATTTTTTCAACTAAGGACTTTGAAGTCAATAGGCAGTGAGCAACCACTGAAGTGATTACTGGAGTGATGTGTTCATAAAACTTTCCTCATACTTAGCTGTACACAGGCTATGCTACTCCACCTCACAGAGAAGAATGTAAACTACTCTAAACATAGGGAATTTTTTGTCTTTGGATACCTAGCACTATGACTATAAATATTAAACATTTAACAAATACTTATTGAAGTTAATTTATTTCCCCATAATCCAGCACAATGTCTTGCATATAGTAGTGCTTAATGCATAATTATTTATTTGAATTATTGTCTTGGGATTTTATCTCTAGCACATTGCAATTTAAAATCTCACATTCTCTCCTCAGTCTTCAAATATGTACATATGAGGTGGGTTGGTGGCCAATGCTGCCATACCTGTTTTACATATATGAAATGTGGAGGTAGGAAAAGAAAAGTTATGCAACTTAATGGATTATGACTTGGGATTATTCCCAACCCATCTGCCATTCCTTTGGTTTTTCTCTTCCTTTGCTTTCCCTCGGTGTAAAATTATCCTCTAAGTCATGAGACACTACTTATGCTGCTTTCAACCCTGTGGAAGGCAAAGAAACGAGCAGAGTGTAATGGTCTCCATAGAACCTCTGATAGATCTTATTAAAATACTCTAACATTTCTCTGGAATAGAACAAGAAAATTGATTCTACAAGAATCAGAGTTAGAAAGAAATAGGGACTAAGCTAAAGACAAAGTAAAGATCTAGAGAATTTCCAAATGATTATTTAGAATTTCTACTTAATAATAGTTAACATTAATATAGCACTTTAAAGGTTTGTACAGCTTTTCACATAAATTAGCTAATTTGCTCTTCATACCAACCCCATGAGGTAAGGATTATACTTATTCCCATTTTATAGATGAAGAAACTGAGGTAGACAGAAATCAAAGGACTTGCTAAGGGTCACACAGCTAAGTGTCTGAGCAGGATTTGAACTCCTCTTCTAGACTCCAAGTCTAGCACTTTATCCCCTAAAGCACCTATCTGCCTACTTAGTAATAATAATTATTGTGTGGAATGATTGCCAGGCTAGTCATAATTCTGTATTGAAGCTGATAAACATCTGATCTGGGAAGAGCCTGGCTGTAAGAAGCTCCAGAAGAATCTTAGAAGATAAGGTGAAAATAGATGATAATTATTAATGGGATAACATGGAATAGAATTTAATAAGGGAAAGAGCTTTTAGCCTGATTTGCTCTGTGTAAGTCAAGCCCAAGAGTGTAAATTGGGAGTGAAGCCTTCCTGAGGAGGGTCCACTCCAGAATGGTCCTGCGGAGCCAGAACTGTCTTGTTTCATTGGATGTAAAATACACCTAATTTCTCTGGGGCTCTTTGAACTGGGGAACACCAAAGGCTGGATCAGACTTCTTTTTAAAAAATTCATTTATTTATTTATTTATTTTGTTTTTATTTATTTATTTTTAGTTTTCAACATTCACTTTCATAATATTTTGAATTCTAAATTCTCTCCTTCTCCCTCCCCTCCCCCCTCTCCAAGATGGCATGCAGTCTGATATAGGCTCTACATACATCTTCATATTAAACATATTTTCACAATAGCCACATTGTAAAGAAGAATTAGAACCAATGGGAGAAATCACAAGAAAGAAGAAACAACAACAACAAAAAAGAGAGAGCAAATAGTATGCTTTGACCTGTATTCAGATTCCATAGTTCTTTTTCTCAATGTGTATAGCGTTTTCCATCATGAGTCCTTTGGAGTTGTCTTAGTAGATCAGAGTTCTTCAGGCTTCTTTATACAACAGCAGAGTTCTTGGATCTTTTCTCCTAGTCCTGACTAGCAACTATGGGACTACATAAACTGGCCTCTGGAAACACAAGTACAGGATGGACACATTTGGGCTCTGTTTGCATTCTGTTTCCCACAGGATTACTGCTGATTGAAGAGCACCTGGCTAGAACCGCAGCCCCCAGCATGGCAATAACTTCAGGACAAGGGACAGCACCCTTCAGATCCTCCTCAGGCAAAAAGGTCAAGTACTATGAAGGTAGGGGAAGAGGAAGGAAGGAAGGAAGGAAGGGAGGGAGGGAGGAAG
>CM053582.1:436032088-436083571 GCA_028627135.1 Pseudochirops cupreus
AAGGAAGGAAGGAAGAAAGGGAGGGAGGGAGGGAGGAAGGAAGGAAGGAAAGAAGGAAGGAAGGAAGGAAGGAAGGAAGGAAGGAAGGAAGAAAGGGAGGGACGGAGGGACGGAGGAAGAGAAAGAGATGGAGGGACAGAGGGGGGGACGGAGGAAGGAAGGAAGGAAGGAAGGGAGGGAGGGAGGGACGGAGGAAGAGAAAGAGATGGAGGGACAGAGGGAGGGACGGAGAGAGGGAGGAAGAGAAAGGGAGGGAAGGAGGGAGGGAGGAAGAGAGGAAGGGAGAGAGAGAGAAAGCCTCCAAATAAGGGGAAGTCTGTGCAATTTCTAATATATACAAGTAAGAGGGGGGAAATGGGAAACTGTGATGGCAATTGAAGCATCTCAATTTACTCTCCCTCTTGCTCTTTATTTTCCCAACTCACCATCTAAAGGGAAAAGAGGATAAACAATTTAAATTAAAACAAAAATTGAAAACAAAACCTATTATAAATATTAGTTCCAATCCCTATCCCTACATTGCATACAGAGCCCAACTCTTTCCTGAGGCAAAAAGAAAACATTATCCCTTTAGATCAGGGGTTCTTAACCTTTCTGGTGTCAAGAACCCATTCTCAGAATAATACTTTTAAATACATAAAATAAAATACATAAGATTAAAAAGGAACTCAATATTTAAATACAGCTATCAAAATGGTTTTAAATAAAACAAATTCACAAATCCTCTGTATTTTATCTTATAGAAGCCCTACATTAAAAACCCTTGTTTTAGATGGTGTTATGGTCACAAAGTCCAGGGAAAGGATGGTCCAAATTCTTTCAAAAGCCACCTCAAGGGTTAACTAGAGCCATGAGTATTTATTTACAGGTTAAAGAAGCAAGATCTGATTGAAGGAAAAGTACGCCAAGGAGTTGAACAGGAGCTAACAAGGAGCTCTCTCCAGCGGCACTGCGGGCGATTACTCCCGAGCACCCAGCCATACCAAAATCAATAAACAATTTCAGCGAGGCCCAGGGAACTTTGCCACACTTAATAAAAGTCTCCAGTCACAGTTATGGCTTCATTTCACCTTAACATCTTCTTTAACTGTCCCTTCTTTTCAAGATCAATTAGAGGCTCATGCAAAGAGAATAAAGAAAAAAATATATACCCACACACATACCCCTAAACAAACAAGGTCAAGACAAGTTTTGAACTCTCTCATATACACCTTCCCATTTAAAATGTTGAATATGAGACAGAATTGGAGAATATATGGGGAGGGAGGGGTGGGCATAGCAAGAAGTGGGAACAGTAAGTGACTTGCTCTAGTCTTCAAAAACAAACAAGAGTTAACAAATATGCAAAGATTGATTATTCGGTTTCTGGATTATCCAGGGCCTTTCTTGTCTATTCATTTCCATCCTGCTGTATCTTTTGGACATTTCCCCATTCATTAGCACCTCCACTTAAGGGTGTATAGCAGAGAAAATGGAAGTCAAACTGAAATTCGCCAATTAGCACTTCTAAGAAGATGGTTGGGGACCATAGTCGAGGGAAGAGAAGCACCTGACTTTATTGGTTGAGATTATTTTTTTAAATCGGCATCTTTCATACATCCTTGTGTACATTGTAATCTTTATCTAATGATATGATGGGTGGAGGTATAAAGTTGGAGCTTGCCATACTGTAAGACAGGTAGGTACTAACTATATCAGGATTTTTCAGCATATATTATATGAGTTAGTCCATGGTAAAATTAAATCTATACAATAATAAAAAAAATGTTACAAAAAAACCAGGGTCCTACAATGTTCCATTTATCTTGGATAGCAAAGATATAGATATATGTGTGCATGTAGGTATACATATAAACATGTATGTTTGTATAAACCTCATCTGCAAATTAGACAACTGGGGGTATCTGAGAGATTGATTGGAAAAAAGTTAATCCCTTTTGGAGATCTCTAACACTAATTAATTCATCATTTTCCCTAGATCCAGAAAGACCTTAATTTAGAAAGGCCAAGGTCATCCACCGCATCCTAGGCCATCTCCCATTGTCATGACTTTTGTGTTACCATTGGACATTGATAACTCTGGAAGAGAGAATGATGCTGATGACTTTGCCTAGCTCTGTCTCATTTAGATCCAATTCACTCCAAAGTCAAGATATCGCCCTCATGATGTCATTGGTTCTCTTCAAGAATAAAGGGTCAACAACAGCTTCTAAAGTATAAGTAAAAACAAGGAGAGATCTCTAATTCAATGAAGTATGAAAACAAACATCTTCCAACACAGCAATATATCATTTTATCCATGTAGGCACTCTACCTGCTTGATACCTTAGTAAACATCATAATGAGTTTCAATGCCTAAATAAATATGGTTTTAAAAGGAGGGGGGGATGGATCATCTGTTTAGAATAGGAGCTGGTGTTGTCTTTGAAAGTTGCTATAGAAGTTGGAGTCATTACACAGTATAAAGGAAGGAATATATTAAGTGATATCTTTCTCTTTTTCTCTCAGTTGTATTCAATTCTGGAACAAGCTCCAAATGAAAAGTCAACAGAAAACTCTTTTCTTTTCAAGACCTTACAAAGAGGATGACTAAACTTTGTTGACTCTCTATTTACTGGTTTCTTCTTTTAATAAATTGCACTGACCACCCAGGTATTAGAATGATGTGTTAACCATGCCTGGAACATGGGGGTGGGAGGAAGAGGAGGAAGGGGGTAAAAGAACAACATAAAAAGTACACAGCAGAGAACAAAATTTACAAGGAAGCAAAGAAAAGATGGACAGCTCTGAACACAATGTGGAGTATTTATTATGTAGGCTTTCTTGAAATGGAAATTTATAGCTGTATATTTTGAATCCTCTCATGTTCTGCTGCATACATGGCAATGCTTTTTTTTTTCTTTTCTTATTTTGTATTCAAGTTTTAGTATGTAAGTTTATAATGCATTTCTTTTTCTTTTCTTATTGTATACTTAAGTTTTTTTTCAGGGGGAAAGGTGACATCTTTTCCCAAGGACAACAGTCCTAGAACCTTCTTTGTCTCAAGGATTGTTAGCGCATCTAGACATGGTCTATTAGATTGAAAACTCCTTATGGACAGAGTGATACAGTGGGAAAAGTACTGGCCATAGTCAGAGAATCTGAGTTCAAATCCCCATTCTGACACTTTTTACCTATGTGATCTTGGACAAATTACTCAAGCTCTCTAGGCCTCAGTAACCTCCTCTGTTGAACAAGGGAGCTATACTAGATGACTTTCCAACTTCTTTTCAAGCTCTAAAGTTATCACATAAACATAGGAACTATGTCATTTTCCATCTTTGTAACCCTCATACTGGTACCATTATCAGTTCTTCCTTCTCATTCACCCCACATATTCAATTTCTTGTCCAGTCTTATCATTTCTACCTTCAAAATTCTTGTATAAGTACCCTTGTCTCCATTCACACAGACACAGCCCGAGTTCAGACCTGCATAACCTCTCACTTGAACAACTGCAATAATTTTATAACTTATCTATTTATCCCAAGCCTTTCCCACTCTACTTCATTCCATCCTCCACTCAGCTGACAAGGTCATTTTTCTAAAGCACAGATAGAACCATGTTGTCCTCCTCCCCACTCCATACTACTGAATGGCCTCCAGTAACTCTTTTTTACCTCTATGACCAAACATACAAAAATGTTTGCTATTTAAATCTTTTCATAACATGATGCCTTGGTCACATCCTTACTTCCCTACACACATGCTACAATCCAGCTACACTGGCCTGTTTGCAATTCATCAAACTCAACATTCCATCTCCCATCTCTTGGTCTTCAGCTGTCCTTGTCTGCAATGCTCTGCATCCCCTACCTCTGTCTCCCAGTTTCCATAGCTTTCTTTAAGACCCATGTTCCATAGGAGGCCTCTCTCCGTCCCCCAGCTGCTAATGTCCTCCCCCTTCAGATTACATTTATCTACTCTGTAGAATCATCCCTTCCAAGGGGATTATGGGTATGGCACCTCATCATCTGGAAAATCCATATAAAACTTTTCTGTCCTCCCTTCATACCAGAGAAGAAGGCTGAATTATTATGGTACTAAAAGATGAAACATCATGATATTATACAATACTATACATATATTTTATGCATTTTTTCAGTTTCTAAACTTTTATTGTGTTTGCTGGTATTTGTGAGTCATCTGCAGCTTCCAAAAAACTCCCCCAAATCCCCATTTAATTTTTTATGCCAATCCATGATATATGGAAACCATGTTAGGAAAAGTCATGATATGGAAGAGATAACTGTATATGTTTTGTCTGTACCTGGTTATATATATTTTGTCTCCCTTTCTACAATGTACATTCCTTGAGGGTGAGGAATACTTTTTGCTTCCTTGTATCCCCAGTGTTCAGCACAATGCTTGACACATTTAAGTGATTGTTGACTAACTAACATGGTGTTGTTGTCATTCAGTCATTTCAGCTGTATCTGACTCTTCATGACCCCATTTGGGGTTTTCTTGGCAAGGATACTAGAGCGGTTTGCCATTTCCTTCCCTGGCTCATTTTGCAGATAAGGAAACTGAGGCAGACAGAGGTTAAGTGACTTGCCTAGGGTCACACAGCTAATAAGTGTCTAAGGCCATATTTGAACTCACAAAGATGAGTCTCCCTGAATTCAGGCTCAGTGCTCTATTCACTGTACCATTTAGTTAGCCTAATAAATATTGGTTGAACTGAATTCAATATCTCTTTAATTCTCATTTCCAGATAACTCTTTCTTTTATCTAATCCTATCATTCCTTAACCATTCACCTCTCCTATCCCTTCCTACCTATAATTTGACCTCTTATCAATAAGTTCACATTTTGTCCTTGTTTTGTTAAACCACAAAGCAAATAGTAAAAGAGAAACTCCAAAATAGCAAATGCATGCAAAAAAAATATTGTTTCTTTTTTTGGACAGTGCTTTCCCGCACACTGGGTAGTTCTTCTATGGTAGGTTTGTGGGGAAACACGGCAAAGCACATCAAAAGATGGGAGAGCATGAAGGGTTGTAATTTGCACTGTTGAAAGCTCCATTAATGAAATCACCAACACACCATAGCACCTTACTAAAGAGCATATGGCTTCATTCTAAGTCTCCATTGGTAATATAGAATTTTGTTTTTTAGCTATGTATGTTCACCTCCTGCTCACCTGTCTTACAGTTGTGAGAAGTATATTTGTGAGTTACTTGTCAACTCTTGGGGTTGCCCTAGCAGTTCATAATACTAAAAATTAGAGGCAAGCAGAAGATCCCTTAGGAGATGACAGTACCTAAACAAAGCCCATATCTTGGATTTATAGACTTATGTTCCAAAGACCAAGTTGAATATTGTGACAAGTCAATCAGAAAGTCAATGAAGTATTTCCCTGGTTTTGGTGACCTTCCATAGATCTTGTAATTATTGTAATTATTTCATTTAGGTTTTCCAAAACTCCATGATGAAATGAGCTCAAACCAACATATTAAATATTGTAATCCTTAATTAATTGGTAGCTGGGTAGAATTAGCCATGTGCTTATTTTAAATTTCCATTGTGTGGTGAATAACTCCCATTTGAAAAATTCACCAAATTAATACTCTGTATTGCATATCAACACCAACTCAAACATGCTTATTCACCAAAGGGCAAGGCCCATGTCTAAGTCTACACTGGTATTAGACTTCAAGTGGCATATTATTACAACTATAAGAGGTCATTGAATCTTGGAACAGGCATACTGCTTAGCTATAGAAGGTTAAGAAAAAAAAACAAAGTAGAGTGTGGAAGGCTGGTAAAGGGCCAAGGCTAAAGAATACAGATAAAGAGGCAGCTAAGTTGCTCAGTGAGTACAGCACTGGCCCTGGAGTCAGGAGGACCTGAGTTCAACCTGACCTCAGACACTTGACACTTATTAGCTGTGTGACCTTGGGCAAGTCACTTAACCCCAATTGCCTTGCCTTCCCCCCTCCAAAAAAATACAAAAGAAAAGAAAAAAGAATAAGGATAGCTATTGGGTTAGGTACCGGACCTGAAATTTCATTGATACAAGGAACTCCTAGGTGAGGAAACTCCTTCCACTAAGGCAGATCAGCTCCCTTCTGACATTTAGAATCTAAGAGAATCTCCTAGAAGTCACAGCCTACACAATTACACTGAGGTTAAGTGACTTGTCCATCATCACATAAACAGTATGTGTCAGAGGCAAAGTTTGAAGCCAGGTTTTCCTGGTTCCAAGGTCAGTCCCCTAAGTCATAGTGTTTCTCAATACATTATGTGTATACATGTACACACACATAAATGCATATAAATATAATTTTAATTCATATAATTTTTAAAAAATAATTGAAAGCAAACTGGATATCAGTGGATTTGAAGCCTTCCTTTAGTTTTGGGAAATGTTTGGACAGAACCTGGAAGACCTAAGTTCAAACCCTATTCCCCTTAGTAATGTGACCCTGAGCAAGACCCTTAATTTCTCCAGGCTTAGCTTCTTCATGTATAATTGGAGATAATAAAACCATCTAATTCTCAGAGCCCTTATGAAGTTCACATGAGATAACATGTGTAACATTGTTTAAAGTATTATTAAATGCTAGTTATTACTGTTATTATTATTAATGGTTGCTAATATTATTAGTATTAAGATGATGAGAAGAACAGTCAACCAAGGGATGAATAAAATGCTCCAGGTCATTATATAAATGGCAAAAAGGTTTTTGCAACATGCAAGTCTTTAAAAACACTTAATTTGCAGCATACAGTAGATAGATAAATTGACCTCAGCTACAAATCAATCCCTGATTTTCTGAGTACATTTTTATGAAATAACCTGTAAAGTAATTGCATGCACAAGCCATGGGGATGACTGCAGAACCCTTCTATAATAAAAGAGGATAAAAATATTCAAGAAAATGTGTCACATAAACACACATGCAAGTGGATCATCTCACCCTCAAGACTCAATTAAACAGCCTCTTCCATGGGATCTTAAGCTGCTGCTTAGGTTTCCACACTGCCACATTTGGTGCCTCAATCTCTTAGCCTATGAGCACCAAACCCTGGCTTTTCTCACCTAGCCCACAAATTTGCAAACTCCGGAGAAACACATCTTGTAGCATTACCATCTTTGTGGGGTACTAGAAAGCCCTGATTTAAATCTTATTCTGATGGTAGAGGGTCCTACAGAGGAAAGGAAGGTGGAAATGACACCACCAGAGCCATAGTTTCAGCAGGAGATTTATTTAGAGCCACATCAATTGTTTTGTGTGTTGATGCATCTCTTTTTTTTTTGCTGTGAGGTCAATCAAGGTTGAAGTAAGTTGTATCAGATATTTCAAAGATCCTCTATGATGAAAATTCATTCTTTCATAATACTACAGTACTTAACTTTATGATAATTGTGGGATCTGCAGGCATTTGGGGGATGGAGGGATGTTATATGGAAGAACTAGGTAAATGAAAATAAGATGTTTTATAAGGCATCTTAAAATGGTAGAGAACGGAATAAAAATAATTTAGAAATTCAGGTTGATGGTAGCAAATGATTCCAGGAAAAATCAAATACTGTACCTTAATAATATTACCTAGTTCCCTTTCATTGGGCTATTTTAGCTTCAAGTAAATGAAGGTGTGAGTCTGTTGGGCAGAAGAACACATGGGAGGACACCTAACAGGTATTCTGGCATTAGCACTGGTTTGCTCATGATCTGGGCAAACAGAAAGACAGGAACAGAGTCATAATAAGGGGTTAAATAAACTAGCTTACTTTATTCTAGTCTAGTCTTCTCAAAGGGGGTTGCTGAAAATGGGAGAACCAACTCCTATAGCATTCTCTAATCACCCTTCCCGCAGGGGGCAGCTAGAATACAGTAGGAGATACAACTCCTACAGTTCCCCTAAGTCTCAATGTGAGCCAGTAGAGGCAAGCACCCATAGACAAATCCCCCCAAGCCTTAAATGGGGGCCAATCATGGTAGGGACATGCATTACCCAAATCCCCCTAAGCCTTGGTGGGGGCCAATAAAGGTACACACAACATTGCATTGTCATATTCCCCACTTACTGACCAGTACCCTCTGGATTTATAGGGCAACAGACAAAGAAGGCATTTTGCCAACATTAAGCTCACAAGTTTACATTATCTCACCATTATATCTCACTGCACAGTTGCAATTTTAAACACAAATGTCTACATTATTTTTCATTATATAATGCTGTGCAAGTGGGGTGGAGATGTTTACAAGTTATGAGCCTGGGAACTAGAGATTTTATGGCCATAGATCCTGGGAAATGAAACTCTAAGAAAGAATAACAAAAATCCACCTTACACACACTAAAATCCACCTGACATATAAAGTTCTTTAGTGATATTAACACAAACACTGTTGAAAGAGGAAAACATTCCCTTTTCCATATTAATATTAAAAAGTATTTTCATTTCAAAAAATAACTTGCACAGGAAATACAACCAAAACTGTCTTCCAGATCAAGCACATTAAAAAGTTGTTAATGGACAAAGATCCTACCAAATCATTTGGTAGACTGTGTGCTGTGCCTTCTGATTTGTGATGGATTGTGCTAAACTATTTTCTCATCTAATTCCCACAGGTGATCAATGACAAGTTTTGGCAAGATAAGTGGTTTGTTTGTGGTATAGTCTTGACTATGATGTCTATGTGAACAGCTGACTGGCCTGTGCGATGATTAAAACCACGACCTTGATATTGAAGGCATGGTCAGCAAAATGGGATCCAGGTTGATTTAGGAAGTGAGGAACATTGCACCACAGGGCACCACATGCCTCTGTGAAATTTTGTCCCAATTTCCTGCTCTTCTTTCACCCTACTGTCCATCAATTACAAGACCAAACTGGGGCCTTGCATTAGGCACCAAAATACTCAAAATTATTAAACAGATTCACTAGTTTAATTTTAGAGGACAATGTTAGGGAAAAGAAGTTAAATCTTACAGTGCCACTATAACCAACAAATTCTGAATTAAATCTGGTTCCTTGGATTGCTTGAATCTGCTTTCCATTCACTTTGAGCTACCCAGTGGTACACACTTATAATCCTAACTACTGGGAAATTTAGGGTAGGAGAGGGCCTCAAGGTCACATGTGGCCTTCTAAATCCTTGGGTGTGGCCTTTTGGCTGAGTTCAAGTGTTACAGAACAGATCCTTTTATTACCCCAGGCTAGGAGATCACCTGAGTTTGGGAGTTCTACGTTACACTGGGGCTGAGCAATATGGTATCCACACAAAGTTTGAGACTAATATGGTGAGTACCCAGGCATGGGATGCCTCCAGGTTGCCCAAGGAGGCACTGACTACCTCAGGTCAGAAACACAGCAAGTCAAAGCTCTCACACCAACCAGGGGGCATTTTATAAAACAGTCCCTACATTTCTAGTCTGGTTAAACAGGAAGACCTAATCTTAATTTTTTTTAATGTTGCAAGAGCATACGGGCACTGTATCTCTCAGAGCAAGCCAACATTCAAGCCCTAAGAGTCCTCATCTTTTAGACCTAAGCTTCACATTTTACATTATATAGAATGATATTCAATTTAGATTATGGTAAACCCAGAATATGATCAGTATAGAATATGCAAAATTATTTACTTTAACAATTAAAGGATTCATCAATATGGACATATTCTCTCTCAGCATGTTGTGTACAACTCCTTCCAGGTCATTGTGGATAGTCTTGAAGAGGGAGAGAAGTGAGAGAGAAGGAAGAGAGAGAAAGAGAGAGAGAGAGAAGGGAGAGAGAGTGAGAGAGAAGAGAGAGATAGGGAGGAAGGAGAAGAAGAAGAGAGAGAGAGGAGGAGAAAGAGAGAGAGGGAGAGAGGAGAAGAGAGGGAGAGAGGAAGAGGAAAGAGTGAGGGAAGAGAAGAGAGAAGGGGAGAGAGAGAGAGAAAGAGAGAGAGAGAGAGAGAGAGAGAGAGAGAGAGAGAGAGAGAGAGAATAAGAGATACAGACAGGAGAGAGAAGGAGGAGAGAGTGAGGGAAGAGAGAAAAGCATGGATTTATTCATCACTTGATGGCCAATTCTCTCTGATGAACCCCTCTAAGCTTAGCATGGGATGTGCAATGCATCACAAAGACCTTTTGCTAATCTTTTCTGGCTCTGTAGGATCTGGAAGAGCTTGGGTTTCATGAACATTGCCTTTGAGAATCCTGGGTTACCTTCAAACCATGAGAAGGATTAGGACAGGCAGTACCATAGGGGAACTACATGGGAAATTCTGAGAATTAAGTCAGAAGAAAGGAGACAAAGGATGATAGAAATGTATCCATCTGAGGGCTCTTTTAGAGTTCATAAATGGAGCAAAAAGAAGAAAGAGGGGAGGAGGTGCTGAGGGAAAATTACAATCTTAACCTGTAAGTTCAGTCATATCTTATTTGGTAACAAAATAGCATTTTCCAAGCATTGCAATATAATATTAATGACAAGACTACTGTAGAGACCAGTAGAATTTGAATTATATTTCTAGAAAGTGAATTAGCTCCTTGTGATATAAAACTCTGAAAGTCACCATAGTCTAGTGGACTCAGGTCAAGGTTTCTTCCACTTTGCTTTAATGACTAAAATCTTCCCTTGAATTGAGTTTAATCGAATCACTTTTAGCTCATTGTATTTTATCCCCAAAACTTAGTAAGGAGGGTCTTTTTTTAAGTAGATGGAGAATTTGAGGCACAAAGCAGATTACCCAAGGTGACAAAGGTATCTGGGTTGTGAGAGCCATGAGCTAGGTAGCCTGACTTCTGTGGAATGAAATAAGCCCAGGCTTCTCTCCACAAGGCTGTGCAGTATTTCACAGCATTATGTAACGTGCAGACTAATTCATGAATACAAAGGTTAAGCATTACCTATTTCTACAACTGTCCCTAGAGGGGTTTGAAAAACCATTAGAAATATTAAATGATTTTTACTAAGTCGAAAACCTAAACATTAAGGAAAGACATTCAGAGTTCAAAGTGTCAGTGAGAAGACTGGTAAGGAAATCAGGAACCATTCTAGGACCTTCCCTTGTTCCTCTGCAGAAAGCTGCCATTGTGATACTACAAAACCTTCCTTTCTCTTTGACTCTGGTGGTGGTGGTGGTGTGGTAAGGGTGAACAGAGGAGGTAGGAGATGTAGCTGTTAGTTGAAGGAAAAGATACACTCTTCTCCCCAGGAGAAATTCTAAGTAGAACAGCTAAAATAAAATAAATTAAGGGGGAAGGAGAGAGGAAGCAAATAACCTGGCTCTTAACTTTTCTGGCAAATCACAAGAGTTAGAAGGTACCAGAATTACCTGGTATAGCTGCCTAGCTCATGGTGTCAGTCAATAAACATTTATTTATAATCTACTACGTGGAAGCACCACACAAAGTGCTGGGGATACACAAAAAGGAAAAGGACAGTCCCTGCCTTCAAGGAGTTCACAATCTAATGGAAATTTTCTTTACTTTTAACTAGCTTAACAAAATCACTCAACCTCACAGGGCTGTGTGCTTGTCCTCATTCTTGTTTTTAGTGATACTGTTGGACACCTTTGACAATGGATGAAAATGACATCAAAGTCAGCTGTCTCACTGACAGTAACTTATTTAACTTGAAAAGGCAACAAGCCAAGACTAAAGTGGAAGGAGAATTTGTGTGTGACTTTTTATTCACAGATAATTATGGAGTCAATGCAACTTCTGAGGCAGAGATGCAACAAAGTATGGATTCTCTGCTGCTCATGCTAATTTTGGCCTGACAATAAACACCAAGAAAAAGGGAGGCTCTCCACCAGCTAGCACCACACCATCCATACATGGAACCATCAGTTACAGCAAATGGAGAAATTCTGAATGCTGTGGATAAGTTTGCTTACCTTGACAGCATGCTTTCTAGGGATGTATACACAGATGATAAGGGTGATGCACACATTGCTAGAGCTAGCTCAGTGTTTGGGAAGCTCCAAAAAAATGTGTGGGAGAAGAAAGGTATTAGATTGACTATGAAACTGAAGCTCTACAGAATCGTTGTTCTGACCTCGTGCCTGTGAAAGCTGGACAGTATACCAGCACTATAACAGGAAACTGAATCGCTCCATTTGAATCGTCTTAGGAAGATCCTGAAGATCACCTGGCAAGATAAGATATCAGACACTAAGACCTCTCTTGAGCTGAACTGTCAGGCATTCAAACTCTACTGCAGAGAGTGCAACTCTGATGGGCTGACTATGTTGTCTAAATGCCAAATGTGCATTTGCCTAAAAGACTTATTTTAGAGAGAATGCATACAATAAAAGACTATTTTACACAGAACTTACACAAGGCAAGTGCTCACACGGAGATGAGAAGAAGCAATGCAAAGATACTCTTAAGGTCTCTCTGAAGAACTTTAGAATCCATTGTGAGACCTGGGAAACATTGGTACAGGACCAACCAGGCTGGTATGCCCACATCAAAAAAGGTACTGTGCTCTATAAGCAAAACAGAACTGCAATCTCAAAAGAAACATGAGATGTGCTAATTTAGAGACATCTTCACTCCAAACGTTATATGGATTATTTGTGCCCACCCTGTGGTAGAGCCTTCTGACCTCATATTGGTCTGATCAGCCACAGACAGACACACTATATCTTGACCACAACATAGTGGTATCATTTTGGTCCTACTACCACTACTACTACTACTACTCCTCCTACCACCACCATCACTACTATTACTATTTCTACTACTGCCGCTACTATTATTGCTACTACTCCCATAACCACCACTACCACCACCATTATTGCTATTACTATTACTACCACCACTGCTATATCACTACTACTACTACTACTACAGTTACTACCACCACCACCACCACCACCACCACTACTACTACTACTACTACTACTACTACTGCTGCTACTATTACAACTACTTCCTAGTTAGCACTGACATGTCACTTTTTAAGTTTTTCAAAGTGCTTTAAGCCATTTGATTAATTTATTGACATCTGTTAATTCATTTTCTACTTGACAAGATAACCAATTCTAGTTTTGGAAAGCACAAATTTAGTACTAAAACTGAGGCAACACCTATCTGTCATTTCCACTCATTGGTCCAATTTCTGACCTCAGGAGCTTTTAGAAATCAGTTTAATCCTCCTTCTACATGAAAATTCATGACCATTTTAAGATAGTTACTATGTCTATTCTAATAATTCTTTTCACCAGGCTAAAGATACCCAGGTTAAGTTCGACCTCTCCTTGTGTAACTTTCAAGTTTTCTTGTGATCCGTTCTTGTTGCCTGTCTCTAGATGTATTCCAATTTGGTTGGGATTTTTTGAAGGGGGGGAAGGAGAAGATACAAAAGGTGATTTCATGAATATAGGGAATTCCTAGAGGGAATACTCCGTTCACCAGTATAGACCACAACTCTTCTACAATTTATTGTCATAAGAGAATTGCTTGGGACACCAAGAGCTTATGTGACTTCCTTACAGTCATATAGTTACTATGTATCAAAGGTAGGACTTGAACCCATGTCTTTCTGACTCCAAAATTGATGCTCTATCCATTATGTACTTTCTCTCTAGTTTATTATCTGCCTTAAAATGTGGTTGTCTAGAATTGAATATATAAATATGGTCTGAATAAGACTTTAGATTAATCTCTATCTGGTTTCATCTGGAAAGCTTTGGGAATCCTAATTCTGTCATTCTCAGATTTTTGTCACCTGAAAACTTGGCAAGCATTCCATCTTCATGCAGATATTACACTGGGAAGGACTCTAGATAAAGCCCTTTGGACCCTAGAGGCTTTCCTCTAGGTTAATATTATTGTCATTAATCATGACTTTTTGGCTCTGGTCATTCAATCAGCTATGAATATACTTAACTATATTATTATCCACCTCACCCTTCTTCATCTTGAACCCAATGATGAAAGACTGTACCAAATAGCTTTCTGGTATTCAAATATTTTGTCTTTAGCATTTCCCTAATCTATTAGTCTAACAACATATCCAAAAAGGATGTGAGGTTGACTTGCCACAGAAAAATGTGTGCATCTATGCCAATTTGTACTGATCACTACTTAATGTATTAGGTACTCATATGTCATTTAAATGCTTTGGAATTTTACTAAGACTAGATAGTATTTTCAACCAGTTGGTAATTACTGGAATTTGCTTTTTTTTTTCTTTTTTAAAACTGGAAATTTTCTCCACAATTTCTAAAAAATTACAAACAGCAGCTATACAAATATGTCTTTATATTCTCTCATATTGTAGAATAGCATCTAGATCAGATGATTTGAAATCAATCTAGAAGAGCCACGTTGTCTCTTTGTATCTCCTCATCTACTTTGGGATTTAATTTCCTCTTAAAAATACTGGTTATTCTGTTCATTTTGAAGATCATTTTAGTAACTTCAGTGGAACTTTTCCTCCTTATTTCTCTTGCTCTATTTATGAGCCCTAAAAGAACCCTCAGCTGAATAAATTTCTGAGCTCTTTTGTCTCCTGATTCTAATCAGTAATCAGAATGTATTGGATTTGTCTGATCTAAACACTCCAAGCCCCAAACATTTTATCTCCTAGGGCACAAAGTATTAGCTACAAATAGGTCTTCCTTTTCTGAGGATTTATGAACAGAGTGGGACCTACAGTTATAGCAAAAGAGGCATTTGTGACTCATGTATACAGACATTCAACAAAACGTGTTGATTTGATTTTTCAAAAATTATCTAAGATGAGGTATGCCATGGAATCAAGGCAAGGGAAGAAAGGTTCATTCCCTGAAGTCAGAATAGAAGCCCTTCAATACTCTGCTTAAGGTTAGTTAACCTCAGAGAGACAAATTTTAGGCCTTAAGAAGAGCCTGTGGTGAAAAGGAGACCAAAGACAGTCAGAGAAAAGCTACTGTTTGAAACATCTGTCCACTTCACCAACCAGGAGTAGTATCACAAAAAATTACCGTAAGCAGCTTCATCGTGACTGAAGCAACAACCTTGACCAGTCACTTCTGAGCCCACTTACATCCATAATGATACTGTCTCTCCACCTCTCCCTTCCCCCAACAAGCATGAAAGATGAGTGGCTTCATGGAACGAGTCCCCAAGCTGTGATGGGAATCCGTCTCGCTTCACTGCAAAAAATATATATATCCCAGCACAGCTGTGATGAATTCTTTCATTATTCATCGGCAATTTCACTGCTACTTCTTTCTCTTTCTCTCTCTCTTTTTAAAATAAAAATGAAAACAGATTAAATGACAAATGTTGAGAATAATTGGTTTTACATAGCCAGGTCAGAATATAGAAGACAGAGAGAAAGACACAGAGAAGAGACACTACCTGAGCTCAAAGCACAAAGCCAAAGATAAGAAAAATTTCTGCATAGTAGGAAAGCTTGGAAATTTTTAAATGTTGACATGATCTGCATGATGATTGCACGGGGTCAGCTCAAGGCTGAGGAGTTTATTTCCTACTTAAATGTTTCCATTTAGAACAATTTACAGCCCTCTAGATAGGTGACTGAGAAAGCCTTTTGCATAGAAACTGTTCGTCAACATTTCAGTAGCAGACATATTAATGAGACCAAGGAGGAAAACATCAAGAATCACAGGATTTTATCTCTGAAGTCAAAAGGGATCAGGTTTTGGTAGTTACTAAAAAATGGTACTTACCAGGCAATTCTTAGTGAGAGGACAGATCTTGTCTTTGAGAGTCTGCATAACATCTAACACATTATGGGCATGCAAGGAAAGCAGGATGACATAGTGAGCAAAGCACGTGAGACAGGCTCTCGTCTTGACTGGAGCCGAGTGATCTTGGACGAGTCCCTCTAATGATCTTGGGCCTTAGTTTGCACAAAGAATTCCTTTGATTGCTATTATTCATTTAATTGAATTGAATTCAATGTATAAGAGTAGTCTTTAGATGGTTTCTAAGATTCTTTTCTAGTTCTAAGATCTTGTCATTCAGCTACAATTGTTTAAATAACACATTGATGAATAATCTGACAAGTTAATAGTCATCCTTATGGCTTTTTTCATGAAACAGAGCATCCCAAAGAAACAGATACTGGTGTTATCTGATGTCCAGTTAGTATTCAATCAACCAGATTTAGGACTGAGAAACACCAAAATTTCTTTTTCCAAAGTTACTAATGGTCTCTCAGTTGCCAAACTAGAAAGAAACATGGACATTTTTGAACCAGTCCCTCCAAAAGGAGACAGAAGGTGCCCTGTACTCATGACACCCATCCTCATCCATTCCACTATATGAAGGAACATGACAAGGCTTTTATTTTCAGGACAAAGCTTCATTGATTACTCCCTGTTAATGCTTCCCTGTCGATGGAGGGAAGAGACTGGAGGGAAATGGCAGGATGCAATATCCGGACCCCTCAAGAAGAAAATCAATTTGATTTGGATTTACATTTCAACTACGGATAACCTCTTCTTCCCAGCTCAACCAACAAGACATTGCTTATCACTCCTACCTCCCAGCCCCCAATCTCCAACACATATACTTGCTCAGTCTTCCCCTCTTCAAACCCATTCAAGTTCAAGGGGTGAGGGTAGAATGTGGAGAGAGAGCAAGGCGGCATTCATGTTCTATTAGCAATTTAGGGCAACTAAACTGGCTAAAGGGTTTTGCTAAAGCAGTTTGATATCAGAAAGGAAGGACCTATCCAGCCAGCCAAAGAAATACTTATCTAACTTACTGCAAATGCATCCAGCAGACGGCTAATCTCAAAGAATGACCTTGGAAAATTGACAACCTAGAAACCACATACTCCCTGGCACAATCCAGAAGATACAAGTTCAGAGGAAGTGGCAAGAAGCAGATCACATCATGCATAGTAAGAGTACATTGTATATATGACCAGGTCAACAGATGTTTTTAAAACACAATGATAAACAAGTAAGCATAACCTTGAAGAATTTTTTTCTGCTCTACTAGATAAACTGGATTTTTGCAAAAAGCAAACCAGTTTTGTGTTTTAAGTAAAATGGTTTTTTATTTTCATTTGTGGGAAGCTACTTAAAGAAAGACTTTTCCTAGTTAAATTGTTCAAAGTAGTATCTAAATAACCAGAGGGGCGTTCAGTAAGGACTAGTACCTCTGGTGTGAGGGCTTGCTGAGCCCTCATCAGGGTTGCTCATCCACCGTTGGTGTCTACTTGGCACTCAACTCTCACCTGCAGCTCCAATATGAACAGTGGTACAATGCAGTAAAGCCATCTTGGCCAAGAGACTAAACCAGGTGGAGAGTAAAATCTGTTGGTGAGTCACGGCGATGTTTACCCAAGCATGTAAAGACTCCCCCTCAGCAGAATGGGCAGGTGAGAATAATTTGTTCCAATGGCCATGAAGACATCTGAAGCAGGTACTGTGGAGCACTTAGAGCTTGATTACACATGGAAGACACCAAGGTCATCCACTGCAACCCAAGCAATTGTCAGGGAGACTTTTGTCTTGCCAGTAGACTTCAATGACTCTGGAAGAGAGAGTGAGGCAGATGACTTTGTGCAACTCTGCCTCACTTAAATCCAATTCAAGCATTAGTCAAGACATCACCCCATGATGTCAATGATACTCTTCAAAAATGGACAAATAATTAATAATAATAACTAAGGCGACTTGTGACTTGGGCTTCTTTTTTGGCCAGCAACCTTTTGCTACTTTCAGTGTCACATAATACTAATTCAAGCATAATTTCAAAACCCTACTTTTGTGAAAAGTAATTCTTCCTCTCCCCATTTGTGTATTTCCCAGAGAAATCAATGCTCTAAGAACAACAGACCTTTTCAAGTTCCTAAAACTTCAGAAATTAACCCACAGTACCAAAAAATTCCATCATATATTCATCCTTTCTGAAAAAAAGCCCTCACTTGATCCTTCCATCCCTGCTAACTATAATCCTGTATCTCTTCTGCCTTTTGTAATTAAACTCCTTGAAAAAGTTTTCTACAATATGTTCCTCCACTTTCTCTCTTCTCACTCTCTTCCTAACCCTTTATAATCTAGCTTCTGATCTTATCATTCCACCAAAACTGCTCTCTCCAAAGTTAATAATGATCTCTTAGTTGCCAAATCTAATAATGGCCTTTTCCCCATCCTCATTCTCCTTGACCTCTCTGCACTTTGACACTGTTGATCACTCTCTCTTCCGTGGTACTCTCTTTTCTCTGGGTTCTTGGAATACCACTATCTCCTGGTTTTCCTCCTATTTGTACTTCTGCCTCCTTCTCCAGATCATGCCCACTAACTAGGTATCTCTCAGAATTCTGTCCTGGGCCCTCTTCTCTTCTCCTGCTACACTGTTTGACTTGGTGATCTCCTCGCCTGCCAGGAATTAATCATCTCTAGGCTGATGATTTCAATATCTGCCTTCCCTGCCCCAATCTCTCTGCTGACCTCCAATCTTACATCTCTAACTGCCTTTCATACATTTGAATTGGATGTCCACTAGATGTCTTAAACTCAATATGTTCAAAACAGAACCCATTACCTTTCCCCCTAAACCATCTTCCACTCCTATCTTACCTAGTAGTTCAGAGGTCAACACCATCCTCCCAAGTCCTTCAGGCTCATCCAGTTCTTGGCTCAGGACAATTTCTCTGGCTCTCTTCCATGCCTGTAACATTCTATTTGTTTGAATATGGACTATTTGTGCCCAACCTGTGGTTGAGCCCTCTAAGTTCATATTGGTCTGATCATAGTCGGGTACACTGCACCTTGACCTCCACATAGCAATGTCAATGTAGTCCTCTTCAAGCATCTAAGATAACAACCAATCGATTTCTCAGGCTTCCTTTAAGTCTCAACTAAAATCCCATCTTCTCCAGGAAGCCTTCCCTCATCCCTCTTAATTCCAATTTCCCCTTTTAATTATTTCCTGTTTATCCTGTAGGTAACTTGCTTTGTATCTATTTGTTTGCATGTTGTCTCTGTTGCAAGTTCCTTGAGGACAAACACTGTCTCGTGCCTCTTTTTGTATTCCCAGTTCTAAGCACAGTGTCTGGCACATAGTAGGTGCTTTATAAATGTTTCTTGATCTATTCATCTCAAATTTTCAAAAAATGAACAATCGCAACCCTAAAACATCAAAATCTCTTTATCCCCGAAAGGAGGTGCATCATATTCTAACATCTGAATAACGAGGCTTGAGTCAGGTTTAAAAAAAAATCCAAATTCTTTTGCCAGTTGATTCAAAGTATGATTATGAAGGACACTTTTAATTCCCAGGTACTTCACTTTCCTTGGTTTATAATGATATCCATTAACTTATCACAGTAGATATTAGATTCTGATTGCGAGCTACTGTGGATCAGAAGACACAAAGAATTCTCACATGGTTACCAGACAGGAGATTATAAAACAAATAAACAAGATGGTTAAAGTGGATTTGAAGCACGTGATGGCAACAACAATGACAACAAAAAGTTGTTGAAATTATCCATAAAAAAGTTAAAAGTAATTTCCTTTCCAGAAAAAATGACTGTGATACAAAAATAAAAATACATAAAATTTAAAGTAATTTAGCGTTCTTTTTCATGCCTAAATACAAATGCTAGGTCACATAACAACAAGCTGGACATGCCACAGGGTTTGTAGGGGAAATGGAAGGCTTCTCCTTTCATCCTTGGTGAAATCACACACAACGTATCAACATCTTTTCATCCTTGAGTCTCTGGTGACTTGGTACTGTACTGTGGCATATTTTTTATTGCTGTTGAGTGGTTTCAGTTTCTTTGTGACCTGATATGTGGTTTTCTTGGCTAAGATATTGCACTGGTTTGTCATTTTCTTCACCAGGCCATTTTACAGATGAGGAAACTGAGGCAAAAAGGGTTAAGTGACTTGCCCAGGGTCACACAGCTAGCGAGTATCTGAGGCCAGATTTGAACTCATGAGGATTAGTCTTCCTGATTCCAAGCCCCATGCTCTACCAACTGTACCACCTAGCTGGCACACAGTAGGTACTTAAGAAATATTTGTTGAACTGAATATGTGATTTTTTTTCTTTTTTATTAAATTATTTATTTTTAGTTTTCAACATTCACTTCCATAAGTTTTAAATTTTATTCCCCTCTGTTTCACCTCCCTCCCCATGATGGTTTGCAACATAAGTGCTCTACGCTGAATGTATGTGATTTTAAATCTGATTTGCTTAATGCAATGACAAAGAAGCAAAGATAGAGCCAAACTCTGCATGGACCAGTTAGCACTGTTTTGTTCAATAATCACTGAATGCATCCGTGACACCAACTTGTCATTTTGGAAGTATGAACTACAGAGTATATAAACTGAGTGGAAAAAGTGGAACAGGACAAATTCCTTGCCATTACTAAAAATACAATTCCAAATGTACTCCTGACTGAAGACAACATCATATTTGTACCTAAAGGACAGAACAACATTGTACTTCATTGAATATTAAGTTCTTCACAAAGATAAGAAGGTGGAAATGTGGGAAATAATTTCAAAGTGGTAAATTACTAAAATTGTGAAAGTCACTATCGGTACAAATATTTCTATTTACTGACTAATCCCTTTTTCTCATGTTTAAAATGTGTGTGTATATAATATATAGCAAATTTCACACAAAATTAATATCTTAGGAAGACTGACCAAAAGATTATCTTTGAACCAGCTAAAAAGTTGCTGTGGAGACTCTGAAGGTCTATGCTCTAGTTTATGGTTCTCCCTTGAGATGGGACCTTGAGAAGACAACATCTCTAGGTCTGTTTCCTCATCTGTAAAATGTTCAACATTCTTACCAATGACTTGGAGGCAGAGATGACAAAATCCACATTCCAACAATTCTCAACAATCTAGAATGACAGACCAATAATATCCATTTTACAGGATGGGAGAACAGTTGATGTGGAAAAGACCTATAATCAATACTGAGATACCACAGTCACAAAGCAAATGTGATCCTAAGATTTAAGAAAAACAGTGGGATGGAAGATTATTTCCACTTTACCCTGCCCCAAATAGAAAGCATTTGAATTACTGTGGTCAGTGTGAAGTGTCTCATTTTAGAAAGGACAATGACAAGGTCAATACTGGCAGGAGGGTGGCACAGTAGCATGCTAGACTTGGAATCAAGAAGACCTGAGTTCAAATCTTGCCTCAGAAATTTCCTAGCTATGTGGCCCTGGGCAAGTCACTAATTTAGTGATCTCTAAGATCCCTTCCAGCTCTAAATCTATAAACCCCATGTCCAGAAAAAAAATGAGACTAAAGGAGCTGTGACTATTTAGCATAGAGAAGACTTAGACATGATAAGATAGCTATCTTCAAATATTTCAAGAGCAACAAATAGAACTTGCTTTGGTTGGCTCCAGAAAGCAGTGGCAGAAAGGTGGACTTCAACACACACAGACACACAGACACATAGACACAGACACACACAAACACACATACACACACACAGACACACACACACACACACACACACACACACCCCTAACAATTAAAGCCATCCCAAAGTGGAATGAGGCTCTGCCTCAAGTAGTAGCAACTTATTACTGAAGGTCTTCAAGTAGAGACTGGGTATCTACTCAAGGATACTATAAGGGACTCATTAAAGTAAGATCCTCCCCAGTGACCCCTGAGGTTCCCTTCCAACTCAGAGATGAAAATAAGGGGTTAGATTAAATCATCTGTAACGTCCCTTCCAGATCTGATATACTGGGAGTCTGTGGTTCTATGGTCCTAAATCTATTAAAGTTTTAAGTCATGGCTTCAAGAATCTCTTTTCCAGTCCTAGTGGGAACAGGCTGTACTTAGGGAGTGAACTCTTTTGGTTAAATGAAATAAAACAATAAAAAAAATCATATTCTCCCTGTTAAAAACAAAGCTGACCTCTAATGTTGTAATAATGCAAAGAAAAAATTACTCATAGCATTAAGGTTTTATGGATACTCAAATTGACAAGTTGGTTTTACAGTACTTCTGTTGTAAGGCATTCAAATCCTGATGAGGCCTGACTCCAGATCTTAATGGAACACTGACTAAAAATCTGCTTGATCCCTGACTGATTGAAAATTTGCTACCAGTTAAGCAGGGCCATAATCATACTCAGGCACAAGCGCATACTTGGTCAAGCAGGAATTCCCTCTTCACCTACTACAGTTACATATGAAATTGCAAGGAAGGCACCTGGATGGCCATAAGGTTCACGTACCCCAGGATAGAGGAGCTGCCCACCTTTGACAGCCCCATCAGGGTATCTTTCATAATCACCTTTGATATTGATTTCTTCCAGAGAATTCTACTGAGCAAGAGACAAGGTATCAAACAGCTATGGAAACAAGGATCAGTGCAAAAAGTACACAATGGACTGCAAGAACATTAATAAAACTAAACTTTCTAAAAATGATACGTTGAATATGCTTGTTATCTGCAGGTGGTTTGTTTTTTTTAAGACATACAAGTTTGTTTTTTTTCTAATCCTACACGGAGAGAGTTAGAGTTTGTTTATAATAAGTATTTTGAGAATGATCAGCAGAAAAAGACTACCTCTCCTTTTGGGAATTCAGTACCCGTTATTGTCCGCAGAATTCTGGAAACTCAAACAGTAACGAAAGACAAGGACTACACGAGCAAATGAAAACCAGCTTCAGAGTGTTGCGTGGTTATTAGCTATATCACTCAATGTTTCAAATGGAAAGGTTTTTAAGTTAACTTGGTTGTCCTTTTAAAAGAAAAACTCACAAATATCTGAGGTAGCTTCACTAATTCTGAAGTGTTTCTGGAAGTTTCACATCAATATTTCTTAGAGGCATGCATGGCATAGTGAATCGAGGAAGTCTCGGGACAAGGAAGCCCAAATACCCCACTCTGACACATGCTGGCAGTGTGAACCTGGGAAAAGTTGCCTCTTATAAAAGAAATTATAGGCCCAGTCCCCATTCTTACTTCTGGAGAAGCAGCAGGCAAACTCTCACACTATACTGCTTGTTTTGAATTAGCAGCCAGGGTTCTCCAAGGCTGCTACATTCTATTATGACCGGCTAAACTTTCAATTATTATCAGGTCAGTCAGTAACAGTATAGCAACAAATCAAAACTCTCACTGGTGGTGTCAAGCTAACCATTCTGTTGGCCACAGGACACTGGTATGAAGATGATAGTCAATTTTCTCTATGTTTGTATATGCCCCCAAATTATTTCCAAGGTTCTTTTAGTACAAATTCCTGCATTTGACCTTAGAGCTCAAACCCAATGAGTCAAAGACCAAAAGTGGTAATTATATACATTCTGTACTAAATAATACATTGGTTGTTCTACATGTATTATTGAAGAAAGAATTTGAGATAGTGTTTCAATGTGGTAGATGGAGTCCAGGTGAAGATATGCCTCATTCTACAATTCAATCTTCCTCTCAAAGCAGTTGTCCACTCTCATTGGTAGTAAATACGCCATTCTTGGTGCTCTGTTTCCATGTAGGTCAATTAACATCACATTGAAAAAAAATTATTCATATCAATTTTTTGGATGAAGTTATTTAATTTTAATTTAAAATGGAAGTAAAAGTAGTCTACAAAAAAGAAGACTACATCCTGGATGAACTGTTTTGCTAAGACATGTGTCATCAACCATAAGGGAGAATATCCCAGCACAACCAATAACTACCATTAACAACTCATACATCATATAATTTTGGGGCTTAAAGGAACTTCAGAGATTACTCGAAGTCCCTCCTTTCACAGAGAAAGAAACGGAGGCTTGCAAAGGTTGACATTAAGTGGCAAAGGTGGGACTTGAACTTGGGTTTCTCATGAGTCCCAGGTTCATGCTCTTTTCAATACACCATACTTACAAACCTATAGTTTTAGTACATTTGTTCTTTCTTGGTTTCAAAGGAACTACTATGCTAATAGTGGTTAGCATATGAAAGTGTTCAGACATAAAAACAGACCCTTATGTGAAGCTGCCAATATTCAAAAGAGGTTTGCATTCATATAGTGTTCATATAGGGAAGGTATGAAGTTTACTTGGGGATGTCAATGACAGAGAAATACATCCATGTGAAACAGCTGCCAAAAAGCAACTAGGAAAATGAGTTAAGAAATCCCAATCTGACACCTTGCTAGGAAAAAGCATATTCTACTATAGCAGACCATATTCTGCATAGTACTACTTTATATGGTCAACTCAGCCAAACTGAGTGAAAAGATAATGGAGAAGAACCAATCTGACTGGCTCTACTCAAAAATATGGAAAGCAATGTTTCATCATAGAGTGCCAAGCAAAACAAAAACTCCAATGTTCCCAGTTTCTGCAGTTAGTGCTGTTATCAAAAATAATAACAATAAAGGTAGTCATAATGATAGCGATCATCAAGTGTCAGCACAAAGTACATGGGCAGCAGTGAAACACAGCATCTATGGTGAAGGAGCTGACTGAAAGATGTGGACGCCATGCTTAAAAGCTATTAAACTCAGTGCTGAAATATACAGATATACATTAATGAGAAAATTAATGCTTCCATTAACACAAATTATTAATAGACATATTTTACCAGAAGAGCACTGACCTCATCTCCAAGTTTAAACAATAATTTCATTAATTTTACCCAAGCTGCACTTAAACCTACTCTTTTGCTAGGAAAGTCACAGGAAGTGAAGGAAAATCCAATGAATCCAATCATTATTTCTCTTATTCATGAACTCCATACTCAAAATAGAAATCAGGTGCATTTTCTCCAAGAGCTCTCTTAACTATCTCATCTCTTTTGCACGTATTTCACTTCTTTGTATATAGTTGGATATATTTTATAATTGCTTTATCTGTGTACACACCTTTCCCTATCTCTCCCATTTCTCTGCCATCCCGTCGCCCCACCCCCTCACACCCCCAACTTCCATAGAATATAAGTTTTGTGAGCAGAAAGTTTGTCCTTATCTTTATAACCCTAATGTCTAATACAGCATCTGGCAAAGAGAAGACATTAAACACTCATTGAATTTAAAACATGAGTACGTCTAGAAATGCTGCTCCTGTTCTCAACAATGGCAAAATCCAACGTTATCCTTTGCAGACTTCCCTAGGAATTACCTGAGTCAGTGAAGTATTTAATATAAAATGAAGTAAAAGTAGCCTACAGAAATACACAAAGAACTGAAACGCCTGCCAGGGGCTTAAAGTTTTGAGATTCATTCAGGTCTCAATAGATTCTATCCCCCTCAGCACATCCATTCCTCCTCCTCCCTTCAGGATAGAATTTAGCAGAATTCTTACTTGTATCAGATAAATGAACATCAAGTCTTTTGTGTGTCCTTTCACTTCCTTTCTCCATTTCAATAACTGTTACAGGACTTTTTGCCCTAAGAGCCATAGGTCACTCACAGAAACTTAAAGAGTATCTTTCATTATTTACTTCTCTCCAATACTGCCCTCCATCTCCCAAAGGCAAATGGAAGAGAGTCCTGAATAACGCTGCATAAACACTGGGTTCCTCGTTGAGATGACTACATCATATATATTGTTTTTCAAGGATGACATAGACCATTCTAAAGGACTCCTGAGACGTGTTCGTCACAAGAGGTGTTAAGAAAAGCCAAAGAAAACTTGAATGTGACTTTGGGCTACGTTTGGGCACACTCTCAGAGAGAACTGGAATATTCATATGCTAGACAAGTTTGCTCAGTTCCAGGCCAATTCATACAAATAATGTTTAGGCGAAGAACAATCAGAATTCAGCTCATGACATGAAGTTCAAAGCACCATATTCTGAAATACTGAACACATCAATGTGACTTGCAAAACATTAGTAAATAAGAGTATTTTAAGAACTTCAAAGTAGTTTAATATAGTCTTACCCCAAATATTTGGGAAATAGGACTATTGGTCCCTCGTCCATTGTATAAACCTTGGTTAAATTTTAAAATACTTAAGCACAAAAGATAAATATCTAAAAGCTGATATTGTTTACCACCATGCTTAGTCTAAGCAACAGATTATTACTAATCATATATTTGTGTAGTCACCTTTTGCTACCCAAATGAACTCAATTCCTCTTTACTGTGATTCATACTTAGAGAGCCACCTTTACTCACTCCTTAACCTGGTATTTAGGGCTATTAATCTAGGTAATTTAAGGTTACACAATCCGGTTACTACCTATACTTTCCCTTGTTTCAGATGAATTATTCCCAGCTGTTTCCCAATATTGCCCATCCTCTCCAATCTCTGCTTCCACACAGGTTACAGTCCACACTTGATCACCCTAGCCAGATATTCACCTGTTGTCATCTTCCTTTTAGGACCAGCTCAGAAATGATACCTACTATGAAGGTTTACTTATTCCCTCCAGCTCATGTGACCTTTCCCTTGTTTCTTACATAATTTTGTCTATTCCCCTTTATGTTTGTCTTGCTCTTGTGTCATGGTTACCTGGGCATGTCTTAATCCAGTAGACTATAAAATTCTTTGAGGACAGGGACCACACTGCTTTTTATTTCATTATATGCCTAACACTGATGCTTATTATATTAAAATCTCATTATCTCACCAAGGAATATAAAAAGTACTTCTAATTATGACTTAGTTTACACACACTTAAAAATCCTGAAATCATTCAGTCACCAGAGATTAAAATTTGTCACCAGAGATTGAAATTTTTACTACTGTGAAAAGTTCCCATATATCAACTACTAAGTCAGATGAAATTGTGTGGAAAGGTAGAATAATATACTTTGAAAAGAAGTTGCTTAATCTAGACATGGTATGAATATAATTTTCTCCACATCTTTATCCCATCTAGGAAGCACTTTCCAGGGGATCATCCTAATCCCTAACAAGTGAGGAATAAAGGCACAAAGAAAATCTGACACATTATCATAGTTTTTACTAAGTCCATGTAATCGTTTACTCTCAGAAGTATAGAGGTACCACAGGGTTCTAGGTAACACATGCATCTGGAATTGGTTACATTTTATTGAAGTCAGGCCTCCATCCATTAAAATAATAGCTTCCTCTTAAGGAACATCTTCAAATTCTTATTCTTCAAAACTGTTGTTAATCCTCTACTTCCAAAACAGTCAGTTCGTCAGGATGTCTGTTAGATACTAGAGGGTTTTTTCTTTCCTTCTGGAACAAGATAATTCTTGTTTGATATTTCTCAGATTAGGCAATACCCCTGGTAACCAGCCACTTCAGCAAGACACTTCTAATTCTCATCTCTGTTCACTTTTCTTCTATGATGCTTTCATTTATTTGACTGTTATGAACTAGATGCAGACCTTATTACCATCCCTATTTTATTAAGTGTTAGAGTTAACCCCCATTCATATATCTCCTGATGTCTTCCCCTTTCACCATCGGTATTTAAGTTTTCTAAAGGAATAAAGAATCATGCTAGGAAGGTTTTGCTCCTAACACAAAATACCTCTAGGTCAGTGACTACCGGAGTGTGAAAGAGGATATGTTGGTAGTAAAAAGGCCTTTTTATAGTCTCCAAAAGCAGTGACTTAAGGATAATGATAGCAACATCAAACTGATCCCTCTATATCTCTCATGATTCCTGATGGAATCACAGAACCTAAAGTTGGAAGGAATCTGTGAGGTCATCTAGTGCATGAATTCCCAGTTCCTGCTCACACCCTCTCCACCCCCGACCCCACAAACACAAATCCTCTAAGAGCCATAGGTTTGTTTTGTTGGTATCTCCTGACAGAAAATGTGTTACTTCATAAGGTAGCTCACTACCTGAGGCAATGACATCAGAACTGTATTCATCCTACCCTCATCACAGGTCTGCTAAGATGGACTAAATGATGCTATAAAAAGTTAAGCGCATGAAACTACTAAACCTATTCTTTTATTTTTTTAATGCAGCTTTTACCCTTAAAAATACTAACTGGGCAAGTCCAGAGTTGGGACCAGAGACTAAATAAACCAAAATCTAATTTTATTCCTGAAGCAATCTTCTGAAAAACAGGAAGCTGCAAAGTTATAGCCAACACATCATTTGCCTGGTCTGTCTGTCTGGTTTTTAAGTCCTGCTTAGCTCTCCATCGCTCTGATCACTACATATATCTTTTTATCTTCATTCTTTAACTTTTAGAGTCTGTTCTCTCACTTAGGAATTCCCACTTCCTAGTATGGATTCAGTTTTTATTCCCATCATGTAAAAATATGAGTTCATTGGGTTCAGCAACATCCAACATTGAATACTAAAAGCCCATTTAGACTGCAACTTTACTACGGCGTTTTAGTTCTCCTTAATTTTAAGGCTGGAAGCAAGAGGCCCCAAAAGCAGCAGGCATTCATTTCAGACTAGGATCATTTCCCCACTAGAATGGCTTAGGTGCAGTCTCTTTCTCTTTCCAATAGAAGAATACTGATTATGACAATATTATATTTGATTTTCAGGTGCATTTAAGATTTGCCAACAAAAATTCAAGGCTATCTGATCTACTTCCCAGCTGTACATTACTTAATATCTTTTTAAAAGGATAATGTAATTTTTTTTCTTTTTCCCTACATAATTGTGAGGACAGTGATTTTCTTTTCCTTTTTTTGGATGAGATTGATTTTCTTAATGTTACAACAACAAAATTCTTTATCTCTATTTTAAAATCCTAGTTTTTAAAACCCCCCTTCAAAGTCAGTAGTAAACTTGAAAGTGAATGACCTCATTAAAAGTACAAAAACAAAAGTATTAAAAGTTCAAGACTCTTGGGTTTGAGAGCATATTATGAAAATATAACAAAAAGGGTATTTGATGACAGAGTGTACAGCCAGTTTATATTTACCAGAACTTTGAAATGAATATGAACTAAGGGATTCAGCTTGAGTTATTACTTATGTGCAAATCAAATATTTAGTAGGCTAAAGATCTGGCTCAAAAGACAGTGTGTCCCACATTGTTCTAAGGATATCTGCTGATGATCTAATTTTAAAATATCGTGTTTTCCCCAAAATTCTTTGTAGGATCATGTGACTGATTTCTTAAAACCTTAAAATAGAAAGGACAATGACTTTTTAAAAAACCAAAATATACTCAGGATTAATATCATCCTTCGGAAATCCATTTGTAAAGAATACAGAGAACAAAGTATCACAAAAAGAGACAATTTGGTCAATATTCATAATTCCTTAAGCATGCAAATACAGCACCTAAGTCAAGGAGCACAATTTGTACCCCCATGTTGGAAAGCATTCATGTGCTTAATAGATAATCATTTTCCCAGGTACAAATGATTTTTCCATCTTACTGAGTGGCTATCTATTACAAGTACTCAAATCAGCAGACGAGAGTATCCCAAAACCAAGCATTCTGATGTGCAATTCTGGAATATCATTTCATAAATTTGGCTCTCAGTCTGCAAATTGGGCTGGTCGAGGGAAAGCTACAGTATTATTAGCAGGGAATATAAGGCGTTAGAATGAAGGGAGGGAAACCTTACACATCATCCAAATAATATACTACAAAGTTGAGAGTAATCAGGATATAAGGTGCCTCTACATACCGATAAGAACAAATCGGGGGACATAAGAGAAAGGAGAAACCCCCTTCCCCACTCCACCTCCCAATTCCTTGTCCCCTGTATATACTGCAAAGTGGAGATTAACCAGAATATCAGAATATAATCAAGGACTACTTTGGTCTAGTGGCAAGACATTTGGACAAAGAACTTCAAGACTTGAATTTAGTCTTAGGTTTGGCTATGTGGCAAATCACTTAAATGCTCGATGGCTCTCTGTGACTCATTGGGATACTGTTAAATGTAAATGAGATGACACATAGTTTTTTAACTTTGTGCCAGAAAGGGGCTATAATAGCCAACACAACTATTAACATCTCTTATTACCTTGGCATAATGGCACTGATAACCAATAGGCTTGGTTTCAATCTAATAATTTAAGACAGTACACTCTGAAGTTTGTGAAGTGTTTCAATACTTATTATCTCATTTGATCCTCATAATAACTCTAGGAGATAAGACAATTTTAATCATCATTTTATAGGTGAGGAAAGAGGTTTAGAAAGTTTAAGTGACTTCCCTATAATCACATATTGCATAATCATCAGAGGCAGAATTCAAACCCAGGTGTTCTCACTTCCACGTCCAGCACCCTGTCAACTATACAACTGCCCACATAGGCCAGTGGGTTTAGTACAAGGAACAATAATATTCTATGGACACAAACCCATCATCGACTAAATGTATCATAGTTAATAAAAAGGCCATAACCCATTGCTACTATTATCAAAACACAAAGTCAAAGGTGCCATCTACTTCA
Source organism: Pseudochirops cupreus (assembly GCA_028627135.1). Classification (NCBI taxonomy): domain Eukaryota; kingdom Metazoa; phylum Chordata; class Mammalia; order Diprotodontia; family Pseudocheiridae; genus Pseudochirops; species Pseudochirops cupreus. The sequence continues at coordinate 436,062,344 of CM053582.1, forward strand.
TCTTTGTATCAGAACACAATGGACAACACATACTTCTATGGAGAAAAGAAAGCAGCCAGGCCCTAAACCCCTCTCAAATATATAAAAGAATATGATTTGAACATGAAAAACAGTAAGGGAGTTCCTTAATTGTAATCTATTACTAGAAAAGTTTCTGGGCTTCAAGAAATGGGAGCACTTGTCTCCCTTCAACATCTACTTTAGTAGAGAAAATAATCAGAGATATGAGAGAGAGCCCCTACAGAATGTACTTTGTGCAGTATGCATGTAAGAGACAGTCAGTTTACTGACTTTACTTTTTTACAATTTACTCTTACATGTTTCAAAATATGAAGTATTCAAAAAATATTCAGTGAATACCTTTAAGTTAATCAAGTCCCTTAAACAGGTGGCTCTAATTCTACTTTTGGAAATGGCAGCCTCCCTTCAGCATTTCCAATTAGTTACTTATCTCTCATATTGACAGCACTGGAACTAACCTCAGGTACAACTACAGGTTTTCATGATGCACTTTCAAATATGAAGGGAGATGACAGAAATTTTTACCAAAAAAGCTGTTATAGCAACATATGGGCTTAAGGTTACTGCCTTGAGAGATCAATAACTCACACCATAAAAGGTGTGCTTAACAAACGGTTTGATTTGGGAAATGACATGTTTTTAATATCTCACTAAATACCTTAGATTTTCACCTAAGTTATCCTCACTGGGCCAATCTGGACATAGTTATGGAATTTCTTCCTCGAGAAGGGAACACAGGAGAGAAGGCAATGAACAGCTTAACCACAAGCAATGTTAAGACATCTACCAGGACAGCATAAACTTTCTCTGTGTCCCAAGGTGCTGGGCCGTGTCTCTCCTAAGATCCAGCACTGGCTGACGAGTGTCGGTGTTCTGAGATCACCAAAAGACAAAATTCCAAAGTTCCAGCCTTGAAATCAGCCCCATGTTTTGGTCTCCCCTCTCCTGGCCAAATACAATTTCATGCTAGTCTTGAACTCAGTTCTCACGCTTGCCCAGGGCAAGCTGCAAAGTCAGCTGTCCTTCAAATGATACTGGCAGCCTTGCCACAAAACAAGATGCAAAAGCAGTCACCGATTTCACAACAACAAAGACAGACATCTGCAAAAAAGCAACAGCTCTGTAAAAGTAGCTGTAGATAGATGTTGGGACAGCAATAACAGATAAACATAATAAATACAGCATAGCAAGAACTTTTTTTAAACTGCCCCAACATGTTAATATTTTTTTTTAAAAAATGAATCATAGGCATGATTCTCCAATACAGATCAAGCTGCTGTGGTCAAAGATAAGTGTGCTGAAGAGGACAAGATAGGTATTGCCAAATAAAAACAGCTGGAACAATACAATCCAAAGTCTAAAACGTCTTAACAAATCCAGCCAACACTTGGTGGCTAAATGCCTCTCTAGCTGCATCCAGGGCTTTTTTCCTGCGGCATTTTAAAAAAGGTAGCTGGAGCTGGCCCAGTGGTTTTCTCTGCTGCATAGGTCCGGACCGACCACTCAGAATTTGGGGATCTCTGGGCCTGAGATGATGGTGGAATTGCCTCTACTTCATCCATGTGAACAGGTAAAGCTGTTGGAATAGAAATAAGAAAGAAGCAAGGGGAAGGGGACAAAGCAAGGGAAGGGAAATAGGACAGGCAGGTAAAGGGAAAAAATGCTCAAATTAAAATAATAGTAAAACTTTCAAAGGAAAATAAAATTCCACTAATAACCAGAAACCTTAATATTTGAAAGCGCAGACAATAAAAACCCATACTTTTATACTTTCTTTTCTTAAAATTAACAGAAAGGAAAAACTGATGTTTAGTTAAGTATCCATATACCTGTTTCCACCTAAATTACGTTAAAATGCACTAAATTAAGTTAAAATGCACTTAAATCAATAAATTTAGCTGTGGAAATTTCTAACATGAGTTTCTAACATTTTTATCCAAACACTGTTAGGATAAAAATGCTAGAAGGAAGGGCAAAAAGAAGTAAGAACATTAGTACCCAAAGAGTAGTCCAGGTCAAGTTATCCATTAATACATAATAGGCAATATGCTCTCCATCTCTGAGAATACAATAAAATCTGGGATAAAACCAATCTAACAATAGAGAAGGATGGAATTATGAACAATTTACCTCAATAAAACACATTCCATCCTCTGAGAAGCACTGTAGCATATAGGATAGAGTGCCAGTCTGGGAGTCAGGAAGACCACGGTTTAAAAGCTACACACAATGTAAGAACATGTCCAATTTACTTAGCTTCCTGGTAGCCCAGGCAACTCTCTAAAGTTAAGATGAGCTGCTGATTTGCATTAGTAGTTTCTATACCAGAAGTTCCCTACAGCTATGAAATAAGGATCACAGGATCATAGATAGGTCTAGACCAAAAAAATGAAACAAAAATTCTGTGATTCAGAACTTAACAGAGTGCAATTGATGGAAAGGAGAAGGAAAGTTAATGTTCCAAATGGCATCTTAAGTATAAAATATTTATTTCATATCTCAGAGATATAAGGGTTTAAATCCATTTGGATTATCTCATCATAGTGATGATCTCTAGAAAAATCTGCTATACCAATGCCCACTGAAGTTACTTGTTTGTTTTTCTAATAATTTAGCCTGGAATCTACATTTCAAAATCAATGGTCTACTATATTCAGATGAAGATACCTGAATATCTATCTTCCGAAGAGATAAGGACTATTCTATTCATTTCTAAAACAAATTTAACTCAAGAAACCACCAACAATAATGATATAATACTATAAGGTTTACTGAACATTTTACATTACTCTCATTTGATCCTCATGACAATTCTGTGAGGTAGGTTTCCATTTTATAAACATGGAAAACAGGCTTTGAGAAGGTAAGTAACTTGCCTATCATCACATAGCTAATAAGCATCCAGAAGGCAAGATTTCAAACCAGGTTTCCTGACTCTGAGCTCAGTACTCTATCCTCCATGCAATATGATAAAGGTTTATTTAGAACAGAGATTCTTAACCTTTTGGTGTCATAGATCCCTTCTCAGAATAATATTTTTAAATGCTTACAAAAAATGCTTAAGATCACAAAGGAAATCGAATTATAACATAGTTATTAAAATATTATTTTTTAAAATGGGTTTTGGATCTCAGGTTAAAAACTCCTCACTTAGAGCCTGCTCTGTACAAAGGCCTGCATTTGGCTTCAGGAGTACAAGGATGAAAAATGACATGGTTCTTTCCCACAATAAGCTTACAAATGAATAGTATAAGATTAGGCATGTGTACAAAATAAGTATCATACAAAATAGAATGTGACAAGACAAAAGAAAAGATCTGGACAAAGTGCTAGAAGAAATCTAAAGAAGGAGACAACTTTTAGTTAGAGATAGGGAAGACCAAAAAATAGCTTCACAAAGGAAGTAGTAGCTAAGCCAAGACTTGAAAGGAGGATTTCAGCAGCGGCTGACTGGAAACATTGGGTGCAGGCATGGGGGTCAACCCGAATAAATGCAGAGAGGCAGGAGAGTACAGGAGTTCATAAACAGGAATTGAGTAAAATAGCACTGGAAAGAAAGGCTGAAGGCAGATTGTGACGAACCTTAAATCGCCAGGTTAGGAAGTTTGTGTCTGAACCTACAGGCAATAGGGAGCCACTAAAAGTTTCTGAATAAGGGAGTACAAGGATCTAATTTATCTGGCACTTGCAAGAATAATGGATGGAAAAAAAAGAAGGCAACAGTCTAGAGAGATCACTTAAGAAGCTACTGTAATATAGACTAGGCAAGAGTTGTGATAAAAGTTTGAACCAAGCTTATAGCACTAAAAATAAAGGACAAATTTAAGAGATGTTGTGTGGGTAGATTTCTAGGATTTGGCAACCCATTGGCTGTGGGAGATGAGGAAGAGGAAAATAAACAAAGATGATGCTATAGTATAGGAGCAGACCTGTACAACCTGGCAGTAGGTAGGGGCCAAAATTAAAACAGGCTAAACTTCTGGTTGCAGATAGGTTTTTAGGGGCTCATTTTCCAAGTAAAGGTAACTAGCAAGAGACTGATGATGGTTGGTTGCCATGGGTCGCATGACAAACAGGAAAGTACGCAGTGGCAGACCACTGGAAATCCTTTGGCGGGCTGTAAGTGGCCCATGGGCCATACGTTGGACAGATCTGGTATAGAGCCTTGGTGACCCAAAAGACAGTGGTCTCATTAATGAAACAGGGAAGTTGGAAAGAAAGGCAGGTTTAAAGTAGAAAAAGATGAATTGATTTTTGTATATGCTGATTTTGAGGTGCCAGTAGACTATCTAGGTAAAGATGTCCTAGCAATTAGGAAGATAGGACTGGAGCTTAGGTAAAAAAATCAGGTTGGACATAAAATTGAGAAGCAGTTGCATTTTTAGAAACAATGCCTTTGGAAAAGACAGAAGTCCAGATTCCTGCTCCAATGCTTACATGAGACCTTAACTTGATCTCTCCAAACCTCATTTCCTCATCTGTAAGATGGGGATAATTTTATCACCTACTTCAAAGAGATATTGTGAGGATCAAATAAAAGGATCACATAAAGTAGGTGTTATAAACTTTAAACTTCTACATAATTTAATAGTATCTGTAGAAAGGTGATAGATGACATCATAGGATGGCATGAGACTTATTAAGAAGAGTAAGGGGAAAGGGCAGACAGAGGCTTGGGAAAACCCATGTTTGGGAGGTGGGGATAGGGGTTAAAAGATGAAATACCATCAAAGAAGACTGAGAAAGAACAAACAGGTAGGGAGAAAACAAGAACAGAGAAATAACCAGAAAGTTAAGGGAGAGAAGATTCTTAAAGGAGTAATGGGTGAAGTCCTCAACAATGTCAAAATACCACATAAAGGGGAAATAACTAAGAAAATGCCACCATATTTGGCAAAGAAGTCATTGGAGAAAGACTATTCCAATGCAATTAAGAGAAATGCAAATCAAAATGAGGTTTCACTTTATAAGCAGTAAACTGGCAAAGATGATAAAAGATGGTGATAGTCAGTATTGGCAGGACTGTAGAAAAGTATATCAATATGTCAGTAGAGACATACCTGAATCAGTATGGTCCAAAGGGTCCAAATATTCTGGACCATTCAAATGTCTCCCTAGTGGGCATATACCATGGGACTGTCAATGACAAAAAGAAAGGTCCCATGTACACCAAAATATTCAAAGCAGCAGGTTTTGTGATAACAGAGAACTGGAAACAAAGTGATGTCTACCAACTGGGTAATAACTAAACAAGTTATAGCATGTGAATGTAATGCATTATTACTATGCAGTAAGAAATGATGAATAGAAGAATACAGAAAAACCTCATCAGATGAATTAACGTAGAGAGAAGTAAACAGAAGCAGGAAACAAATATGCACAATGACTATCTCAGTGTAAACGGAAAATAATAAAAGGAAAATGGAACATGAAAAGAATAAAAAATAAATCTTAATTCTAGCAAGCCTGTCTGATCATAGAAACAAGATTAGAAACATGTCTCTCTCTCCTCTCTTCTCTGATAAAGGGGGATTCTGGGTGTGGAACATGTCAGACTTGGTTGATGTGTAAGCTTAATTTTTCTAAATTTCATTTTTCTCTTTTTCATACTTTGTTACAAAGGATGACTTAGGTGGATAGGAAAAGGGACAGAGACATATTCAGGAAATAAAAGGGATGTAAAAATAAAGATATTTATAATAACTGAAGATTCATTTTTTTAGAAGTCACTGATGACCTTTGTTATTGTTGTTGCTCAAATTGTTTCAGTCATGTCTGACTCTTCGTGACCGTTTTTGGGGTTTTTTTAGCAAAGATAATGGAGAGGCTTGCCATTTCCTTCTCCAGCTCATTTTACAGATGAGGAAACTGAGGTAAACAGGGTTAAATGATGTGCCCAGGGTCACACATAAGTGAGGCCGGACTTGAAGCCAGGAAGACAGATGAGTCTTCCTGATTCCAGACCCAATACTCTATTCTTTAAGCCACTTAGCTGACCTTTGGTGACCTTGGAGACCATCATATCAATAGAATGTTAGAGATAAAATCACACTGCAAGAGTATGAGGAGAAAGTAAGTGATGATAAAGTGGTAGAGATATATACTACTCCTAGCAAGAAGTTCAGTAATAGTTGGGATAAGGTAGGAAGTTAGCTTCAGGGGTTAGCAGAGTCAAGAGTAGATTTTTCTTTAGGAAGATGCTACAAAGAGGTGAAAAAGCCAGCAGTGAGGGATCAAAGATGAGGAACAGAAGGCAAAATGATTCATGATGCAAAGTCCAAGAGGAGGTGAACAGAGATGGTATCAAAGGCACAAATGGAGAGTTTGTCTTGGAATGGAAGAGAAACACTTCATCTTCTGATACTGGAGTGAAAGGAGGTGAAAAATGATGAATACATAGTGAGGTTTTCTGTTCTGAAAGAATGGAAATGAGGTAGTTTAAGATCATTACCTCCATTTTTGTAAAAGAGGTGATCTGCTGAAAATGGGAGAGAGAAAGGGAAAGGGTAAAATTGAAAAAAAAAAGCTTTAGAACAGTTACTATGGGAAGTGTCATAAGAAGTCAATAATTTTTTAAAATGCTGTGCTATGGATAAGGACCAACTTGAGATAGGACAACAATATTTGTAGTGAACCCAAATTAGGAATGGTTTTATAACTTTCGCTAACAGGAAATTATCATATCATCTCAATGAAATAAAGTTGTATTTGCATCTTAGTTCTTTATTTGTTTTTTGGCTAGCTGGTTTCAAATATACTTAGAAAATATCCCAATTTCTTTTATTTAGTAATAACACTTTTAAAAGTTCATTCAACCTGAGACAGCTGATTTACTATACAATTCTAATTGTGACATATAAATTTGGAAACTTCCCTAAATGGCAAACCTAGGTGTGGTTCCATGTGCAGGTCACTTCAATCATATGGGAAACAGAAGTCTTTTCAAGTGAGATGATTTAAAGAGAAGAAAAGGAAGTTACTACCTTACTACCTTCTCAATGATTCTATAAACCGATCTTTTCCATGATTTCTCATTTCTACCACTAAAAAAGGTAAAGAAGGCTCACAATTCATTTCTGCTCTTTATTCACTACCCCTTTATTAACACCATTAAATTCAGTCAATTTCAACTCAAAACTTTATACAGACAGGGGAGGGGAGGGGAAAACAGGGAAAGATTTGTGGCTGCATGTTTAAGAAAGAAGCTGAATTCATCACAATGACAGGGGAGAGTGTTGGCAGAGATCTGAGCTATTTATTCTTTTAGGAAAATCCTATAAAGAATGACACTAGGAAGCCTCTATCTGCAGTCTTGTTCATCACACTGGTGAAGAGTCTGATAACAGATGTATGCAGTAGTGTGATTTAGTGCCGGGAGCTGGCCCCTGATGTGTATTAATACAGCGGCATAGCGGAACGCACCTCTCTTCATCACTCATTTCTATAAAAGAGGTGGAATCTGAGATGGCCCGATGTTAGGCAGAGCAAGCCCATTTGTTCTACTGACTGATGGTGCGGGCTTGGGCTGTGTCCTTCACCTCTATGGGGCACTCAGGTTGCAAAAAAACAAGAAAGAAAAGAAAAGGAAAAAAAAAGTCACTGAAGCAAGACCTGGTCAACAAGTGAGACAAGAGTAGTTAAGACTCCAAAAAAGAAAAGGCTTAAAGCACATCTCATTTAATTTCTCTCTGTTTGGGTATTCCTCACCTTAGACAAGGCCCTGAATTTTTAAAACTCTTCCCAGCCATTCTTCCCCTACAAAAGATAAAATACTAAAAATAGAAAAGATGGATGGACAATAAAAAAAAGAATGAAGTCACAACAAAGATGAGAGAAGAGATGCTGTAAGGCACTAGTTGCTATGGGAATAGATGAGAGTATATGGGATAGCAATAGATGTGAGTGTATAGATGATCATCCAGTGAAACTGGGCAGACACTAACTCTATTAGTCCTTTGATTAAGACTCTTCAGTAGCCAAGTATGAAACACTTTTAGCAAGTCAACTGAAATACAACAGAAGAATAGTAAAACAAAGGTAAATTTCTGAGTACGAAAAGCTTTAAAATGGGAAGTTATCTGTGGAAGGAAGGCAGGAAGGGCCCCTATTTTTCTGAGGCCCACCCTCCTCCTGGCTATCATTCGCTGCTGTGGAACTTCATTTGTGAGTCCCTTTCTTCATGATCTTCAGATAAACCTAGTAACAAATGACATACTCCACTTAATATCACTAAGAAAGGACTCCAGATAATTTTAATTTTGATAGGTCCTGAAAGATTTGCCTCCTTTATTTTTCAAAAGCAATGCAGTGGGATAAAATGACATTCAGGATTATTTTTTGACTCTACATTTTTTTTCCAATTTTTTTCTCCAAATTCCAAGGAAAAACAAAAATATGACAAACTTCCATTGTAAAATGTATGTGACTGTACATTTAAATCAGGGGTTTTTCTGACAGGCAAGATATTACAGTTCTTCCATTAGGGAGTTTTCATTATAAATACTTCTAGGAACCATGATTTCATTGGAGAGGATACTTGTTTGACTAGTGTAGATCACATATCCTTTATGCCTTAGGCTTAGAACAGTGGTTCTCAACCTTCCTAATGCCGCAGCCCTTTAATATAGTTCCTCATGTTGTGGTGACCCCCAACCACAAAATTATGTTCGTTGCTACTTCATAACTGTAATTTTGCTACTGGTATGAATCGTAATGTAAATATCTGATATGCAGGATGTATTTAAATTGAACATAACCCACAGGTTGAGAACTGCTGGCTTACTTTGAGTTGCTCTGATGAAAAAAAAAAAGATCCTTCAGTCAAACTTCTAGAGCTAAAATCCCAAGACCTCACTCCACTCTGCATGCCCCTCCCTTCCAGGTAAGGTCTATCACCTCCAATCTCATCACCCTGTTGCAAACTCAGGCCTTGACCCAAAAGCACTTCCCTTGGCCTCCTCTCCCCTCTGACTGGGGGATGTAGTACCAAATTCTTCCCAAAGCCTTCCATTATAGAGGTCAGAAGTTTCTGGGCTTGCTCCACATATGCATCTGTTGCTCTGCCTGGTTTCAACTGCACAGAACAAGATAGTTCCATACCAATAGCCTATAGTGCAGTGGTTCTCAACCTTCCTAATGCCGCAACCCTTTAATACTCGTATGTGGGTATATCTGCATGTGGGAGAACCCGCCTGGAGACAGATAGAGGAGTGGTGTCTCAATTCCTAAGACCATCAGAAATATGTGTTTTCCGATGGTCTTAGGTGACCCCTGTGAAAGGGTCATTCGATCCTCAAAGGGGTCGCAACCCCCGGGCTGAGAACCGCTGCCATGGTGTCTCATCTACCCCCACCCCCCGTCCCAAGCCTCCATCCCCACTTTCCTGCCTCCTTTTGTGCTGTCCTCAGCCCACCCCACCATCAGAACTCTTTGATGGCAGAGGCTGTCTTTGTATTCATTGTACCCCCAGTGCTTAGAACACTACCTAATACAGAGCAGATGCTTAACAAATGTTTATTGGATTGGACTGGAACGGATTAATTCACTGTCTAAAGCTCACCATTAACCACAAATGTTCCATTTCCATGATTAAAAAAAATTGCCCTCCCTTATCAGATCATAACCTTCCATCTCTTCTTTTGCTGGACCCCTCATAAGCCTGTCATTCACACATCCTCACAGAAATCTTCAATACATCTACCCCTCACTATTTTCTCTACTCTCCATTACAACCTCAACTCTATCATTACTAACCAGTTCAACTCTACACTATCTTCTACTCACAAATCCCTTGAGCCACTTCTCTTTTGTCACTGACTGTTCTTGCTTCACCAACCCTGAATTATTCCTACCATCTACGTCCTCTACCCCCATTCACATACTATGAAACAGAGGTAGAGGAATTCTTGTAACCATTACAAATGGGTCCATTACAAATTGGTGTTATCTAACTTCAACTGGGTCATCACTGCTGTAAAAAAAATAATTTAAGCCTCCCAAACTGATTCCCTATGCCATTTCCAAAAAAGGCCATTCCAAACCTTCTCTCAAGTCTTCCACACACATCTTCACCTTCCCTTCCTCTCAGCTGAGCACCCTGTCTCATATTTTACAAAAATAATTTAAACCATTCACTCATTCTTCTCCCCTCCTTTTCTCTTTATCTCAAAATCCCTTGACCATCCCATACTGTCTCCTTTACTCTAGTCTCTAATAAGGTGGTCCTTATCATAAGATCAATCCCTTTATTTGAGCCCTCGATTACATTCACTCCAATCTTCTCCAGAAGACTATCCCTTTAGTCATCTTCTCTCTAATCTTCGGGCCCTTCCTATCTACTGATTTCTTTCCTAATAGGCACTGTGGAAATGCCTTGCTCTCCCTTATCCTTAAAAAAACTTTTTATTAGACCCTACTAAGGCTCTTAATTTATTATTCTATATTTCTCTTGCCTTTCTAAACTAAACTCCTGAAAAAAAAAAAGCTGCCTACATTCATGGGAGAGCTAAGTGGCAAAACGGAATAGAAGAAGGCTCAGACCAGAGTCTTACGATGCATCCAGTCAAGGGCTGTGATCTGGATTATGCTCCATCAAGAGATTGAGAAGAAATCAACACAAGCAGAAGGGGAACCAAGAGATAGCAATGTCACAAAAGCCCAGGGAAGGCATCCATGAGAAGACTGTTAAATGCTACAGTCAGTCAACAAGTATCTATAAAACTCCTACCATGTAGCCAGCAATATGCAAGCCCCTGGGGGTAACAAAGGAGGAGAGAAAAGAAGGGGGAAGGAAGGATCCTTCTTTTAAAGAATGAAGACTAAAGAACAATTATCAAGTTTAAAAGTCATCCTTTCAAACAAGGATTCTTTCCTTCCTTCTTGTCTTTGTATTCCCAGGGCTTAGCACATTGCTAGACACCTAGTAGGAGCTTAACATATACTTGCTGACTGACTGACCACAGAACGTTGACCACTCTCTCCTCATGGACACCTTCTCCTCTCTGGGTTTTTGTGACACTACTATCTCTCAGTTCCCCTCTTGCCTGTCTTGATTTCTCTTTAGTCTCGTCTGATAGAGTGTAGCCCAAATCACAGTCCTTACCTGTGATGCCTCCCAAGGCTCTGACCTGAGCCCTCTTCTACTCTATGTCTATACTCCTTCACTTAATGAGGTCATCAGCAACCACAAGTGCCCATGAGAAAACTATAGGATTCCTATATCCAGCCCTAGCCTCTGTCCTGAGCTTCAGCTCTACAGCAACAATTAAGTCATCAACTAGACAATTCAGACTAGATATTCCATTCACATACCAAATTCAACATGTACAAAACACTATCTTTTCCCCCAAAAAGTTCAGCACTCCTATATACTTCCCTACTACTCTCCAAGGTATTAGCATTCTTCTTGTCTCTCAAGCCTATGACCTCACCATTATGCCTCTGACTCCTCTGTCTCCCACACTGTACATATGCAGTCAATTTATGTCCTTCTTCACAACATCTCTGGCATCTGACTTCTTTTCATTCCTCACACAACCATATCACTCATTCAAACATGGGCAAGAATAGTCTCCTAAACTGTATGCATGCCTCCCCAAGGCTCTGCCCATTCCAATCTATCCTCCCCATGGCCACCAGTGGTTTTAAGTGTTGGTCTCACCATGTCACTGTCCTACTCAATAAACACTAGGTGCTCCCTATTGCTTTTAGGATTAAACTCCTCTGGCCTTTAAAGTCCTACAAAACCTGCTCCCAAACTACATTTCTAGACGTATTAAATATAATTACCTCTCCCTCCCTCTATAGTATTCTCAAATAAGCATTTTTGCTTTTTCTCACAAATAATACTCCACCTCCCACCCATGCCTGGGATGAACTCCCTCCCCTTCTGCTTTATAGAAACATTTAATTACTTCAAGACTCAATTCAAGCTCCACCTTCTATCATAAAGCCCTTCCTGAATCTACCAGCTGCTAGTGTCCTCTCTCCCAAACTAGCCTATATTTATTCTGCATATATTTATATATGCACATGTTTTCTGAAACCCACCAAAAACATAAACTCTCTGGGCACAGGGCATTCCACTGTAGTCTCTGTATCCTCAATATTCAAATGCCTCAGGGTAGGCACTTAATAAATGCTTGTTTAGTGACTCTCTAAAAAAAAATTTGTAAATTATTAGGTGCTAACATAAATGAAGGTTATTACTATTAGGTTGGTTCCACAGATGGCTGACACAAATCTATCATCAGGCCCATAATTAAAACCTTCCTGGGTTGACAGGATCTGCCAAAGCTGACTGTTCTACTGGCAGAATCTTTGAGCAACCAGGGTCATTTCCAGGTCTAAGTAAAGCATACTGCACCTATTAAGCAAACAGTAAAGGCACAGACCTTCAAGCTATTCCAATTAGTTAACCCCTCCACCACAACACAAACATTTTGTGTATTGCAGAGCACAGTGAGAAGACTTGGAATCAAATCCAATTTACCTGCGGTTGGGCTAGACAGAGATGCTGTGGTCATAGGTTTCCGTTTCCTCTTTATGTCCCTTGAACATGGTGGTCCCAAGTGTACATTTGCCTGTCTGCACATGAGAAAAAGAGATAAAGGCTCTACCAACTTATAAATTAAAGCAGTTCTTATAATGCAAGATATTAAGTTCATTTACACTGGAAGTTTAACACTTGCCCCCATCATTTCACTCCCTACTCAAAAATCTTCAGTGATTCCTTATTATCTCTAGGATAAATGCAAAGCCCTCAGTCTGGCATTTAAAGACCTCCTCAATCTGATTACCACCTTTCCCAACTTTTCTCCATCTTCTCCTTTCACACAAAATTCAGCCAATCCAGTCTATTAACTGCTCCCTAAACTCAGCACTCTACCTCCTACCCTGGAAGCCCTTGCACAGGTTTCCTACATGTTTAGAATGCATGCCCTTCTCAACTCTCTTAGGATCTCTAGTTTCCTTCAAGGCTCAGGCTCATGTAACACCTCCTGGGAGAATCTTTCCTTGATCTTCTCAAGCTGTTAGTAGGCTCTTTCTCCTTAAATTACTATACATTTATTCAACCTTGTTCATGCTATATCCCCCTCAGTAAAATATCTAAGTTTTTTTAGGGCAGGTACTCTTTCCTTTTCATACCTTTACTACCACCACTTAACACAAAATGCCATGATCTTAGTTGGTGCTTAATAAATGCCTCTTGATTAAAATGAATCATGGAACATAGAAAAATTTACAGTCCCACTGCCAATTTTAATCAAACTTTTGCCTAAAGTCATTCAGAATTAATAAAAGGTAGTCTATAACTTCACCAATAGTATATATCTATCCTATCTTTACCACCTGATTTCAGAGCACCAGATATACAGTATTCATTTTAAAATAATAATTTATGTTAATGAAGATTTTAGGTATAAGAGCTAAAGAGACAAATGTTCTAAAATCATTAATATCTATTTTCAAATGAACATTAAAAAGTTTAATGCCACGTGAACACAGGTATTTTGCATAACACCATGTTAGTAGTCAATTTTAACTCTCCTATCTCCAAATATATGGGTTTTTAATCCTAGTATAGACCAGCAGTTAAATAATAATTTTTCCCTTTTAATTTTTTTTCTTTCTGGAGGGGGGAAGGCAGGGCAATTGGAGTTAAGTGACTTGCCCAAGGTCACACAGCTAGTAAGTATTAAGTCTCTGAGGCTGGATTTGAACTCAGGTCCTCCTGACTCCAGGGTCGGTACTCTATTCACTGCACCACCTAGACACCCCTCCTTTTTAAAAATTTTAATTACATTAAATTAAAAACATTAGTAGAGCCTGTAATTAATAGTGTGCCAATCAAGAGAGGTGATTTGGTAAGCCACATTTGGAATACTGTATTCAATTCTAAGTGCTACATTTAATTAAGAATACTGACAATAACAGGAGAACAACTAGGATGGTGAGGTGACTGGAAACCTGACCTATGAAGGTAGAAGAAACTAGAGCTATTCAGCCTAAAGTTGGGAAGCCTGAGGATAGTAGGAAAAAGGGAAGGATAGTGGCAGGTGACACCCGTCTTGAAGAATTTCAAAGCCTGTCATACAGAAAAAAGTATTAGACTTACACTTTCCCCAGAGACGAATGGGCAAAGAGGCAAATTTCGGTTTAATAACAGAAAACATTTCCGAATCATTAGCCCCGTTCCAAAACAGAAGAGATTTCCTTTGAAGGAAGCAGGTTCTCCCTCATTAGCGGGTCTCGAAGCGGACTATGGATGGCCACTTATGGACAGGTATTGTCAAGGGTATTCTTGTTTGGGTATGGCTGGAACTAAGATCCCTCCTCCTCTGTGACTTCAGTAAGTCTAATTTAGATAAAAAGTTCTGAGTTCAATCACAACACCTCTGAACACTCAGTTAATAAAATTTCTAATATCTAAGCAGAGGTAGGGTGCTCTGCTTTATTTTACGCATCTATCTCTAATTAACCCCTGACTTCTTTGGGATGGAGGGAAAATCCACATTACTGGACACATTTAAGTAACAAAACAGCAGATTATATTATGGTGCCTATGGATAAACACTAGGAGAAGTTGAGGGAAAAGCAGATGCTTTCTTGGGACCTCCCTTTTCTTAGGTACACTTGTGGGAATCTTCTTCAGTGAAATAGGACTGATGGACTTCTCTTCTTGATATTTCCCCTCTCTACCACAGCTCAATCCTACCTTCCTTTTACCAACAGCTGGTTGCTTCTGGGCTGCAAGTTCTTTGCAGTTCCTCTTTATGATCATACTCCTTCCTCCACTTCCAGACACTTAGAATTTCTGAGAGATAGAATTAATTAGATAGATATCTGAGAGATAGAATTAATCCAGTTAGAGGTTCTGAGAGAGCTCCTCTCTTTTGTGCAAGGCCCTTTTTCAAGGAAGCACATAGGTCCTGATGAACTGATGAACTGATTCAAATAAGTGATCTTACCTAACAAAGATTGTGATTGAACTTAATTTTTCATCTAAAATAAATTCAATAAAGCTACAGAGGTGGAAACTATATGGACCTTAAGGGTCATTATATTGTCTCTACGTTTAAAACAAGAAAATTATTATAACAGTATTACAAGTGTATCTATAAAGATAATTATGCTCAACAATTCTCTGATTATCAACGTCAAGACATCAAAAGAAGGAATGTGTGCTCAAAGGCTTTTGCCATACCCGCACAAAGTCCAAATAGATAAATTTCCTATAGACAAGAAAGTCTTCCCCTGGCCAAAGGGAGTAAGAAGAAGAGACCTAGGCCAAAGCCAGAATTGAGGTCCCTCCTCCCCCAATCAGTTCATTCTCAAAGAGGGGCTGGCTGGAATACTGCACTTGTTCCAAATTCTGGAATGATACAGGTTCTATAACTAGCTTGATAATTTACAGATGATCCCTGGGGCCAATGTGTTTTTTGATATCCATCTACACACAAAACTCTAGTTCTAAGGACTTTAGTCATTTAAAGTTATGACTGAGAATGACTGGGCATCTATTATTTATTTTAAATGGGGTAAAAGTAACTTGCACGAGTTGATCAACTGACCTGAGGAAGAGGCTTGTTGATTACAGTCTGCATTCATGCTTGTTATCTGTACCTCAATAAAGACACCTCAGAAAACAGCTTCTTAGTACCGTAAAATAAGATTGCTCCAAGATCAGTGCATCTTGCCTATTTCCTTATTTCAATGCTATAATTCTACTATACAGAGTTTTAAGTATCTAAACGAAAGATTTAAGAACTGAAAAATACAAGCTAAGTTTTAAAAAGAACATCAATATATTTATTAAATACTTCATATAAATACATGATTTCTACCTTCCTAGAAGTTCTATGTGCAAATTTATGTCTGTAAGTAATTAGAAACAGACATCTTTTTTGCATATATGGAGTATTATCTAACCCCTATGCTTAGGGAATAAATAATATGGATTTCAGAATTCTCCATATAACAGAAACTAATTTCTTTAAAAGGGCAAAAAACTCTCAATTGTATATATTGTGATAGAATTTTTTCTAAACTATATTGCATATACCCCTGCATTAGTGCGTGAAGACAATAAATTTAACAAAAAAATACAGAATTATATTCTCATACAATTGTTAGAATATTAAGACCATAGATTTAAAGTTAGCCCAGATGTTAGGGGTCATCTAGTCCAAGCTCCTAATTTTACACATGATGAACTGAGTTTCAGAAAGGCTTGCTAATGGTCACATTGGTACAATCTTGATTAAAGCCCATGTCTTCTGACTCCAAGCCAGCTTTATTTCCACTAAACAGCACTGCTTTTCAAGGGATCTTAGAGATACTTCAGTCCAACTCTCTTCATGACTCCATGAGGGAATGAAAGGTCCAGAGAGGTTAAATGACTTTGCTAATGTCATACAGTTAGCAACAAGAAAAAGCCATAACTAGATTCCAGTTCTCCTGACCAACGACCTGAGTTCCACCCTCTTTTCTTAATGATTCAAGGTCATCAGTAAGAGTGCCAATATTTATATTATCCTACAGAAAACAAGACATTCATCGAGATATGCTCTTTCACTAAAAGTACTATAGAAAAGTGGTTTTAAGTGTGTGGGTTACGGTCCCCTGGGAGGCCAGGGGTACATCAGTACTGAAAGATATCCATAAAATCATATGCACACCAAGTGCTATCATATGCAGCGTAACAAACAATATCTCACACTTATATTAACATTTTTCAGTAAAAAATAATGAATATAAAGAATATAGAGAAGAATGGGAAGATGGTATGATCTATTGCAAAGTAAACCCAAAAAGAAATTTTGTTTTTAGCACAGAACCACAAAAACAATATATACAATGACTACGACAATGGAAATGGGAATAATAACATCAAGATCATAATGTAAATTAGAATGATCACACTTGGCCCCAAAGCAGCAATGTGAGAATGTGGCTCCTTTCCTTCTTGGCAAATATGTGGAACTATGAAATGCAGAACAATGCATATGTGACACTTGTTAGATGCTTTGATTAACTTGGCTGAATTTTTTTTTCCCTTTCTTCTTTATTCTTGTGTTTGTCCTTCATTTTCGAAGAGGACCATGGCATCAGGGAAATGATGACAGGACTTGCACTTGACTTTGATTTGAATGTCAATGGTAGCTGTTTCTCTTTGGAACAGCAACCCTTAGGGTCTTCCCCTCCCAGCTACATCTTTTTTTCTTTTTTCTAATTAAAGGGACCATCCCTTGACTCACTTCTAAAAGAGGCCTATTCATTAAATGGGCTTTACTTCACTCTTAAGTGAGTACCTGAAAAGACCTCAGCCTAAAAGGGCCAGGGTCTCCCACTGCATCCTGGGTAATCTCCAGTCATCCTGATAAATATCTGGTCACAGGATCCAGATGACTCTGGAGGAGAAGGTGAGACTGGTGACCTTGCACTGCTCTCCCTCACTCAAATCAAAGTCAACTGCCAAGTCTTTATTCTTAAATATAAAGGATAGTGTTCAAATGTTAAGAAATATAGGTGATATGAAAACAAAATCTATCAATAAAACTTCTTTAAGAAGATTTTTCAAATTATATAGAAGCTGTAATTAATACAAATTCATTTAAGTATTATTGAATTTATAATAGGATTTATCATCATGTATCTTCCTAATTTATGGATACTAACAATACAACTAAGAACATGAAGAGATATGTGAAATTTCTATATGTTAACATGTTTATGCTTGAAGATTGGGAAATATTGCTCTAGACCAGAAGTGTCAAATTCACAGGTGAAGGAGACTGGCAAATATTTAATAAAAATACAACAGAACCTAAATAACTGTTAACATATAGCTTTTCTAAGTCACTATGCACCATGTACCACCAGGGATCCTTATGTACAGTCTGCTGGTCCCTATTTCTATCTGAGTTTGATATCACTGCTCTAGACTACTGATACTATTGTTATTATTTTTATATTCTAGATCATAGTTCTTATCTCCCAGAATTAACAATACCTCCATGGGCTACTAAGGTATGTACTGAAGAGCAATTTTTCACTCAGTGGAGGGAAGCAAACAAGCATTTACTAAGCGCCTACTCTGTGCCAGGCACTCTGTTAAGCACTTGACAAATATCTTATTTGATCCAAATTGTTCCAAACTGCTCTGCTGATCAGCTTATATTTCTTCTGTCTCTTGCCTCACAGTTAGAAATCAAGTCCTTATCTCACTTGTACATCTCCAACCTGGTTTATTCTTCTGTATCTTTAAATGTTCTTCTGGTTGTAATCCAGAGAACTAAAGCTGTCACAAGAACACAGATGACCAAGACAGTTAACCATACAACCTCAGTACACAGTATGTAAAGTTCAATTAACATGTTCTCTTCTACAGGGTAATGTGCCTGCTTTCATAACATTAAAGGATCATAGAATCTCAATACTGAAAGGGCCATCCAGCTTAGTCCTACTAACTGTGGATCCCTTCTACAATATATGCAGCAAATACAAAATACAGCATTTGTTGGAAGCTCTCTAGGGACAGAGAAGAACCACTAGCTCCAAGGGCCACCAAATGTACCTTGGGCAGCTCTAAATCATAAAGAAGCTTTTCTTTATGTTGAGCCTAAATCTACCTTACTTTGACTTCACCCTTCATCTTTTAGTTCTGTTTGCTGGCACCAAGCAGAAGAAGTCTAAGCCTTCTTCCACAGGACAGGCCTTCAAGTGTTGGAAGTTATCAAGTCCTCCTTGTCTAAATGCCCATGGTTCCTTCAATAATGACTCACACAACATGATCTTCAGCTCTTCACTATCCTGGCGAGCCTCTGCTACAGATTCTTTTCTAGCCTATCAGTGTGCTTCCTAAAATGTGGTGCCTAGAGCTGAATGCAGTACTCCAAACGTGAACACAAAAACAAGCACTAACCAATCCCATGTCTGTCTTAATACAACCTAGGATTTTATCAGCCTTTTGACATAATATATTGAACTTGCTGTCCACTAAACCTTTTTTCTGAATTATCTTTTTCAAAGATTTTTTTTTCAGATTAATTTATCTAGCCATGCCATCTCTTATCTCACATTTGGTGAAGGTGATTTTTTTAAATCCAAATATAAATATTTATTTATCTCTATCCCTACAAAATTTCATCTTAGATTTGGCCCAAACTCCAATCTGCCAAGCACTTTTTGGATTCTGAATCTGTTATCCAAGATATTAGCTGTTCCTCCCAGCTCTGCAAATTTAATGAGCATACCAGATAGGCCTTTAGCTGAGACAATGATAAAACTGTTAAATACCTGCGCAGGGTCAAACAAAGATGCCTAAAGCACTCCGTTACAGACTTCCTTCTCAGATGACACAGAAATATAAGTACTCTGTGGGTGCAGTCATTCGTCCAATTCTGAATCCACTCATAATGACTAGTACACATTGCTCTATTCTTTTGCCAAGGTCAGCATGAGACAGATATTATTTTTATAGGACCATGCCAGGGTGTTACATTCATTCAGTCACCTGTCTTTATTTCAATTCCTATACGCATCTATTTAAAATATAAGTTGGTTGATGGGTTTCCTGTGCATCCACATTTGTCTCTCTAGATAATTTCCTTTTTTCCTACTCAGAATTATTTCTTTTCGTACTTTCAAAATTTTTATCTTGAAAACTCCCCAAGAGGCAGAACCAAGATGATGGGGGAAATGTAGGAATTTGCCTGAGCTCCCCCCAAAACCTCTCAGAATAACTTTAGATAATGCCTCAAAACAAATTTTGCAGTTGCAGCAACTACAAAAGGATAGGGTAAAATCATTTTCTAGCCCAAAACAACTTATAAAGATCAGCAGGAAAGGTGTGTTGCACTAGGGTAAGAGTAGAGTACAGGCCAGGCCCCCGCAAACCAGTAGCAGACCTTGGGGTCAACTGAATCAGTAGCAGCAGGGGCAGTTTCTGGACTTCTCAGTCCACAGACAGTAAGAGGTTCAGACAACTGGTCCGAAGGAGATTGCAGAGGCCTTTCTGCTGACACTTGGGGCAAGACTCTTATTGTGTTACCCACACTTAGATCTGGGTCATAGTCCTGGGTCCCAGGGCAATGAGAAACACTAACATACCAGAGCTTGTGGTCAAAGGGGAGCTGGTTATAACTCCAGGGCAGAAAAGAGTACTTGTAATCAGTCACGGGCCAGAAGGGTAATAAACACACCTCTCCCTAGATCATATTCCCTTAGAAGGACTGAAAACTTACAGATTCCCCTTGGTAAAGGGTCCCTCAAAGCATGCTGGGAACAGGGCTCAGGGCACATTTATCTCTGAAATAGCTGCACAAAAATCCTGAAGCTTGGGGCAGTGTCCCCTCCACTATAGAAGCAGAGCCACACTTTATCATAGAGTTAAAAGTCTATGATAAAGTCAAGAAATAGGCTAGAAAAATGACAAAGAGCAATGAAAGATCTTGACTATACAAATTTACTATGGTGACAAGGAAGATTAAAACACAAAGTCAGAAGACAACACAAGGTCAAAACTGCTACATCAAAAGTCTCAAAGAAAAATATGAATTGGTCTCAGGCCATGGAAGAGGTCAAAAAGAATTTTGAAAACCAAGTAAGAGAAAGAGAAGAAAAACTGGGAACAGAAATGAGAGTGATGCAAGAAAATCACGAAAAAAAGTCAACAGCTTGGTAAAGGAAGCACAAAAAAATACTGAAGAAAATAACACCTTGAAAAACAGACTAGGCTAAATGGTAAAAGATGCACAAAAATTCAATGAAGAGAAGAATACCTTGACAAGTAGAACTGGACAAAAAGAAAAAGATGTGCAAAAATTTACTGAAGAAAATAACTCTTTAAAAAAATAGAATTAGCAAAATAGAAAGAGAGGTACAAAAGTTCGCTGAAGAAAATAATTATTTAAAAATTAAAACTGGGCAAATGGAAACTAATGTCTCTATTATACATCAAAAAAACCAATCAAACAAAATCAAAAGGATGTAAAAACAGAAGAAAATGTGAAATATCTCAATGAAAAAACAACTAAACTGCAAAAAAGATCCAGAAGACATAATCTAAGAACTATTGATCAAAAAAAGAGCCTAGACATCTTTCAAGAAACTATCAAGGAGGGGGGCGGAGCCAAGATGGCGGCGTAGCAGCAGCAACACATCGCAGCTCTCACAGAGCCACCCCAAAATACCCATAAAACAGGA
>CM053582.1:436084071-436101573 GCA_028627135.1 Pseudochirops cupreus
ATAATTATTTTAAAATGCCCTTCTATGCCTATGTTTTATAAGGTTTTAAATGTACTTTATCTAAAGCTTTTTCCTGCATTTTAAGTTTAATCATGGTTTTAGATTTTTAAATTTTTAATATAATTAATTATGTTAATTGTTTTCTTGATGTTGAACCATTATTATATAATGATGTTTGGCATAATAAGTCCAGTCTGATCATAGTGAATAATTTTTTGGATATTTTGTTGTAGTCGTTCTGCAAGGATTTTGTTTTAAGATTTTTGACTTCATTAATAAGATATTGGTTTGTAGTTCCCTTTCTTTATTTTGTCCTTTCCTGATTTAGTTATTATGACTGTATTGGTTTCATAAAAGGAGTTCCATGGAGTATTTTATTTCACAAGGTTGAGAATAATGTGTTTAGTATGGATATAAATTTTCCTTTATAAGTTTGATAGGATTCTTTTATAAATAAATGTTGATTCTATTTGTTTGTTTTCTTGGAGGGGGTGGGTGGGTAGATGTGATTCCTTTATGGCTAGTTGGATTTCCTTTCTTGATGTGGGTTTAAGAGCCCTGTTTGTTGTTTTGTCAATTTAGGGATTTTAAGGTTTTGTAGATAAAACTATTTTAAATGTTTAGTTTTCTAGTCATATGACTTTATATAGTAGGTTCTCATAATTCTTTTTATTTGTTGTGATTTCACCTTATTTGTAAAGTTTCTTAACTTGATTTTCATCACTTTTAAAAATCAGATTAAACTAAAAGTTTATCAGTTTTGTTAGGCTTGTCAACAAGGGTCCCTTTATGGACTTTTTGAAAGAACAAACTTTTAGTTTTGTTTATCATTTCTTTAAGTTTTTAGTTCTCAAGTTTCAAACACACAGCACCATTTATTCAGCCTTCAGTGTGTCAGGCATTGTGTTAGGCACTGGAGATACAAAGACAAAAAAATGAAACAATTCCTGCTCTCAAAGAATTTTTATTTTATATAGAAAGGCAACGTGTACATATAAAAATATGTATATATATATATATATATATATATATATTTATGTATGTATATGTATAATTATAAATACATGATAGTTATGGAGGTATAGCTGTTGGGGAAATCAGGAAAAAAGATCAGGAAAAGGTAGTGTTTGAACTGTACCTTGAAGGAAGGTGAGGTATTCTATGAGGTGGAGTTGAGTACATTCCAGGTATTGGGGATGGTTATTCAGAGACATGGAAATGGTAGATGTTCCTTTGTGAAGAACAAGACAAGATCAGTTTGATAGGATCATAGATTGTAATCAGGGTAGTAATATACGAACAGGCTGGAAAGTTGGTTGGAGCCAAGTTGAAACTGAAAAACAGAATTTATACTTGATCCTGGTGTTAATGGGGAGCCTTTGGTGTTTGCTGAGTAGTGGAGTGACATGGGTCAGATTTGTGCTTAAGGAAAATCACTTTTGGTAGCTGAGTAGAGGATGAATTGGAATTTAGAGAATGTTGAGGCAGGGTGATCAATGAGGAATCCATCACAGTAGTCTACTTAAGACATTAGGAAGGCTTGAAATAAGGGGTGTTTTAGGGTAAGAGACAGTTAAGGGAAGTGGTATGAATGATGAGCCAGGAGAAAAGATCGAGAAGAAGTCGCATGGGTAAGAGAACCAAGAGAGAGAAACATTATAGAAACCAAGAGAAGAGAGAATCCCGAGAATCCCAGGGAAAGAGGATAATCAGTAGTATCAAATGCTACAGAAACATGAGGAAGGAGGAAGAGTGAGAAAAGACCATGAGATTTGTCATTTAAGAGATTGTAAAGGATTAAGGAGAGTGAGTAAAAGAAAATGAAGTTAGCTTTTCCTAGGAATTTGATTGAGAAAGGAAGGGAGGAAGGATACCTTATGATTATCTTGAGGGGAATGGTAGGACCCAGTAAAATTTTTTTTTTTTTTAGAATAGGAGAAAATTGGTAAAGGAAGAAATCTGTGGACAGGAAGAAATTGAAGATCAGAGAAAGTAGGGGTGATCATTAAGGGGCTGATCTGCTGCAGAAGACTAGTGAGGATGGGTTCAAGGGCGTATGTAGAGGGATTGGTCTTGGAAAGAAGGAAAGCCACTTTGTTGCTAGAGAATGTAGGAAAGGAAGAGAATGAAGGATGATGCTTAAAGGGTTTTGTGGTGAGGAGAAAATGGAGAAGAGGAGCTCATGGCAAAGGGTCTTAATTTTCTCATTAAAGTAAGAGGCAAGGTTTCTTGGATTGTTTAAATGCTCTGTTTGGTGTGAAGGTGAGGGAAGGTTAGGATATCTTCTGTGGTGAATGGAATAGGAATTAATTAGGAGGAAATAAAGGATTACCATGGTGAAATTCAGGTTAGATAAATCTGTAATGTACCCAGTCATCTCAGTAACATGTTGCATGATTTCTTCCAGCTCCATTCATTTCTGTTCATTTTATCTATTTTTCCTGTAATCTTCATAATTTGTTTATTTTCTTGTTTTTAATTGAATATTCAATTCATTAATCCTTTTTTTAAATTCATGTTCTCAGGAATATAATTTTTCCACTGAGGATTGCTTTAACTGATCCAAAAAATTCTGACATATTGTCTTGTCATTATCATTCTCTGTTATATAGTTACTAATAGTTTTTGTGATTTGTTTTTGGACCTACTTATCATTCAGGATGTCATTAGTAAGCTTTCATTTTGGTCTGTATCTTTTACTTGTGATCTCTGTGTTAATTGCTTTTTTTATTATGTTGTAGTCTATAAAGGATATTTAGTATTTCTGCATTTTTCCATTTATTTTTACTTCTGTTCCCCAGTAAATGATCTTTTTTGTACAGGTACTCTGTGGTGCTGAGATATAAGCATATTCTTTCATGATTCCAATTGGAAGATTCTGCAAGTGTTTACCTCAAAATTCTCTAACAGTTTGTTGAGTTGTGTCTTTTCATTTTTGTCTTTCTGTTAGATTTATTATAATTTTGTTACATTCATTTTGGATTTTTTTGGTCATGAACTCTTCCTCTATCTCCATAGATCTGAAAGATAAATTCTTCCATGCTCAGTTAATTTGCTTATGATTATGTCTAATCTTTTATGTCTAAATCATTTGCCCATTTTGAGCTTATCTTAGTTTACAGCGTGCAGTCTTGCTCAGCACCTCATTTGTATCAGGCCTCTTTCTAGTTTCCCCAACAGTTTTTGTGAAATACTTAGTTATTGCCCCAGAAACTGGCATCTTTTGGTTTATCAGACACTAGGTTTGTTGTTATTGCTGTTTAATTGTTTCTGCTCAACTCTTTGTGGCCTCTTGAACCATGGCATGCCAGGCTCTTCTATTCTCTACCTTTGCCCAAAGTCTGTTCAAGCTCATATTCATTGCTTCCATGACATTATCTATCCATCTCGTCTTTTGCTGTCCCCTTCTCCCTTCAGTCTTTCCCAACATCAGGGTATTTTCCAGTGAGTCCCATCTTCTCATTATGTGGCCAAAATATTCAAACTTAAGCTTCGGTATTTGTCCTAATGAATAGTCTGAATTAATTTCTTTAATTATTGATTGATTTGATCTCCTGGCTGTCCAAAGAACTTTTCAAAAGACTTCTACAACTCTCTTGGTCCAACACTCACAGCCATATATTATATATACCATAGTATATATTATATACTACCATAGCTATGACTATATGGAACTTTGTTAGCAAGGTGATGTCTCTGCTTTTTAGTCCAGATTTGCCATAGCTTTCCTTCCAATGAGCAAGCATCTTTTAATTTCATGGCTGCAGTTTCTGTCTGTAGTGATCTTTGAGACCAAGAATATAAAATCTGACACTATTCACATTTTTTTTTCCTTTTTGGAAGGGGAAAGGTAGGGCAGTTGGGGTTAAGTGACTTGCTCAAGGTCACAAGGCTAGTAAGTATTAAGTGTCTGAGGCAGGATTTGAACTCAGGTTCTCCTGACTCCAGGGCTGGTGCTCTATTCACTGTTTGCTGCACTGTTCATGTTTCTTCTATCTCTGTTTGCCAGGAAGTGATGGGACCAATTGCCTTAGTTTTTTTTTAATGTCTAATTTCAATCCAGCTTTTAAATTCTCCTCTTTGAAGAAAAGTTTCTTAATTCTTGTTCACTTTTTGCCATCACAGTGGTGGTATCTGCATATCTGAGGTTGTTGGTAATTCTCCCAGCAACCTTAATTTCAGCTTTTGATTCATCCTGCCTAGCGTTTTGCGTATCCTCTGCATATAATTCAAATAAATAAGGTGACAGTATGCAGCCTTCTCATACTCCTTAAGTCTTAAACCAGTCAGTTGCACCTTCAGTTCTAACTGTTGCTTCTTGACCCACATGTACATTCCTCAGGAGGTAAGTAGGATGATCTGGCACTCCCATTTCTTTAAGAACTTGCCACATTTTGCTGTGATCCACACAGACACTAGTTTCCGTGCCCATTTGCTTCTGTATGTTATGTACCTAATCTGTTCCATTGATCAGCCACTTCATTTTTTTCCAGTAACAAATGGCTTTAATGATTACAGTTCTGTGGGATAGTTTGAGATCTCTGATGTCGTTAGGCCTCCTTCCTTTACATTTTTTCATTGATTACCTTGATATTCATGAATTT
The DNA here is from genome assembly GCA_028627135.1 of Pseudochirops cupreus. Lineage (NCBI taxonomy): Eukaryota > Metazoa > Chordata > Mammalia > Diprotodontia > Pseudocheiridae > Pseudochirops > Pseudochirops cupreus. The sequence goes on from CM053582.1 coordinate 436,088,676, forward strand.
TTGTTCCTTCAGTGAATTTTGTCAATCTTTTTTTTTCTAGCTCTGTCAAAGTAATTCTTTGGTAGTTATACCACAGTGTTTTTTTGTGTGTGTGTGTTATGTGTGTAGTTGTTTGAATTTACGTTGTTGTAGTCATTGTATATGTTGTTTTCTTCACTCTGTATCAGTTTGTGTGTATCTTTCCATGCTTCTCTGTATTCATCACATAGATTATTTCTTAGCGTACCATAATATTCTATTATATCCATGTGCCATAAGTTGTTTACCCATTCCCCAGCTGATGGGCATCTAATTTATTTTCAATTCTTTGCTATCACAAAAACATACTGCTATAAATATTTTGGTGTATTGGGACTTTCTTATCCATGGCTTCTTTTGGTTATAAGCCTAGTAAATGGAATTTGGTTCAGAGAATATGGACATTTTAGTCACTTTATTTGCATACTTCTAAATTGCTTTCCAAAATGGTCATACCATTTGATAACTCCACAGTGTATTAGGCTGCCTATCCTCCTGTAAAACCTCAAAATTGACTACAGACAGTTTTTGCATTATGTAAGTGGACTGTTCCACAGATCTTTATATGTAAAGCCATTTTTACATAATGTGAATTTGCCTGTGGATGTGGGGAAGGGATAGAGGGAGCTGGCACATGGTTCAAAGACTTGTAGGGGCCAGGGACAGAGAAGTGAGAATAGGAGAAGGAAAACATAGGGGTTAGGACCAGCTATGTGTGAGCTTGACTGGAACTGAGAGGAAGAGTATGCAGGGGCAGACGTATTGGGGGAATGGACACACACACAGATAGGAGACAACTGGAGATATGCTGGGATTGGTGTCCTTGAGTGGGACTTGGCATCAGTGGAAGTTTCTCCATGTGTAGATTCTTTTTTTTTTAAATTAAAAAAAAATTTATTTATTTTTAGTTTACAACATTCAGTTCCATGAGCTTTTGAGTGTTAAAATTTTCTCCTCCTCCCTCCCCAAGATGGCATGTAATCTGATATAGGCTTTACATATACATTCATATTAAACATATTTTCATGTTAATCATGTTGTAAAAGAGTTAGAACCAATGGAATGAACCATGAGAAAGAAGAAACAAAACAAAACAAAAGAAAGGAGAGAACAAACAGTATACTTCAATCTGCATTCAAACTCTATAATTCTTTCTCTGGACGTGACTAATATTTTCCATCATGAGACTTTTGGAGCTGTCTTAGAACCCTGCATTGCTGAGAAGACAAGCCTATCAAAGTCAGTCATTGCACAGTGTGACTGCAACTGTGTACAGTGTTCTCTTGGTTCTGCTCCCCTCACTCAGCATCAGTTCATGTAAGTCTCTTTCCTGGTTTTTCTGAGGTCTGCCTGCTCTGTGTTCTTTTCTTTTGGTGGGGCGGGGTGGGAGGCCACAGACTACTGAGTTGAGGGGCAGGAATGGAAAGAGAAGGAGCACAGTACTATATAGTAAGCTTAGTACAGATTTTTTTTTTTCAATACAGATTTTTTTCAGAATTCTTTCAAGTTGAATTTCTAATTAGAATATATGTAAAGTTAGAACTTGTCTGTATTGCCATTTTTTTGCATCTCTTGCCAATTTTTAGGGTGTGAGGTAAAACCTCAGGGTTATATTGATTTGCATTTCTCTTATTATAAGTGATTTGGAATATTTTTTGATGTGAGTACTTTTCAATTCTTCTTTTGAGAAATGTTTGTTTATATCCTTTGACCACTTATCTTTTGGGCAACAGCTATTAGGGGTATATGTGTGTGTGTGTGTGTGTGTGTGTGTGTGTGTGTGTGTGTGTGTGTGTGTGTGTGTGTGAATTCTATAAGATATCAAACATTTCTTAGAGATATTGAATAAAAAAATTTCCCATTCAGCCATTTCACTTCTTATCCTAGGTGCATTAATTTTTGTCTATGAAGAAGCTTTTTAGTTTCGTATAATCAAAGTTATCTATTTTTTATAATTGTTTGGTTTAGAATATATCTTCTTCACATAGCTGTGAGACCTATATGATTTGTTTTTTATCTAACTTTTTAAATAGTATGAACTTTAATATTAAAGTTGTATGTCCATTTAGAATGTATTGTCAAATATATTGTAAGGTTTTGATATAAGCCAAATTTTTGCCAGATTGCTTTCCAGTTTACCCGGAAGTTTTTAATTAATAATGAGTTTTTCCTATGTAATTTGTAGTTCAATAAAAACCCAAAGAAAAAAAATCTCCTGGTCTTGATAGAAATTATCATAGTAGAATTCTGTTAAACTTAAAGGACAGTTACCCTTACTTTACAAATTTTTCTCAAAAATAGAGAAATAAGGGCGACTAGGTGGCACAGTGAATAGAGCACCAGTCCTGGAGTCAGGAGGACCAGAGTTCAAATCCGGACCCAGACACTTAACAACAATAAAACCTAGCTGTGTGATCTTGGGCAAGTCATTTAACCCCAATTGCCCTACCTTCCCCCCTCCAAAAAAAAAAAGAAAAAAAAAAAAGAGAAAACATCTTACCAGAATCCTTTTATGAGACAAATTTTCTCCTAATACCTAAACCAGGGAAGGCAAAAACACAAAAAGAAACATATCATTAATCAATATTGACTCAGAAACTTGAAACAAAATCCTGTTAGAAAGCCTATGGCAATTTATCCAAGAAATCATTGATTAGAACCAAGTTTAATTTATAACAGGCATGTGAGGGTGGTTCAACATTAGGAAAACAATCAACATAATTAATCATATTAAAAAACGAAAACATCCAGAACTATAATGATTATCTCAACAGATGCAGAAAAAGCCTTTGACAAAACACATCATATTTATGCTTTAAAAAAACTCAACAAAGATTAGAGAAATGCAAATCAAAACAACTCTGAGGTACCACATCAACACCTGCCAGATTGGCTAACATGACAAAACAGGAAAATGATAAATGTTGGAGAACATGTGGGAAAATTGGAATACTAATTCATTGTTGGTGGAGTTGTGAACTGATCCAGCCATTCTAGAGAGCAATTTGGAACTATGCCCAAAGGGCCATAAAAATGTGCATACCCTTGACCCATACCACTGCTAGGACTGTATCTCAAAGATATCATAAAAGTGGGAAAAAGACCCATATGTACAAAAATATTTATAGCAGCTCTTTTTGTGGTGACCAAGAAGTGGAAACTGAAGAGATGCTCATCAGTTGGGGAATGGCTGAACAGGTTGTAGTATATAGATGTAATGGAATGTGCTATAAGAAATGATGAACAGGTAGACTTCAGAAAAACCTGAAAATACTTCATATGAACTGATGCTGAGCGAAGTGAGGAGAACCAGGGGAATATTGTACACAGCCACAGTGTGTGATGACTGACCTAAAATAAACAAGTACCTAAAACGATTCGCAAGGACTCACGATAGAAAATACCATCAATGAAGCAGAATATTTTCTTTTTTGGTTGTGTTTTGTTTTTTGTTTTTTCTTTCTCACAGTTCCTTCCATTCATTCTAATTCTTCTGTACAACAGAACTAATGTGAAAACGTGTTTAATAGGAATGTATATATAGAGCGTATATCAGAGTGCATGCTGTCTTGGGGAGGAGGGAGCGGAGAGGGGGAGAAAATTTAAAACTTACTGGAAGCGAATGTTGAAAACTAAAAATAAATTAAATTAGCATTCTTAAAAAAAACCTCAAAATATAGAGGGACCTTTTTAAAAAAAATGTCATAAAAACGCCTATCTAAAACTAAAAGGAAGCATGATACAGAATGAGGATTTACTGGAACTTCCAATAAATAAAGGAGTAAAGCAAGGATGCCCAGTGTCCCGCTGTTATTTGATATAGTTCTAGAAAATCTAGAAACAGCACTAGGAAAAGAGATAAAAACTAAAGGCATAAAGATAGGTAAAGAGGAGATAAAACGATCCCTATTTGTTGATATGATATACTTGGCTAGGAAATCAGCAAAGATGCTAATTGAGACAATAGCTTCCGTTTAGTCGCAGGCTACAAAATAAACCCTCAAAAATCAGCTGCATTTTCATATCATAGCAATAAAACTAAAGAAGCAGTAATAAAAAGGGGAATCCCATTCCACAAAATACCAAAAGGCATAAAATGTTTAGAGATCAGTTTTTTAGTACTTTAATAAGATCGGTACTTTAATAAAAAGACGCAAAAGGCATATATAGATTCAGTTCTCAAATTTGTTTAGTCCTTTTACATTCATGTCTGACTCTCTGTGACCCCTTTTGGGATTTGGCAAAGTTACTGGAGTGACTTGCCATTTCCTTCTCTAGCTCATTTTATAGATGAGGAAACCAGGGCAAACACAGTAAAGTGACTTATCCAGGATCACACAGCCAGTAAGTATCTGAGGCTTGATTTGAACTTGGGAAGATGAGTCTTCTTGGCTCCAGGCCTGACACACTATTCACTGAACCACCTAGCTGCTGTGAAAGTATTCCTTTAAGAAATAGCTGGAGGAATAGTCAGTATCATGATTGGGCTGTGCCATTGTAATAAAAATGGCAGGACTACCAAAGTTAATCTTATACCTTTCAGATTACCAAGAGGTTACAGTGTAGAACTTGATAAAATAACCAAATACATTTGGAAAAACAAAAGTCCTAGAGTATCAAAGGGAATGATAGAAGTAGGGATGAAGAGAACAGCACTTCCCGACCTTACTCTATTACAAAGGATCAGTCATTAGTGAGCTTCCTCTTCTAACCTGTTTCCGTATTATTGCCTTTAAGAATATAAGTATATATCTTATATTTTTTCTGCTAAGACTTACTCTTAACAGTATCAGTTCATGAAGGAATCCCTCTTGAGCAAAATCATTACTGTGTAGTAGAAATTGCCCTAGGTCTCGTATCATATGAGTCAGTCTGGGGCAAACCCTTGGTCAGTCTCCTTCTCAAAGGCCATGCTATCACATTTATAATTATACCACCTACCCCACCTTTCCCTGCCTATTCTGGTGCCATTTTCTCCTAGGAGCTTGCATATCCTTTCTCCTGGGTGGGGTGGGGTGGGGGTACTGCCCATGAAGACAAAGTCGTCTCCAAGAAGAGAAGCTTCTTTCTTAATGCACACACTTTCCCTGAACTAAACTCATGAAGTCTCCACCTTTTAATCCAGACATATACTTAATCCTTTTGGGAAAGAAGTGCTTTTCAGTGCCTCTTTTTTTTCCCCAAACCTCTTAATGTGAGACTTTTTACTTGGTCTTTCCTTGTTAGCTTTACTTACCTTTCTTATGTCTTAGTTGCTTGAGGTCTTTACAAGTTGCATAGTCTTATTACTTTTGTTTTTCTGTTTTGCCAATGACTTTGACTTGTATAGAATTCACATTATTGCTTATTGTTTTTCTTCCCTCAAATTTTCCTTTACTTTAATATTTTTGTGTCCCAAATCTGTTAATCTTTCATTTCTTTAGAGAAGTTCTCTATCCTAGATGCACTTTTTCTAATCTGTTGTGTTTTCAAATTCTCTAATGAAAGCTCCAATTTCTCACCTGTATTCTTAATTTCTTCTTTGGTAGATTTTATTTCCCTTTTGAAGTATTCTGAATTTCTTCTTGTTCTGTGTTCTGTGAGGAGTCTACAGGAGTCTTTTATCAGGCACTGTTGCATCACTTTCCTTTATATAATAATGTCTGTTAAGAAATCTTTTTATTGTCTGAGATTTTACTCATTCTTCCTTACGGTTTTAGAGTCTTCTCTGTTTTGTCTGTGTACTGGGCTTTTATTTAGGCTTTTTCTCTTGAAATTTTTGGTGTTTCAACCTTTTTTTGTGCTTGTCAGTTTCTGATCCCTCCGTCCCTGCTGATGAGTAGACTTCTCAAGGATGGTCTACAAGGTTGTCACAACCTCCTTGTGTTAAGGAATGTGGAGATTGCTGACCTGTGTCCTTGCCCTGTGTAACCCCTGGGGGTGGGGGCAGCTTCAGGGCTCCTTATCCATTATTTACATGTGATCTTGATGAAAATGTGTGATGGCTAGTAGAGAGGGATGCTGAGTGAGCTCCCTTGAATATGAAACTCTCCTTGTGTTAGGTAACTCACATATGATTTCTCCTTGTTAGGGAATCTCTTTTGCAATTGCCCTTTCACAGTTTTCCTGGGTATGTTTTCTTTCTCTTGTCTGCACTCCATACAGCCACTAAAATAATGCACAGATCTGGTCATATCACTGAAAAGTTGACATTTGAACTTACAGAATTATTTCTTTGAATAGCCTGATGTGATGTAGAGTAGTGCAAGTACTATTGGAGGAATTGAAGTACAATGGAATGGACCTACTCAGTGTCACTACTAATCAGTGGCAGAGCTCATATTTGAACCCAGGTCTGGTATTCTTTCTATTGCACTTTCTCTCCAAGTCCTCCTCTGCTTAAAAAAAAAACAACCCGTGTAACTCCTCTTTGCCTGCTTAGTAGTTTCAAATTCCTGTTACAGTCCTAATTCTCTTCCTAGCCTTGGCTATCGACTTCAGCCAAATTAGATGGCTTATTTACTATGCCGTGAACATGCTTTTTGCTTTCTTGATACCGTACTTTCTTCTACATTATCAGCAAATGAGATTATATATGTGAAGCACTTTACAAACCTTAAACTACCATATAAATGGCAACTTATTATTATTGTTTTATTATCTACAACTGAAATGCAGTCTCCCCTGTTTTTGCCTGTTAAATTCCTCTTTATCCTTTAAAGCACACCTAGAATACTTCCTCTAAGAATGCTCCCCTGACTTCCACTGGCCCTTCTTTCTTTTGAACTCACAGTCATTCGTACATCTTTAATATACTAACCACGTATCATGTTATAACACAGACAGCTGTGTCTACATCACGCACACACCTCACTCTCTACTACGCTTTAAACTTCATGACGGTGGAGAGATACAGCGGTCATTTGGTAAATATTGGTTGAATAACTAGCCTGAGAATTTAAATTAAAGTATTGCATTCACTAAATTATTTATTGGATTAAATGATAATCAGAAAGGTATTGAACAAGGAAATAGAAATATAGGATGTGTTGGCAATATTTTAGGACCTTAAACAGACTTTAAATTGTTTGATGTTTTGTAATTGACTGATAAAAAAGTGATATATTTGAAAAGGGTTTGAGCTTTCTATATATTTCTGTAATGCTTTGGTTGCATATTTTCTGTTAACTTCTGTAGAAACTCTGAATTGACCAAAGTCTCATTGCTCACTTGTAGAGGTAACGATATATCATTGTTTAAAAAATGAAAAAAAACCCAAAACAACTTTGTTGTTTATAGTTGTATCTGACTCTTTATGACTCCTTTTGGGGTTTTCCTGGCAAAGATACTGGAGTGGTTTGTTGTTTCCTTCTCCAACTCATTTTGCAGATGAGGATAGTAGGTAAGGAGGCGTAAGGTGACTTACTCAGGGTCACATAGCCAGTGAGTGTCTGAGGCTGGATTTGAACTCAGGTTTTCCTGATTCTAGGCCCAGCACTCTATCCACTGAACCACCTAACTGTCCCTGCCTAACACATAGTAGGCACTTAAATGCTTGTCCTCTGTCCCCTTTTCTATATGTTATCTTCCTCCCTTAGAATGCAGACTTCTTAAGAGCAGCTAGGTGTGCAGCTAGGTGACTCAATGGATAGAGTACTGGACCTAGAGTCAGAAAGATGTGGATTCAAATTTGGCCTCAGACACTTACTAGTTGTGTGATCCTGGGCAAGTCACTTAACCCTGTTGGCTTCAGTTTCCTTATCTGTAAAATGAGCTGGGGAAGGAAATGGCAAACCACTCCAGTATCTTTGTCAAGAAAACTCCCAAAAGGGTCACAAAGAGTTGGACGTGACTAAAAAAAAAATACCATCATTCTGTATTTTTTCATTCATTTGAAAATATGCAGATCCTGTTGGTGACATGCATCAAGTCCATGATATACCCTGATTGGAACTTGGTGTCTACTAACATGAAAGGGCATGTGGAGAGACTTTAGTAGTAAGTGAATTGTAGTGATTTTTGTCAGAGACCTTTGTGGGTCAAATTTGAATAAAACTAGTGAAACTTGATGCTGTTCAGATATTTTTCTATTGTTAGAGGGTACCTCTCTAATTATGTTAAAGTTTTCCTCTCTTATTTGATCCTAGTGTCTTAGGCCCAGATTGTTTTATATGTATGAGTTAATAATAAGAAGCTGATGCTTACTGTAATGTTTGTTACTTAGTGCTAAAATAAATGTTAATTGATGTTGAAGATAAGTCAATAAAGAAAACAATTAGTATATTGTGGTCCTTAGAAACACAAGTTTATCCATGTTAGTAGTCATAAATACAGGTATCTTAGCACAGGTACATTAAACTTCTTTTCTCTTCTGACACAAAATATGACTTCTTTTAATGAATTTTCCAAAATTATTAACTTTAAAAACAACTGTGGCAAAACAATGCTCAAGTACCTTGGTGTAATAGTAATGTAATTTGAATTTGAAGACCTCTTTTTGTATTGGCAAGTAAGCAGATACTTAGCACCTTGTTTCAAGTAAAACAAAGGTAGCAGTAGTAATTGATCAAGCCTCTATTGGGGAAACAGGAGGTATGAACTCCTGTCTCCTATTACTGATGTAATAGGAAGGGGTTGGCTGAAACAGGAAGCTAATGCTGTGTGTATATAAGGAAAAGCCCCAGGGAGGGACATTCAGAATTTCTTGGGACAAGAATCTGGTGGCAGAAGCTGAATTTCCTGAGAACTTCTGGTGGCTTCTTCTGAAGAAGAGCCCAGGAGGCTAAAGAGGAACTCAGGAGCTCTTCTTCCCAGGCTGGATAAGGTGATTCAGATTTTTTGAACCAGCTGCAGAAGACTGAGGAAGCATGACTGGGGATGCTAAGACTTTGTCGGTTTGTGGCTTGGTTGAGCCTTGAATTCTTGGGAGCAGAAATTGTGAAGGATTTGAGATGGACTGGACTCTGTGAACTCGAGTGTGGAGCAGAACCTAGATGGAGAGCTGGACAAGGACCTGGGAGCAGTCTGCCTCTGAATCCAGGTGACTGTTTAGTGTATTCACGTAAGAGCTGGGACCATAGAAGGGGATCCAGGGAATCTGAGAGACCGCCCTGAGTCAAGCTGAAAGAAGTCTTTATTTGGATACTGTATACTGACTGAGGAATTGTAAATTTACTAGTGACCTAGGGGTGGAGGGTCTGTGTCTTGTCTAATGATTATACTTAGTGATTAATGATACTTAGTAATTGATTGCTAAATAAGTGACTGATTGAGTTAACTTAGTGTGCCCCATGAGTGGGAGACTTTGACTATTGTACTTTGAGATGATTGTTCAAAACTTTGTGGCCACTGTGGTGGAAACTATGTGGCCATTTTAATGATAAGCCTTTGTGAATACTATATTGTGATTTTCTATGATAAGTTGTAATATTGTGAATGCTGTATCTTGATTTTCTGTGAATGTTTTGAGTTACAAATTTTCTCCCCATCTTTCCCTTACCCCCCACCCTGAAACAGTGATTCCATTGAATACCCTCTCCCCCAATCTGCTGTCTCCTATATCCTTCCCCACACCTCCTCTAACTTTCTAGTAGGTCAAGATGGATCTCCATACCCCAGTGCCTGTATATCTTATTTCCCAGTTGCATGTAAAAAATAATAATACTTTAAAAAAATGTTTGATTTTAAAACTTTGAATTTCATATTCTTTCACCTTCTTCCCTCATCATCCTTACTGGGAAGATAAGCAATTCAGTGTAGGTTGTACATGTGTAGTTATGCAAAACATTTCCATTGTGGATATATTGTGAAAGACTGACTACATTTCCCTCCATCCTATCCTGCCCCCCACTTGTTCTATTTTCTACTTTGACCCTGTCCCTTTTCAAAAGTGTGTGCTTCTAACTACCTTACCCCCCAGTCTACCCTCCCTTTCTTTATCCCCCCTCTTATCCCCTTCCTTCCTACTTTCCTGTAGGGTAAGATACCCATTTTAGTGTGTGTGTTACTCCCTCCTTAAGCCAAATTCAACGAGAGTAAGGTTGACCCATTTCCTTTAGCCTTCCTGCCCTTCCCCTCCATTGTAACAGTTTTCCTTGCCTCTTTTATATGAGATAATTTGCCCTATTCTGTCTCTCTCTATCTGTCATTATATTCCTCTCTCACCTCTTAATTGTATTTTTTAAATATCATCCCTTCCTATACAATTGATCCTGTGCCTTCTGTCTATGTATACTTGTACACATATATACACACACACTCATATATGTATTCATACGCAAATATACCCTTCTATATAGACATATCTATCTATCTATCTATATGTATGTATACATATATATACAGTTATATTCTCTTCAACTATCTTCATACTGAAAAAAGTTTCTCAAGTTGCAATTATCATTTTTCCATGTAGGAATGTAAATATTAGTTCAACTTTGATGAGTTCCTTATGATTTCTTTTCCCTGTTTACCTTTTCATGCTTCTCTTCTTCTTTTATTTGAAAGTCAGATTTTCTATTCAACACTGGTTTTTTCATCAAGAATGCTTGAAAGTCCTCTGATCTTGTGTTATCCTTATTGTGTTTCCACAATATTAAAATTGTTTCTTCTTGGCTGCTTGTAATATTTTCTCCTTGATCTAGGAACTCCGGAACCTGGTTATAATATTCCTAGGAGTTTTCTTTTTGGGATCTTTTTCAAGATATGATTAGTGAATTCTTTCAATTTCTATTTTGCTCTCTGGTTCTAGACTATCAAGGCAATTTTGCTTGATAATTTCTTGAATGATAGTGTCTAAGCTTTTTTTTTGATCATGGCTGTCAGGTAGTCCAGTAACTTTTAAATTATCTCTCCAGGATCTATTTTCCAGGTCAGTGGTTTTTCCAATGAAGTATTTCACATTGCCTTCTATTTTTTCATTTGTTTGTATCTATTTTGTAGTATCTTGATTTCTCATAAAGTCATTAGCTTCCATTTGCTCCCATTTAATTCTGAAGGAATTATTCTCTTCACTGAGCTTTTGAAATTTTTTTTCCATCTGGCAAATTCAGCTTTTAAAGGTATTCTTCTCCTCATTGGCTTTTTGGGCCTCTTTTGCCATTTGAGTTAGTCTATTTTTTAAGGTGTTATTTTCTTCGATCAGGTTGTTGACTCTCTTTTCATGATTTTCTTGCATCGTTCTCATTTCTCTTCCCAATTTTTCCTCCACTTCTCTTATTTTTCAAAATCCTTCTTAAGCTCCTCCATGGCCTGTAATCACTTCCTATTTTGCTTGGAAGCTTTTGATGCAGGAGTTCTGACTCTTTTGTCTTCCTCCCATTCCGTGCTTTGATCCTATTTGTCCTCAAAAAAGGAATCTAAAGTTTGATGGCTGTGGTTGCATTGCTTCCTTCGCTTGGTCATGTTGCCACTCAATTACTTGACTTTTGAGTGCTTTGTCACAGTAGAACTCTGCCTCCAGAGAGGAGAGCTTTGTCCCAAATCGCTGGGGTTTTTGCAGCTGCTGGAGCTCTTAGTTGGGTGCCCTCTCTGCAGACCCCCACACTCTCTGGTTCACTGGTCACACACCTCAGGACCTCCACCCAAGATAGTGATCCAGATCCAGGCAGGTTAAGGCAAGAGACATTAACCTCTGAGTGATCGCTTGGTCCCAGTGATCGCTTGGTCCCCCTACAGTCTGCAGGCCAGGAGCTCTGAAGCAGCCATGTGGAGGTGACTGCACGGCTGCCACACCTCTGCCGCTTCTGGCTCCTGGGGCAGAGGCCAGACTGTACTCTGTTCCCCCTCCACCTCCCCAGTTCCAACTGAGTTCTTCACTGACCTTTTACCTTTGTCTTTGGCACTTAGGGTTGATAATTCTGGAAACTGCCAGTTCTGGTGATGATCCACTCTCCTAAAGTCTGCTCTAGCTGTTGCTGGTTGGGGCTGCCCTGGGGCTAAAACAGTGGGCTCATGTAGGCCTTGGCTCTGCTCCCAGCATGCTTTGAGGGACCCTTCCTGTCTGCCTGCCAGGCTGCCTTAAGTGGGAGATTTGTTTCTCTCTGTTACTTTGTGAGTTCTGTAGCTCTAAAATTTGTTTAGAATCATATTTTATAGGTATTTGAGGTGGTTATGGGGAGAGCTCATGGAGTTTTCTTGCTTCTGTGCTGCCATCTTGGCTCCGCCCTTCCACCTTTCTCCTTGTCACTTCTATTTTCAAAAGTGTTTAGCTTCTAACTTTTACATCCTCCAGTCTGCCCTCCTTTCTGTCAGTCCCTCTCCATCCTCTCCCTGCCCCTGCCTTCATTCTCCCCTTTGAGCCAGTTCCAGTGAGAGTAAGGTTCATGTGCTTTCCCCTTCCCCATTTTCCTCTGTGTTGTAAAAACTCTTTCACCCCTCTGTCAGATAATTTACTGCATTCTATCTCTCCTGTTCTCTTTCTCCCCATGTATTCCTCTTCTCACCCTTTAATTTTATTTTTTAAGATAATTATCCCATCCTATTCAGCTTACACCCTTTGCCTTTGTATACTCCTTCTAACTGACCTAATAATGAGAAAATTTTTAGGAGTTCCAGGTATCAGTTTCCCATGTAAGAATTTAAAGAGTTTAACCTTTTTGAATTCCTTATGATTTCCCTTTCCTATTTATGCTTCCCTTGAGTCTTCTATTTGAAAGTCAGATTTTCTGTTCAGTTCTGTTCTTTTCATCAGGAATGCTTGAAAGTCCTCTATTTCATTGAATGCCTGATTCTAGGATATCAGGGTAGTTTTCCTTGATAATTTCCTTTTTTTTTTTAAATTTTATTTTAGTTTGCATCATTCATTTCCACAAGATTTTGAGTTACATATTTTCTCCCCTTCTTTCCCCTACCCACCGCCCCAAAACAGCCATCCCAGTGTGTCCCCCCTCCCCCAGTCTCT
>CM053582.1:436102073-436129820 GCA_028627135.1 Pseudochirops cupreus
ATATGAATGTGTATATATACATTCATATATATATGAATGTATATATATTCACATATATGAATGTGTATATATACATTCATATATATATGAATGTAAAGCCGAGCACGAGAATATATATTTAACGTGTGTGTGTGTGTATATATGTGTACATATATATACATATATATTAATATATATATGAATGTAAAGCCAAGCACAAGCAGCTTTCCAGAGGACTGCTGCTATGAACAGCTTCCAAGTTTCTTATTATACAGTATAGTGAACTCTCTATTTATTCAGTAATAAATTAAAGCAAAACATTCACAGAAATCAAAGTACAGTATTCACAATGTTATGGCATAACAACTCATCACTAAAATGGCCACAAAGTTTTTTACCAAAGTGGTCACATAGTTTTAAAGAAGGTACATTCATTTAGTAACTCAATCACTTAGTAAGTCCTCAATTCAATCACAAAGTACAAAAATCAAAAGTTCTCCACAGCTAGGTCATATTATCTTAATCACTTCAATTAAAAAATCTTCTTTCTTCTTAATTGGAGATTAGTTTCTAATTATCCTTAATTAGTAAGTCTTTAATTCAGTCATCTAAATATAAAGATCAAAGTTCTCCATCCCTAGGTGACAGTAAATCATGATCTTCTCAGTATGCATTAAATACCCAAGGAGAGGTCTTTTCATCTTGACTCGAAGCAGGCTCTCAGCTTCCATAGTTTCTCTTCCACGGTCCCAGCTCCTGCCAGCTCCTTGCTGTCCAGCTCCTTGTCCAGTTCCTGTTCCATATTGAAGCTCACAGTATCTAGTCCACCTCACGTCCTTCACAGCTTCTGTTCTTGGGAAGACAAAGCTTAACAAAGCCATGATAACATTCATGCACATTGCCAGCATCCTCATTGATTCACTTTCTGCCTGTGAAATCAACACTGATCCAACAACAGGGTCTGAGGAATCAGCACAAATCATCAGTATAGTCCCAGGAGCTCTGAAAACGTCAGCAAGACCCTCCTCCAAGATTTCTGTAAACATACAACAAGAAAATCCTCTTTCAGGGCTTATGAACCAGCAGGTCCCAGGGCTTCTATAACAACAGCACTGTCCTCTATCAGCAGACAAATCTGACAAAGTAACATCAAAACAAACAAAGTACCAGCATCACAGTCATGCTTTCTCCCAGTTCTCCTCTCTTCTTATTTCTCCGATCTTCTCAATTCTCAGTTCTCAATGCTTCTCTCTCCAGACTGGGCCTCTGCTCCTCAGCCTCCATGCTGCTTCCTCCTAGCAGTTCTGGCTCCCAGCAGTTCTGGCCCCCAGCTGTTTTGGCCTCCAGCAATTCTGGCCTCTCTCTGCTTGGGTTTTTCCTTAAATATGGTATTAGCTCCTTCCTGTTACATCAACAAGTTCATCCCACTGTGGGATTCATAAGTTCTGGATGTTAATACTTGACATAATCATGAACTTGAAACAGGGTGCTAAGTACCTGTTTGCTTGCCAACAAAGGGCATGGAAGATCTTCAAATTCCATTACTATTACACTCAATATCACAGGTTAAAGGAAACACTTACAAGCTTTTCCAATAAATACACGAGTAAAGCAAGAATGGCCCTTTCTCCACTGTTATTCGACACAGGTCTAGAAATGTTAGCGACAGCCAAAAAAGGCATAAAGATAAGCAAAAAAGAAACAAAACTTTCCCTGTTTACTGATGACAAGATAATTTATTTTGGACAGCTTTCAGAATGGTTTTCAAAATTATCATAGAAACAATTGGTAGCTTCAGTAAAGCAACAGCATACAAAATAAAGTCATCAAAATCAACAGAATTTCTATGCAGTCATAAGAAAATTCAAGATGAAATAATAGAAAAGGAAGCCCAATTCAAAATTACTATAATATGCATAATCTCTCTGGGGGTTAAACTTTCAAGGTACAACTAAGAGCAACTGATATCCAATTGCAAAAGGTTTTCTAAAAAAAATAAAGAATAACTTAAATACATGGCCCATTTCTAGGGCAAAGAAAATATAATAAAATGACAATACTGCTTAGTTCTCAAATTAGAATCAGGAAGATCTGAGTTCAAATACTGCCTCAAGACACTTAGCAGTGTAACCTCAGGTAAGTTCATTTCACCGCTATCATCTTATTTTCTATAAAATAAGGATAATAATATCAATTTACTTCACAGAGTTTCAAGGACCAGACAAAATAACATACGCAAATGCTTTGAAAACCTTAAAGTTCTAACTAAATGCCAGCTATTACTATTACTATTATCAACATCATAACATTAAACTACCAAGGGGATACTTTATATAGCTAAGCAAAATAATAACCAAATTCATTTGGAGTAACAGAATGTCCAGCACTTCAAGGGAAATAATGGAAAAACAAGCAAAAATGAAGGGGGTATAGAACTTCCATACTTTAAGTTATCCAATAAAAATAATTTTAAAAAAACTATTTGGTACTGTTTAAAAACTGAGAATTAGATCAGTGGACAAAACGAGATAAGGAAGAAAGAAAAACAAATGAACTCAATAGTTAAGCATGCAATAAACCTGAAAATATAAATTACTCGGGCAAGAATTCTCATTTGACAAGAATTCACTAGAAAACTAGAAAGTAGTGTGGCACCTTACTCCACATAGCAAACTTAACTCAAAAAGGATTCAGAAGAAGTAACAGTCACATCACTTAAAAAACTGAAAAGAACTAATTAGGCACCTTTCAGAGCCATGGCTAGGGGAGAATGCTTAACCAAACAAGCAATAGAGGCAATCACAAAATACAAAAAAGGTCCTTTCAGTTATGAAAATGAAAAAGGTTTTTGCATAAAAACATCAAGCCAAGAAGTATTTATTAAATACTTACTATGTGCTACACACTGTGCTAAGTATTAGGGATAGAAAGAAAGGAAGTAACAGTACTTCCAAGGAGCCCACAGTCTAATGAGGGAGACAACATGCAAACAACTATGTACAAACAAAATACACATATAAAGGATAGGAAAAAACAAACAAACTGAATTACAACAAACTCAAGTCTTGTCAAACCCAAGTCTCACATGCAGTTGAGTCTTCTACATTTTAACTAACCAGTCATAATCTAGAGACCTTCTTTGAATCCCCACGACCTAGCAAAGGGCCTGGCACATTACAGAGGCTTAATAAATGTTTGTGAAATCCATAAATCAGACACCTTCATATACAGTAGTCTGTGTGGAGTCATTTATGTACTCTGAGAATTTGCCCCACAGCTCAGCGGCATGCTATTTAGGGATCAAATCAAACCAATAACCAAATTCTCAAATAAGAGTCCTCAAAAATAAAAATAAAATAAAATAAAATAAAACAACAGGTATTTATTAAGTACCTACAATGTGTCAGGCACCGTGCCAGGACCTGGAGGTAAAAGACAAAATGGAAGAGTCCCAGCTTCAATGAGCTTATTTTCCATCAGGAAGACTTCTTCCCAGAATCAGTCTTCAATAATGAAAAGTATATGAAATTAGTACTTGTGTGTGCTATTATACTTTGGTTTTACCTTTTATTCAATTTCCTGTAAGTAAGCTGCGCGCACAATTCAGCACATATCTCAAAAACACTAAAAAGTGGAACCCTTATGGTATTATAAGTGTTTTACCAAAATGACCAAGTAAAATAATCTATAAAAAGATATAGAAAAAAAAATCACATATTTCAGCATTTTAGCACTGAAAAAATAAGACCATGTGTGAACAACGATAAGAAGATACCCAACCTAACAGGCACAGACAATCTATCTCTTCTCATCCTTCACAGTTACTCTTTAAAAAAAAAAAAAAGCAATAGATGTGCTTTCTAAGCACTGCTGGCAGCCAATGGTTAGTCAGTCAGACAGTGATTGAAGAAATGGAACTCTTCACAAAACAATTAGAAAACAAGTTTCCATGCACTGTGTGAGTTTGCCAGGTATGGCAGACGGTTGGGAACACAGGATTGACAAGGGAACTAAAGGAGGCAGCATGGCACAGCAGAAAGTAGGCTGAATTTGTATCAGAGGACCAGAGCTGGAACTCCAGCTCTGTTACTTAGTACCCTGAACAAGTAACTTAACTTCACTGGATCGCAGGTACCTTATGTATAAACTGAGAAGACTGGACAAGATAATAATCTAAGGTCTTTTTCTGCACTAGATGTATGATCCTGCAATCTGGTGAAAATTGGAAATATCAGACTTCTTTCAGAGGAATGAATACCAACCAAGCCACTTTAGAAAGGAGGAAGTTCATCTACATAAGGTAAGGAAATGTCCTTTGTGATTTGAGGGCTAAAACTAAAAGAAAAGCCAATAAAGGTTTACTATAAAATTTTCACCCAGTATTAAAAGGGTTACTGATGTGGATAAAACTTAATGGAACACTCACAAAATAAGAAAAAAAAAATTAAGCTATCTCTACTTCAACATAAAGAGATAGGTCAGTTTTAGTCTTATTTTCTTTCCCCAGACAGGGTAGGACTATCCTTCCTTAATGGCAATATTCTTAAGCAACTACAGTCTAAGTATAATAACAATTTTTTTCCAGCTTTATCATGCCCTTATGAAGAGCCTCTACATTCAGCACAAACAGCCAAGAACTTCCATTTAATAGAAATCTTCTAAATCCAATATACCAATCATGGCATCTCCTACATGGGCAATATCAACTACTTCCCCAATCCCTATTTATTGGCACCTTAATCACTGTATAATGGTACAAGCAACTAAAAACTTAAAGACTTAACCAAAGGCAGACAACAAACTGAACTAAAAGATATTATCCTCTTCTAGGTTTTAAATCAAATTTAAACTAAATCTCTAATTCAAAGAACAAAAGGAAACAAGAATCAAAAATGACTATGTGAAACATACCATCTCCTACACGGAACTAAAACTACTTCTTAAAAACAGTAAGTACGCAACACGGCCAACACCAACTATAAAATTTACTTCCTCCATTGATCAAGACATGACACATCTTTGTCACAAACAATGAAACATCTATGGCACCAAAAGATAAGTGAACATCAAATCATTTTCTCATCTTTTTTTTTAACTAAAATAAACTATAGCTCTCTTAGAGCTACAGAACCACAGACCAGACCATCTCCCAACCCATTTTCACTTGTTATTATTTTAAAGTGCTTTTACAATTATTTTATGAGGTAAGGATGTCAGTTTAAAATTTTTATTAATTTGTTCATTAATAGTCTTTCCCTCAAAACAAAATAATAAATATTGTCCTTTCAAAAATATTGACATTACATTCCATGAACAACTTGAAGAATTCTCAAAGACCGTCAATGATCCTTAAGCTATACTGTAGTTGTATAGCAACAGGACACTATCTGTTAGGCAGATTTTGAAAAACCTTTACAGTAGTCAAATGTTTAGGAAATTGGAATTAAAGTAGTCTATGAAGGAGCTAACTCTGCTCAGCAGCCTGAAAGGAGGAAACCTTCATAGCCTAAGCATGATTATCAAATTCTTTGTGCTCTTAAAGGCAAGTAATTATAGGCATGTGAAAAAAGGGAAGCACTCCCTGAGGTACTCTTCCTTGTATTCCTCCCAAGAGGCACCAGGGCCATTAAAAATTCCAAGATGAAGAGGAAAACAGCCTGGGAACAGCCAGGAGGCAATACAGCAAATTAATACACCAACTGTCCTCAGGGAATGCTGTGATAAAACAGGAAACACTTCTCTCTTTGCAAAATAAAATTATACCACTAATGATAACACAGTCACCACACATACAAAAAACCATTCTAATGATGGGTGTGAAATTCCCAATGCTACTCAGATGCTTTGAATGAAATCTTTCCCCACTACATACAAAATGAGGCAGAAAAAAAGGCAAAGCTCCTTCCTAAGACTAGTTCTCCTAAGTGCCAAGCATGTACCCCAAAAAAATCTCTTCCACTTATACCTGAAGTCCACAGTCTCAATGGCTGATATTAAATTCTGTCTATCTGGCCTCAAGAGGAATTGGAAAGTCCTTCATTGGCTAGAAACCTCCTCCTTAAAAGACAGAGAAAAGGCACATACATTTATTTCAGGAAAGTAAAAGATGGCCTGGAAGGTTCAGTGTTTTATCATTCACATTTTCTAAAGGTTTCACAGAGGCCATGTGTGCTTATCAAATGATTAACAAAGAAGGGACGGTATTTAGGAGTGAAAGAAAAATAGAGATATCATCATCTATATTCACTCTCCTTACCCTTCAGCCAATGCCAAATATGTGAAGCAATATACAATGTTTCTCTACAGTCTAGTGTGCCCATGAGTACAGCCTAGACTTCTTCATGTTCCCAACTCCTATCCACCAGTAGTGAGATATACAAATAAGAAACATAAGCTGCTGTGCAGCACGGCTTTTTAAAGGAAACAAGGAATCCTAATAAAGGCACAGATACTAATTCAGCATTGTATAACCTTACTGGCAGAGCTGGGCTAAGGGTAAAAGCACTCACTCCACTTTGCTTCTGACATGATGCTGAGTCCATCTCAAGGGATTTACACGTGATGAACGCAATAGCTACCTAAATAAAAAAGCCCTGACCAAAACGTCAGGGAACTACATTCACATTGCCTTTTTAAAATGAGGGTTTATATCCAGAGTAAATGCTAAGAGAAAAAGTGGTTTACACTAACTAAAGAGTTTCAATATTTTCTGTACAACTTTTTGTGATATTTTTCCTTTCAAAAGACTTTTCCCAACTCCCCTACTTGATTCTACAGCATATCAAAGGCCTGTGACTGGGGTCACAGCTTCATGTGGTAACAATGACTGTGCCCATGAAGAGTCTTCATCTTTTCAAACATTACACAGGCAACCTTTTGAAAATTATTAAATGCATGGACTTTTTGCCATTAGATCAAACAGTATTTCACTAACTGGCATCTATCAATTAGCTATATAAGGAAGTGCATGTACAATATATACGCAACAAACATGCTTGAAATACACAAGCAGTTTGACTAATAAGCTTCTCAGGTATATCAATTAGCACAGAATTAAGAGATGACCTCAGACCGATTATCTGACTCCACCTCTGTGCAGTGTAAAAAGGGAAGCATGTTTACTTGCTTTCTCACCTAGTTCCTTAAGAGAATCTCTCTCTGGAGAAGCAGTATTAATAATATTCTTTTTGGATGAGGCTTTATTGGCATTGACTAGAAGGAAATTAGAGAAGTCCCTCAAAGAGCTGAGAAATATTACCTGGCAGAACAGTGTGCTGGCAAACATCTTCGGTGGGAAGCATCAGCAAGAACATCCAAAGAATAGAGGGGAGAAAGGGGATTGAACTGAAAGAACAAAAAGGAAGTCATTTCAATAAGACCCACTTGAAAGATACAACCTAAACATGAAAAAATAATCTCACTGTCAGAATACTTTTCTCCACTCTATCTCAACCATTTATGCTATCCCAAAACATTATCACAAAAACTGTTTAGTGAGGTTAAATAATGCTCAACATTATGCCATGTGACTGCAGCATGACTAATCCAGTACCCTCAAAAAGAATGACTATTCTTCTGTTCTGTTAGTCCTCTAAAAACCTTTTAATGTATGGTAATATAGCATTTTCTACAAAAGTACCATTAACTGGCAGTTCTGCCTATGAACTTGGACTCTATTCAAATTCATTCTCAAGCAGACTGGCAAATTATTACTTTTATCCTCCTAACTTAGAGAATCATTTTGATGGATGATAAAAAGTATCTGCAATACCATGTGAAAATGGTACAGCCAGGGAATCAGAAAACCCAGGTTTTAGTCACAACTATGCCACTAACTAGCAATGTGATTTTGGGCAAGTCAGTTAACTTCTTGGCTTTTACAGTGTTTTCTAACATGGAAATGCTACAAAATGCCAGATGTGAAGCTAAGAAGACCTGGATTCAAATCCCTCTTCTGAAACTTACGAGCTGAAAGAAGCAATAAAAAAACAAGACCTGTAGTATCTCCTTCACAAGGTTGTTGCGAGGTTCAAATGAGATATGATACAGAAAGTATTCTGCAACCTTGAGAGTGATATGTGCCAATTACTATTATTATTACCTATCACTTCACAAGGTTATTGGGATAAAAGTTTAAAAGGTTTAGGAAAAGACAGTGCTGTGCAAATGTCAAGTACTTTATGATACACTTAGCATAAAGCAGGCTAATTAATACTTTTAATAACCCAAGATAGCTGTATTCTTGCTTCTTTTGTCCAGGTTTTCAAAATAACTCTTATCATTGCCCCCAAAAAAAGCCCAGAACTAAACACATCTTCTAAAAAGTAGAAATTACTTTCCAGCTTCTAGATATGAATACAATTCTATTATTAGTGTAGCAATTTCACTAACAGATATCCAAATCCAATAGGAGCACATGAAAGTAAGGAAGTCTTATCGATCAATGATCACTTAATTCTCTTCTGTAAGACTAATCATTAGAAGAAAAGAAACCCATGGAACTAAAAGTGGAAATGTTTAAACCCAAGAAAAATCTACATGCAGTTCATTCTATGATATCCCTATGATAGCCAGCTCAAAAAAAAATAAATGACTACCACGAGACATCCTATAAAGAATTAGTGACTAAAAAATAAAGCAACCACCAAAACAATGAACACTGAAAAAGAAATTAGTCACAGCAACCTAAAGCATAATATAATTCGAGAAGAGTCAAATGTCCATGGAACATAGAATATTTAGAATACCAAAGCTAAATGTATGGATAATGACTTCCTTACCTCATGTGAACAGGCAGGAATGTGGGGAAAATCAGAAGTCAACGCTTTGTTCTTTCTAAAGAAAAGGAAACCAAATGAGAAAATAAAGATGTCAGAAGAGTCAACTTACCTGGTTGCGCTCTCTCTTCCCTGTTGACGGTAACCAGAAACTAAAGGGAGGGAAAGAACAAAAGGGGGAAGAAAACAAAATACAAGAAGCGGGGAAAAGATAAAAGAAAACAAAAAGATGAAGGGAAAACAAATTAAGGAAATGAAAAGATGGAGTTGGGGGAGAAAGGGAAAGAAATATTAAACATGTGCAAGCTTCACGTCGGAAACAACTTTTCAAAGGAAAAGCCTCCTAATGAGAGTATCAAGTATGGGGCAACATGATAATGAACCCATTGCCAAGCTATGCAAATAAACTGCTGACTAACAACCTGATTCCCAAGTCAACAAGAGCTAACTACAGATTATAAGTATCTGGGCCTACTGTTACAGATCGGATTGGATAAACGAACACATTCTGTGGAAACCGGCTCTCACCCTTGGCAACGATACCAAAGGATCATTATATTTTGTGGAACAAGATTTACAGGTTATGGCTGTCATGAGAAAGGACAGAACATTCCTCCTACAACAAACAGTTTGTTCAAAACGGAGTTCCTTGAAGGACTTTTATCACCAATAATTAGCACAAAAATTCTTTCTCTATCAAATTCATGAGAGGGGCGGCTAGGTGGCGCAGTGACTAGAGCACCGGTCCTGGAGTCAGAAGGACCTGAGTTCACATCGGACCTCAGACACTGAACACTTACTAGCCCTGTGACCTTGGGCAAGTCACTTAACCCCAATTGCCCTGCCTTTCCCCTGCCAAAAAGCAAAAAAAAAAAATTCTCAAATTCGTGAGATCTCTCCTTCTTAACACTAAGTGCGATTGACCGAGAGCTTCCTCTCCTTTGCAATGCAAGTAGGGGAGGCACTCGATATATATTTACCGAATATTTACAAAGGAGGTGGCAGGTGACGACAATTAGCAGTTCTGTAGATTTTATTAGAAGAGAAAAATAACTACTAAGTTAGGAGTTCAGAGTACAAAAACCTTATGAGCAGCTACCTTTTAATAGTAGATGTGCCTAAAGAGCAAAGCAAGAAGAAAAAGCAGACTAGAAATGAAAAAAACAGCTATAAAAGACATAATGTCATATGGGTCGGTGCTTTAGATAGGACAAATGTCATACAGAACATTTCACTGGATTTCTAAAGCCTATTTTATGACACTAAAATTCTGGTTTCAATGACAAATTTCTGATGGCTATAAAAATTCCCCTTCCTCCCCCTTACATAGAACGGGAAATTCCAGATCTTTCTCTTTTTCAAAGCTTAAATCAACCAACCAGAAACACAACAGATACTTACTCTTTCTGACGTGGGTCACTAATTATGTGGCCTACCCTCTCAGTCCCTAAAGTGCTCACGCTGGTCTCCTAAAAAGACAGAGAAGTTAAATATGTCACTACTACCATGAAGATTGACACACAGAACAAAGCATAATTTTCTGTCAAGAACTCAAACTCACTATATCAGGTTCATCCTTGGTTCATCTATAGTTAAACTCAATGACATTAATCAATAGTTGGGTCCAAAGGTTAACTTGTTTCCAATGGGCCTAATATGCTTACTGTTGGATTGTAAGCTCCATAAAGGTAGGGACTATCATGTGAATCTTTGTATCCCTCCCCAATATTTAGCACAGTCTTAGTATATAGTGAACATTGACTAAATGAGCTGAATGAACTACTAAGGACTCAAAGCCTAAAATTAGTCCACCACATATTGGTATACTACTCCCCAAACCATTTTCTCCTCCCCCTCTTTCCCAAAAAACAGAAACTGCTACTGTTTTTTACAAAATGATCAGTCCTTAGCCTAAGCTTTAGGCATCACAAGTCTCAGAATGTAAATGAGCACAGAAGCATCATCATTGGAATACAGCAAAATGACAGGAAGAACTCACCCTTCACTCAACATGAACATCTATTATAGTATCTGTGAAGGCAAATGGACTACGTTGTGTGCACATACTAATATATAACAGGAATAAGAGTTGCACAAATATGTATAAATGTTAAGGCTGGGTAAGCCCGAGTCAAGTGTGCACAAAAGTCAAGAAATATATAAGCCTGTTGTGTGCACACGGTTTCTGGGCAAGTATTTTGCGTGTTCATCTATGTGGTGAATTAATTTAAGCATTAAGCTACACATCGTAGCATAACAATTTGCTATAGAAAATTAATTTGAGGTCAGGTTCTGGGCGGGAATGGAACTAAATGAAAAGGTTTTGCACCCTGTATTCTTCATCTCTTATGGCCATGCCTCCTGGTCACAGACACACATGAGGTAGGGGGGCCACAGGGAGGGATGGGTGAAAAATGGGCTATTTGTTACAGCAGAAAAATTATTAACTTAAAGTGCCGTAATGTTTAAATTTACAGTTTATTACTGTGTAAATTACAAGCCGTACTGTCAGTAATTAGCAGCTCGCTGGCAGGGAGCTGTGAATGAAACTCATTATTTATGATTACAATTTAGAAAAAGAGAAGAGAGGGACAGGAGATGAGGAAGTAGGGGGAGGTGGGTAGAACAGTGACCTCCACTGTAAATGACAAATACCCCTTTAAGGTGATGAAGAGGAATTTAACAAGTAAATATTATCCTATTCATTTGAAATCATTAGAGATATTTCCAATAGACTCTTGTTCTCTCCTAGCTAAAAAAAAACCCTGATTTACTCCATACCAGCTAAAGGTTCTTATTTTACAATATCTAAAACGAACTTGGATAGGTGGAGAAGAAACTATTAGCTATCAAATCTAGTGGACAGAGAGGGGGAAAAGTGAAAGAGCCCTCCCCCTTCCGCTTCCCCACTACATACTCTTACTATGTTCTCCAACTAATACTTCCAATATAGCAAAAGAGATGTGGGACATCTTAATGTACACAAAATGAGCTTCAGGAGTAGATATTTTTCCAACAAATGAGTCCAGACAATGTACTGTAGTAGAAAAAGTGCCAAACTTAAGAGATAGAAGACACCTCTCTAGTTCTCAGATTCCTGATCTAAAATGAGGAAGCTAGGCTAGATGACCTCTACATGGGGGCAGGAGTATGACTACAAAAAGTGAAATCCCCATCTCTACAGAAATTGTTTTTAAGTTGATATTTTGTTCATTTAAACTTCAGAAATAAATACATTCTCAATTACCTTCTTCATATTCCTGCCTCTAACTCTCCTTCTAACCCTCTCTGGACAAGCAGAGCTCCTATTCTTCAGGTCCTCATTATGTATCTCACAAAAAGTAACAGACTGAATATTGCCTATGTCCTAAATGTCCCTAAATAGTCCTGAAGTCTCATTCAGCAGCAGTTATTATTCTCGATGGTCTCTGACATATATTGGGATGAAAGGTCAAAACTACAATGAACAAAGAAATCTTCACAAATTTAGACAAAGTCATGATAATGGATAGAAAGAGATCTCAGAGCAAAAAGACTTTAAGTGCATAGTTAATACAATAGTAAGCTAAAGTACAGAACATAAGAAAAGAGCAGGTCTGGACTACAAAATCATTCACAACAAATCCTCTGTTGGTCAATATTTTCTCTACCTGAAGCAGAGGACAGAATTAAGTTTAAACAAGAATAGGCAAGGGGAGAAGGGGAAGTTTGGCTCAGCAACTGGGGCTAGAAGCTCTGTGGCCTTCCATTCATTCCCAAGTGAACTGAGTTTTCTTATATGATCTAAGAGAAATAATACAAGTATGCTAAATTAGCTATGGGAAATACTGTTAACTTACAGCAACACTTTTGATTATGGTAAGTACAGATACTCAACAGGTAACATTATTACTACTCTATTTAGGCCAACAAATACGTTGAGGGGCTTCACCTTTCCAACAAGCCTTCTTCGTCCTTTTCTGAGGCATCGGGCAGCAGCTCCAGGGAGTCGATTCAAGCGTGCATGGAACCCTGGAAATAAAGAGGAAAGACCTCACCATTCAATTTCAATTAAGCAAGTATTTATCAATCAAGTACTATGTTCAAGGCATCATAGTAGGTGCTGGTAATTTTAAAAACAATAAGCCGATGAAACCATCTCTATCCCAAAGGAGCTTATAGTCTCAGTATTCAATAAAGCCAGCTACTTATTGAAGATATTTGCTACCTTGAAGGTTTTACCAACAAAACTCTACTAATTTTGCCATGAAAATTAGACTAACATAACTCATTTCCCAAACTTTAGCTGTCCTAAAACTCTTAAGTCCTCAATTCCCATGATTTTAAACATGCAAGGAGAATCTATGATGTCATCAGAATGAGGAACTACCTTCACCAATGAAGATTACAACCCATGGATATAAGTAAGTCTTGGCTTATTATTATTATATTTATATGACTGATCAAGGAATTTGCATTTAGAGGTTAAGTGACTTAGGCCACATACCTAATATGTGTCAGAGGTGGGATTTGACCCCAAGTTTCCCGTTTCCAAACCCAACACTTTATCCTTCGTGCCATGTTTCTTCTACAATTAAACTGTTTCATTTTTAAATAAGCAGTCATTCACAAACATTTATTAAGTACCTACAAAGCGCCAAGTAGTGACCCGTTACACCCTTGGGTCATGGTGGGAGGGGAATACAAAAAATGAAACAATCCTCATTCTCAAAGAGCTTACATTTTAACGGGATGAGAGAGAATGAACATAAACAGAATAAATGCAAAATATTTTGAAGAGGAGGATGGGGTTTGGGATAGGAGTTAGGAAAGGCTTCACAGAACATGATACCTGCATCTTGGACGAAACAAGGTATTCTATAAGGCAAAAGTAAGAAAAGTACACTTTAGCCATGGAGAAGGCTGTGTGTGTGAAAAAGAGACAGTCAGTTTGGCTAGATTATTGAGTATGGGACAGGGAGTACTATATAAAAAAGTTGGAAAGATAGTTTACAGTCAACTTGTAAAGAGTTTTAAAAGCTAAAGAGAGGAGTTTATGCACTATCTGAGAGGCAATAAAAAGCCACTGAAGTTTATTGAGCATGGGAGGGCCGTAGGAAATCTTAAGGAAAACTGATTTGGCAGTTATGTGCAAAGATGAACTAGTTTTGGGAAAAAGCCTTGAGGCAAAGAGACCAATTTAAGAAGTCACTGCAATAAATTAGGAACGAAATAAGGAAGGCATGAACTAATATGGTAGCTATGTGAACAGAAAAGGGTTCAGATGCCAGAGATGTTGCAGAGGTAGAAATGGCAAAATTTAGCAACTAGATATGTGATTTGAGTGAGGAGGACAAGGAGAACACCAAGGTTACAAGCTTCAGAACCGGAAAGATGGTCATGACTTCAACAGAAATAGAGAAGTTTGGGAGAGAAGTAGGTTTATGGAGGAAAAAAATAATGAATTCTGCTTTGAATATTGTTAGATTGAGGTACTTCCAGGACATCCAATTTGAAATGTCCAATACAGCTAGGGATACGAGACTGAAGTTCAGGGGTCTGATAACTCAAAAATATATTAAGGTAGACCTCAAATCAGGCTGCAACACTGATGTTGGTCTTTACCAAAAACTCAATTTCTATTATAACCAAAGAAGTAGAAGGCTACTCTTTTGAAATCAGTAGCAAATTTTCCCTTAAAAAAAATTAAACACATACTAAAACTTATAAATTCAAATGAGTTGTCCTCTTCAAAGTCATAATGTAAAGTCAAAATATTTTTATTCCAGAGGTGCTACCACTGCTCATAACAATTCTGAAACTGACTTTAGAACCATGGAATGTTCTTTCAAATATTCTCAATGGTGAAAAAATCTTCATTCTTTGGTGGTGGATCTGGTGACTATAAAATTAAGACTGACTTCTTCAATGATTCTGAAGGCAATGCCAAACAAGTAATTCTGAAACTATTTTGAGTAATGGCAGTTATCACCAGAATAAGTGTATAGTTTTTCAAAGTGTCTATTCTAAAGAATACAATGTATGAGTTCTGAAATATATTAAAATATTGGTAAGTCATACCTCATACACAGCTATTCTTTTACATGTAAAACTGACTGAACTAAGGATCTTGAACAGTTCCTGAAGAAGAGAGGGAAGAAAAAATAAAGAGAGAAGATGGAATAAGCATTTATTAAGTACCTACTACATACCAGGCACTGTGCTAAAAGTTTTACAAATAATATACCTCAAACTCTCACCATATTAAACTACTCTATAGTAAAACATTAAGACAAAGTAGTAGTGAACACAAATCAGGAGCTTCACAAAAATTGATTGATTCATTACTGAGAATCTGAGTTACAGAATTCTAGAGCTGCAGGGAGTCTCAGATCATCTATTCCAACCTCCTTACTTGGTAGATGAGGAAACTGAGGCTGAGAAAGGCTAAATAAATTGCCTGAGGCCACCTACCTCATCAGAAGCAAAGAAAAAAAAGGGGGAGAGCGGTGGAATCCTAGAAGCCAGGTCTCAAATCCCAGTTCAATGTCCATTCCACTGCTTCACAAATGATAAGGAAGT
The DNA here is from genome assembly GCA_028627135.1 of Pseudochirops cupreus. Lineage (NCBI taxonomy): Eukaryota > Metazoa > Chordata > Mammalia > Diprotodontia > Pseudocheiridae > Pseudochirops > Pseudochirops cupreus. The sequence goes on from CM053582.1 coordinate 436,117,391, forward strand.
AGAATGGCATAATGGAAAGAGCCCTGGACTGCCAATTTAAAACCTAATTCCTAGTAAAACTGGAAACTGTTCATTTATAGGTCCTTGGACAAAATCCTCAACCTTTCTGAACCTATTTCTTCAATTCAGGAAACATTCCTTAAGTACCTATACCATCAATACAGTACCACACAAAAAGGCGAACCCTGGGGCCAGAAAGACCTGGGTATAAGTCCTATCTCTAACACACATGAGCTGTGTGACTGTAGATAAGTCTCTCAGGGCCCCTCTCACCTCTGCCAGACTGTAAGATACAAATGAGTATCTGATTTGCATTGGTAAAGTAGATTTCCACAAAGGAAGTTCTTCACACTGATGAACTCACTGGTCTAGAACAGCAACAAAAAGGTACAAGTCTCAAGATTAACCACAAGCAAGGACTATGCCATTTTCATATCTCACACAGTCCCTGGCACAAAGCAGGCACTTACTTAATAAATGCTTATTGATCAAATAATTGAGAGGTACAAAGACAAAACACAACATGGTAACTATCTGTCTCTGTCTTTATCTCTCTCTCCCCCACATCCAGCAGTCCAGAGAGTTCATCAGTTTGAGAGTTCCAGGCACAACTGAGGGAACAAAGACCCATACTCTAAACAAACATGGATATAGAAAGGCAGTCACTTGAGAAGGAAGTAGTTCCAAAGAATGGAAGCCGTGACAACAGAAAAGAGATTGAGTTATAGACTGCAGACAGAGCTAACCCTGGCAATTGAGAGTTAAGCTACAGAAAAGAGCAAAAGCTGGGAACTCAGTTAAACAATATGCTAAGCAGAGTTGTTATATCTAAGAGGAGCTACCACAAGGTAAGAAAGGGCTCCCAGCAACTACATTACTGCTACCAGCAGTTATGAGCTGCCTTTGCCACATGTGTCTCCTATACATGTGCCTCACAACGACTGAACTGAACTATAAGGTTGAGCACACTCTTTCCTCAAATGCCGCATATATTTTTAGGATAGTATACTCCATGTTTATAGGAAAAATGTTTTGTAGTTATTGCTGGTAACATATTAGCCTTTGCTAAGAGTCTAACAGATGGTTACCAATGGGATGCACACACTGGTGGGGGCTCACGAGTTATATAACTTTATAATATATAATTTATATAACATTATAAAACATGACTGTGTGTGCGTGTGCATGCGCGTGCGTGTGCGTGTGCGTGTGCGTGTGTGTAAAATATAAACACTTTAGTGTTAAGAATGGATAACCAGACAGTCTCAATCCTATGGGAATAGAACCCAGAAGTTCTAGAAAAAGTTGTGGGAATGCTACACTGATACACATATTTGTTGTATCCCCAAGATAAGAATTATCTTATTCTTAGTATTTGTATCCCCAGTGTCTAGCACAGTGTTTGGAACATAAGCACATAAATGCTTGTCTACTGATTTCTAGAGGCAGAAAGAATACTTACAGGGTTAAGATATGACTTCTGGCTAAGATAATTGCCCACTGGAGGCAAGCAGACCCATTTCAACATCCCTGACTCAAGTAAAACTCTAAAAGATAGCACCAGATCAAAGAATAATAAAAAAATACATTGTGATGCTACAGTGACAGTCAAGAAGACAGGAGGGAGAAATATATTCAAAAATAAACGTGATATAAAAACAAGGGGTAATAAAACAAAAAAGACAAATTTAATAATCCAAGTAAGAGATGATGAGAGCCTGACTTACGGTTATAGTATTGTGAGTGGGGAACATGGGAGGGATGAAATGGATTTTGTGGCAGCAGAATTAACAAAATCTGGCAAGTGATTCGATATGACGAGGTATGGGAGAATAAAAAGTCAGAACAACTTCAAAGTGACTGGAAGAATGGCAGTGCCCTTAGCAGAAATAGCAAAGTTGTAATGAGGGGCAGGTTTAGGGGAAAAGATAAATGAGTTTTTGTTTTGAACATAACAGTGACCAGATATCCTGATGGAGATCTCCAGCAGGCAGCTGGTGTTAAGGAACTGGAGTTCAGGAAGTTTAAAACTAAGAAAAGAGATTTTGTAATCCTTTGCTTACAGGTAGTGATTAAGGCTTTGGAAGCAGACAATTATGGTCATCGAGAGCAACACCCATGCTAATGGCGTAAATATACACCCATTCAGCAAAGCACGAAGAAATCAACAAACAAAAGAATCAGGAGATAAAAGCATCACGGAAGAGTGTAGGAAGAGAGGGTGGTCAATGTGCTGAATGCTACCGAAAGATAAGTAGCGTGTAAACTGAAAAAAAAGTTATTAGATTTAGCAGTTAACAGACCGTTAGTCACCTCAGAAAAGTTTTGTCTAAGTACTGAGGCTAGAAAGGAAAACTACAAGAGATTAAGAAGTGAGTAGGAAGTAAGGAATTTGGGTCAATAAGTGAAGACAACAACTTCTCCCAAAGACAACTTCTCCTAGAATTTCATTATGAAAGGAAAGAGCTAGCTATGAGGACAGTTTCAAGGGGATGGCACAGTCAATACATCAATATTTGAATGTATCTAAGAGTCTCAATTTCAATTCTTCAGATACTGAAGCATTCCATGCTTTTCAGTCATGCAATGCCAATGGAAGAATACTAGAGTAAAAAAGATGAGCTTTTGTTTTTTACACTATTAAATACTGGCACTATTAAAATACGTCTGTAATTTCCCAAAGGCAATCTGAACTGCTTTCATGCCCCTCTTCAATTCTGAACCCAATCTTGGCACAGAAAAGAACCTACCTTTTCCTCAGAGATCAGAGCAAAGGAAGAGAGAATGAAAACAACGTAGAAGGGTTTTGTGGTGTGAAATAGAAGACAAGAAGTTGCTGACAGTAGACAGTCTCTATTTTTTTAATTAAAGTAGGACAACCGGTCCTTTGCTTAGGGGAAGTGGGAGGGGAATGGCATAAAGGGCATAAGGACAGAAGTTTTGGAATAGCTTACTATAGAGTGTAAGTCAAATAAATGAAAATAAAAATACTTCTCTTGGGCTACAAGGATCCAGCTGAAAGTAAATAACAAATTTGCAGAAGATACTGGGATATTAATTAGCACATAAGTATAAAGAGACAAGATGGATTTGAGGGAGTTTGTGGGGAGAGGAGTTCAACCAAGAGTAAGAGTTTGGCAATTTGTGAATGGCAATAGTTCCAAATGATTCAGAGGTTTCCAGGATATAAGGCAGTACAGAGCTGAAGTATTCAACCATAAGACTAAGAATGTGAAGGAAAAGAAAATTAAGATAAGAGCAGGGGTGATGTACTGAATGAATATGAAAGGATGGAGAGGGGCAATAGCAATAAAAATTGCAATAAGAATAAAGAATCGAATAAATTAAAGGGTTGAACTAGACAGTCTTTAAGGTCTTTATCAGCTTTAACATTCTATAATTTTATGATACCATAAACTAAAAATGGGAATAAAAGTTATTCAAAGAAATACATTTTATCAACTCTTAATAACAAGTCATTATTCTAAAACCATTTCTTATTAAAATCTGTTCTCATCAAGTCCAAAGAGCCAACATTTCAGCATCCTCCAGGGTAACAAACCTTTAGCTTCAATATGGCTCAGCAAGTAGGCAATGAGACAAGGTTATTGACCTGCAGCATCCTAACAGGAATGCTACTGGCAGTACTGGACTGATGGAACTCTTCTCAACTTACCATATACCCCACCACACTCTACTTTATCTCAGTCTTACAGATGAGGAAATTGAAGCCTAGAGAGATGGTGAGCCAGCTCTGAAGTCTCCAGTAACCCAGGTGGGTTTCAAGATCTCTAGCCCTGGTCCCATCCCAGTCTAAACTCATAATCATATAGTTGTCTGGAGGAATCCCAAGAATCCCAAGAGGATTTCTATTATGTATAGCTTGCTTTTAAAAGTATGTAATAAATTCAATATGTTACATTAAAACCTAACCTTGTTTGTCTATGTTTCCCTGGTGGAGGCCCTCATCACTTCGTAACTAGCCTATTTGAACAGCCTTCTCAAACATTCATCAATAGGAAGATAGGAATTTATGTATACTTCAACTATGGAACAATCATCCATTCTACAGCTAATCAGATGTGTGGTCAAATAATTAAATTATCATTAACCTTGTCTCCGCAAACACACTGGAGACTCACCTCTTTGAGCTGGACGAGAGGGCAAAAGGAATGTGGAATCTGAAAGTTTGTCTAGTCCTGCATCCATTCTCTCTACTTCAGATCGATGATCAGGTGTCCACTTGGGGAGAAGATTGGGGACAGTGAATCCTGAGACACATTCACCTTCATAAAACCAATCACTCTGTTCATCATCCCCTGAAACAGGTAAGCCAAGTTATCAACACTTAAGTCTTATTAGGAGACCAAAATGAACAAAATTTCAGGATACCACATTTTAAGTAACCCTTTTAAACTGACACAGTCTCCCTTCTCAATTAATATCACCATTAAAAAACACAATTATCTATATGCTCACATATATATCAAATTGCGTTATATGGTACTATCTACGTCACACTGTAAACAAGAGGCTTTATAAACCTTTCAGAGATAAGAAGTGGACGTTATAATTATCGGAGGACTTTTAAATTGGTTATTCTGTACTATATCTAGTAAAGGGGAAAGGCTACTTGAAGGTTCTAATCCAGTGGTTCTCAACCTTCCTAATGCCGCAACCCTTTAATACAGTTCCTCATGTTGTGGTGACCCCCAACGATAAAATTATTTTTGTTGCTACTTCATAACTGTAATTTTGCTACTGTTACGAATCTATCTGATATGCAGGATGTATTTTCATTGTTACAAATTGAACATAACCCACAGGTTGAGAACTGCTGTTCTAATCCATAAACTGTCTTAAAACCCAAATTCCGTTGTTTCTGGAATGCATTCTATATATTCAAACTTTACATTGTATAAAGAATATATGTTGTATATATATTATATAATGTATAAAGAATATATATATTCACATCTTCCTCCCCAATCGTTCACTAATGAGAGGGAGATACGCAATTTAGCACTGGCTCAATAGGCTACCCCTAAGAAATTAAGAGGAAAAAGTGAACTTTAGAATTGGAAGGGATCTTCATGATTATGTAATCCAATCTACTTGAAGAAACTGAGGCCCAGAGAAATTATGTTCTTTGTTCAAGGTCATCTACGTAACCAATTATTAATGATCAGGCCAAGGCTGAAATCCCATCTCCTAACTCTCAGTTTAAGGTGTCTTCCAGCTACAGGGAAAACAAAATGTGCTCTGTTGTTGAGAAAACTTCTGCCTGCCAAAACAGAAATGTGATAAACTCCCTCATTCATCTTCTCAAAACAACAGAATTAAGAAACGATGGGCAGGGCAACAAAGCACTCCACCTCTTACTCGAGTAACAATGTAAGGGTTAATGGACACATTAATCATGCTGTGAATTGCATCCTAGGAGAGCTACTTTGAACCTGCCAGTCATCTGAATTTAAACACAGGATGGTGACAAATGTTAAATCATTTTGGAGGTCAACAAAAAACAAAGTTTATGCAACTAACAAAACTGTATCTTAGTAAATGCTCTGCACCCAATGATATTCCTATGAAAGCAAGTCTGCCCATTGTCCCCTCAATAAAGGCATATCAATAACTGCCAAGAAAACTAGAAAGTAGTAGAATTAAAAATGATTTAGGAAGATGTTTTATCTTACATATGTTCCATTATACCTTCTAGCTCTTATACAAAGAAAATTCTATGCAGATAAATATTTTCCTATGAGAAATGCTAAACACTACTCTGAAATGGGAAGTGCTAGTTCCTAAGCATTTACATAAGACTTTAAAAAAAAATTCAATATAGCTTCACTGGGCTACAAGAGATCTTGACAAGTCACCCAGATTATATCCCTAACTCTACCCAGGACTATACCTATATCACCATTAAAAGATGACTATCTTTCTATTTGAAAAAAAAAAAAAGAGAGAAAGTAAAAGAAGACCACCAAGAAAAAAATTCATTATATCCCTTGGCAGCTCAATATTTAATCCTCATTTTCATAAAGGTATTCCTAAACTTAATCCTTTATATTTCAGTGATACCCCTGTATAAAAATAATGCTTCATAAACTTAAAAAAATTTTTACTAGCTAATTCCATTGTTTGTCCTTAAGTAAATCAAAATAAGGGATCAAACATTAGTACTTTTGGGCAGTATATGCAAACAGCTTTCTGTTCATGTAAAGAGGACCATGGTTAGAATTACCATACTTGACCAGGACTGAGTCAAGTACTGAGACCCAACAAGCCTGCCTAGAGAGAAGGTCCCCAAACCAAACTAGGCCACCCATAACTAATTTATCATTCCTTACAGTATTCAAAGTGGCATTCATAGTAATCTACATAGCATTAAGTGGTCCTGGACAAATAGAAAGGTAAGAATACTATCTCAGATTTTAATAGATCCCTGACAGCTCTGAGATGTGGGTGGGATAGTCCTACACTTTTCAGGCATAGCAGAATCCTTTCAGCCTTTAGTGGGGTCTGATAGAGCGTGACTTGGAAATACAGTTATTAACATTGTGCCATTAACTCTCTACAAAGAATTCTAGAATGTTAGAACTAGTTAAAAAAAATCTAATCAAAGTTCATTAAATAAAGAACTGCAACTCAGATAAGGAGAACCAACATTTCTAGACCATGGGACAAACCTATGAAACGAAAAATACACCTTTTTAGGCAGTAAAAGCAAAAACTTGTATTATTAATATATTAAACTTGTTTGCAGTGTTTCATGTTATGAATTACATGTTTGTAGAACAGCATGAAGATTTTTTCCACAATAAGCAACACTCAAAATTTTGACCTTTTTCAGAAATAAAAATATATACAGGCAATTAAATTTTTCCTATACAAGAGTAAAAAAGTTTTATATATCACACAATTACAAAATATGGACATATTTGTTGACTCAGGAAAAATAAGAGCTGCTATTATTCAAACACACTATGTAAGTGCCACATTCAAAAACAGTCACTCTTACAATTACCAGACTTCTCTCATAAATACTGAGCACAGCCTCAGGGCTCTGAGATCAAGATTACCTTGTCGACCTTCATCATTGGTGAAGAGACCTGTGTCACTGCTACTACATACACTGCTGGTTTCACTGCAAAAAGAATAAAACAAAGACTATACATTAGCTCCAGTCATACAATATTTTAGACATCTCAAATTAAGTTTAAAAATCTCAAAATTTCATTGCATTCACATACCCTATGAATAATTAAGAAATGAAAAATGTCCAGAAGTTCTGGATGGTAAATTTTCATGTCCCAACCAGAAAAGAATTCTTGGCTTTATAACTTCTGGAAATTTTTCATGTCTTGTACATGGAGTATGTGAATGTAATGAAATCTTTGGACTTGAAAACACTCTTTGATGAAGTAAAATTGCTTAATTAGTTTAGGGCATTATTCACATATATGTAGTTTCCCCATAAAGAGACATTTGCTACAACAAAAATAATTTATAAAGTGACAAATCAAGGTACTTAGATTTAACTTTAATTTCTAAAATTTTTTTTACCTTGTTAAATGCTAATAAACCTAGCATATCTTACTTTGTGCTACTATATAAGAGCAGACAAAAATCCAAGAAACAGAATAAACCATCAACACCAAAATACACCAAAAAAGTTATGACACTTTCTGAACTTTGTGCCCCCAAAGTCAAGAAAGTATTAAAAGCACTCATTTTCAGAAAGAAGCTAGGTGAGGTAGAAGAAAAAAAGATACTGCCACCACCACTATCGAACTCGCTTAATTCAAGCTGACATTTCTAATCAGTCTCATTTTCTGAAACATCACCATTAGCAGTTTCTGTTGCTTCTGATGATTTAATTTTTTTATCATGATTTGTGTTTTTTTCTCATAGCTTCACAGATTTCTGAAATGAAGATTTTCCTAGACCAATTTCTCTCATATGCTGCACATGGAAGAACCTGAGGATGGCAAAAAGCAATAACAGTTATATATTGTCAAATAAAGACCTTGCAACCCATTATGAAAGAGATATATCTGGTAAAATTGCATTCTTTATGCAATGCCCAAAGTTCAGAGACATTAGATGGCACAGTGGCTAATAATAAAGATAATGATAATAATAATAATAATAATAATCATGGTTTACAGTTATATAGCGCTTACTAAGTGCCAACTACTATGATAAGCACTTTACAACTGTGCTGGACTTGGAGTCAAGAAGACATTAATCAAATCCTGCCTCAGATACATAACTGCAACCCTGGGCAAGTTACAAATCCTATGCCTGTTTCCTCAACTGTAAAATGAGAGAATTAGCCTTCATGTCCTCTAAGGTCACTTCCAATTCTAAATCTGTGATCCCATGATTATATTCTGCAACATTTAAATACATCTTCTTTGCCCAGGGAAAGAGCACTGGTTCTGGAATAAGGAGGCCTAGGTTTGGTTCCTGCCTTGGGTGCTTCCCTTTTGTGAGACATCAGGTACACCAGTCAACCTCCCTGAACCTTTTATCTCATTTATAAAAGGAGGATTCTGGACTCTATGATCCTCTGGCCCTAAATCTACTCTGTTTTGTAATCCAGTCAAATACAATAGTAATGCTAACAGAAATCTGTCTGCCTTTGAATCTTGGATATTTGCAGCAAGATGAACAGACAAATTCTTAATAAATTATTTCATCTTCTTATATTCTCCACTTATAAATGTAAACAGTTTCCTTTTTTCATTTTTTATATAAAACCACAAATTTCAATTTTGTACTGCTTGTTTTTTATTACAATATGAAATAAATTCAACACATTAGTTCCAATTATTCTGTTCTTCGGTCTCCCCCCTTGAGCTTCTTTCTGTTCTCAGTTATGCATTTTTAATGCTTCATCAAAACTTTTCTGTAGCAGTGCCACGAGTCCTCTCTTCACCACAATTTCCCCTATGCCAAAAAAAACTCTCTCCATTATAAATGACAATAAGCATAAACATGGTCAAGTCAAACAAATCCACCTATTGGCCTTGTCTGAAAATATACACCTCATTCTACACCTTTAGTCCATCATACTATGTCAAGAGCTGGGAAGCATGCTCTATCGTCTTCTAGAGCCATAGTCAGTCATTGCACAGATCAGAACGTTTGTCTTTCAAAACTGTTTTTCTTTATAATATTCCAATTATTCTATTATTTGTTCTGATTTGCTCTATTTTGCATCAATTCACATAAGTCTTTGAAGGTTTCTCTTAACCTATCCTTTTTGTTATTTCTTATGGTACAACAGAATTACAACACATTCATATACTATAATTTATTAAGCTGTCCCCAATTGATGCCCCTCCCCCTTAGTTTCCAGTTCTTTTCTATATTACAAAAAGAACTTATAGGAATATTGTTATACATATGTTTCCTTTTCCCTCCTTCTTTATCTTTCTGAGGTATATGCCTAATTAGTATTAATGAGTCAAAGGATATGCAGGTTAGAGACTTTGGTTGTGCAGTTTCTTTCCAAAATGGTTGGAGCAATTCACAACTCCACCAACAATGCATTACTGTGCCTATTCTCCCAAAACCCTTCAACAGTTATCATTTTCCCTTTGGGATTGACCACCTTTTGGTGCATCTTTTCCTAAATGGTTACTGATAGTAATGCTTTTCTTCTTTTAAGAACTGCCTGTCTTAAAATGAACCCACAAAAATCATTAGGCAGGCTAATGATTTTTGTGGATTTTCTATCCTGCTATCCTGACTGATGTTTTTGCTTTAACTAATTTTAATTGATTATCTACAGTTTTCAAAATAGATCATCACATTATCAGTAAACAGCACTTACCTTACTTCCCCTTTGCTTACCTTATTGCCTCAATTTCTTTTTTTTCCTTGTCTTATTGCTCACATTTCAAGAACTATATCAAATATTTGTGATGACAGATATCCTTGCTTTGTCCCTGACCTTACTGGAAAAGTATCATTTCTCCATTACAAAGAACATGGGCTAGGCAAGTAATACAAAGGTCAAAGTAATTTTAAAATTTCCTGCCTACATCTATTTTCCGTTACTAAAACTATCATTCCCAAGAATAAAATGGTATTGTGATAACTTGGTCTGTTTTTTCTCTAATCATCTAGCGTCATCTTGCCTCTCCACAAAGCTGTTGAAAATGTTCATATGCAGCTAATTATGAAGTAACTTAAAGAGATTAAATGGCACCCCCTTTCCCTCTGTGCAACAGCAGAGGAGCTTCTGGATCACAACTGGAAAGCGCTATTTTCTTCAGTGATGGACCTCATATGAAAAACATTTTTGCGTGTAACTTTGTTTTCTTTTTACATCTGAAAGACATTTCTTATATGCAAGGATGTCTTTAATTAGCAGTAGCATTTGGAAGTTCATGTTCAAAAAATTCATATTTGAAAAAATTCCTATTTTCTTCTTCAAAAAAACTTCCAGTTTATTATATAACTTGCAGATAAGTGGCCAAAGGATATGAATATGAACAAAGATGTCAACAGAAGATTGGAAAACTATAAATGGCATTAAATCATGCTTCAAAATCACTAATAGTAAAAGAAATCCAAATTAAAACAACTTCGAGATTTCACTTCACTCCACGCAAATGGCAAAGATGAAAAATGAGGAATCAAGTCAATGATAAAAGAGATCGCGGTAAGACAGGCAACAATGATGCAATTACTTGGTGAAGCTGTGTAGTAAGTAGTTCAACCATTCTAGATGTCAATTTGGAATTCTGCAAGAAAAGTAACTAAACTGTCCTTATCTTTTCAGTACTATCCTACTGTCTATATACCCCCAAGGAAATCAATAATAGCAAGAAAAAAATGCAAAATATAAAGAAAATTTTCAGTTGAATAAAAGCCTAACCATTTAATTTTGAAAACGTGTGTATATCTTATCCTGGAAGATGTCTGACTGCCAACTATAGAACGTGTTGGATCCCCAGGGGTTAATCCCACAATAACTTGCCAAGACCAAACACAGCAACAAAAGCAGCTACACTAGAGCATCTCATAAGGTACTTTGTTCTTGAATGAGTTCAAAAGAAAAAATAAGCAACAAAGAACCTAAGTAGGAAACTTCCAAACTAGTACTGACAATAATCAACCATTCAATATAATCAACATCACATTCCTCTGTGTAGCTAAATTAACATTTAAATTTTTCATACTTCCCAAGCAGGCAAGAAATGAAAATGCATTAAGTTGGAGTAGACAGGATCCTTGGTATATACCTAAAAATCAAAATAAAATAGACCCAGCTCTTACTGCAGCTTACTTATCTTATCTCCCATTCCAGGAATACGTAAGGAAAGAGGCAATATGGTATAACAAAGCATTAGACTCGGATTAAAGAAGACCTAGATTCAAATCCTACCTCAAGATCTTAGGTTTACTTATCTTCTCTGGGCCTGCTTCATCATCTGTAAAAAAAGATTGACTTTAAAGTCTCTTTCAGTTCCAAATCTATGATCTATGAAACTTCTGGCCTAAAGTTTTAACTCTCTTGGACAACAGTAAACTACCTTGGTAAGTATCCTGAGCTGGTACCCTGTTCCTTCCCAGAGAAAAGTAAATAGAGAGCCAACAGACTTCATGAAAACAAGTTCTACTTTGAATGAACAAAGTTCCCTTTAGCCTTTGGTATGTGGACTTTTGTTTAAGCACTGGGGGGAGGGGAAAGAGATTAAAAAACTATTCTTTTAATGCCATCCTCTTATACTAAATAACCTCCATATTATTTCCTAAAGTACACTTGAAATACATTCACAGTGCGCTTTTAGAGTTTGCTCCAGAGTACCCAATGACTTTCCTCTGAACCCAATACAAAGACTTGATTTTAATCCATTCAGTATTTCTTCAGAGTATAGAATATTCAAATCAAGCTTTAAAAAGAAAAGTTTCAGAAATAGCAGATAGAAGCAATTTCACCATTTCTGCATTGGCAATGGAATTTGGAGATGCCCCTGTATTGGCTTGGTTTTTGGGTTGAGTGTTAAAACCCAGAGCTTGTGAATCCCACTTGTGGGATGGACTTGTTGACGTGAAGAGAGAGGGCTGAACTGGGAGGAGCCGTGAATTAGGAGAGAGGCCCAAGCCTAGAGAAGGCCAAAAGGACTTTGGGAGAGCAGCATCCAGTATCGTGGAGCCTGAGTTGCTGAGAGAAAGACTGCTGAGAGCCCATTGGAACTGCCCAGGACTTTTGAGAACTGCCACCTGGAACTGCCAAGGACTGAGGAGGCATGGCTGTGATGCTGGTATTTTGTCTGTCTGTTTGGATGTTGTTTTGCCAGATTCACCTGCTGGTGAAGGACAGTGCTGCTGTTGTAGAGGTCCTGGAACCTGGCTGTTGGTTCAGAAGCCCTGAAGGAGGACTTTCCTGTTGTATGTTTACAGAAAT
>CM053582.1:436130320-436161713 GCA_028627135.1 Pseudochirops cupreus
GAATATTATAATGTTTTGAATGTTTGTCTTGATTTGTAATGGAATAAACAGAGTGTTCACTCTATTTTGTAATCTGAACTCTAAAAGCTGTTCACAGTAGCATTCCTTTGGGAATCTGCTGGTGCATGGCATTACAGCTAGGTAGCACAGTGAATAGAGTGCCAGGCCTAGAATTAGGAAGAGTCATCTTCCTGAGTTCAAATCTGGCCTCAGATCCTTACTAGCTGGGTGACCCTAAGCAAGTCACTTAATCCTGTTTGCCTCAGTTTCCTCATCTGTAAAGTGAACTGGAGAAGTAAATGCCAAACCACTCCTATATCTTTGCCAAAAAAAACCCCCAAGATGGAGTCATGAAGAATCAGATATGACTGAAAACAACCCAACAACAACAACAAAGTAAACCTTGGAAAGACCAAGTGATTTATCTAGCCTGGTTAAAGAGTCAGGAGTAGAATGCAAAACTTTTTATGTCTATACTGAAATGATTCTGTCCTTCCTGAGGAGTCTCTCTAGCTCTGCATGTTTAACAAATGCTAGCATTGCCAGAGTGATGGAGGACACCTCTAGGGGTGCCCGCTTTTACTTCTCACCAGCTCAGACCTGCAGATCCAATGAAATGTTTAACAAGCATCCTCAAAAAAAAAAAAGTACACAAGAAACTTTTAAGTTTAATATATACTATTAACGTTTTTTCTATCACTTTCTTAAGTCTAGACAAAAAAAATAAAACAAATCAAGCCCTGATTTGTAGCATTTGCTGATTTCCTAGGTATAAATGCTTACACTGAACATTTAACAATCAGCTCCTGCGAGCATCTCTATGTTGGAGCTGGTTCTAGCATAACACTGTGATCCTCTCATTTGCTCCTTTCTCTCTTAATCTGTAAAACTTTCTCATGCCTTATGTTGGATACAGCATGATTAGCACTGAGACTAGTTCCAAGAAAACAAGAGAAATTAGGGGGCCTAAACAAAACCTCCAAATTTCTTTTAAAAAATGGTCCAGGTAATTGTGCAATCTCATTTTCCGGAAAGATTGCCTATTAATGAGTTTCAGAGGTGAAAGAGATTTACCTTCAAAGTCATCTAGTCCACCCCTCTTATTTATTCCTGAGTCCCAGGAAGGTAAAAAGACTCTCTCAAGGTCACTGCAAAAGTATATAGTAGAATGAGATTCCAGTACTCCAAATACACTGATACCGTCCTGAGAATCTTAGGAATTGAGCAGGCAGACAGCTACCTGGAGTGATTTGGGTTCAGCCTAGCCTGGAGGCAGCTGGTCAGCCAACCTAAGTTTTCCCTTAGTTCTGACTCTTCCATTCAAATTACATACATATGCAGAGAAGGTGATAGCAATTCTATCATTTGCTGTTTGCCTGAAAGACATCATCCTTTTGAATGGTCCCTGAGATCCAGTATAGACTGCTCCCTCCCTACTCTTCCCAGCTTCAGTTCTCTGGTCTTCTGGGCACTTCTTCTATGGGATCAAGAGGATTAAGAGAAATCTGGATCATGTTTCTGCCTCCCACTCCTGGGTCCTTGGTTCTGCAAAAACCTGGAATGTACCAATCAAGGGTACAATCCAAATCCAATTCTAAGATTTTGAGGGCCTTTGAGATCACCTAGTCCAACACTTGCATTTTACAGATGAGGAAACTGAGGCCCAGAAAGATGAAATGAATTTTTGTAAGTCAACTGCACAGTATGCTTATCTCTAAACTGCAAAGATGGCAAGAAATAAAGTGAAGGGAGCCATTGAGTTAGGAAAACAGGCAGTCAATCATTTAAGGAAAATGAGAAGAAGGGAGAGGGACTGGATTTCACTAGTGGAAGAAAATTTCTCTCTCAATGCAGTTTGGTGCTTTCTCTTCAATTTATAATCTTCAACAGTTGTCCAATTAATTAAGAGAAATTAAATGACATGCGCAATATTACACAGCTAGTGTGTCAGAGGCGGGATTGGAACCCAGGTGTTCTTGGGTTCTGTGGCTGGCTCTGCATCCACCATAGAGCCCTGTCCCTTGAGAAGTAGAGATAGAGAAAGTAAAACCTCCCAGGCTTCACAGAGAAGAAAAGTCTGGTTTTGTGACATTTATGGGGTCAGGTCAAAGTAAGTCAGATATATGTGTAGGAAAAGATAAATGAGGAAGGAAAAAATGACACTGAAAAAGCAATCATTATACAGATGGTGAAAGGGACTGGAAGGGAAGGTAAAAGGAAGAGATGAAACTGGTGGTCTCAGGTCTGAATAAGCAGGGAGGATAAGAGTGCCTGATGACCAAATGGAGCTTCTGGAGGGAGTAAGGAGGGGGAGGAGGAGAGCAAGGGGGAGGGAGAGAAGAAAGAAGACAGCACGACTGCGTCTGATCTACAGTGACGAGTACCAATGTTAACTGTCACCTCTCATCTCCAAACTAAATCACACCTGGAATTGGAGGCACCGAGGAGATGATAGAGTCAGCCTCAGAGAGCCGACAAGTCAATCAGAGCAGAGATGCGTGCAGAGACACCAGCTTTATAAGGCTAGGCGCCTTCATTCATTCTGGGATTTACACTTGTCAGGCTACTGGCAAGGGAATGGGGAGGGGGACGGGAAAGGGAGGAGGATAGAACTCATTTCAGCTTCACTTCAAATGGGACTCTGGGTGTCTTTCTTCCCAAGGATCACACACCTGAACACATCTTCTCTTTTTGTACCTTAGCTTCTTTTCCCTGTCTGGCCTTTCCCAGAATCAGTGGGTCAGAGAGCCAGATGACTAGGAAGCAGGGATGGCTGGTGGAAAGTCAGTCAATCAATAAACATTTTATTATGCTCCTACTGTGTTCCACGACCTGTGCTACATCGTGGATGAGAAAGATGAGGAAGAATCATCCCTTAATCCCCAGCCCAGGGCAGAGTAGGAAATGATACTGGGTCACACTTCCATGGCACTTTAAGGTTTATAAAATTCTTTTGACCCAACTGCCCTGTGATTGAGATAGTATATGTTATCCTCATTATACAGATTAGGAAATTAAAATTTAGAGAAATGAAATGCTTTGCCAGTCACATACCTAGTAATAATCAGAATCAGGTAAAAAGATATTTCCAGCACTTATGTGTAATTATTGTCTGATAATGCTTTTGAGAACTCAAGAGGTCCTGACAGAGTATGTGGAAGAAGATATTTAAGAAGGTCTTTCCATAGCTCTCTTGTAGAGAAGTAGTGTGAAATGCCTCCAGAACTTTTCTCATTGAGCTGAAAGTGGAAAGATCTGTGTTGCTGTAACAATAGACCTTAGACCTTTAGATCTTAGAGAAGTGAAATTAAAACCTCTTACATCCATAGGTCATATAATTGGAAGGGACTAGGGTTTAATTCTCATTCTACAGAAGAGGCTACTGAGGCTCAGAATGTGCCTGAGGTCACACACCTAGTTTGTGGCAAAGACAGGACTAGAATTCAGGTCCCTTGCTGTCAAATGCTAGGTCAATGCTCTTTCCATTATATCACACAATCCTCATGTTATAGAGTTGGTGGATGAAGCTAGTTGGGCTAAAGTATTCTCTCAATGCCTGTGTCATTACCGTCATAATTTTTTTAAATAAAATATCTCTTTGCTCAGAGAAATATACTAGATGATATATAAAATGTGTTAAACATGGTTCCTGCCTTCCAGAAGCAGTCTCATCCCCTTTTCAAATCTTTCAGAGCCAAAGGAAACCTATGTTAATACAGATTCCAGATGGAAAAAAAAAAGTGCTGAAAGACTGTTGCCATTCCTAAACATTTTTTTGTTCTTACAGCATCCTTAGCCTAGGGCATGCTCTGTTGGTTAGTAGCCAATGTATAGACACAGTTTCTACCCCTGGTTCCTCATTCTGAAACATCCCCTGAAGAGCATTCTATTCTGCTGAGCGTCTGGGCACAGAAGGTGGTGATACAGGCATTCAGCAGCCTGATCTCTTAATCCACCTCTGTGTAGTCATTTGAAACTGAAAGCAGCTCCTTTTTATGTCGGCTGCTTCTTGGCATTAACTTCTCTTTGATGTAATTTTTGCTTCCGATGCTCTCTCCCTTCATGGGTTAGATTAGTGTGAAATTGGCCTAGCTCCTCCAGAGACTGTAGTGTTAAGCTTCAAATACTTGGTCCTTATTGGAAATCCTTAACCCACATCAGGGGAGAAAAGTGGCAGTGCTACTCAGAAGTGAGTGCGTGAGTGAGTGTGTGTGTGTGTGTGTGTGTGTGTGTGTGTGTGTGTGTGCAGTAGGGAAGAGGGGGAAGGGAAGGGGTTGTAGGGCATCCAACACTACAGTGTTTGGCTGCTCAAGGATCTACTCTGCTTTCTGGTGAATTGTCAGGAACAGGTACTGAGGATTCTTGAAAACCTGCTAAAGAGGTGGGGAACTGAGGGTGGGGACTGCCTGCATTTGCCCTTGTCTCTTTGTGGAATGCTTAGAGCTGTCCATGCACTTTGGTGCTGAAGGGGAACATACAGAAAACTACCACACAGGACATCTTGGAGTCTTCAAAAGACAATAGTGAAGAAACTCATCCCAAGTCTCTTTGGTATATGCCATCTTTCCACCCTTCTCCTACCATGGATGCATCACATGGTACCAACATACATAGTCATTATTCCCATAACATTAGGAGGCTAGATACAGGGTTTAGTTGGAATTCAACTAATTTCCCCATTTAATATACATGTCTCTACCTTCTTTTCAGTTCTTGTCATGGATTAATCATGGAAATGATGGACCTGGTAACAAATAAAAATGGTAGGATAAGGAGTCTGAGCCAAGAAAATAGTATGGATTTCAATTGGGATTGGAATAAGGTACCAAAAATGAGGTGATTCCTTCCATTTCTATATGATCCTTTGACCTATAAGGTTCTGACCTGGACTAGGAGGTAGCCTTTTATTCTTTTTCTTGATATGGAGGTGGGAGCCTGATTATGAAACACAATCTTCCTATAGTAGGTTCAGGGCCAGTTCAGAGGAAAGAATCATCTCATTAAAAAGCTGCATGTCCCCCTTGGTTGCATTGCCTGGATTTGCCCTCCTTCCCCACTGCCACATCCAACAAGGTAACTGAGGAGCTCTCGAAGTAGAGTATGACAAGTTGACTTCTTTCATGGGATATTGTTCTCAGAGTCCCTTTATATCTCTTTTCATCCTTAAGACAATGGCAAGGACCCCAGGCCCACTGCCCTAAAGACTTGGAATGCTCCTCCGAGGGGCTGACAGAGAATTCACCCATCTCCCCCTCCAATATTTATCGGCTGAGTGACCTGGGGCAAATTATTTAACCTCTCTTAGCCTTGGATTCTACATTTCTAAAACAGGAATAATAACACCCAGTTCAAAGGGTCATTGTGTGGATGTATTATATAATGCAAATAAATGTTTTGTAAACCTTAAGTCAGTAAGTCAAGTCAATAAGCTCTTATTCAGTGCCTACTGTGTCCCACATATTGAGGATACAAAGGAATGCAAAAAATCTCCCAAAACACTTGTTTCTGCTGTCAAGGAGCTCACAGTCTAATGGGGAAGATAATGTACAACTATGTACAAATAAAATGTACACAGGAGAACTGGGAGGTAACCTCAGGGGAAAGCTTTAGCATTAGGGGGGAATGGGGAAAGGCTCCTTGCAGAAGGTAGCATTTTACCTGGAACTTGAAGGAAGCTGGGTTCTTAAACTGCTATAGAAACTTGAGCTATTATTATTATTTTCATGGGTTGGTGTCTCTTAGGGGCTTCAAAATCTTTATTCCAACAGATGCATTTTAACTACAGATGGTTCAGGTTTTGTCTTGCTTAACATTCATTTTCCTTTTATCCGTAATTTAATTTTCTCCTTCAATCAAACCTTGACCTTTATTCTTATCTTCCGTCTTTTGATCCATTGACTCTACTCTTTCCTGCAACTCTCCATTCTCAGATCTTACCTGGGGTCCATCCCCCCCCCTATATTCTTTTTTTGGTTTGTGTATTTCCTTTCCCCTAGACTAGTCTCCATTCTCTCACCTCAACTCTGGTCTTCACTTTCCTTCTTAACTGAATTTTCCACTCCCCTACCAAGCTCTGGTCCTACTGAGCTCTCCTCATCGGCCTTCTCTGAGTTCTGGTCTGTGGCACTGTCTCAAGAAGGGCCTTGACCCACCTTGGTTTAGCCTTGTACCTTCTCTCACTCGGACCCTGCTCTCCCTCTCTTGAGTCCGCAAATCACTCCTTCCTGTGTCAGCCAGCAAATTGGTTTATCCTCCCCCCAACCCGGCTTTCATTACCTTGCCGAAATGAAGCGATATCTCCTCGGCGGAGGCTTCCCGTCCGTGCCGCCGGTGCCGGCATAATAAATGAAGACAAAGTGCCGGCGGCACAGACCATGTCTCCCACCGCACCACCAGCCGCTGCCAGCTTCATTATTCGCTTAAGTTGCCGGAGAAAATTACTTAACCCTGACCCGTGTATTAGGGGCCTGTATTAATGCTGCGACAGGCGCCTCTTACAGCAAAGAACAATTTATTAGTGCCGAAACAGGCTGCTTTTCTCTGTCATTTTTCCAATCTGAGCTTTGAACACACATCATTAAACTTGTCTGACTCTCTCCCCTTCTCCATCATTCCTTTTTTATTTTTTTAAACAGAAAGCCCTGTAGAGAATGGAGATTGTTCTGAGCTCTTGCCAAGTGCCTCCTGCCTCCCTTGCTTTTCTGTTTTCTTTTTTCTCGCTTCTTTCTTTGGCCTCATTCGGGACCAGATGAGGTGACATACGTACAGCACTCTGTGAACCTCAAAGTGTCCAATAAACAAACAAGTTATTGTCGTTATTATGACTGTTGTTGTCGTCTCTGTACTTCTTTTTCTTATTTTCTGATTCAGAAAGGATTGGTCTGGTTACAGGCAGAGAACAGTTATTTCCAAGAATGCTAGACCAACTGTGGCTTCCTCTTCCTTGCATTGACTTCGGCTTTGGGAGTGTCCGTAGAAAGCAGCATGTGTAACTCTTCCCCCCTCCCCTGCCCCACCGCCCCAGACACAGAGATAGGCCTTTCTCTTCTGGTGGGAGCACCTAATACGTGTCTTCATTCCTTGACCCAAATAGAATGGGGACATTTTGAATCTTCTCAACAGACATTAGAGTTTCTGCCTCATGCCCTAAAGAACTGACTGCACTGAGAAGCTGGATACAATTCTAATATGTCACAGTGAACCATTTTGCCTGCAGCTTCAACCAGGGTTCAGATCTGAGAGGTGGGAAGCTGGCCCTGTAACACCATGGCCTGTCAAAGTCTATCGAACTGCTGCTCTTAAGCAGTCAGTCTCAGCCCTGGTTGGCCACACTTTGGAAAAGTAGCCATTAGAACCATATAAAATAAACGACTTCCTGTCTGAGGCAGAATTTCCTTCATCTCAAGTGTCTGCACCTGTTCTTCTGACTCTCTACCTGGCTTTGTATTACTGCATTATTCTGACCTTCAGTTTCTAAGTGGTCCCTTGGCCTCTTCCCTGAGCTCTCCTGAGCTTGCCGTAAGCCAGATCATCTACTACTCATGACCCAATATGACCTAGTATGATGAAGCCAAGACTCAGCTACCCCTTGCTGGAGCGCTATTCACCTCTTCCTGAGTCCAAAGCTCTGCAACTACTGCCTACTACTCCATCCCTTATGGACACTCGAAGAGCAACCATACCAGTGCCCACCCTCCCCCCACCCCTTCCTCCTAGCCACCACAGGCTTCCATCTCTATAGCTTGGTGATGGAGTCTTTTATGTTGTTCCTTTTTTGTTCCTTTTACTAAGTTCCCACTAGCTTTCTTACAGCCCTCCCAACACTAGTTGAGGGCTTTGGGGACTGTCTGGGGGTGGATGTTGGGTAGAAGGCAATTGGCAATTGGGAGGGAGAGAAGGAAAGCCAGTTTAAAAGAGAATAGGAAGGCAGGTGGCTTTCCATCTCAACCCAGTCCCTCCCAAATTCCCTTGGTCTCCTGGTCCCTATGACCCTCCCGCTCAGCTCAATAGCTCTTCAAAGTTCTCTAATCACCTCTCTGCTTCATGCTTTAATGAGGCTCTCATCTCACTGATGGAAATCAGGATATTTGCTTATGAAAGGGACACGGTTAATAACACGATTGCTCCCCTCTACCTCCTTCCTTCTTCCCTCCCCCCTCCCCTTCCCTCGCCCTCCACACAATTCTCTCAATTAACGATAGGCAGAAATTAATTTTTCCCCTGGATTGAAACAATTGCAAAGAAGTGGATTGCCAGCCCTGCTTCAGATAGGGACCTCTCCCAGAAGAGCTGAGAGAAAGGAGCAAAGACAGAGGAGATAAGAGGGGCCTCTATCAGCAGGCACAGGACAGCGTAATACAAATGTTATCCTTAGAAATGTACTTAAAGAGGATATGTTTATAATTCGGAGGGGATTTTCAGGGGTTCTCCCTCCTTCTCTTGAGTGCTACGCTCTGCTGACTCCTCTATGGCATAGAGTCCATAGCTCATCAGGAATCTTTCACTGGCCAATTCCATTCATTGAGGTGAGTGGGGTGGTGGTGGTGGGTGGTGACATGGTGGATCAGAGGTAACCAGAAGCTTTGGGCCATCGCCCAATGGTGCCTGATGCGTAGGCAAGGTGCCCAGTTCTTTGGTCTAGAGTAGCCTGGCCAGCTCTGACAATACCCACCACATGACATAAAGCATCTGGCATCCAGTCTGAAGGCCCAAACTACATTGCTATAGCCTCGTAACATTGCCACAACCCCTGAAGGGGCTCTAGGCTGATTTGTTGGCACAAGAGGGGCCTGGGCTGTAAAAATAACTGTCACCTTCACCAAAGCCTCTGCTTATTGTCCTTGCTAGAAGGGAGTGGCATGGGTTAAAGACATGCCCATGATTGGGCAGCAGTTCTCCCTCTGTCTTCACCTCAGGACAAGGTTGATGGCACCTTTCCTTTGGAGAGAGAAAGTCTCTAGCCTCATGTTTATGGGACAAGTAGGACAAATTGTAGAATGGAAAAGAGTGGGGAGGAGGTGATTTGGGTTGACATCTCATCCTCATCATTCTCACTGTCTCTTGTTCCCAGGACCCTTCTTTCTCTCAATGCCCAAGAAAGATTAACTTCTCTCAGTGAGAAAGTTATCATTAGCAGGGAATTAAAAGAGTGATTAATAAAGCCCCCCTTATCTGGTGTGGAGGAGGGCCGGACAATGCCTGGGAAGGATGGGTTAAGGGGAGTTTGGAGAAAATGGAAAACAATAAATATTAAAGATTTTTTTTTAAAAGGGAGCCTAGCACTGCTCCCACTTGTTAGATTGCAGCTGCATCTCCTGAGGGGTGAAGGCTCCAAATTGCTAATTACCGCCTCTGAAAAGACCTCACTCTGATATGTTTGCTGCTGAAAAGCTCCTGTTAATGAAGCAGCGATGGTGCTGCTTTTTCCCTTTGACCGGCCTTCAATTCCCTCTCTGAGCCTCCTCCCCGGCCGGAAACAATGAGGCCCTGGGAGCTACAGGCTCCCATAGGCCTGGAAGAGACCAGGCCGGGGGCAGGAGAGTGAGGGGAGCTGAGCAGGCTGTGAAATATGGAGGGGGGAGATAAGCCAGAGACAGAGGAAAGAGGCTCACTCCCAGGAGCCCAGGGAAAATTTGCAGTTATTATGAAGGAGATGAGACAGATTAAAAGCCCTTGTGTTCGCTGCTCTGCCCTTTTATTTCGAAGCTTCATCTATGAGATGAAAGAAGTTGGAAATGACTTTCTCTGCATTTCCCTGCAAGAAGCTTCATGGCAGATTTCTTGACTTTATTCCTTCCTTTGTTTCTTGCCTGCTTACTCTCTCCCTTTCCTTTAACCCCTGAAAGGTTCTCCACGGGGCCCATAGACATGGAGCACACTGGGAGTGGGGAAGAGTTTCCAGTCTCTTGCCATTGCCCGGCAGCCCTCGGGAGAGAGATGGAAAGGGACTCTGTGCTACCCTCAGCAGGTCTATGTGTGTGTGTGTGTGGGGAAGGGTGTCAATGACCAGGAAGGAGGGGGGCTCTGTGCCACCCTCAGAAGGCCTCTGGGTGCGGGGGCAGTGCTTATACTGCTATGAGACGAGGCTGATGTTGGATCTGACTTGAAAACGAATCTCTTCTACCTGAGAAGCAGTCATACAGAAGTATTCTACTTTAAAAAAGCTCTAGTTGGTAGAAAATTGTTCCCTACTGAAAAAGCTAAATGTGCCTCTGTTAATCTTCTATCTGTTGCTCCTTCTGGACCCAAGCAAAGTGTGTTAAACACTTCTTCCACCATTCAGTCCTTCAAATACTTCAAGACGTATCATATCCTCCCAGAGGAGGACCTCTCTTCTTCAGGCCAGGCTTCCTGTATTCCTTTAGCAGGTCAACATATAGCATGAACCCAAGGCCCTTCATTATTCTGCTCGTGCACCTTTGGATAATCTCTAGATTAGCAATACCTTTCCAAAAAAGTGATGCCCAGAACTGCATACAGCACTACAGATGTGGTAGAGCAGGGTTCAGAGAGACAAGAATGCCTAAGGCTCTGCTTTATATATAGACCCTAGGAATGGTATAAATTCATGCATTTTCAGAGCTGAAAAGGATGTGTGTGGGGGGGAATTTAGCCCAACCCTTAGCTGCAGCAAAAACACCCCCCTGCCCAAGTTACAACATCCTGATAGTGGCTATTCCATCTGTTTGGAGACCTCCACTGATGAGGTGCTCACTATTTTTGTGTCTGCCCATCCCATTTTGAGATAGCTTATGGTTAGGAAATTCCTTATACTTATGTATATACTTGTGTGTGTATAAATTTGAGAGGGGCACAGAGAGAGAGAGAAAGAGAGAGAGAGAGAGACAGAGACAGAGAGATGGGGAGAGAGAGAGAAGAAAGGCCAGGGAGAGAGAGAGAAAGAGGTGGGAAAGCAAGAAAAGGAGAAAGAAGAAGAGAGAGAAGAGAGAGAGGAAGAGAGAGAAGAAGGGTGGGAGAGAAAGAGAGCACTAAGTAGTTCAGTGAATAGAATGCTAAACCTAGGGTCGGGAATACCTGGGTTCAAATCCTACCTCAGACACTGGCTATGTAAAACTGGACAAGTCATTTAACCTCCCTCTGTCTCAATTTTCTTATCTGTAAAATGAGCATAATAATAGCACCTACTGGAAGGAGGTCTGCCACTGCATCCCTGGTCATCCCCATTCATCCTGATCTGTGTCTTGCCACTGGACTGTGATGATGATTGTGGAGGAGTGAAGCCCTGCCTCACTTAAATCTAACTCACTTGCAAGTCAAGACATCACCCTCCTGATGTCCTTGGTCCTCTTTGAGAATGAAGGAGGAACAACAATCTCAAATGAGATGTTTATAAAACACTTTGTGAACCTTAAAGAACTATATAAATGCTAGTTCTTATTCTTAACTATTGTATTGAATTTAGGCTCATAAACCCTGACTCGGAAGGGAATGTTAGAGGCCATTTAGTTCAATCTCTCATTTTACAAATGGGAAATCTGAGGCTCAGAGAATAATTTGCCCAAGGTTAAATAGGGAGTTAGTGGCAGAGCTGGGAGTTAAGCCCAGGTCTGTTGCATCATACTGATCCCCACCCCCGAACCCCCAAATTGATGTGCTATAATCTTCAGCCACAAGAAGGTGATGGAAGGCAAATGAGTGCTTTGTAAGCTATGTAATTAATACTACCGTTGTAAAAAAAAAGCCAATTGTATTTTTTTAAATAGAAAATTAATTAATACTACAAATATTATTGGCTATAACATTGGCTATACCCCTGGTATTGACCGTTTTTGTGATAATTCTCAATGGATTTTCTTCTTCCTCTCTCCTCCTTTCCCTCCCTCCTCCCCATACCTAAATCTTCTCACTCCCGTACACAGCAGATTCATCCTTTGTGGATTCATCATATTCTGAGTGGCTCATCTACTCATCTAGAGTGAGTCCCCATTGACAAGGATGCTCATTTTGAAACTGGCCATACTGGCCGAATACGAAGCTTTTTTGCCAGCTCAATTGCCCAGACCAATGATCTTTGCTTTTGCATGTATCTAACCTCATGAGTAAAATGGAATACATTATAGAAGAGCTCAGACAGCTGTCAGGCCCACCCATTTTCACACTGAGAGAGGCAGGTAGTAGCAAAGTCTGGATTTGAATTTTTGGAATGTAACAAAGATAAGAAACAACATATTCTAGGCCTCTGAGACATAGGATAAAGTGAAAGATACAAACAACAAAAATTAGACCCAAAGTTAATAATGTTTTCCTTTTCACCCCCCACCCCACTGCCTCCACCTTGCAAATCCACACTAACCTTCCCCTTCGCCTCCTACCCTCACTCTGTCACCTTCTTCCCCTCTCCTTTCCACCTCTTATTCTTGCTCAGAAAGCAATAATCAGGTCACTGCTATTATTATTTCAGAAAATCAACTGCTCTTTGCCTCTACCCACAATCCCTTTGATTCCCCAGACCTGAAACACTTTCTCTGGCCT
Source organism: Pseudochirops cupreus (assembly GCA_028627135.1). Lineage (NCBI taxonomy): Eukaryota > Metazoa > Chordata > Mammalia > Diprotodontia > Pseudocheiridae > Pseudochirops > Pseudochirops cupreus. Next base: position 436,142,813 of record CM053582.1, read on the forward strand.
CTAGTGTCTATCTGTGTTATACTCCTTTATTAGGATGTTAATTCCCTGGGGATGTTTGTCTCATTTTTGTATGTTTCTCCAGCATCTAGGTGACTGGTACGTAGTAGGCACTTAATAAATGCTCATTTATTCATTCTGAGATCTGTTGCATACTCAAGTCATCTACTAGAAGGCCCCTTTCCTGATTACATCAATTATTGGTACTCCCTACCAATTACTTTGCATTTAATCTGAACGTATTTTGCATTTATTAATCTATGTACATGTTGTACATTCTCTTGCCTCCTTCTTTCCCAACGCCTTCTTCAGGAATATAAACTCCTTGTAGCACACTGCATGTCTTTGTGTTCCCAGAGCCTAGAATAGTTCCTGGCACCTCGTAAGTGTTTAATCAATGATTGTTGAATTGACTGAATTGATTTGGATGGAATCAAATTGGATGGAATTGGATGAATGAATTGAATGTAATGGGAAAGTATTGGTCTTGGTATCAAAAGACTTGGGTTCATAGACTCAGTTCTAGCATTTATATACTAGTTGGCCTGACCTTGGGCAAGTCTCTTAACCTCTCTGAGTCTCAGTTTCCTCATCTGTAAACTGGGGGGAGGTGACTTACATCATCTTACAAATGTTGTGCAGAAAAGTGAGCTATCATTAAAACAACAAGAATCCCAGCAGGCTTCCTTAAAGAGGCCCCTAAACTAGACAGAGAAATTAGAGCTAATCTTTTGATTTAAAACTGTTGCATTATTGAGCTGAATTTGTACATTTTTATTTTAAAAAAGATAAATCAAGAACTCTGGGGGTTTTGAAAAGACCTTTTAGAAAAGGTGCTGCTCATCATGTCTACTGTCAGACTGGGTTGATGAGCTGGTTAGTTTGTATGAACTTCATTTCCCCTTCCTTTTTTGTTCTATGTTACGAGGAATGCTTTTTGTGAAGGGAACAGGAAAGTATACAGAAATGAAGGTGATGTTGAAAAATACGACAATAAAAAAAATTAAAAATAAATTAAAATTAATTGAATTAAAATTAATTAAAAATCAAAGCTAAAAATATTAAGGAGCTGGTGTTGGTGCACAGCAGAGTTATTTGTGCTGTGGAAGGGAAGCCGCTGTGCTTACTAGAAAGCTCCTGAAGATGGCTCACAGAACGCCAGAGACTTAGAACTTGACAGAAACTTTGAAGGCCATTCAGTCCAGCCCCAGCATTTTACAGAAGAGAGACCATGACTGAGTTACCTCTCTGAGCTTGCTTCCTCGTCTATAAAATGAGGGAGTTAGATGCCTTTCCTTCCGATTCCAAATCTTATGGGCCTGTCCTGTAAATGGAGAGCTGGAGAGGTAACATGACGAGAACAGCAGAACTGGTATTTGAACCCAGGTTCTCTGATTTCCGACCAAGCTCTGCGCCCACCATACTGCACTTTCTGGGTTGTTAGAAGAATTAACTGAAGAAGCTACTTCTTAAGCCAATGGCGATTTTCTCGGAAGATTCATGGATTCCTGAGAAGGTACAAAAACAGCAGAGAAAAGGAGACGTTATCATTCAATCTCTTTTCAGTAAAAAACTGAGCCATTTTAAACCAGAAATGTTGGATTGGGGTAAGGTAGTCCTATTGGGTGGTGAAAAGTGCATCAGGATGTAGATTCAGTGGTCCTGAATTCAAATTCTGACTCTATCACTTAACTTGGCTGAACTTACACAGACTTTTCTGGGCCTCAGTTTACTAATCTTTAAAATGAGGGGGTGAGGCTCCTTGATTCCTAAAGCCTTTTCTAACCCTAACTCTATGATCCTGTGATTCCTTTGACTATAGGCCTTTAGCTTCTTTTCTGCTCTATCATCCACCTAACCTAGTCCTAATGGGAAGTTTCTTTTTTCTTTCCACCCCAATACAAAGCAGTATTAGGGTAGCAACATCAACAAGGTTGGTATTAATGTGGGTGTGGGTGAGGGATGGCAAAATTGACATCCAACGACTACCTGGTTCTTGTTGTTTGTCCTTCATTCTAAAAGAGTACTATGACATCAGGGAGGTGATGCCATAACATGCAAGTGAATTGGATTTAAGTCAGGGAGGACTGTGCAAAGTCACCAGCCTCACTTTCTCCTCTAGAGTCATCTGGGTCCAGTGGCCAGATATAGATAGTCCAGGATGCAGTGGCCTTTTCAAACTAAGCTCTTTAACAGGTTTCAGGTTGACTGAGGCAGTGCCCATTCAGTGATCAAGGCTTAATAAGAAATGAGACAGAGAATGGTCTCTTTACCCAGTCCAAAAAAAAATAATAATTGGATCTGGGAGGGGAAGATTTCTGAACCAAACAGAAACAATTACTATTTACATTCATTCTGAGCCAATCAGAGCCCAAACAATGACCAAACAGGGCTTGGCCTGGGACCTATTGTTGGTCAATCAATGAAAGCCAGAGTGGTTTGGGGTTAAAGTTGCACCATTACCATCCATATGTGGAACCATCATTTACAGCAAATGGAGAAGTTCTGAATGCTGTGGATAAGGTCACTTCGGTAGTATACTTTCCAGGAATGTACACATTGATAATGAGGTTGGCAGAGAAGGTGCTGTGCTCTATGAGTAAAACAACTGAAGTAGCTCAAAAGAAATGCAAGATGTACAAATTTAGAGAATCCACTCCAAATGTTTACACGGGCTATTAAATATGTGCCAACCTGTGCTAGAACGTATCAAGCTCATACTAGTCTAATCAGCCACAGTAACACTGTAACTTGATTCTAGCATAGTGATATATATCATTTTGGTCCTCTTCAGGAACGAAGGACAACCACCAACCGAGAAAGAAAACAAAAACAGAAGCAAAAAGGTTTCAGAGATTAAAATTTACCTTCCTTTTGGGCAGAGTACTGTAGGTAAGGGTGTGATACTCTATGTGGACCTAGGGAAGGGAGTGGGCTGCCCTGGGGTATGCCTTTGCTTCAGGGTACCTATGTGATGTCTTAATTGGCAGGCCACTTAGTGAAAAGCTACCTTAAACTCCCTACCAGAACACACTTTACATCCCAACCTGCCTCCTACTAGGACACCAGGACCTAGCTAGATTGAACACGCTGCCATCTACCTTGAGATTTCCCTTCTTTGTTTCTATCAGGTGTGGTAAGTCTCTAGACCCAGACTTCCAAAGACTATGTCAGTCTGTGCTGGGGGAGTTAATCCACTCAGTTTAGTCATACCCCTCTGATGTCCAGGGATTGTTCAAACAATAACTTTCCTCAAAGCACCCTCTATTTTTAAACAGAGAGTTTGCCAAATTAGAGTTAGCAATGATGATGGGTGGTTTAATTTCTGTGGTATGGTGCCTCCTCTCCCGTCCCACCAAATCAAGAGTGTCAGGAGCGTGTGTTGGGGGGTCATTCTTTATGAGCTAGTTAGGTCAGTCTAACCAATAGATTTCCCAGATCAGTCCAAACTGGGGGAAAAAAGCTATTTATTTGTCTTATCACATTTGCATTAGCCCTGTTCTCTCGCTCTTTCTCTTTCTCTCTCTCTCTCACACACACACACAGACACACACACACAGACACACACACAGACAGACAGACAGACAGACACACACACACACACACACCCCTACATGCCTTAAAAGGATATAATTTAATGTAGTTTCTGGTTCAGAGCTCTGAACACTGCATCTTTGTACCTTAGTCAAAATAAAATCCAGGCAGCCAAATGTAAGAATAAACACACCACATAGACACTGGACAAAGATGATGAGTGCTTAAGATGTATTTAGAACTATGACTGTTAACCCCTAACAATCTGCACAAATGGACTCTGAATATATTGAAAGGATATTTCGAAGCACTCATGCATTTCTGGGAAAATCCATAAGGGAATCTTGGGCTCTTTCTTACTGTTCCAGCTCTAAATTCTGTGATCCTGTGTTGCATTTATTTCCACCAGGGCTAAAGTTCAGGTAAACTCAATGATCATTCCATAGATAGCAACTCCAGGAACAGCAGGAAGTAAAGGTTCACACATTAAATCCAAAAGCCCATGGCAGGGAGGATTCTAAAACTCTGAACCTGACAGCTGGGGAGTATTTATTTCCACCTGTGCCTACTTCTTAATCCCTCTGATAACTGGAGGTTGGGTAGGATGCCACATGCAGCAGGAATAAATGCGGGGATGTTGGGCTCTGCCAAGCAGTGTTTGAAGAAGGCATTTGTGTGTCCTTGGGAAAGGTTTGAAAATGATGCCCCTTGAATGTTATTCTCCATCATGGCTTTTGACTCTTCACTGGTAACATATGCAACCTAACACCACGAAATAAATACCTCTGTTCCACGCAGAGCTTAATTTCCTGGAAGTTAAAACACCTGCATAATCAAATATCTCTTATGACATTTTTATATCCAAGAGAATATCTAAAAAATGGAGAATTTTCACAAATATGTAAGATGTAAGAACTATTTCCCATTAGATAGTGAATAGGGAAGAAGGCAGTGAACACTTTTTAAGTACTTTTCTGCCAGAGACTGGGCTAAATGCTGAATAAACAAATACAAATCTTTGAACATGGGGAATTTACATTTTAACAGTAGAAAACAACACATAGTGGAAAGTGGTAGCCTGGGAGGAGTATTTTGTTTTTCTTTTTTAAATTTTTTAAAATTTTTAATTTTTTTGCTTTTTGGAGGGTGGAGGGCAGGGCAATTGGGGTTAAGTGACTTGCCCAAGGTCACATGGCTAGTAAGTATTAAGTGTCCAAAGTCAGTTTGAACTCAGGTCCTCCTGACTCCAGGGCCAGTGCTCTATTCACTGTGCCACCTAGCCACCGTGTTGGGAGGAGTATTTTGGGCAGGGAAGGCAGAGGGATGGTGATTGGACTCATAAGATAATTGATTGACACATTCTTTCCAGGAATGGTAGTACTGATTTGATTACAGTTCTCAGAGCTAGATTTGGAAGCCAGGATGGGATGATAATGTTGGCATGAAGATGGCAAGTAAGTAGTATGGTGACTGAGCAAGATAAGGTGAATGCTCGGTCCCAGGGTGGAAGGGAACTTAGGCTCTGGGTCAGATGGTTTCAGAAGAAAAATGCACCCTAGCCGCCTATTCTGCTTCAAGCTCCTATGTCTCTATTTGTTCATATGCTGTCTCTCCCATTGGAACACATAATAATTCTTGACTATTTTTGCCTTTCTTTGTATTTCTAGCAATGGCTTAATAAATGCTTGTTGATTGACTGATCTGCACATCCTGAGAAAAGTACCTCTTGGAAAGAGAAGAGTGACCCTCATGGTCCAAAGGAAGGGCCTAAGGCCACAGCATGGGAGCAGAGGTGGGGAACAGAAGACCTTTATTTTACTCCTTACTTTTATGGTGCATGATTTGGACAATTCAGAGCCAAAAAGGTTATCTAACAATTCCAAGATGTGCTTGACTTTGAGGGGCGGTTTAAACTATAGGAAAGCAAACTGGGACTTGGGGGAACCATGTAGGACCCTGTAGGAGGGAAAGGCTTCACCAGAATGTCAGTGTTGTCCTGCCAGATGCAATTCCCTTCTAAAGGGAACTCTTTTAAGTGCCTTATGTGCTTTCTCTATCTATTCATAGGCTTCTTTCTGTCAATCATTTGCATTCTTCTATAAAGTGAACTAGAGGCTGGCTTCTACTTAATAGTACTTGAGTGCTTTCAGAGAAGCTGAGGGTCTTGTTATTCACATTTCTAAAAATCTGGATATGATTATATTTGGAGATATCTCAGTAAATTCTGGGAGGAAACGTATGAGACATGACATTTTTTGGGTGAGTCCAAAGATCAGCTCCAATCTTTATGAACTCAGACATTGGGAGGCCGTGGGCCACGGGTTGCAAAAGTAATGTTAGAGTGTCCTTTATTGCATCCTATGTACCAAATGTGCCCCTATGAAGATGCATACCCTGTTAACTCAGCTTTTTGAGGCAACTGTGTAGCAACCCAGGGAAACCTCTTAAAAGCCTACTCAAAGTATTCCCCTCAGGCCCCCTAGCATACTAGTCTTGATATCTAGAAGGTAACATAGGACATAATTTATTAAATGTGAATGGAATAACCAATTTTCAGATTTTTTTTTGCAGTGCTACCAGTTTATGGATTATTCAATTCAATGAGCCTTTAAGCACTTAACTACATGCCAGGCACTAGAGATAAAAAGGAAAAAAATGTAGTTGTCCCTGCCCTGCTTACATTCTACAAGGTTCTTGCTTCCTGTCCACCCCTCCTTCTAATAATTCTTCATAGTCAGCCTTTAGTCACTCATCCGATTTGTTATCTTCACTAGAATGGTGGCTCTGAGACCAGAGGAAGAGATCAAACTCAAATGCCAGCATCTCTGGTGATATATTCATTTGGCTATAAGTCTGGAGAAGAAAGAAGAAAATTGAAAGGTGTGAAATGGTTTTTGTGATAGGCATATGTGGGGTTGGCTCACCTGTAGATTTCAATTAGTTATTCATCCCAACCCAATTCTCCCACTACCCTAGAGACTAGGGAATGTGATACAGAAAAAACTACTAGATCTGGAATCAGAGGATGTCCTAACTAGATCAAGAAAAGGAAATTCATCTCTTTACATTTCTAAAGTTAGTGCTCAGAATAGTCTGTGGAGCTTGATGTAGTCAAAAAGGTATTACAGTGGGAACTGGGAAACTGCAATCCAAGTCTCAGCTTTGTTTTGTTGTGGTTCAGTCATTTTCAGTCATGTCTGATTCTTTGTGGTTTTTTGGGGTTTTCTTGGCATAGATAATGGAGGGGTTTGCCATTTCTTTCTCCAGCTCATTTTACAGATGAGGAAACTGAGGCAAACAGAGTTAGGCGACTTGCTCAGCGTCACACAGCTAGTTAAGTACCTAAGGCTGGATTTGAACTCAGTGCTTCCTGACCCCAGGTACAGAACTCTATCCACTGTGCTATCTAGCTGCCCAATGTGGTATGGTGCAGTATAGCATATTATTAATATAATGTAACAGCATAATATTATATAGTATAGAATAATATAACATAATGCAGGATATGATGCGGTATGATATAATATAGCATAGCACATAATATAATTAATATGATATGATGGAATATGATATAATACAACCTAAACTAACATAGAATTTCATATCACAATATAACATAAAACCATATAGTATAGTTCAGCATAGCGTAGTATAACATAATATTATAAAATATATGATATGACATAACATAACAGTTATAGCATAATATGACAATATAACATAACAGGATAAAATATAATGTGATATGATTTGAAATAATAGAATTATGATAATATAATCGATATATATCATAATAGAATAGTAGTTAACATTTACATAGTACTTTAGTATTTGCAAAACACATTAATATGTTATCTCATTTTAGCCTCATTAAAACCCTATGACTTGGGTACTACAGATAATATCAACACTATTTTATAAGAGAAAAAATTGAAGATCAGAGAAGTTAAGTGACTTACCTGTAGTCACACAGCTATCAAAGAGAAGAAGGCAGAATACGAAGTCAGGCCTTCCCAACTCCAAATCCAGAACTACATCCATTATGTAACACTGTCTTTTTTATATGTTTTTATAGCCAGTATTCAATGCACACACAGGGAACTGAGAAGATTGCAATGTACAAGAGGCAAAAAGTACCTGAGGCATATGAGATAAGAATTCTCAGCTGTTGAGGCAGCTAGGTGACACAGTGCATAGAGCAATGTCTCTAGAGACAGAAGGACCTGAGTTAAAATGCGGCCTCAGATACTTATAGCTATATTTGACCCTGGGCAAGTAACTTGACCTAAATTGCCTCAAAAAAAATTCTCAGTTAAAATTACCCTCTCTGTCAAGCTCAGGGCACCATGATGGCTTTTTATTTTTTGCATACTTATATGGTCAAACCACATTATGATAGGCACTATGGAGAGGGAATGGGGAATGAAGAAATAGAAGACATGGTCCTTGTCCTTATGCCTTAATAGGATATATCAATATATATCAAAAATAGTGAAGAGAACATTGGCAAGCTTTTACAGATCCACCTAGGGTAACATGACCACACACTGTGAAGGTTCTTCAGCTGAGTTTGGAGTTTTCATGATGCTTTCAGGAAGCAGCTCCAAACTAACTCCCTCCAGGAAGACTACTCTGATTAATCAATTTGATTAACTTAGTAACCTATGAGGTACCTTTTGTGTACCAGGCATGGTCTAGACATTTGGAATAAAAAGAGAAAAATGAAATAGTTTCTGATCTCAAGTAGCTTACTTTCTATTTGAGGGAAATAGAAGGAATTTGGACATATGTGGTCCAGTGGAAAAAACACTGCTTCTGGTGTTGGAGGTCCTGGGTTCAAGTCCTTCCTTTGATTCTTACTACTTGTGTAAGTCACTTAACCTTTTTGGACCTTAGTTTCCTCAGCTGTAAAATGAGGAGGCTGGAGTCTTTGGGGTCTTTTCCAACTCTGGATCTATGTTCCTATGACTCAATTTTTAAAAGTACAAAAAATATAGAAATTAACTTGAGGGAGAAGGGAATAGCACCAACAACTGGGGGAGGAGTCAATATCAGGATACACCTCATGGAAGGGGTAGCACTTGAGCTGAGCCTTGAAGAAAGGTAAAAATAGGAAAGAAATTTTAAAAAATAGGAAAAATAGGGGAAAAGAGCTAAAAATAGGCAATGAGGAGGGAATACATCTTAGATGTGAGAGACAATCTCTGCAAAGACAGAGACAAGAGATAAAATGTTAGTTACAGGAATTAGCCAGCGGATCAATCTGGTTAGAATACAGAATGTGTGGAGAGCAATGTGTAATAGATCAGGAAAGATAGATTGGAGTCAGATAGTAAAAGGCTGTAAGAACCAAATTCCTCTATTTCATTTTTTTTCCTAGAGCCATTAGAATTTCTTGAGCAGAGGAAAGACCTATGGTCAGACTCGTGCCTTAGAAATATCAGTTTGGCAGCTCTGTATTTGATGGATGGAGATCTGCCACAGTTGGACACACTGTACTTCAACTTGAACATAGTGATGTCATTTTGGTTCTCTTCAAGAACAAAAGACAACAACCAGCCAATAGGATGGATGGAAAAGTGGAGAGTTTGCAGGCAGGTAGCTCAATTAGGAGGCTATTGCAATTATTCAGGCTTGAGAGAGGTGAGGACCTGAAATAGGGTGATGGCCATGTGAGTAGAGAAAAAGGAACAAATGTGAGAGATATTATTGAGGTAGAATTAAGTATTAGCAAATAATTAAACACAGTAAAGGGGTAAGGGAGAGAGATCTGAGGCTGACTCTGTGACTGTGAACCTGGATAACTGCAAGGTAGATAGAAACCTCAAAAGGAAGAGGGGTGATTTTCTTGGGGGGAAATAATGACTTCTATTTTGGACATGTTGAACTTGAGATTCCTATGAGACATCCAGTTGGTTATTGGTGATGTAAGATGGGATCTCAGAAGAGGGAGGTGGGCTAGATAGATAAATCTGGGAATCATATACATCAGCGGTTCTCAACCTATGGGTTGTGACTGCTTTGGGGGTCAAACGACCCTTTCACAGGGGTCATAGGGGTCGCCTAAGACTATTGGAAAACACATATTTCTGATGGTCTTTGGAACTGAGACACCACTCTATCCTTCTCTAGGCGGGTCTGCCCACATGCAGATACGCCCACATACAAGTATTAAAGGGTCTCGGCATTAGGAAGGTTGAGAACCACTGATCTACATAGAGATCTAATCATTGAACCCACAGATACTGATAAAATCACTGAGAGTATTGAGTGATAAGCACCTACGGCAGGGACTTGTGATAAACTCATATGTGCCGGTGGGATGTGAATTGCAAAAGAGACTGACAAGGAAAAAGTGGAACAGTAGGAAGAGGATCAGGAGAGAACAATATTGTGAAAATTCAGAGAGGAGGGAAAATTCAGGAGGATGAGTGGGTCAGTAGTAGTGTCAAATGTTCCCTTGCTTTGGTTTTTCCCAGACTGGAGAGGGCAGAGTGAAGTGTAGAAGGCCCAAGGAAGAAATAGAAGGGGTGAAGAGTTCAAGTGCAAAGGACAGGGTATAATTGTACTATATGGTCAAAGTTGGGAAAGCAAGAAAATAAAACCAAAACAGAAACAGCAGTCTGGGAGAGCACTGAGCACTGGAGAAAGTGAATCTTATGGTGAAGATCAAGACTAAGTTTGAGAGGCAGAAGCACAGAGAGGGCGTGAGATGGTGGTCAGATGGAGTATTTCAGAGATCTTAAACATGCAAATGGAATACTACCATGGTAACATGAATGGTGATGGTGACATCCAATGTATGACTCTTCCTGGAAGGGGCTGAGATCAAGTGAAGGTATAGTTCACGGGAGCAGGAGTCCTGGGTTTGCCTGATTCTGGTGGGCACAGTGCAGAGAGAAGGCAGAGATGGAAAGGGACTCGGCAGGGGAGCTATAGCTACGGTGGATGAAGATGAGAGAAGTGGAGGAGAAGTGGAAGAGATAATTTTTGCCAGAGGCAAAAGTAGGAGTTGGCTACCCTTAAAATAAGGAAGCCATGTCTTTTCCACGGGAATCCGAGAGTGCTATAAGAGCCCTGTGAATGGCAGAGAGCAGTGTCAGTTCTCTTGACCCTGATAGGAAAGAAGGTAGGTAGGACCCGGCATTAGCAACACTATTCAAAGATGAATCAATTCAGGTAGCCAACATTTATGTGGTGCTTAGAATGTCTCAGGCATTATGCTTAAATGTTATGAATAAATGGTTATTGCTGTTGTGCTTGTCCTCTGTTTTTGAAGAGCGCTGTGGCATCAGGGAAATGATGACATGACTTTCTGTTGACTTTGATTTGAATGAGGGAGGGCTGTGCAAGGTACCAGCTTCACTTAAATACGAGCAGAAAGAAAGACCGCCCCTGCCCTCAAGTAGCTTAAATGCCATTCAGAGAAGACAACACATAAAAGGGAGCTGAAAAATCAGGAAGGGGAAGAGGAGGGGAAAGTACCTGTCCTGGAGTGAAAGTAATAAAGTCTATAGCAGTGGTTCTCAACCTGTGGGTCGCGACCCCTTTGGGGGTCTAACAACCCTTTCACAGGGGTCACAGGGATCGCCTAAGACCACAGGAAAAAACATATTTCCGATGGTCTGAGGAACTGAGACACTGCTCCTCTATCTGTCTCCAGGGGCGTCTGCCCACATGCAGATACGCCCACATACAAGTATTAAAGGGTCTCGGCATTAGGAAGGTTGAGAACCATTGGTCTATAGAGTCAGGAATGGAATTGAGAGAGAAGGGAGCCATGATTGGCCCAGGGCAGGAGGAGAGATATCTCTAGGGTGGGGAGGTAGTTAGGTGGAGGTGGAAAAGTCTGGAGAGTCAGAATCTCCAAGGAAAGGAGAGATGTTGAGAAAGAAGTGTATCATGGCTGGCCTGGGCACTTCTACAAATAGGAACTCCAGGCAGGAATTCACCAATGAGAGGAGGAGTCTTGGGGGTGGGCTGTAGGGATAGAGACATTTCCAGTATGAGAAAAAATCCAAAGTCAGGAGTGGAAGCCAGGAGAGAAGTCAGAATATTGCTAATGCATATTGATGCAAAAATATTAAATAAAATATTAGCAAACAGACTACATCAACATATTTAAGTGATTATTCACCATGACAAAGCTAGAGTAAATAGAAAAAGTATAACCACAATATTCAATGTTCAAATGGACCTTTGATCTCATCAAGTCAGGAGTTTCCTCCAGTAATGCAGACTGAAACTGTCAAAGGCTGCCGGTCTTGCTCTACTTATCCATGTTCTCCCAAAGGTTCTCCACCTCCTCTCTTTGGGAGTCCACCCAAAGTGCTGGAGGCAATTCTTAATTTCTCCTGATTTTGGAAGGACACCAGTACAGTGCCCTAGCTCCTATTTCTTTCTTTCTTGACATGTGACTAAACCATCTTCTCTTTCTGTTATAGGGTTTCTCAATGACCTCCTCTTCTTTGTTGGTTAGTTGTTGTTGTTCAGTCATGTCTGACTCTTTGTGACCCCATAGACCAGTGGTTCTCAACTTGTGAGTTATGTTCAATTTTAATTCATCCTGCATATCAGATATTTATATTACGATTCATAACAGTAGCAAAATTACAGTTATGAAGTAGCAACGAAAATAATTTTATGCTTGGGGGTCACCACAACATGAGGAACTGTATTAAAGGGTCGCAGCATTAGGAAGGTTGAGAACCCCTGCGTAGACCATAGAATGCCAATGCTGCCTACGGGCTTTTCTTGGAAAAGATACTGGGGAGGTTGCTTCTTTAGTGGATTAAGGCAAACTTGTGACTTGCCCAGGATTCCATAGCTAATGAGTATCTGAGGCCACATTTGAACTAAAGTCTTTCCGATTCCAGGCCCAGTGCTCTATCCACTGAGCTATTTAGCTGCCCTAAGGTTATAAGTTACAGCCTGTCTATACCTACCACATGCCTTTCCATTGTCTTATTATGCAGAAGCAATGGTATTCTAAGGCTTGATACCATACCACAACACTGGTAAAATGTTTGTACAGAAAAGTTGAGCCTTCGAGATTATAGGAAGCCTGAGGTCATTAAAAGTATACTTTTTCTCAAAACTTCTCAACTTCTCAAAAGTAAATTTATCCTAACTTGGGTAAGCTCACTAAAAATCTGTGCTGCCTGTCCTATATATACTACTAAAATGCATTTCGAAATCCAAGAAATAGATAACTCTTTATCCATTGAGTCCCATACAGTGCTTCTAATTGATTTAACTGTTTTTGCAAAAGTAAGTTTTTTTGTTAGCTCCCCAAGCCAATGGAGCTCTGCTTCCTGGAGTGATACAACACTAGTTTCATTGGAGCATGAGCTCACTAACCATTATTCCAACAATGCATTAGATTAGTGTTTAAAATTCTGTAGACTCTCAAGTTCCTTAGTGATGACAGCCCAACAGTGTTCAAATCACCCTCTGTGGAGGAAGTCACTCCCTTGGGGGCAGTAACTGGGTGAGTCTGAAGCTGTCTTACTACAGGATTAGATTCCCAGTTCTCATCCTTTGCTTCTCCTTTTGTATCACTTTACCCTTCATGGAATTCAACATATATTCCAGCAGGACTTTTGAGTCAGAGATCCCTAGGTTGGAAAACATTCTTCCTAACTCTGGCCTCTTATTCTCTTTCCCCATTTATTTGTGTTATTACTAAAGTTATAAGCCCCTCCTCTACCTTCAGGGCATAGTTCGTAAAAATCAGGAGCTCTTGTGTCTCATTGCTAAATGTATATAAGTAATTTATATCCTGTATGTCAACATCTTTTAGCACCTAACTTGTTAATCACATGAGATTGGGGGGGGGGGGGTGCGGTTTCCTCCTGTCTCATTGAGAGAACTCTACATATGCTGTCATAAGTGACCTTGGTCACAGAGTCTCACACAGATGAATCTGGCTGTCTGATGACCTGCTTCCTCTGCATAGCCCTCCCTCTGCTTTAACCAAGGTAATTTAGGACCATCTATCATTTAACTTAACATCACTCTCTTTCACTTCTCCCCCCCTGCCCCTGCTCCCTTCCCTTTCCCACATTCAATCTGTTGCCAAGTTCTGCCAATTCTGCCCTCACAACATTATACCTTCTTATCTCTTCAGACATTGCTACCACCCTGGTGGAGGCCCTCATTTCATGCCCAGACTGCTGAAATAGGCTTTTGTTTGGTCTCTGTACCTCAAGCATCTCCCTACTCTAGTCTATCCTCCAATCAAAGTGATCTTTCAGATATTTATAGCAGTTCTCTTTGTGGTGGCCAAGAACTGGAAATTGAGGGGATGCCTATCAACTGGGGAATGGCTGAACAAGTTGTGGTATATGGATATAATGGAATACTATTGTGCTATAAGAAATAATGAACAGGCGGACTTCAGAAAATCCTGGGAGGATTTATATGAACGGATGCTGAGTGAAGTGAGCAGAACCAGGAGAACATTGTTCACAGAAACAGCCACAGTATTTGATGACTGGTTTTGATAGACTTAGCCCTTTTCAGCAATGCAAGGACCTAAAACAATTCCAAAGGACTTGTGATGGTAAATGCCATTCACATCCAGATAAAGAACTATGGAGTTGGAATGCAGAGAGAAGCAGAATATTTTCTTTTTTGTTTTTTCTTTCTTGTGGTCTCTCCCCTTTGTTATACCTCTTCTATGTAACATGACTAAGGTGAGAATGTGTTTAACAGGAATGTGTAGAGCACATATCATATTGATTAGGGATGATAGGTGTTTTCAGGGACCCCACTGACCAGAGTCCCTTGGTGGGCAGTCTGGAATGAATTCACAGACTCAAGCATTCTGAGTCAGGTTGGTAAAAGTATATTGTTATGCTATACAGTGGGCAAGAGGTCTTAGGGAACTTGCAACCTTAAAGGGGTAGAGTTAAAGTTTTTATAGGATAATCCATAGCATAACCTGTGCCAATAATGCTAACTAGGTGAGTAAGGGTGGGATTAGGGAGGAGTTAAGGAGTGATCAGTGCTTAAGGGAACATGCACTTTTAACATCTGCTGTGCAGGTATATTGCCCATAATTCACTGAGAAATAGCGCAAGGTGGGGCTTAATGGAGGTGTGGTTTTAGGTTTGAAACATCACTAAGTCAACTAGCAGTCAGGGCTGACTGAGAAGTGCCCAGTCTGCTACCCATCAATGTCCTATTTGACAAGGTGGATGTTGAGAGTATACATATGTCCCAAGCTAATGAGGGATCCAGAATGTGTGTAATGGCTAGGGAGTTACTCATAGATATCCAGTGAAGAATTCACAGGTGCAGCTGGTCATAATACTAAGGGGAGGTAAACATTTGTCTAAGCTAGAAAGTTACTTATAGATAGTTTAGTGAAGGATTCACAGATGCAGCTTGCTATTGTACCAAGCAGAGATAAGTAGTTCATGAATGGTTGCTTAGGCAGAGTGCTGGCATGTTCTGAGGCTGAGGAGATTTGAGGCTAGGGAGAAATGTGATTTTGCAAACTGATGTGATTTTATAATTGTGGTTGTGTGTGGTTCCAAGCACAAGCACCCAAGCACCCCATCAATATTGTATGCCGTCTTGGGGAAGGAGGCAGAGAAAATTTAAAACTTATGGAAGTGAATGTTGAAAACTAAAAATAAATGAATTAATAATTTTTTTTAAAGTGATCCCAGTGTAGGTCTGATCACATCATCTCCCTCTCTACCCCCACTCATGGAACTTCAATACCTCCACTTGCTTCTAAGATCAAATATAAAATCCTTTGCTTGACTTTAAAAGGCCTTTTCAACATGACTATTTCCTACCTTTCCAGTCTTCTTACACTTTATTCCCTTCTACAAATCCCACGATCCAGGAACACTTGTCCTCTTGCTTTTCCTCATATAAAACACTCCATTTCTTGACTTTTACTGGCTTTTCTCCATGCCTGGAATTCTCTCCCTCCTCACCTCCACCTCTTGGCTTTATTTTTTGGAATCCTTTAAGTCCCAGTTAAAATCTCACTTTCTGCAAGAAGCTTTCCCAGGTCCTTCTAATGCTAGTGCCTTTCCTCTGAGATTGTCTCGTTGTGTACATGTTGGACATACTTAGTTATGTGCACGCTGTCTCCCACATTAGAACATGAACTCCTTGAAGGGATGAATTGTTTTTGTATTTCTTTGCATTCTCAAGGCTTAGTTGTTGTTGTGCTTGTCCTTTGTTTTCGAAGAGGACCATGGCATCAGGGAAATGATGACATGACTTGCAGTTGACTTTGATTCGAGTGAAAGAGGGTTGTACAAGGTCACCAGCCTCACTTTCTTCTCCAGAGCCATTTGGATCCAGTGACCAGATTTTCATCAGGATGACTGGAGATGGCCCAGAATGCAATGGAAGACCCTGTTCCTTTTAGGCCTTAGCCTTTTCAGGTTCTCACTTTGAGTGAGGTAACGCCCATTCAGTGAATAGGCCTTTTTGAGAGGTGCAGTGCCTGGAAAATGGTAAATGTTTATTGTATGCTTGTTGACCACCTAATAGATGGATGAAAATAAGTTTTCTTAACAATAACATGGAAGAACACAGCACTGGTTCAGGTAGATACAGCCCCCTCATTTCTATATCTAAACATGATTGATCCTAAAGGTTTATTGAATGGAGAAGGAAATGATAAACCACTCCAGTATCCTTGCCAAGAAAATCCCAAAAGGGGTCATGAAGACTGAAAAAAGACTGAACAACAAAAAAGGGTTTGTTAACTTTTGTGATAGTGTGATATTCATTAAAACTGAGAGGTACTGATTCTAGTGGTCTTGACTTTTTATGCCCTAGGCAACTGGGAAGTTGTGTCAGTGGATCACTAGTCCTTGGATTAATCAAGTCTTAGGCACAATTTTTCTGCCTTTTAGGGAAAACCAAGTCTAGCCTATATAGCAGGGGTTCAAGAGAAAACTACCCTATGTGACTGGACATTCTAGTTCATGGCTCAAGTCATATTCCCAATGTCTGTCCAATTCTGGGACAGTTTCTCTGTTTTTTAGGTAAAAACTTTACGAGCTTATATGACAGGGAACTCTAGTAGATATTGTTCCTACCAGAGCATTTATATTCTTTTTTTTTTTTGAGGGGGGAAGGTAGGGCAATTGGGGTTAAATGACTTGCCCCAAGGTCACATGGCTAGTTTTGTGTTAAGTGTCTGAGGCCAGATTTGAACTCAGGTCCTCACGACTCTATTCAGTACACCACCTAGCCATCCCTGGAGCATTTATATTCTGAAGGATCTGGTTGTGAATTGGTTCAACCATTACTAAAAACAACTAGCAATTATGCTTCGGAAGTCACTGGACTATTGTGCTTATTCAAGCACTGAACACAAGGGCTTGAGTGAAAGTCAACTTTTTAAATACTCCTTTAGTGTGTTTTAGAGCAATGGTGTCAAACTATAATAGAGATGGAGACCTCTAAGTCACACAAAGGGAGCCCCCTCTGGTTCTGCTCTCAAGAAAGTTGTGGATGGCATATTTGACATCTCTACTTTGGAATCTAGAGACAAGGCTATGCACAAACTTTGGCAGCATTATATAAAGCTTTATATAAGCTTAAGATCAGTTGTACAGTTGAGTGTTTTTGAGAAGTCTTTCCAAGGCCATGAAGAACTGCTTCTTATCTTTATGTAAATAGGCCCCAAGTCAGCCATGAGATGACTCAGATTCTCTTTACACTTCCCCTTCTCCCTCCTTCATTACCTCAACCAATTACAATGCTCCAAAATACTAAGGTATAGATATGGAAGGGGAAGTAATAGATAACACCTTGTTTCCCTCCAGTTACCATACCTCAAGCATGTGAAGATTTCCTCTGGCAGTTTTTTCCAACAGCCAGGAAGACAGCAGAAGCAGGCACCGTGGAGCACTTAGAGCTTGGTCAGACATAGAAGGTACTGAAGTGATGCACTGAATTCTAGGCTATCACCAGTTATCTTGATTTTCATCTTGCCACTGGACTGCAATGACTCTGGAAGAGAGAGTGAGGCTGACAACTTTGTAGGGTTCTGCCTCACTTAAATCTACTTCATGCACAAGTTGAGACATCCCCCATGATGTCATCAATCCTCTTCAAGAATGAAGAATGAGTAACAACAACAATGACAGGAATGACAACAACAAGCCTGGAGCCCTGGAAAATCAAGGGAGCATCCCTAACACATATGAGAGGTGGACTTTTTCCTATATGACAGAAGAAATTTGGAAAGCTGTCTAAGAAGGTGCTCCTACCATGATTCCAAGAGTTGCCATACCACCCACCCCGAGTGGATGAAGACTTAGAGGTTTGTAGCATCCCCTATATCTTTATGATCTTGAGGTCTCTGTCAGTTGTACAGAATATCCTATAGTAAACTGCATTTCATCACATAAGTCTTGCGCGTGGGTTTTCTCCTTTTTTCTCATTAGTGTTGATGTCACTCCTCCACATAATCATTCATTGGGAGAATACCAACAAATACACTGGATCATGAGAGCTCACAGACTTGCTTGGCAGTGGTATATTAATCAAGTCTGAGATACGCTGATTTCTAGTAGGCTTGCCTTTTTATGCCCTAGGCAACTGGGAAGTTACATCAATGATGGGAGCCCTAGTCCCTGAACCTATTGGAACAGACAGAAGAAACTGGTCAAGCTTGCTCATTTGAAAACTTACGGAACTTACAGAAATAGCCGTCATTCAGAATGCTGTAAAGAGCTGTCCTTTGATGCAGTAAAGCATATCATTACTAAGGCATATATACTTTAAGAGAGTCAAAGAGAGAGGGAAAGGTCCTATACATACAAAAAATATTTATAGTAGCACTTTTTGTTCTAATAAAGAACTGGAAACAAAGTAGGCAGCTGTCAGTTATGGAATGGTTGAACAAACTGTAATATGTAAAGAAATAAAATGTAAATGCACCGCAAAAAAATGATAAGAAGAATTCAGAGAAACTTGGGACACCTTGTATGAAGCGGCATAGAGTGAAATGAGTAGGACCCGGAGAACAATCAAAATTTGACAACGGTGACGTAAAGGAAACCAATGCTAAGAAACTTTAGAACTTTGATCATTTATAACTTTAGAAAACTAATGGTAAAAAAATATTCTCAGCTCTTGGCAGAGAAGTGATAGAATAGGGGTACAGAATGAGATATATGTTTTCAGACATAGTAAATGTGTTATTTATCTTCCTTAACTATATTTACTTTTACAAAGTAGACTTCTAAAGTTTCTGTACAAACAAAGCCAATGTAACCAAGATTAAGAGGGAAGTGGGAAATTGGGAAAGAATTTTTACAACCAATGTCTCTGATAAAGGCCTCATTTCCAAAATTTACAGGGAATTAAGTCAAATTTACAA
>CM053582.1:436162213-436214648 GCA_028627135.1 Pseudochirops cupreus
ATGACCAAACTATTGTACAAAGTGAAAGTATTTGCAGATCCTATACATGATTGCACGCCACCATGGGGCGGGGGGAGGGAGGGGAGAAAATCTGAAACTCAAGTGATTGTGGAACTGAATCTTGTAAACTAAAAAGTACATAAACAAGTCATTCAAAAAAAATACTTGTAAAGTTCCCAGCAAACTTTAAAGTGCTGTGTAAGTGCTGTAATGATATCGGACTGAATACAGCTTTATCTGCTTTGTTTTGATTAAATATTTTTCAATTATCAATAAATCCCAGAGAAACTCAAAGAAAAAGAACAGCTCCAAGCGGCCCCTGCTTGTTCAGGACGGCGCCTTCTGTCAAGATTCCAGCATCCCTAGAAGAGGCGGGCCCCGCAGGAGAATTCAATCACTGTAAGGCATTAGAATTATATGACTGAAAAGAAATTTCCGTTATTAATTCCCTCACTCTGCAAACAATTCTCCTTGTTAAGTTTCTTCCACCCTTCAGTGAAAGCCAACGGGATGAATTACAACGGGAGGTCGCGTGTTCCTTAACACTGGAAATCTTTGATGCGGGGCCACTGTCACCCATCCTCTCTGTTGTGCTTTGGGGATTCACCTCCGGAAGAGCAAACCTGCCAGGACAGGAGGACAACCGTCCTCACTAGGAAACTCTCCACGTGCTCACCTTGGGACTTTGACAGAATCATCTGCCCATCCTCCTTGGCGTCGGGCTGGCTTTGGAGGGGGACCCTGTGAAGAGGGAAAAAAAGAAGTAGAAACCAAAACAACATTTATACATGAGGCTTGACTCTAACAATAATTTGTTTGCATGTGGCTGATGAAATCAAAACTATGCCTTCAGGGCGGAGAATTTCTTAACTAATACAAAAACTCAAGATTCTCACCCTCCTTCAAACTCTGTTTTTGTTAAAAGTTCACAGACTCAAACCTGTACTGATTATTTAGGCAGAAAATAGTAAGTTGCAATGGAGCAGATGGGAAATTGAATCTGAAGACTTTAGAACATAAGAACTAAAAATATTCAGTGACTATGAATAACACCTAATTGAAAGGGGGAAAAAATCAGTCAAAGGACCAACAAAGCAGCCTCGTCTTTTTTGGTTTAATAAGCAAAGCTAAACTGGTAAAAATAGTAAGCTAATAAAAATTAATAGTAAAAATAGCAAAAGTAAATTTAAAGTAAAAACATTCATTTTATTTTCTAAGAAATTTAAATGTTCACCACTGTTTTCACTAAGTTTTAGAAATGTCAGTCATACTAATGCACTGAAATGTTAGGCTGATTGAAATTTCCCATGAATTACTCAAAACTTACTCTCTAACTTAAAAAAAAATGCTTTAACTGACAAAAGCAAAAGCTTTGAGTCCAGAATCACTTCACAATAGCCCCCAACTTTCCCTTTCACCAAACGACAAAAACAAAAACAAGTTAAGCAAACCTATCTGACTGAGGCTGAAAAGACTAAGTAACATCTCCATTTACGGTTTACTATTCCTTGACCGAGAGGAAAGGTATGTCACCTGGGACCAATACTGGATACCTTTTGTGTTCGGTCTCACTTCCACTGTCTTCATTTACGTGATTCTAACTGTTCAGTATATTTTTCTCCTGGTCCTGCTTCGTGCATTAGTTCATATCAATCTTCCCATGTTTCTCTAAGTTCCTCATGTTTATCATTCATTAGATTGTAAAGTCCTCGAGAGCCGGCAGTGTCTTTTGCCTCTTTTTATATCCCCAGACCTAACTAAGCATAGTGCCTGGCAGATGGCAGGTATTTAATAAGTGTGTATTGATCAATTATGTTCACAATACTTCATTATCTTAATATGCCATAATTTGGTTAGTTATCTTGCCCAATTAATGGGCATATACTTTGTTTCCAACTTTGTCCTACTACAAAAAAAAATATTTCTATGACTATTCTGGAACATACGGCACCTTTTTATCATTAAACTCTTTAGGTTAAAAATCCAGTAACAGGACCAATGGGTCAAAGAGTACAAACAGTTAGTGGTCTTTTGTTTGTTTGTTTTGTTTTGTTCCAAACTGGTTTTCACACTGGCAGGTCTAATTCAGGGCTCCAGCAACAGTTCCTTGTCCTGGTGTATCTGTCATCCCTTAGTCTTCCCCACATTGACTATTTCCTTCTCTCACCATCTTTACTAATGTGATAGGTCTGAGGTGATACCTCAGAGTTGTCATTAGTATCTGTCTTCTTATTTGTGATTAGGAGCATTTTTCTACCTAGCTGTTGATGCTCTGAATTTATTCTCTTGGACACTGTTTATATCCTTTGATTTGACTGCTGAACTTTGGGGAAATGCTTTTTTTACTCATATGCTTGTGTTGATTTCCTATAGATTAAGGGACATTAGGTTTTGGTTTTTTGTTGTTGTTTTTTATGAGATGATTGATACAAATATTTCCCCCAAATCACAGTTTTACTTTTTGACCTACTCTATAACTTTCTTCTGAGAATAATTTTTCAAAGTATCAAAACATCTTTTATACTTTCCATTTAAGGCAATGTGGAATAGTGGAAAGAGTGCTGAACCAGGAATTAAATAAGTTCTGGTTCTGTCACTTATTACCTGTCTAATCTGGGAAAAATCCTCTGAGCCTCAGCCTCCTTATCTGAATAATGGAAATGATGCTATTTAGGTATTGTGAAGATCCACTCGGGTGGTCATGCACGTAAAGTCACATATAAATTGAAGCCATGCCAGTACACTATGAAGGAGGCCAACAAGGACATTATTCTCTCTCTCTGGAGATGGAAATACAAAGGACACATCAAGAGCTTCCTAAAAGGCCACACTGAAGCCTTCTGCCATTCTCAAATAAGAAGTTCTGAATTATCTCAATTCTAGCCTAATGCAGTGCAAAGAACACTAGACAGGGGAAGCGGGAGACTTGGGTTCAAATCTCAGCTCTACCACTCATCACTTGTATGACTTTGGGCAAATCACTTAGTTTCTCTAGGTCTCAGGTACTCATATCTACAAAATGAAATTTAAAAAAAAATCTTGTGGCAATCCAAAGAATTATACAAACTGAAGCTAAGCTGTCTTTTGCCTCTTAGAAACACAAAAGAAAGATCAATATTTGGCAAATGGATGAAAATGAAAGCATGAGAAAGAGGGTGAAAAATGGTTGGAAGTTGAAAAAGAGGCAAATTTAGGTTTAAAAAAAAAAGAGAGTTCCAAAATCTTGGGATTTAGACTCAATAACTTCCAAATATCCTACCAACTACAAAATTTATAAAATGTTATGAATCTAAGTCCATCCATTGTTCCTGGGCAGCCTGAAAAGGGAAGAAACAATCAGCACTGTACACTAGAGAACACCTAGACTGAACTCAATACAGTATTGGATACTAAGGAGGATAAAGAAAAAAAAATGGAACCAAATCTTGAGGATTTCACAGTTTAGCTGGGAAAACAAGATTTGCACACGTGAAATAATCAGCAAACAAAACAAGGCAGTATATGCACAAAAACCAGAACTAGGAAGGATGGGCAGAAGTTGCAAAGATAAATTTAAGTGTGACGTAAGGACAAATTCCTCAACAGCTGAAACTATCCAACAGTGCAATGAACGGCCTCGAAAGGCATTTCATAGAATTTCATATTGGAAAGAATCTTAGAAATCGCCCAGATTGAACCCGTCGTTTTATGGATGAGCCAAGTGAGACTCAGAGTGGCTCCCTCTACTTGAAGGCCTCTGAGCAAAGGCTAGAAGACCACTTGTCAGGGATGCTGATAATGCCATTCTTGTTCTACTTAGTATGAGTTGGGAAAGACTGTGAGGTCCCTTCCATCTTTCAGATTCTGTGACTGTCTAAACCAGGGGTGAGGAATCTGCAGTCTCAAGGCCACGTGTGGCCTTCTAGGTCCTCGGGTGCAGCCTTTTGACTGAGTCCAAGTTTTACAGAACAAATCTTTCTATTAAAGGAAGTTTGGATTTGGTCAAAGGGCTGCACTTGAGGACCTAGAAGGCCACACGTGGCCTTGAGACTGCAGGTTCCCCACTCCTGGACTAAATGGGATATTATATAGTAGAGATCATTAAGCACACGGGAAAGAAACAAGCATTTATGAAATACCTACTATGTGCCTGGTACTGTGCTAAGCATTTTATAAATATTATCTCATCTGCGGACAGCTGATGAACTCAAAGAGCAAACATCATTTTCCTCTTTATTTTTCTTGATTTTTTTCTTGGAACACGGCTAATATGTTTTATGCGACTCCATGTGTATAATGTATATCATATTTCTAACCTCAATGGGTGGGGAAGGGGCTAGAAGAAGGGAACTTAGAACTGAAAATAAAAATAAAATTTTAAAAAGTAAATTGAAAATATATTATCTCATTTGATCCTCATAGCAACCCTGGGAGGCAGGGGCTATTATCACCACCATTTTACAATCAACGGTGGAAGTTAGGTGACTTGCTCAGGGTGACACAGCTAATAAGTATCCATGGTTTACATATGAACACAAGTCTTCAGGATCTGAGGTCAGATCTGGTCTCATACTAGCTGTGTGACCCTGGGAGAGTCACTTAACCTTGTTTACCTCAGTTTCCTCATCTGTAAAATGAGCTGGAGAAGAAAATAGCAAACCACTCCAATATCTCTGCCAAGAAAACCCCAAATGGGGTCACCAAGGGACCCAACTGAAAAAACTGAACAATGACAACTTCAGGACCCAGGTCACGTAGCTGATTCTAGGCATTCAAAGAATGAAAAATAACTCTAAGCATTCAAAACTGAGATAAGATTCCAGTAAGGGTGAAAAGGTTAAGAAACGCTTAGTAGAGGAAGCAGGACCTGAAAGATGCCCAGACAAAGCCAAAGCACCATCTTCTACATAAAGCCTTCCAAACCACCTCGTATTTAACGACTTCATATTTGTTTGTATTTAGTGACTTTATATTTAGAGGGCATACCTATTCTCTATGTTCTTATTGTCTCCCTAATTAGAATGTAAGCTCACTCTAATAGAGATTGTTTCATTTCTCCTATCTGTATTCCCAACAGCGCCTTGCACATTAGTAATAGGGGCCTCATAAATACTTGTTAATTGATTTGTGAGGGATCTGAGTCTTACAGACAGGACAAAATGTATGAGTGAAAATAATTAATACAAAATAAATCAACCTGCTTTTGAAATACAGGGTAATAATTCCAAGAAACAAAATGGGAAAACAACTTCCAAATTTGGCAGGCTATTCCCCAGGTAGCGTTAGCCAGGCTCATTAAAAAAGGATCCTTAAGAGGTACATCCCTGAAACAGACAGCAATAGGAAGGGGGTGATGGCAGCCCTCAGGCAGTGCATCCCTTGTGTTCCTTCTTGAAAGCCAGTCATGACTATGAGTGTGGGAAATGAACATTGCCTGCCAGTGGCTGCTGCCTGATGGAAGGAGGGGGCAAGACCCTGCATAGCTCCAGATGAGAAGCAAAAATATTCATTCTCCAAAAATAAACAGGGAGCAGGAATGACTGGGAGTAAAGAGATGGAAACACATGACTGGAGGCTATGGTCCCAAAATACCAGGTCTCTTCAAACAAGATCGTGTGAGAGGCAGAGAAGGAAATTCAGGAAAGGGAATCTTTATATGGTCTCATCCGAATGGGCTGGGATTCAACTATCTGGAATCACCATGTCATACAGAGTTCTTCAGGGGACAGAGGCTTTTCTGATCTTTATATGGTTCCCCCAGATTCTTAAAATGCCAAGACAGAAAAGACGTTGTGGTGCCAAAAAAGGAGTCTTTTGAGTTTGGAAACTTCTCGCACACACCAGAAGTCCTAGAAAAACCCAATGATATCTACCAGCCAATGAATACCTTCCCACCCCCTGGTATTCCTATGGCCATTATGAGCCTGGTTCAAAGAATCACTTTGAACAATTACACAAATTCCCAATACAGATGCTTAATTAAGCAAGACCCACACCACACCTGGTAATCAACTCCAATGGCTCTTTAGGGAAGATGCTATACATTGTCAAACATTAGCGACCAAAGGGAAATATGATCCTTCATCACTCCTTCCAGGACGGGAAGATTCCTGGTAGGGCCAGTCCAGGGCACTGAAACCCAAGAGCCTTGAGAATAGCAGTATCCCCCAAACCAATGGACCTGCTTCCAGCCCAGCCCCTAGTCATCCTGAAGGGAAGAAATCATTGTAGAGTGAGGGTCCTCCTTCTTCATCCCCTCCAGCAACAACTGCTGACCAAATTTCTTCCAACAGTCAGGCACAGGAGCCCTGGGAGTTGTAATATACCCCACTCCCCCACCCCCGCCACAAACACCATGGCTTCTTCCAGCCCCACCTTCACAGCCATCATCCAGGAAAGCATCTCCTATGCAGCAAGAGCCAGCCATCCCCACCAATAGCCACACACAGGGCAGGGAAGCCAACATCACTGAAGGTACAGGGCTCCCTTAGGGAGAGACAGGAGGTCTGTGTGCTGGGCCAGTCTCCACCACTGCCATCCTGACTACCACCTCCCCTCAGACCCTGGGGGCAGCCTAGAACCCTGACCCCGAAAGTCCTGGGAATAGTGACATTCAATGATGTCATTAAAGAAGAGGCAGAGTCATCTGCCCTAAAGACCAGGGGACTTTTCCATCTGACCCGCAGCTGAAACCTTTCATGTGGGAGTCTTCTCTACCCACCCACCACCCCCACCCCACCCCGCCCCCTTGGAATGTAAGTTCTCTGAAAACGGGGCCTGTCTTGTTTTCCTACTTGTATCCTCAGCACTTAGCACAGGGCTTTCCATGTAGAAAATGTTCAATAAAGGTTTTATTCACTTTTTCATTCCAGGAGTGTGAAAGCCCATGAAGAAGTGTGTTTAGATATCATAGAAGGAAAATATTTCTTAAATTCAATTCAATTCAGTTCAACAAACTTTTGCTAAACAAACATCTACTTAGATACCAGGCATTGTGCTAGCCTCTGAGTGAGTGAGAGAGAAACAGAGACAGAGAGAAAGAGAGAGAGAAACAGAGAGGGAGAGTGAAACAGAGAGAGAAAGAGAGAGAGAGAAAAACAGAGAAACAGAGAGAAAGAAACAGAGAGAGAGAAACAGAGAGAGAAATAGAGAGAGAGAGAAACAGAGAGAAAGAGAGGGAGAGAGAAAGAGAGAGAAAGAGAGAGAAACAGAGAGAAACAGAGAGAAACAGAGAGAAAGAGAAGGAGAGAGAGAGAGAAACAGAGAGAGTGTGTGCGCATGCCTGCACACGTGTAGTCTTCTAGGTCCTTAAGTGAAGCCTTTGGCCAAAGGCTCCCCACCCCGTCGCGATCCCCGTTAGAATGTAAGCTTCTTGAGGACAAGAGCTGTTTTTGCCTGGCTTCCCCAGAACTCAGCACAGTCTGTGCACATTTACTATTGTTGTTGTTCAGTCTTCAGTCATGGCTGACTGTTCATGACCCCACCTGGAGTTTTCTTGGCAAAGGTAATGGAGAGATTTGCTGATTTCTTCTTCAATTCATTTTACAAATGAAGAAACTGAGGCAAACAGGATTAAGATACTTGTCCAGGGTTACAAAACTATTAAGTTTCTGAGACCACATTTGAACTCGGGTCTTTCTGACTCCAGACTCTATCCCATGTGCCATCTAGCTGCCCCTTCTCTGCACATAGTAAGAGCTTAATAAATGCTTTATTTGTTTATTCATTCTAGGAATAAGAAAGCCTAAGAAGAAATATGTTCAAGGGTCAAAGGAGAAATTAGAATGAATGGGGGGCGGGATAGGATGGAGGGAAATAATAGTCTTTCACAACATGACTACTCTGGAAATGTTTTGCATAACTATACATGTATAACCTATAGGAATTGCTTGTCTTCCCAGTGGGGGTGGGTGAGGAGATATCATAAAAGGAAAATATTCATTCAATTCAACAAGCTTTTGCTAAGCAAGCACTTACTATATTGCCAGGCGCTGTGCCACCCTCTGGGTGTGTTAAAAACAACAACAAAACAAACAATTCCCATGAGAATAAAAGTTTCTTAAGGACAGCGACTGTTTTTGCTTTTTATACTATCCCCAGAACTCAGCGCAGCGCCTGAGACATCCTGAGTGCGTCATCAATCTTCGTGGACTGATTGATGGATGAAAATTCCCTGCTCTCAGAGAGCTTACAGTCTATGGACAGGACACGGCACATACACAAGTACAAGGTGATTTGTAAAGGAAGAGAATGCTAGCTGCCAGGGGAGGTCAGGAAAAGCTTTTTAGGAAGCTGTACTGGAGCGAGGCTTAGGAAACAAGAGTCAAGGTGTGTATTGTGGAGAGTATTGCGTCATGGCAGCCTGCACAAAGGAGCCAAAACCACAGGAGGAAGGGTCAATTTGGGAAACAAAGACCGGTCCAGTTGGGCACAAGGTAGAAGTAAATACGAGTCAGATTGTGCAATCACAAGGAAAGGCAGGCCAAGGAGGGGCGTTGGGTCCTAAAGGCAACGGGAAGACACTAAAGGTTTCTGGGTAGGTGAGTTCATGGGCTAAGTCTTGAGGTTGTTTTTAGTACTTAGAACAGTACCTGGTACATAATAGGTGTAAATGGTTACTCATCAACTGATTTTAATTGTTTTAGGTGTGGAGTGGAGGCGTCAGGCATAAGGCGCTCGGCCAGCAATACTCCTGAGAGCTGGCAGAACCAAGTTAGAATAATAAAATATTTAACTAAATATGTAAAATTATATATACATATCCGTGTGTGTGTGTGTGTGTGTGTGTGTGTGTGTGTGTAACGGCCACAGTGGACAGAACAGTGGGCCTCAGGAAGACTTGTGCTCAAATCCAGCCTCAAACACTTACTAGCTGTGTGACCCTGGGCAAGTCACTTAACCCTGTTTGACTCAGTTTTCTCATTTGCAAAATAAGCTAGAGAAACAGAAAATCACTCCAGGATCTTTGCCAAGAAAACCCCAAATGGGGTCCCAAAGAGTTGGACTGAAATGACTGAATGAACAAAAATACAATTATAATAAAACATAAATAATATGACATTTTAAAACTAAGACAAGGGGCGCTAGGGGGCGCAGTGAATAGAGCGCCGGCCCTGGAGTCAGGAGGACCTGAGTTCAAATGCAGCCTCAGACACTTAACACTTACTAGCTGTGTGACCTTGGGCAAGTCACTTAACCCCGACTGCCCTACCCTCCCCCTTCCAAAAAGACAAAAAAACCCCGAAAGCCCAAAATCTAAGACAATACGCAACCAGCAGGGATCCTTACATGTGGATTAGTCCTGGTGGTCCTACGCACCCCCCGTCCCCACCCCAGACCCTCTACTTGAGCTTGCCACAACGGGTCTGGAGGATGGATTAGAGAGAGGAAGAGAACAGAGGCAGGGAGACCAGTAAGAAGGCCACGACAGTCAGGGCTGGAAGTGACCACAGCCTCAGCACTGGGGTGGAGAGAGGAGATGGGTGTGAGAAAACTGGCAACTGACTAGACACAGCGTGCACGGGCTAAGGAAGGGCGAAGGGTGACCCTGAAGGTGCGGCAACCCTGGCAACCCCTTCTCAACTTGGATTCATAACAAGTTTAGGCCCTAATTCAAAATCTTTCCCCCTAAAACTCACCTCATCCCATAAACAGAGAGAATGTGTATTATGAATTTGGGGTTTTTTTTTGTTTGTTTTTCATGGAGTTTGGGTCAATGAAAAGTGATGTACTGTCTCAGCTTGTTACTGAACTCGACATAAAATCACGCACTTTTAGCCAAAGTGGAATGGAAATGGTCGATTTTGGACTATAGGGAAGAAACCCAGATCCCAGGGATCCTGATGAACAAAAGAAAAGACTCAAATGCCAGGATGATGGTTGTTTGTGGTACTGTCTGACTCAGAAATTGGCTCATTTTACATTTGTTATTCTAAGAAGCTGCCTCCCTCTTCATAGGGGTACATGGATACAAGATCAGACTTACGTATCTTAAATCAAGAGTAGACCGAGGATTGGGTTTGCTAATCTTCCTAGAGGTCTGCCACATTCCTCTTTGAATAGATGAGTCTCACTACACACTCTTAAGTCAGAAAACAATTCTTCAACCAAAATGTCTGCTTGATAGACCCCTGTTAAAGTAGAAGCTAATGAAGCAAGCGCTTGTAAAGAAAAGTAACCCCCAGGGGCAGTGAACAGAGCACTAGCGCTGGAGTCAGGAGGTCCTGAGTTCAAATCCAGCCTCAGACATTTAACACTCACTAGCTGTGTGATCCTGGGCAAGTCACTTAACCCCAATTGCCCTGCCTTCCCCCCTCCAACAAAAAAAAAGAAAAGTAACCCCCTCAATCTAATTTATCCTGACTTCCTGAGAACCAAAAGGTAGTTTTACATGTAATCGAATACAGATTTGGAGGCTAACACTACTAAGCAGAGAACACCATTAGGGCTGTTTGCTATGAAGGAAAGAACTAGACTATGAGCTAAGAGGCTTGGATTCTAGGCTGCCAGTTTTCTGTGTGACCTTGGGTAGGTCACTTGCCAGAGGGGATGGACTCTGACTCTAAATTCACATCTACATTTCAAATTCAATGACTGAATTGGAAATATCTTAAGACTGAGGAACAGACCTGAGAAGGGCAGTATGAATGGGAGTATAGTGTCTTGACATGATTTTGAGCAGGTGACATGGCGCAGAGAGCAGGAACTGGGAGGGCGGTAGGGGAGGAAGGCCTTGGAAGAAAATGAAAAGAAGAAACCATGATGATTTGATTAAGGGTGGAGGAGCTACTGTAGCTACTTGGCTGGAGAAGAGGCGGCCAGAAAGCTTTAATAGCAGGGTGTAACCACTAAAAGGAATTTTTCCACTAGGTCTGAGTGGAAATACATTAAGTTAAACTAGTTTATTTAGGAATCTCAGAGAGACTAGGTCAGGAAGATCTCTTTAAGTCACAGACCTGCGGAACAGTAGTGCTCATCCATCACAAGTTTCTTGGGGATGACTCCTGGGCTGGACTCCACAAAACAGAAAAGGGCATTTCCTTCTTCCCTGGGGGGTGTGCTGTTTTCTAGGCTAAGTGAGAAAACCTTCTCAACAACACAGAAGTCCTAGGCCTAACTTTTGCTTGCTCAGCAACTGAGAAAGCTGGAAGAGAGGGCTGTTTACCTAGACTATGAAAAGCAAAGCAATGCTGAGAGAAAAGTGTAAAAAGCCTAAGTACAGTGTTAGACTGAGTCACTGCGTACCCAGAAGGCAGCTGGGTGGCTCTGCAGATAGGGCACTACTGGCCCTGAAATCAAGAAGACCTGAGTTCAAGTCTCCTCAGACACTTACTAGGTATGTGACCCTGGGCAAGTCACTTGTCTGCCTCAGTTTCCTCAACTATAACATGAGGATTAAAACAGCACCTCTCTCCCTGGGTTGTTGTGAGGTTGAAAGGAGATAATATTTGTACTTAACACAGTGCCTGGAACATAGTAGGTACTTATTAATTAAAAAAAAAAAAGCTCGTTCGTTCCCTAACTAACCTTTGTGGAGTGTCCTCTATTTCTTGGCATTTGAAATAGGTGACAAATTCATGGCTAAGTGAAGGGGTGGGTACAGAAAACAAGCAAAAGAAATGAGACCAAGCTTTAGAGGAGGAGACACAAATCCCTGAAGAAAATAAAATGGCAGGGTAAAGTGACCAGCTTCAGAACCCTGAAGGCCCTTCTGTCTGTAGGATCCCGGGCCCGCTTCATCACTGCATTCTAACCTACACAACTTCCTTGAAGACCTAAACTTTAAGGAAGGCTGGACCAAGTGGATAAAGGAATCATGCCTCAATTACCCACTGGGAAAAGTGCACAGTGCAAAGCATACCAATGGCAACAATGCAGTCGTGATCATGCTTCCCCCAAATCAAAAGAATAACCCAGATGCCTGGACCAATGACTCATGCAATGGTGGCTGCCAATATTTTCTCTTAAAAGAGATTAATCCAAAATTCCATCTCAATTTTGAAAATATTTCCTAAAATTAAACCTGAATTTTCCTATTGTTTCATTACTCCCACTAGTACCCTTCAGGGTCATCTTGAATAAGTGCCCTTGCTTCCCGGATACTATACCTTATAGATACTTACTTGTAGACAAATACCATATTTCTCCACATTCATTTCTACTCAGCCAAAATAAACATCCATTTAATCTTTCATCACAAATCAAATCCTCCAGGCCTTTCATCCTTGTTGTGGTTCTTTGAACTCTTTCCAGGTTGTCAACATATCTCTAGCTCTTAGGTGGCCACAAATGCATAGGGTACAGTTGATGTGAGTTTCCTAGTACTCTAAGAAGAGTCATCTCCTGCCACCTAGGCTATGATGCTTAGTCTAGACTTGCTACTTCAACCAAATCCAGAGAGGAACAAGTTTTTAAGTTGTAAGAGACGGGCAACAAAGTATGTGGAAACTCCGGTGCTTTCAGAAACCCAGTGCTTCTCAGCTGGGAAAAAAGAGAAAACTAATGGACACCATGAGAAAAAGAACTGTAACGCTAAGTAGTAGGTCTATCCAGGGACAGCATGCCAGGCTCCAGTCACCAGCTGATGACTTCTACACCCCTACCTCAGGGCCAAGGTGGATTCTCAAGTCAAATGTCGCTGCCCCAAGCCCACTATTACTACAACACAAGCCACTCTTCACTCTGTGGGGCAGGAACACTATGGGAAGATATTTTGAGTGTTAAGCAGTGGCCACTGCTGTAAACTTGACATTATTGCAAGAATTTTCAGGGTCCTTGCTAGCCACTGCACAAATAGGCCAGCACAGGTTATAGACAAACAGGTTCACTGCTGTTTATTTATCCATTCAATAGTGTAGCAGACCCCATGGACATGTGTATCTCACAACTGCAGAGATTTTATATACAGAGAGAGTGTATACACACACATATACACATATATAGAAACTATACACACATATGCACATATAAACTATATATGCGTATTTTATATATATGTATGTGTATACTACATTTGTGTATCTTTTGTATATATAATACATATTTATGGATTTAATGTATATGTATATGTATGCATGTGTGCACACACGTGCATATTTCTTGTCTCTCTTATTGGAATGTAAGAATACAGGGGCAGCTAGGGGGCACAGTGAATAGAGCACCGGTGCTGGAGTCAGGAGGACCTGAGTTTGCATCTGACCTCAGACATTTAACACTTATTAGCTGTGTGACCTTGGGCAAGTCACTTAGCCCCAACTACCTTGCCTTCCCCCTTAAAAAAAAAAAAGAGAATGTAAGAATATGTGTGGATGTGTACAGGAGACTCAGCACTCTATCCACTGCTCAACCTAGCTGGCCCCCTGGCATGTAATAGTTATTTAATAAAATGCCTGCTGATTGATTGGCTATCCTTACTAGCTTCACTTTATCTGAGAATTTGACACACATGCCACCTATGTCTTTATCAAATAACTGACAAAAACATGCAACAAAACAGAGCCAGTGACAGAATCCTGGGCCCCACATGGCTTCCCTCCAGTTTGACATGGCTCCATTAATCAAATACTCTTCGGGATTGGTCAATCAACCAAGTCCACTTGTTTCTAGATAAAGTGAATTGTGACCTTGGACAGGACATGGCATCTTAGACCTTAAGGAGACCTGACAGATCACCTAAAAAAGACAATATCATACTAACCTAACGATATCATCCCTGATGGGACTTCTATTTCTATTGGAAAACTTCAAGCAAAGGTTCCCAAGGCATCCCTACTCATGTTGGGATAGGTCTGACTGTTCTGATTTTTTTTATATCAAAGGGAAACCTACTTCCCTAAAACTTTCATCCTACATGTGTTATGTAGAGCACAGTTAAAACAACTCTCCTGTCAATAATGTCCCTGTATTTCTGTTTGCTCATCTGGAAAGGGAGATGGCAGCATCTGTTCCACTTGCCTTATAGGGCTGTTACAGATATAAAATGAGATGCTTCAGGTAAGACAAGGCCTCTCCCAAATCTAAAATGCTACAATGTAGGTGTCAAAACACAAAACCCTCTATAAGCATGCTGTTAGTGATTCTATACACACTATGATTGATGCAGAAATAAGAAAGATTGAGCACAGCAAACGTACGATAACTACCAGAAGTGGAGAACCTGCAGCCATGAGGCCACATGGGGCCTTCTAGGTCCTTGGGTACGACCTTTTGACTAAGTCCAAGTTTGACAGAACAAATATCCCTTTATTAAGGGGATTTATTCTGTGAAGTTTGGATTCAGTCAAAGGGCCACAGTTCCCCACCCCTGGCTACGACCCTCAAAATAACAATGGATAAACTGGGAAAGTAAACACCAAAAGAAAAAAAGCAAGCTCAGAAGGGGACAGGGAAGCCCACAAAATGCTAATGAAAGCTAACACAGCGTAAGTGATATGAAGCTCATGCTAATATCGGGTGTCATTTTAATTCTGTTTCTTTGGATGTTTTTGTTGATGGTCACGGGGTAATCATGATACTAACCACAATAAGAGACTTAAGATAAATCCATTGAATGAGCTTTGTCAGGGATACCAAATGAAAAAGAAAAAGCACACCCATATGTCTTAATAGAAGACATTGCGTTTCCTTTAACTCAACCTTTTTCTCTTTCTCTCACTTTCACAACATCACAAGTTTTAAGAATACATGCTAGTCAGTCTAAAAAATTACAAGTTTGGGGTTTTTTTGTTGTTTGAAAGAACTTCATAAATTATCTAGTCCAATACCTTCAAAGGAGCCCAGATCTAAAACTAGAGAGGTCCTTAGAGACAGTCTAGATTCTAGACCAACTCCCTCATTTTACAACTGAAAGGTCCCAAGGTCATAGAGGTAGTAAATGGCATAGGTGGGATTCAAACTCAACTCCAGTGACTGCGCTCAGTTCCATGCTCTTTCTACTGTATCACAGGGCAAGTTTCATTCTCTTTCTATGCTTTCACAAGTGACCTTGGACAAGGTCACATGGTCAGCTAGCAAGAGCTGGCATAAGAACTTGGGTCTCCTGACTCCTACATCAGTTTTCTTTCCTCTAAACCATCCTATCTCATGGGTCATCCAAATCCCAGATCTGTAAAGGTGATCAAAAATAACTCAAAGCTAGCAATCAATAAATCTAGGTCTGGTTTCTAAATTGCCTAAAAATAGGAAATATGTGTTGTTATCTCTCCTGTATTCATCCCCAGGACCCAGTATGATGCTCTACATACAGGCTACATTTGGTAAATGTTGTGATTGAATAGCTATGCTATGAGTAACCTTACTAAAATTATATAACCTCTCTACTAAAGTCTATTTCCTCATTGGAAATAATGCCTGTCCCAATTTATTTCACTGGGATGTTATAAGAGTAAATGAAACCAAACATGAAAATTATTTTAATTCTATTCCTTCACTTATTCTTACATTCGACATCCATTCTTAAGGGCTTGTTATGTACAAATCACCACAGATACAAAGATATTTAAGATAACAGCCTTTGCCATCCGAGAACTTACAGTCTAGCAGGAAGGAAATGTCAGATATTTGGATGTGGAATAACTTCATAATACTTCAAAAGAGCCATGTTTTTATCATCTGCCTTACCTTCACTAATGCATACTGCAAATCCTCCAATGTCTCATGGGTTGTCATGGCCAAAAAAAACCATCACATGCTGGCCAACCTTTTAATAATGAGCCCTTCTAAACATAGCTAGAACAAGTATCTCTCATACAGTGGAAACAGATTGTCAGTGATGTGTAACTTCTTTTTGGTTAGGACCTATCAGAACCTGTCAATTCAACTTTCAAGAACCCATAGTCCAGCGGTTCTAAATCTGTGGATTATGTTCAATTTGTAACAATGAAAATACATCCTGCATATCAGATATTTACAGTATGATTCATAACAGTGGCAAAATTACAGTTATAAAGTAGCAACGAAAATAATTTTATGGTTGGGGGTCACCACAACATGAGGAACTGTATTAAAGGGTCGCGGCATTAGGAAGGTTGAAAACTACTGCATAGTCCATAACAATGTAAGGCAACAGAGTAGGACGTTAGTGGGAAAACTATACAATAACTCTTTGGAAGAAAGGTCTTATTGAAATTCAAAGGACTGCCAGATTCTAGTGTCTATTTTGACTATACAACATTATCCTCCTGGGGACACAGTGGAAGGAAGACATAAAGTGTGAGGCTACAATTGACTTTTTATTCTCTCCAGGATCAGAAGTAGTACCATAAGGTACCTACCACACAGTAAGATGGAATAGATATCCCTTACGTTGTGAGACATTTTAAGGCTTAGCAACTACAATGCCAGTGCAGAACTTAGTAATCAGAGATCCTTTTCCCATTAGACAGTAAATGGACATCAATGGCATCCTCACAGTTCTGCTGGCCCTGCAGATGCAATATGAAACGGGCTTAACCCTTCTTCCCTAATTTGAATCAACACAAAGCATTTCAATTGTTTAGCCATGTTATAACTCTAATTAAATTTCCTAATTCACTCCCCTTAACTCCATTATGCCTCGAAATCAAAACCAACCTCTTGCTGCTCTGCATCAGTCTGAATCTAAATTTTTAAATTATGTCTAACTTGTTTAGTTCCTTTCTTCATTCGTTGACAGATTTCATGACCTTGACAGGCCGGGAAACTCTAGCCTTTATAATCTCCACTGTTCTATTAGATTAGGCCGTTCTGTCAACAGCCAAACTAGCAGTTGACTAGTCGGTGGCCAAAGAGACCTGGGTTGAAGTCCCAGCCCTGGCTTTGACACTTACCAGGCGACTACCAGCCACTCAACCTTGAGCAAGAACCGTAACCTGAGTCTCTGTCCTCACCTGTAAAATAAGGGCAACGTCAAGATGACCTCTGAAGGGCCCGTCCACTTCTAATATTTTATGACTCCTGTTCAGAGATAGTGTTTGTTGTGGTCTTTTGGGATACTTCAAAACATTTGTGTTTTTAGTAGCTAGATGGTGTGGAGGATAGAGTATTGGACCTGGAGTCAGGAAAACCTGAGTTCTAATCCAGCCTCAGACACATATGTAATGCCAGGCAAGTCACTTAACCTGTTTGCCTCCATTTCCTCATCTGTAAAATGGGGATATAATAGCACCTACCTCCCAGAGTTATTGTGAGGAACAACCAAGATAATAAATGTAAAGAGCTTAGCGCAGGGCCTGGTATAGAGTAAGTGCTGGATAAATGTTAGCTCTATCTTTATAATTATTATTATTATCTTCTATTGCATAGCTCTAAATTGCCCAGTTCAACTATAAACCAACCCTGAAGTTTAGAAAAAAAGCAAATAAATTAATTTCATACATACAGTCAATAAGTAACTTAAGAACTTTGGATAAGACATAAAACCCCACCTCCATCACACAAGGCAACCATTGGTTATTATATATTCAGCATACAGCAATATGGGCAGCTAGGTGGCACAGTGGATAGAGAGAGAGCTGGGCCTGGAGTCAGGAAGACTCATCTTCCAGAGTTCAAATCTTACCTCAGACAATAGCTGTGTGACCCTGGGCAAGTCACTTAACTTCTACTTGCCTTAATTTCCTCACCTGTAAAATGAGCTGGAGAAGGAAATGGCAAACCACTCTAGTATCTGTACCAAGAAAATCCCATGTGGGTCATGAAGAGTCAGACACAACTGAACAACAACAAAATACAGCATTATATACAAGATATCCCCAAGTCTCAACTTAGATAAGCTTAAAACTTTGGGGACACTACATGCACATAGGCTGTATGCGTTTGTACATATACATATACACATATACACAGGTTTTCCAGACTCCAGCTATATTCAATATACAACTACGTATATTATTTTGAATACAGTATTATAACAACTCCATGATTTGATAACGTGTTAGGCCAGGGTCACTCACCCATGAAAAGTGATTCATCAAAGATCACATTCATAAAAGTCATCTAATTTAGGGTTTGGGGGTTTGTTTGTTTGTTATATTTTGTTTTTTGTTAGTCTGGTTTTGGTTGTTGATTTGTTAGAAAGATTGAGAGAGAAATAAAACATTTCACTCCCATACCTTTATATGGAGTACATAACACTCTATTAAATAAATATGATAATAAAATATATCAGTTCTATATTATCCTCAATCTAGGGAGTGATATAAAGGAAGAAGTGAATGCTAAGAGTGGAAGGAAAAGAATGGAAACAAGCTGAAGACAGGGAGAGGAACACGGGCACCAGAATGGGAGATCGGCGTATACGCAGAACACCAAAAAATCCACAGTGACGCACAGACAAGTCACACATGAACACCCAGTCACCAAAATAGCGACGTTTGAGAACAGGAACAACTGAACATCAGGTAAAGAGGAAGGAGATGATTAAGAGGAGAAGCTTCGTAAATTTTATGGTAAATATCTTCCTGGCACACAGGTCATTCACGCAGCAGGTTACTCCACAAACATTTCGTGAGTGTGAATAATAGAGGGTCTCTACCCTCCCAGAACTGAGAGTCAGGGGTGGGCCATCCAGGGACGCTATCGCTGACCTTTGAAATACCGACAAACTCTTTAGATGTTTAAATGATACTTTCCACATTAGAAAACGACTTTAATGCTCTAATTTTCAAATTTCAAATGAAGTTCTGAAATAAGGGTTTATTTTCTCATACAATTCTCAAGGTTAATCGTGGGTTGTTGTTGTGTTTGTCCTTCATTTTCCAAGAGGACTGTGACATCAGGGACATGATGACATGACTTTGATTTGAGTGAGGGAGGGTTGTGCAGGGTTACCAGCCTCACTTTCTCCTCCAGGGCCACCTGGGTCCAGTGGCCAAGATATTCATCAGGACAACTGCAGATAGCCCAGGATGCGATGAGAGACCCTGACCCTTTTAGGCTAAGGTTTTTTCAGGTTCTCACTTTGAATGAGAATTATGGGCATACATTAGGACTCCTGAATAAAATTTGGAAGAACAGATGTTCTTGAAACAGCCTTTCTTCATTTTCAACAGAAAAACTAAAAACTTCTGACTCTGAAAAGTAAAGATTAACTAGTATTGTACCAAGAAAAAGGTCTACCTTAGTGGAAATGTCTTCTTCTTATGCCTTTTGAGCACTGTGATGACAATGACTTTAAAAGTCATGTTACAGTTTCACACCCATCAGTAGAAATGAGACCAGTTCTTATCTGTTGGTTTAGACTACATTCAGCTGACAGTGGGTGGGTCTCCCAAACAATTACGGGCTTTAATTCTTCCCAGTCATTCCATGTCTACCAGACCTCCTAACTCCTCAAGATTGATTTTCTTCAAGGTTCAATGCCAATATACAACCATTACTTTTGCCCAGTGATGGAGCAAACACTTGGAAAACCCTAACAAGCACACTCATAACCAGCGTCTCCGAAACCAAAAACTATCTGGGTCCCTTCCAATGGTCCACTTATTCAAGGAATAATCAAAACATTGAAATTCCAATAGAACAAAATAATCTAGAAAGTCTTTTGATACGTGTTATAATCAGATATGACTGGTTATTACTAAATCATGTCTAGGTGATGAAATCTCCCTCAATGCTCCCCCTCTGGTCCCATGGAGCATTTTGTTTGAAGCTCTTTTATTTGCTTCCCGTGCCTGTGTCATATTCCCCTGCTAGACTGTAAATTCCATGAGAGCAGAGACTATATTATGTCTCATCTAAACTTGGTATGCCTCCCAGTGGCTTTTATAGTACTTGGCAAACAGCAGGCATTTAAAATATTTGTTTAATTGAACTGAATTAAATGATCTGCACCTGTGAGGGTGGCTGGGAAGCCCTAAATTCATAATCTTCTATTTTTCCCCCACCCATTCACTACGATTTCTGAAGCAACTGAGCAGTTTGTGGGTGGTAAAGGGTCTATACTTATAAGAAGTGGACCCTAGATGACATCACTCTTTTTTTTTTTTAATTTGGAAAGACTTTTCTTAAGTCTTTTTAGGTCAAGACCTAGGTCCAAATTCTGGCTCTGCCACTGACAACTTGCTTTTTCTTGGACAACTGACTTAACTTCTCTGTACCTTGGTTTCCTCATTTGTACAAATGCGTTTTTGTTGTCATTCAATCACCCTTTCAGTCATGTCCAACTCTTCATGACCCCATTTGGGGTTTTCTTGGCAGAGATACTGAAGTGGTTTGTCATTTCCTTCTCTAGCTCATTCTACAGATGAGAAAACTGGGGCAAACAGGGTCAAGTGACTTGTCTAGGGTCACACAGCTACTAAGTGTTGGAGGCCAGATTCGAACTCAGAAAGATAAGTTTTCCTGACTCTAAGTCCAGCACTCAATCCACTCCACCACCTGGTTGGCCTAGGTAGTAAGAAACAATGCTGGGATTTGAATTTAGGACTTCTAACTCTAAATTCAAATGACCAGGGTTCAGATGTAGCTTCTGACATATAATGGCTTGGCTGAATTGCGATCTCCTTGAAGGCAGGAACTGTCTTTTGCCTCTTTTTGTATCCCATCTCATCCTAAAGACCACCCTTTTACCATTTTTGTTGTTCAGTTGTTTTCAGTCATGTCTGACTCTTTGTGACCCATTTGGGGCTTTTACAGTAAAGATATTGGAATGGTTTTTCATTTCCTTCTCCAGGTCATTTTATAGATGAGTAACTGAGGCAAGCAGGGTTAAGTGACTTGCCCAGAGTCACACAGCTAATAAGTGTCTGAGGCCACATTTGAACTCAGGAAGATGAGTCTTCTCGACTCCAGGCCCAGCGCTCTATCCTAGAAGCTAGGATTAAATGATATCTACATTGAATCTTGAGAATCACGGGTGGGGAAAATGAGTGCACGGACTTTGGTGAGTACGGACAACATTGTGGTGGGTGTCCCTCCCACCCTGTACTTCTCAATCTATGATCCTGTGGATCTCAAGTCTACGGGCCTCTGTGTCATTTTTTTTATACTAGACAGTATTTACTAGGGATTGCTTTCCCCTCACATTGTAGTGTAACTATTCATCTTCAGAGTCTCTTAGGGGAAGGGAAGGATGAAGGTAATAAGAGTTTATACAGTGTCTACTATGCAGACACTATGCCAAGTGCTTTTACAAATGATTATGTCATTTGATCCTCACAAGAACCTTTCAAGATAGGTCCAATTATTATTCCCACTTTACAGTAGAGGAAATGGAGGCAAATTTGAATTGCCCAGGGTCACACAGCTAGAATGTAAGGCTGGATTTGAACTCAGAACTTCCTAACTCCAGGCCCAGTGCCCTCTCCACTGCGCCACCAGCTACCTCTAGGAACATCCTTCTTAAGACCCCAGATTTCCTTGACCTCAGTCCAACTCCACCAGTTCAGATCACAATTCTCCCAGGGGCCCTCCCTCCCACCCACCCAGCCCATACTGGAAGCCTTTCAGACTTGGTAGCATTTGTCACAGCTGGTGATTCACTGTCTTGTGCTTTCAGAATTAAGCGTCACCTCCACACACAACATGATGAAGCACTAGGGGAGAACCCGAGTGGAGGAATTGGGAACAAGTAGGGCCAAAGTAAGATCATGCTTACTCATGGCAAATTCAAGTTATTGACCCAATCAGCACCCTAACATAAACAGGATTTGGGGGAAATGTTAAGATGTAGACAACATTAGACCACTAGTTTTTCTGCACTGACCAGCACTGCACAGGAAAACAAAAAAAATAAGCAAACAGAGAATACAGTGCAAAGGTAACTTGGAGCATTGTTGGTAAAGTTGCAGAAGTCCACTGACATCGTTAAATAACATCGAGCCTTTAGGAAATGAACTGTAAACATGGCTAGTGGGATGGATCCAGGTCATGGTGAACTGCCTCAGTAAGCTGGGAGTCTCCAACTATAACAACCTGTTCATGACAGTCAGCCCCCAGACCCTGCAGAACTTACCATCTACCCTGATGCTGCCTACTCTGGACCAGTAGGCCTTGCCATCACCCTTCCAGGAAATTCTTATGACTGCTTAGCTTTTGCTATTCACCCTGCTACAGTAACATCCTCTGGACCACCAGGCCTTGCTATCTCTCCCTGCCTCTGGGTCTTATCATCTGACTTGCCAAGGTGCCCTGTGGTTCCCTGGGCATTGCCTATAGCATACTCTACAGACCTCAGAGTCTTGATATCTGCCTTGCAGCTAAATATTCCCATGTGGACCCTGCCCCCCCCGACCCCCACCCCCACCCCCACCCCACCACCAGCCCCCATTAGAATGAAAGCTTCTTGAAGAATAGAAACTGTCTCAATTCTGTATTTACATCTTCAGCCCAACACAGTACTTGATGCATAATAAGCACTTAGTAAATGTTTTTTAATTCATTTATTCATTCACATTGAATTAGCTAAAACAAGAGCATTGTAAAAAGCTTTGCAATGGTCTATCTACCAAAGATGGCATGAAGACTAATTTTCAATAGTATTTCCCAGTTTCCACTAGCACAG
The DNA here is from genome assembly GCA_028627135.1 of Pseudochirops cupreus. NCBI lineage: Eukaryota > Metazoa > Chordata > Mammalia > Diprotodontia > Pseudocheiridae > Pseudochirops > Pseudochirops cupreus. The sequence goes on from CM053582.1 coordinate 436,184,673, forward strand.
TCCATTCCCATGACCTCGGAGACAGCCACCACAATGTTGTCCCTACTCACCAAAGTCAGTGCACTCATTTTCCCCACCCCTGATCCTCAAGATTCAATGTAGTCGCTCTCAAACACTCCACCTTCCACCATTTACCCTGCGCAAACCAGAAAAACATGGACCAGAAACTTAAAAACCTTACTTAAAATGATGCCAATCTCTAACACAGAGGGCTGAATTTAGGGAGGTGGAGGAAGAGAAAGGTGCTGGCTCCTATCGGGCCAATGATAAAGGCTGGAAAGGAGCTACTATGAATGTTCACTTTTTTAATGGGCCAATCTAACCCAATTCCAACTCCTCTGAATAACTGTTTTTATATCTTTAACAGTGTTAAAGGAGGCAGCTAGGTGGCACAGTAAATAGAGCACCAGCCCTGGAATCAGGAGAACCTGAGTTCAAATCCAGCCTCTGAAATGTAACACACTTACTAGCTGTATGAATTTGGTCGAGTCACTTAACCCCAATTGCCTTGCCTTCCCCCCTCAAAAACAAAAACAACACTGTTAAGAACAGACAAAAATAATGATAGTACTTTCTATCTGTAAGGATCTTAAAGCATCCTTTGAGCACTAACTTTATATTTTAAATAACATTTTCTTTTTTTCTCAGTTACATATAAAGGCGATTTTTAACATTCATTTTTTTAAAATTTTGAGTTTCATATTTTTTCCCTCCCTCCCCTGAGCCAGTAAGCAATTTGATATAGGTTATACATGTTCAATCATGTAAAACATATTACCACATTAGCCATGTTGTGAGCACCAACTTTAAATGAAGGCATCTGCCCTGAGATTTTAAAGTATTGTTTCTTATTTTATAGAGAGGAAAACTATAGCAGGAACTGGTAAAATTAGTCATAAAGGAATACTGAAAAAGTCCGAGACATAGCTGGAAAGAGAATTCCTACAAGTTCCATGCTCTAACCCATGGACCACATTCCCTCCCACACATCTGCATACCCCTGGGATAGGACAGTAGTGTACATCTGTCCACCCAAATAGAGGGTTCAAAGCTGAAGCATGCAAAGTATGACATAAAGTGTGGAAAATGCATTTTTTATGAACAATTCCACACTGAATTCCCAGTATCCCTCTGAAATGATGGTATCAGTCTTCACTCCAGTTGATTGGAGCAGGGTCTACGAAAAAGGCTGAAAAATGTGACCAATCAGGAAGGCTATTTTTTGTGAGAAAAAGGAAAAATATCACCAAAAAGGGTCAGCAGATAACCCTATTGGGCCAAAAATAACTGCGCTGCTGGCAGGCCAGTCAGGGAACAGGGGGAGGGAGGGAGAGACGTAATGCAAGGCACCAGAGGAGCTCCAGGCTGATGAAGCTGCTTCCAGATGAGGCAGTTGGCCTAATTTGGGAACATGAGTCCAGCAGCATTTCTCAGATTCCTTCTAGAGAATTTGGCTAACTCTCAATCCAGCAATCCCAGGAGGAAGGGTGAGGAGATGGAAGAGGGATTGGGGGGGAGGGGGACAGGACAAGAGAACAGCTGTGATTCCAGCACTTCTCCAGGCAACGGGAAGAACAAAGAGACAAAATATAATTCTGCTCCAAAGAGACTCAGGTGTAATTTACACATAATCTCTCCATGGGCCTTCTGAAACATTTTCCTCAGACAGAATGCCAGGAAAAGAATCCACAAAACTAGAGTTAAGCCAGGCAAAGTGGCCCACACCTGTATCACTGTCCCTGAGAAGGCTGAGGCTAGCAGATCAGGACTTTGAGCTGGAGGGGGCTAAGCCCACTGGGTGTCCGCCCTAGATTTGGCATCGATATGGTCAGCCCTGACAGCAAAGGGTCACCACATTGCAAAACCGGTCCAAGGTGTTAAGCTCTTATGCCAGGCAGAGTAGGATCCGGCCCTCAAGTAACTAACGCACTTCCAGACTTAGCTAAACAATCTTTTAAAAACAAAACAAAATAGAAAACAACTAAAGCTAAGGCAAGAGTTGAAAAGTCCCATGATGATGTTTAGTAGGGCCCTGAACAGGATCTGTCTATCTACCAGGCTAGTCTGACTGCTATCACTGAACCCCAGAGATATTTCTCCAGGAACAGGTTTAAGCCACATTGCTAGTCAAAGCAATACCCTGCTATATCAGGAGAAGGCTGGAGCAGAGCTGCCCAGTTTAACACCACTGGCCCCTCTTGCTGGAGGAAATGATATATGGGGAACACAGCAAAAAGGAGTCGAGAAAATCTCCTCCAGTGAGACATTCATGAATGCCACTGCCAGCTTGAATTGTCATTTGAAGAACAAAGCCTAAATGGAGAAGGACATGTCATTCTGGCTGGTGGAGGGATGCTGGAGTCATAAATTCTCTTATTCAGTGTTGGCAGCACACTCTAGCACAGGGCTAGGAAAACAATGCGATTTTCCATTTTCTGAAAATGTTAGATCTAATGAAATTAAATCTTTAATTCTTTCCATCTTACAATTATTGCCAAAATGATAGAGGAGAAATAGCAGTTCTCCTAATGATGTAAAACATCTCTAAATAGAAAGTGAAGAGTAGCTACAGAACAACAAGGCAGAAAATCCTGGGTGGCGAGAAGAGAAGACACACAACAGAATCCACACAGGCAAACCAATCAAGCACCCTGACAAACCTATCTTTCTTTTCATTGAACTCCCCTGAAATTTAGAAGGCAGTCAGGTGGCATGGTGGCTAGAGTTCCAGGCTTGAAGTCAGGAAGACTCATCTTCCTGAGTTCAAATCTGGCCTCAGACAAGTACTAGCTGTGTGACCATGGGTAAGTCACCTAATCCTGTTTGCCTCATTTTCCTCATCTGGAGAAGGAAAAGGCAAACCACTCCAGTATATTTGCCAAGAAAACCCCAAATGGGGTCACAAAGAGTCAGACGTGACTGAAATGATTCAACAGCAACAAATTTAAATTTTAAAAGTAATGGGAATCAATATTTTTCAAGCTACAGAAAACAATTCTTTACTTTTATCCTCAATCAAAAAAAAAAAAAGAAATCCCACCTTTTCACCATTTTCCCAAATCTTAACTATAGGCCAAAATATCACCCAGATCATTGGATGATAATCTTGAGCAACCATTCTAAAAAAAATCAAACAACAAAAACAACTAGTGATACGTGAAAATTAAGCCAATTTTCAAGCATAAGAAGGATGACTAACTATCCTTCCTACTCTTTCCATCCGTAATACATGACTAACTTGTGTTAAGAGCCTACTACATACAAAGTATTGTGTTAGGTGCTCAAGACCAAAAGATGGAAAAAAAAATCAAACAAACCATAATCCCTGTACTCAATGTGCTTTTAATATTGAAAGGGGATAAAATATGTGCATAGATTACTATAACACTAGGTAGAATAAGCTGACAGGAGTGAGTGATGAGAGATGGGGAGGAGGGGAAGGGCAGGGGACTTGAACCACATCCAACCACAGAGATCAGAGAAGGTTTCAGGGAGGAGGCAGCCCCTAAGCTGAGTCTATCATACTTTCAACACGTGGAGATGTGCATTCTCAGCACATGGAATGGCAGGTCCAAATGCATTATTATTATATAAAGAGCATTCCTGATGGAACTGGAATTCCACAAAAGCTCCCAGCACTAGACTTGTAAACCTCAGAATAATTTTGTTCCCTACTAGCCTTTTGTGAGATCTGGACAAGAGGGAACAAATCCAAAAGAAATCTACTCTTTATTATTTCTTTTTTTTTCTCCCTCCTTGTCTTCACCTCCAGCTTCCCTGCCTTCCTTCAAGTCCCAGCAAAAATCCCACCTTCTTCTAGGATCCATTCCTGATCCCCCTTAAAGCCAGCATTTCTCCTCTGTTAAAGATCCCCAACTTATCCTGTATTTATCTTTTTCATTCACAGTTGCTGGCTTGTTGTCTTTCCCATTAGAGTGTTAGCTCCTTGAGGACAGGGACTGTCTTTTGCCTTTCTTTGTATTCTCAGTGCTTAGCAGAGTGCCTGGCATAGTAGGTACTTGATAAAGACTTGTTGACTTGCCTCTTACTGTCCTTGTTCCCTACTGAAGAGCTTTGTGTTCCATCTCACTATCCCTGACCTCATCCACCCCTCCACAGAAAACCTCAATGGAATTCCTTGAATAACATGCCATCAGAACTATAATGAATGTCCTGACTAAGAGCTGAAAAGCTCTTGTGAAAGTATAGAGAAGGTCTTTGGCATTTGAGAGTGCCACCAAACCTCTTTTATTAAAAATGCTAGCATTATTAATAAAATAACTAATTACCCAGAAAAAAAAAGAAAGTACAGAGAAGAAGAGCAAAAAGGATTGAGAAATCAAGCCAGGTGGCATAGGTATAATAAAAAGATACACATATATACTGCTGTATGAAGCTCTTTCCCTCACAATAGCCCTGGGAAGTTGTAGCAGCAAGCACCCTAGCATACCCAGGATGGCTGCTAGCACAGGTTCTTTGATCTGCTTTTCTAGAGGAAAGCAACTCAAAATGGGTTAACAATTTTATTTTAATCAAACATATATATCATTCACTTACTTCAGGGAAAAAAAAAGTCAGCACCCTGAACTTCAGAAAATACAAACAGAAATTACAAGCAGACAAAAAATACAGACAGAGAAAATAACATAATTCAACAGACCAACAGAGAGGGCTTTAAGGGGCAGGGAAGATCTTCAAATTACCATTACCATTACAGAAGTAGGGATCACCATTTTACAGATGAGAAGAAATAGGCTCAGAGTAGCTGTTCACTTGCCCCGGGTCATAAAGGTAGGGAGGGTCAGAGCTGAGATTCAAACCCAGGTCTTTTGATACTTAAGTTTCAAGATCTTTCCACTCCCCAAGGCAGCCTTTCCTGCTGCCTCTCCCTTTACCCAAAGGTTCTTGCAGGGACAGCCACTTGTTAGAAGAGACTGCTGGTTGACTCTAGAGTAGCAACTGCCTATCTAAAATTCTCTATGACCTCCACTCATCTACCTATTCCACCTTCATCCTAGAATGTGGTCAGCAAGAGGGTAAAAATAAATATATAAAGTAATAAATTCAGAACTGGAATGTAAATGGGCACACACACAAGTCTCAGCATCTAATTTTAGAATGAAAATGGGGAAAAACGGCTCACACAGCAAAGACAGCAGCCAAATGTGTGGGAGGCTACCCGTAGAGTTTTAGACCTGAATTAACCCAGGAAGAGAAGGAACCAGGATGGGAGTTTTTACCTGCTAGGTTAATCACTCAGCCTCTCTTAAAAATGCAGAGGCCCAAGATAAAGAGTTAAATGTTCCTTGGGGCCCCAGTCATTCCAGAAAGTGAATGAACCCTGAAAAAGACATCAGACTTTCTGAGAATCTTTCACCATATACTTTAAGTTACTCCTCTCTTGCCAGTGTGCAGAGGCACAATGAGCAAGCACAGTGTTTCGCTCATGTTAGGAATTTAATAAAAATGATTATTGAATGAACAAATGAATTAATTCAATTTGCCCTCATGATGTAAGTGTGACATAGAAATGCTGGCAGGAAATCTTGTTAACAGCTAAGCTCTCCCTACCTACATGCCCGCAACTGGGAGATGGTACTCACTGGCCAACAGGAAGGCAAAGAGCTGGGCAAACAATCCCAACTCCCCAGTCTCCAGAAGGTGACTGGCTCTTGGTAAGGGCTTCAGCACTTAAACCCAGGTCAGGATCTGGTTTCAGTTCAGGATGCTCTGGTTCCAATGCTTTTACTTTTATTCAATAAACATTTCTTAAAGGCCTGCTCTGTACAGAACATTATGGTAAGTGCTCAGAATTAAATGGTAAAATGCAAAGGACTAAATATGTATTATTAAGTGATTACTATGTGCCTGAGAACAGCTAAGTGGCATGGCAGAGAGAGTGCCAGGCCTGAAGTCAGGAAGACTCATCTTCCTGAGTTCAAATCTAGCCTCAGGCACTTACTAGCTGGGTGATCCTGGGCAAGTCACTTAAACCCTCTTTGCCTCAGTTTCCTCATCTGCAAAATGAGCTGGAGATGGAATCTTTGACAAGAAAACCCCAAATAGGATCATAAAGAGTAGGACACAACTGAAATGACTGAACAATAACATCAAACTACATGCCAGGCACTGCACTTTGAGAACTTTAAAAATATCATCCTCACAACAATCTCGGGAGGTAGCTGCTATTATGATTTCCATTTTACAGTTGGGAAAAATGAAGCAAACAGGGCTAAGTGACTTGCCCAGGGTCACATAGCTACTAAGTGCCCAAAGCGGTATTTGAACTCAGGTCTTCCTGACTCCAGTTCCAGTGCTCTACCTGCTGAACCACTTAGCTGCCTCTGCTCTACAGTAACCCTGCTTGATAGCAAGTCACCCAATATCACACAGCTAATAATTATTTAGTCTTTAAATCATTCTAAAATGCCTCATGTACACTACCACAGGCGATCTTTCCAATAGCATTATAGGTTCATAAATGCTAATACTGTGATATTTTAACGACAAAGAAACAGGGGCTTGAAAGTCAAGTGAATGTCCAAGGTCACATATTTATATATATTATCTGATACGTGACTCCCTACTAACAGAGATTAGTTCTGAAGGATACTGACCAAAGCTTTAAATGTCATGCTACCACATATGACAAGAAGAGATTATCATATTGTGACAATAAAGTCTCATTATTTAGTGCCACTCAGGAATGAACACCCTCCACAAAGCAGAGTAGGCAAGCACCCATCATGAAAGACCAACAGGCAAAGCTTCCAACAAAGCAAGCCTAGGTCCTTCTTTCCCTCTTTGGAAAGTATAGGTTATGACACTGGGCAATTGTTCCATTTGTCTCCGAGGTCACCTAATTTTAGGAGCACTGCTATGCCTCACAGGAAGCAAAAACCCTCAACAGAAAGATTCATCATGAGTGGGTTTTGGCTTTTTTTAACTACGTCATAAGAATTTTGTGCTCCAAACATTTCTATTTCTTAGGTTTAGCCCGTTCAAGAGCTCTGCATAGAGCAAAAGGATATGCAGAAACCAAAGATGAGACAGCTAGGTGGCTCAGTGAATAGAGAAATGGGCCTGGAGTCAGCAGGACATGAGTTCAAAGCCTCAGACACTTACTAGCTGTGTGACCTTGGGCAAGTCATGTAACCTGTGTTTGCTTTAATCTACTGGAGAAGGAAATGGCAAATCATGCTAGTATCTTTGCCAAGAAAACCCCATGAACAAAAAGTTCAACTTGCCCTTATGATGTAAGTGTGACACAGAAATGCTGGCAGGAAATTTTGTTAACAAAACCCAGAAATTCCACAGCTAAGCTTTTAGTGCCTACATGCCTACAACTAGGAGATGATACTTATTGGCCAACTGGAAGGCAAATATCTGGCTAAACATTCCTTACTCAGTAAAATCACAAAAAAGTTGGGCATGACCAAACAACGACAAAGATGTGCTGAAGTCGGCTCAAACAAGCTCCTGAGAGCCAGCTGTTAAATTTTTTATGTAAACATTTATATTTTAGAAATGGGCAAATACAAAAATCAGGGCTTGACTCATTGTTTTGTTGACTGTCTAGACTTGAGAAAGTGATGGAGAAAATGTTAAGGATGCAGATTAAACTTAAAATTGTGTCATGCATATTTTTTTTTCTGGAGAGCTGGTTGTTAAACATTACCAGTAGCCCATGGATAGAAGAAATCCTGACATAGAAGAAAAAGGCAGAGAATTTAAAAGCTGGAAGAGATGTCAGAAGTCCAGCCCACAGCTGCATAAGAATCTATGGGATCATAGAGCCAGAGCTTAAAGAGGTCTCAGAGGCCATTTACTCCAACTCTTCCATTCCACAGACAAGAAAACAGAGGCTCAGAAAGAGATGACTTGCTCGAGGTCATAGGGGGCTCAGGTGGCAGCACTGGGACCCAAATTCTAATCTAGTTACTCCAAATCTAGCAGACTTCCCAATGGACCACACTTTCTCATGTGGAGAACCCCCAGTCGGTAATATCCCTCTACTAATGAAGATGGGCAACTGTTCCCCACTCTGTAGTCTTTTTTTTAACAATCACCAAGGATGTTGAGCCATTAATAGAGATAAATGTAAAGTCTAGAACTTGGGTTTAAAAAAAATCAATTTCACAAGTAGAGTGGGAAGGAAGGGAATAAGCATTTATATGGTATCTACAATACATCAGGCACTGTGCTAAGTGTTTTTTTATTTATTTTTTAGCAAATATTATTTCATTTGATCCTCACAACAACCCTGGGAGATAGGTGCTGTAGTTATCCCCGTTTTACAGTTGACAAAACCGAGGCAACTAGGAGGTAAGTGACTTACCCAGGATCACACAGCTAATAAGTATCTAGAGCTGGATTTGAACTCAGATCTAACTCTAATGATGTCCACTGAACTATCAGCTGCCTCTAGTAACAATATTAGTACAAGTATTAGTAGTACTAATAGTATTAATTAGTAGAAGATGGTAAAGGCCTAGCTGGAAAGTAAAGATCTGAAAAAGATCAGTGGTTTTCAGTGGACCACAAGTTTCAATGAGTAGTCACTGTAATACAGCAGCTCAAAATGCAAATATGATCTTTGTCTATCATCAGGGAGGCATAAGATTAAAGAAGTAACTGTCCTCCAACTGTATTTTCCTCTGGTCAGCCCACAGTTGGAGCACTGTATTCAGTTCTGAGACCTACATTTTGCAAAAGACAATTAATTGCCTCTACAATGTCTCTAACAAGTCATTATCCAGATTCTCCTTGAAGATCTCCAAGGGTAGGAAACTAATGACCTCCTGAGGCAGTCCTTACTACTTTTAAACAGTCCTAATTGTTAGGAAGTTTTTCCTTTTAAGGAGCTGAAATTTGTCCCTCTGTAACTTCCAATGCAATATGATTCATAGTATTATTGCTAGTTTTGCCTCATGGGACCCAGCACAACAAAGAAAATCCTCATTGCATATGGCAGTCATTCAGGTCATAGAAAACAGTTATCACAGGCTCCTTTAAGCCTTCTCCACTTTGTGCTAAAGAGCCCCTATCTTCAACGAATCAGCTAGACAATCCTTGATCAGATGTGTCACAGAGAGGACTCTTATTCAGATACCAGTTAGAGTAGCTCACCTCTGAAGTACCTTCCCAATCGAGATTAGGGGATTCTGACATTTTCTAGGGGATGTGGTTTTGAGATCCCTAAACATCCTGATCACCCTGCTCTGGACACACTTCAGCTTGTACAATACCTCCCTAAAGACAATGACCCTAAGATTCATATTAGAGCTAGCAATAGCCACTGCGAGAAAAACTGGAGACTGCAGGGCATGCCTCTGAGACTTCCCAAGAGCCAATTTCTAAATACTTAGGAAAATGACAGCTTTGATTTACAGGGTATGAGAAGAAAATTAAATTCGGTTGAAAAAAATTTTTGAAGTGCCAAAAATATGAATGAACACTGTTGTAGATTCTAGGAATACAATGGCAAAACTGAAGTAATCCCTTGCCCTCAAAAAGTTACATTTTACTGGGTAGTCGCAATATATTCATGATAAGCATATTGTAAGGTTATTTATGAAGGGAAAGAGCACTGGCAACGAGGTAGAGTGGGGAAGGGTTCAAGGTTGGCATCTGAGCTGAGCCATGAAGAAAGATCAGATTTCTGAAAGGCAGAGAGAGGAGGGAGTGCATTCCAGGCATGGAGGACAGCTTATGGCAAATAAAGAGACCAAACCTGTAAGGCCAAGTTTCAGGAACAGCTAGGAATCCAGTTTGGCCAGAAGATGAAAGAATAAGTAAAGGGAAATGATGTGAAATAAGGCTGGAAAGACGGACTGGAGTCAGATTAGAGGTTGTCAATGTAATGCTGAGGGGTTTGTACTTGTACTTCTAGAGACAACAAGGAGCAAATAGAAGATTTTTGAGCAATGGAACGGCCTGGTTAGATGTGGGCTTTAGGAAGATTTGAGCAGCTGCCTGGAGAGGGAGTGTAGGCAGGGAAACCATTTAGTAGACTATTACAATAGCCCAGGTAAGAAGTAACGAAGGCTTGAACTAGAGTGGTAGCTGCATGAGTAGAGAGAGGACAAATATGGGGTGATAGGACTTAGCAACTGTCGATATCTCCAGAAAGGGGGGGAGGACGGAAGAAGAGTAAAGACTCAGACATTTAGGCCCTGGATGATTGGGAGGATTGTAGCATCCTAGAAGAAATAGGTAATTTGAAGGGGGGGAAGTGGAAATTAAAGGAGGAATATAATGAATTACATTTTGGAGACATCCAGCCAGAAGATACTGATGTACAAATGGAATTCCAGAAATTGGGGCTCGAGCCAAATAGCCATATAGAGAAAGCTATAGATTTGTGAGTTATCTAGAACTAGAGAAAGAGGTCATCTCTTAGCAGTGAAAAGACTCCTGGTGATCACTGAGGGAGTAGCCTCAGTCACATGGTTCAGACTCCAGACTACAAAAGGTTGAGAAGTGAAAGCACCAGACCCGAGTTCAAATCAGGCCTCAGACACTTGCTGGCTGTGTGACCTTGGGCAAGTCACTTAAATCCCAACTGCCTCCAAAAAATAAAGAAGTGATGGTAGGAAAAAGTTGGTGAGGAAGCAAAGGTCATGTGAGTACATGACTCTAGCTGTTTAACAGGCAAAAGGAATAGAAACAGGATAACTTGAAGCAAAAGTAGGGTTTAGCTATGGTTTTGTGAGAATCATGGAAACTAAAGAATGTTTTGGAACAGGAGGGAAGGATTCTGGAGGTAAGGAGGACTAAAGATGAGACTGGCTAGTAACATACATAAACTCCTGAAAGAGATGGGGGTAATGGGATTAAGGGTACAAGGAAAGGGTCCTTGCCATAGCAATGACCACCAATAGCACAGTGCCATGGAAAAAGTGATGGATTAGGAATCAGAGGACCTGGGTTCATATCCTGGATGACAGTGTGGTATGCCTGTCATGACTGTCAGAGCCTGTATGACTTCCAGCAAGTCACTGATCTCAAGATTTTTCAACTATAAAAAGAGGAGGTAGACAAGATGACCTCTTATAATCACATCCAGCTCCCAAGCTTTGATCCAGTGAGGCCCTCAAGGAGGAAGAAGAGGATAGGTAGAAATAACAGATGAGTTTTGAGATGTAGAGTACTGAACTCCTTGAAAAGAAATGGGGACTAAGTCCATTTCAAAGAAATCAGAGAAAAAGGAAAATGACCCAGATGTACAAAAATATTGGTAGCCGCTCTTTCTGTAGCGGCAAAAAACTGGAAATTGCGGGGATGCTTACCAGTTGCGGAATGGCTGAACAAGCTGACTTGACTGTGAGAGAATACTACTGTGCTATAAGAAATGATGAGCAAGATCTGCTTTCAGAAAAACCTGGGAAGGCTTACATGAAATGATACGAAGTGAAATGATCAGAACCAGAATACTGTACAATGATCAACTGTGAAAGACAGATACTCTGATCAAGACAATGATCCAAGACGATTCTGAAGGACTAATAACAAAAAACACCGTCCACTCTCTAGAGAAAACCGATCAACTCAGTGCAGATTGAAGTGTAATTTTTTCACTTTATTTTTCTTGCTTTTTTTTCTGCAACATGGCTAATATAGAAATGTTTTGCATGATTTCATATCGTAAAAGTGATGTCATGTTGCTTCTCGATGTGTTTCTCTCTTTCTTTCTTTAAAAAAAATTATGTGTTATAAGCAATGACTTTCCAGGGGGCAAGAGGGACAGGGTTATAGGAGGAAATCTAGGTGATATAAAAAACAAATCAGTTTTAAAATATAAATCTTTTCTACAATGCCTTTTATTTTACAAAAAAGATAAGCATTCAAAAAACTAAGAACCCATAATGAGCTGAGACTGGTAGAAATATTAAAGATAAGTAGGATGCAAACCATGAGTAAGCTCCTCTAGGGCAATTTTGGTCTTGGTACCCGTTAGCAAAAGTGCCTTGAACATATTAGGTTGTTGTTCAGTTGTTTCAGTTGTGTCTGACTCTCCATGATCACGACTGTATTGGGGGTTTTCTTGACAAAGGTACTGGAATGGTTTGCCATTTTCTTCTCCAGCCAATTTTACAGATGAGGAACCGAGGCAAACAGGGTGAAATGACTTGCCCAGGCTCACCCAGTAAGGGTCTGAGGCAAGATTTGAACTTAGGTCTTCCTGATTCCAGGCCTGGTTCTCTACCCACTGTGTCATGTAGCTGCCCTATTATGTGCTTAATACATATTTATTGCATTGGTGACAGGAAGCACTTAAAAAAAAAGTTATGTTAGAAATGAAAATAAATAAGGGATGGGCATAGCAAGGTGGCAAAGAAGACAGAGCACCAGCCCTGAAGTCAGGAGGACCTGAGCTTAAATCCAGCCTCAGACACTTACTAGCTTTGTGACCCTGACTAAGTTATTTAACCCCAACTGCCTCCCCCACCCTCCAAAAAAGAAGGGATAGGTCCATTGCCTGGGATAATATCAATGGATGATGGGCAGGAAGCAGAAAGCAATCGATTCAACCTCAATTCAAGTTAACAAACATCTGTTAACCAACTACCATGGAGCACTGTGCTGAATGCTCAGAGAAATGCAGAGTTTAGTTCACAGTCCTTTCCCTCATGGAGTTTACAAGGTTCTTCTTTCACTTCTTGCTCAAAAGTCAAATACCTAAGAAAGGAATGGCCAAAGCAAGATATGTGAACAGGCTACCAGGAAAAATCTATGGGATGTTTTCTACACAACCCTAAAGGCTCCAATGGGAGGGACAAAGAGAGCACTAGAAAGTAAATTAGGAGACCTTGGTTTGGATCCTTGCCCTGCCCCTGACAAGCTGTATAACTAGACAAGTTCCTTCCCGAGGTGACTTCCAAAGGTCTGCCTTGAAATCCAATTTGCTTCTCTAGGTACCTACCTCTCCGGGCAAAGAAGAACTTTTCTTGGCAAGCTGATTCTCTGCTTGAGGTGATTCCTGGTGAGCTCGTCTACCCATTTTTGCTCCCTAATTTAAAAAAAAAAGACAGAAGGAGTACTGGTGTCAGTTACTTTCATAGTGAGAAATCTGGAAATGGTTGTGAGGACTAAATTTTCACAAGGGAAGAAAGAAATAATTTGAATAGCATTGGCAGGCTTCATGTATACCCTTCAAATAAGCAACTTGGATATACTCTATAGGAGAGGAGAAAACCAATTCATTCTTGTGAGTTTTACCCCAAAAGTCACAAAGACCATACAGAAGCTAAACTCACTCCACTAAATTCAGAAACACAATTTTTAGGGTGAACTAGGATCTCATAGCACAACTTAGAGAAAAGAAATAAAGGATCTCATATCTAACCGCAGGATTTTCAGGAAACCAAATTTCTAAGCTGCAACTTGGCATGAGAATAGTTACCAAATATTGTTGGAAAACGGGTTTCCTAGAGAAAATGGCAGCCAACACCAGAGAAATACAGATGGCACTTGTTATAACTTGTATTCTATTTGGATGTGCATTTAGAGACATCACCCAAGGGAGGCTATTTCAAGAATTTTGAGACAAAATGCTCTGAAATCAAGACATTTTCAATTCAGGGTACTTAAATCCAACATCTGCAGGTGTTTCCCAAAGGTCCTTTGCAGTAGAAGCTCAGTATCTTGGAGATTATTTTTGAGGGCCTAAACCAAACTAGGCTGAGTCAGACAAAATGTATATGAAGTATCAGGAACTGTCTAAATTCTAATGAGTTAGGCGGGATTTTGAGAAGGTTTTTCAGTCACTTTAATATCCTAAGCTTTTCTGGTTTTCTCAGGACCTGAAATAACAATATACAAGGTACAAAAATATTAGTTATCCTAAATTTCGATGCACTTTTTAATAATGCAGACACAGGGCTGGCCTGGGAGTCAGGAAGGCCTTGGTTCATATCCTGCCTCTGAGACAAACTGGCTATGTGACCCTGGGCAAGTTACTTAAATTCTCAGTGTACCATCAATATTTCTCTAAAACTAGAAGATTCAGAATGGTTCCTGGTTCAGTTTCCTCACCCAGACAACCTCCTCCCCCTTTTCTAAATCCATTTTTGAAATCTGCTCTTAAATGCTCTTTACAGTTTTTTTTTAAAAACAGATGTTCATCCTAGGTACTCAGGTTTAAAACTGCATGAAGACTTTATGCTTTATGAAGATCTGGTATCACTCCAAGGCGATACTACTATGCATACTACTTAGTAATATCATAAGCTATTAATTCATCAATCTGTCTACATTGCCAACAACTACAGAGTTAGCGTGCAAGGCACATCAAATGTCCTACCATTGCAATTCGGTCGGTCAGTGAGACAAGGAAAAGGTATGTCACACCTAATACACATTCTTTGGAGGCCACTGAATACTAGCCACACATCTCCACTGAATCTTTCCACTGGGACCATTGTGCGGGTTGTACATTAGGCCTACAGTGAAGAAAATCTGACTTCAAATTCTGCTTCAGATGTTAGCTGTATCACCATGGACAAGTCACTTAACTTCTATTTGCCTCAGTTTCTTCAACTGTAAAATGTGGATAATAATAGTACCTCTTTCCCAGGGTTGTTGTAAGGATCAAATGGGCTAGTGCTAAAGTATCTGGGAAAGGGTATTTAATACTCTAATATTTAATGTTTGTTCCCTTCCCTCGCCATGACTGAGGATTTTGCAATGAAATACAATGAACTGCCTGTGGGCCAAAACTGTCCAACCCTTTGGTGAATGTGATTTCAAATAATTGTGATAGTAAGTATAAGAGAAGGAAGAGAATGCCCTTTAAATGAACTTTTATAGTTTAAAAAAAAGTGAAATTGCTAAGACTGGTACAAATGAGACTAATGCCTGACCCTACTGTATAGACTTCGATCTAGACTGATCTGGAGGTAGCTTCACCCTTATGATTTATATAAATGGTGAAGTTGGGAAAAACCTTACTGGTGAGTTTGAGAAGTCAGGGAGTGTTGTTTATATGCAGGTTCCTGGCCTAGTTTAAACCCTCCTTTAATCTAGAGGTTCTTAAAGTGTGATCCCAGCGAAACCTTTTAAGCACTCCAAGAGGTCAGAATTATTCTTATAACAATACTAAGATTTTATTTGCTCCATCTTTTTATTTAAATGCTCCATCTTTTCCAGCTACATATCTGTATGAATCTAAATTTTCTCTATACTTCAATTAAATTAACATCACAACAGGTAGAATGAAGAAGCAAGCAGAATCCAGCTGTCTTCTATTAAGCCAGACATTCAAAAGAATTTGCATAAATACGCAAAACAATGTCATTCACACTAATTTTTTTGTTTTGTAAAATAGTTACTTTTTCATAAAATGTCATTTATGTTAACATGTAATAGATGTGTTCTTATGTTTAAATAGATATTTTCAAATTTTTTATCAGCTTTGGTTTCTAATACGGTAAACAGCGATACACGTGACTCACAGAAACAAAAGCTCTCTGGGCGTCCTCACTCACGTTTGAGAGTGCCGTGGGGTACCTGAGGCCGCAAAGTTTGAGAATCGATACCATGATCCCTCAGTTTTGCAGATGAGGAAACTGAGGCTTGGGGAGTACAAGAGATCTGCTGAAGGTGACAACTCTCAGACTCGGGTCTCGGGGCCACCAGTGCAGCGCTCCCCCACTCCGCCAGCTTCCTTAGGTCAGGGGTTCTTAACCCGGGGTCCTTGGGCAGATTGCGGGAGGTCTGTGAACTTGGGGGGGAGGGCGCGGGAATGTATCTTTGTTTTTATATAATTGGTTTCCTTTGTCATTCTATGTATTTTATTTTAAGCATTTAAAAAACGTCACTCTGAGAAGGGGTCCATAGGCTTCCCCGGACACAAAGAAGGCCAAGGTTACGGACCCCAGGCTCTAGGTCCCCTCACTCCGCTCCTCCCAAGGGCTCCAGACACTGCGGCCCGGCCTCTCCGGCGTCCCCTCCTCCCCCTGCGAGGGAAGCCAAGAAGTGAGCCTCCGCCGGAACGGAGCCGAACCGGTGCCGCCCAACCCTCCCCAGCCGGCCCGTCCTCACTGAAGAAGCCGATCCGCGGCGTTTCTCCTCGCTGAGGTCCAACACATCCTCCATTGCCGCGGCTGCTGACGTAACTTCCGCGAGCCTAGCCCTGATCGCGTCCCTAGCAACCGGCTCCCTCCAGCCCACCCTGCTATTAAAGGGACCGCGATTCACTTTCAGGGCTCAGCCTACTGAAGGAGAGAGGAATGTGAAGAGGGGCGGGTAAAGAAAAAAGGAAGAGAGAAGGAGAAACGGAGAAGGGAAAGGTGGAGAGAAGAGGAATAGAAAAGAGGGAAGAAAAAAGAGAGGGGGAAAAGAAAAGGAAAGGGAGGAGTGAAAAGGAAAGACAAGAGGAGAAGGAAGAGAAAGAAAAAGGAAAGACGGAAAGGAAGGAGAGAAAGGATGAGAGAAGAGGTAAAGAAAAAGGGAGGAGAAAAGGAGCAGGGAAGGGAGGAGGGAAAGGAGGGGAGAAGAGAAAAGGAAAGGAAACAGGGTAAGAAAAAAGAAAGAGGGAAGGAAAAAAGAAAGGAAGAGAGGAATGAAAGGAAAAAGAAGAGTGAAGGGAATTCAGGGAAGACAGGAGGTAAAGGAAAGGAAGGGAGAAGGGGAAGAGAAAAGAGGGAAGGAAAATGGAGGAGTCAAAAGGAAAACAAAGGAGGAGGGAAAGGAGAAGAGAAAAGAATAGGAAAAAGGGTAGGAAAAAGGGAAGAGGGAAAGAAAAATGGAGAAGGGAAGGGAAGAGTGAAAAGAAAAAGAAGAGTGGAGGGAAAGGAAGAGAGAAGGGGAAGAGGAAGGAAGAGGAAAGAGGATAGGAAAAAGGTCAGAGAGAAAGGAAAGAAAAGGGTAAAGGAAGAGAGAATGAAGAAAGGGGTGGAGAGGAGAAGAGGCTTGTTCTTTCTTAGTCCCAGCTGAGTAACACTTCAGGGAATTGTGCCCATCCCCCTGAGGAGCAGACTATTTCTGCTCCTGTTCTGATTCTGGTTGTTGCCTCAAGCATTTTTTCCTTCTAAAAGCCACAGAGTTTTCTCCTGTGGGACTGAGTGAGCATCTAGGGTCATAGGGTCAAGGATTTAGGACTGAAAGGGACTTTGCAAGCCATTTATTCCAACCCCACTCTCCTCCTAGCAACTCTTATTTGGCAGATGAGGTCTAAAGCTTATAGAGATTAAGTGGTTTGCCCAAAGATTCAAACCAGTAGTAGATAACAAATGCAGGATTTAAACCCAGGTCTCTGCCTCCAAAACTAGTGCTTTTTCTTCTGCATAAAGCTGCCTCTAGTTAACCTGTCCAAAGCTGGTTCTGTAGTGAGGAAGGGTAGGTTATAGTAGAAATAATAGACATACTTGCTAAATACAGATATCCTACTACTAGACTGTGTTAAGCTTCTTGAAGATAAGGGACTAACGAGCATTTCATCTCATATTTCCAGGGTGTTACACAGTGCCATTTACATAGTAGGTGCTTAATGAAACTGATTCAATATTTATTTAGTTTCTGTTATGTGCCTCACAACAACTGTCTGCTCTCCCTCACTACTATACACTGGAGAAGATTTATTTAAAGCTTAGGTTTGGGTTGATATCTATCATATTCCCAAAGTGGAGGAGTAGAATAATACTTAGTGTATATGATGTAAATCAGGAATGGGACAGTTATTTATTTCCTGAAGACAAAAGCCTCACAGGTATGCAGTAACAGAAAGGGAAAAAAAAATAAAGTAAGCTAACTAAACGAGCAGTTACTGTTATACTCAGCTAGGATATTGATAGAGAAAACCACCAATATAAAGCCTTCATGGAACTGCTGAAAAGTGCTTTACATTTCACCTCTGCACTGCCACACTCAGGAAATGTCTTTTGGCAAGCCAGACCAAGATTGGGTTCATCCTTCAGAAAGGAGCTAACTTCTTCAAGAGTGCTAGAGTAGTTTCTTGGGACTCCTTTTGAAGTGAAGCTGAAATCAACTGAGGACCCAAGATCTCCAGAACTCTCAAACTCAATAAGTCCACTTTGCAAACCTTGCCATTCCCATCTCTAGACTGATGTTCAGTCATCTAGGATGTTCTCCACCCCAGAGTTCTAAATGCTATCACCTGGAGAGTCATGGGTGGTGGTTGTTGTCCTTTGTTCTCAAAGAGGACCAAAATGACATCACTATGCTAGAGTCAAGTTATAATTTGTCCAACTGTGACTGATCGACCAATATGAGCTCGAAATGCTCTTTCACAGGTTGCACACAAATAATCCATGTTAACATTTGGGGTGGATTCTCTAAATTTGCAAATCTTGTGTTTCTTTTGAGCTACCTCACTTCTGCTTTGTTCATAGAGCACAGTACTTTCTTTGATGAGGGTGTGCCATGCTAGGTAGTCCTATAAAATTGTTGTTGTTGTTTGGTTATTTCAGTCCTGTCTGATTCTTCATGGGGTTGTCTTGACAAAGATACTGGAGTGATTTGCCATTTCCTTCTCCAGCTCATTTTACAGATGAGCTCATTATACAGATCTATAAAAGGGGGATAATAATAGCACCTGCTTCTCAGGATTGTTGTAAGGATCGAATGAGATAATAATTTTAAAGCGCTTAGCATTGTATCTGGCATACAGTAAACTATATAAATGTTAGCCATTATAATTAATATTCTATTATAAGAGCGAGAGAGTACAATGAACTGAGTGCTCTACTTGAAGTCAGGTAGACCTGAATTCAAATCCAGCCTCAAATACTCACTAGCAATGTAACCTCTGCCTTGGTTTCCTCAACTATAAAATGTCCATGACAAAGGCACCTACCTTGCGGGTTGTTGTGAGGACTGAATAAAATAGCAGATAAAGTGCTTGCAAAACTTAAAGTGCTATATAAATGTGATATAAAAATGCCAGCTATCAATTAGGCAAAGCCTGGTGTGGGAGGTGGGGAGGTGTGCTTTGAAGAAAGCTAAGAATTCTGCATTGGGGAGTTGAGAAGTGACTTTCTTCCTGACATAAAGGGATGCCTGTGAAAAAGTACTAAGAAAGGAGATGGAGGGTTCAATATGGTCAACCACCAAAACACCAGATTGACCCAAAGAGGTCAAAGGGGAATGATATGAAATAATACTGGAAGGGTAGGTAAGAACCAGTGACTTTAAATGCCAGGATGAGTTTGTATTTTACCTACAAGCAAAGGAACCATTAAAGAATTTTGAGGTGACCGTATAAGATCTCTATATTAGCAATATCACTTTTGCATCCATGTGGAGGAAGAGTTGGAGAAGAGACATGATGGAAGCAGAGAACCAATTGGGAGGTCATTACAATAATCCAGGGATGAGAGCCTGGACTTGATAGAGTAAAGAGAAGGCAAGAAGTGAGAAAGATGTTGTGGAGGTAAAGTGACAAGGCTTGGCAACCATTTGGATATGGGGGTTGAGAGGGAGGGGAAGAGTGAGGAGTAATTCTGAGGCTGAAAACCTGAGTGACCTGGAAGCATAATTAGTGCTGACAATAGAAATAGGGAAGTTAGTAGGAGAGAGGGTTTAGGGGAAAAGAAAAGGTATTTTGATTTGGACATGTTGAATTTAAGATGCTTATGTGATAGTGATGTCTAACAGGCAGTTAGTAATGTAAGACTAGAACTCAGGAGGGAGATTAGGGCTGGATGCTGTATATGGATTTTGGAGTCATTTGGATTATAATTGGCATCTCGCCTCATGAGCCATAGCATGTCAGTTCCTTCTATCCTCCACTGTCTCTTGAAGTTTATCCAATCTCATATTCATGTTTCCATGACTTCATATATATATGTATGTGTGTGCATGTGTGTGTGTATATGCATGTATAAATATAATGTATGTATGTACATATATGAAATCAGGGTATTTTCCAATGAATCCCATCTTTTCATCTGGATGATGATAATTGAAACCCTTGGGAGCCATTAAGATCACAAAAGGGAAAGAGTATAGCCAGAAGATAAAAAGATCCAAGACAAAACCCTATTTTATTTGAATTTATTTTGCTTCAGGAGGTTTACAATCTAATAAAGGAGACTCAACCAATAAGTGAATCCCTACCCCACAAAAAGGGGAAGTATGTGTGATGATAGTGTCAACTGTTTAATACATCTATACCATCAAAAACCAACCTCTAGGTAATAAAACTGGAGTGAGTGAGAACTAGGATTGGGGTGGTGTAAGCACAATCAAGATGAGATTTTTGTTTTTCTTTTTTTTTCATTCTTGTTGTTAGAGTTCAATTTCCCAGGCTCAGGCTGAATGGTAAACATCTGAAGGATTAATTGCCTTTGAACCCTGATAATTCATAGCTGTGCTGAGTCAAGTAGGTTTCATGTCTTCTGGTTCTGAGCCAATCAGGGGTCAAGTCTTTGTTATATATTCTGGGAGGTTGGCATTTTGCTCTGGGAGTTCATTCATGAGAAGGATCTTTTGATTTCCTGGTCAAGACTCTGAGTAGCCATATGTTCAGAGCCTCCTGACTGCTCAGATGTCTGTGTTTCCTTGATCCTGTGATGTTTATAAAGTATATAGCAATAGTATACTCAGACAGTTGGAGCCCAATCTGTTGGTCTTTATGCTAATTTCTCTGCTTGTATTTTCTCCAAGTTCAGGGTGCTGACCTTTCCTTTGAACTAGTGAATGTAGTTAAAAGTAGGATTGTTAACCCGTTCTTGAGTAGTCTTTCCTTTAAAAGCAGATTAAAGAACCTGTGCTAGTAGGCTGTCCTGGATGTGCTAGAGTGCTTGCTAATACATTTGGCATAGTCGGCAGGATCTGTATAGCCTAAAGGAAAGCATGGGGTATTATGAGACCAGGAGAGTTGTTGGCCTAGTTATTGTGTTGTTTTTTTGTCATCAAACTGATAAAAAATGAGTAAGCAATAGTAGTGAGAGTGGTTTCCCAGGTGCCCAGAGCAGGGCCCCTGGGACATAACCTTTCCTTCCCCCTCTCTACCCCATTAATACTCCTGAAAAGATAGGTTGGAGGAGGAGCAGCTAGGGGAGGAAAACAAGTTTGTAGGGGGTAGGGATGACCAGGGTTCAAGTGGAGTGGCCTCAACCTGGACTGTGCCAGAGGGGTGAAGGCCCTGAAAGTATATTGTATTCAAAGCCCAGACTGGAGCACCACCCCTAGACTGTGAAATGGGGGCTGGGGCACTGTTTGGAAGGAGAAGAAGCAGTGGAGGTAGAATGGATCAGTCTCTTCTCCCATGAGGTGAGCCATGGAGCCGGAACAGAGAGTTGCCTAGGTTGGGACTCAGGCAGGAGCCAGTAACAGCAGGCTTCTACAGGAAAATAAACCCTGGAGCTCAGAAATCAGCCCCAGGGGCAAGATAAAAACTTTACAGCAAGGCAGGAGCACTGAGTGTGCTTTCTTGCTGCATTCCCTTGGGATGGTTTGAGACCCAGAAGGTGAAGTTGTTCATAGTGGGTGAGGGAAGTGCCATGGACCCCCAGGGACCCACCTTGTTGGCTTTGTCAACCAGGCACCCCTCAGGAGTTGGAAGCTGGGGCTGAAGCAGTGTTAAGACTAGTACTTGGCTCATTAGAGCATGCCTGCACCTGAGAGTGCCAGGAGGGAGCCTGCAATGGAGGGGTGGGGAGAAGGATACACCCCCAAGAGGACTTTTACTTGGACATTTTTGTTTTGGATTGAGGGAGGAGGAGGAGCTGGTTGCTCACTCCCCCCAAATTTTAACCCCCAAAGAATGTATAGAGTATGGAATATGATATGTTATATATTTTTGTGTTTGTTTAAGGCCATGTGGCCAGCCTAGTAATGAGTTGCTATGTTGTTATATGAAGCTAATGATGTGTTTATTTTGTGAGAATTACATTGTATTTATTTAAGATGTTAATGCCTATCCAGATACAAATTGCATCTAAAGTCCCATAGGCCTCTATAATGGGCATGTGAGATCTTGGGGCTAAATGTAATGTTAAGGGAATTTGAAGATCTTCTCTGCCCATTAATAGGCACATAGAACCCTGACCCAGAGCTAATCAGGCTCTGGGCTATGGGGAGTTTCCCATTAAGTGCTGGGGCATGGGGATTTTCAAGTCCTCAGCACTCAACCAATCAGATGCCGAGTCTTTGTTATATATTCTGGGAGGTTGGCATTTTGCATTGGGGGTTCACTTTTGAGAAGGATCTTTTGATTTACTGGTTGAGACTCTTAGTAGCCATATGTTCAGAGCCACCCTGACTACTTAGATATCTGTTCTCCATTGATCCAGTAATGTATGTAAAGTGTATAGCAATATTGCTATGTTCAGACAGCTGGAGCCCTGTCTGTTTGTCTTTGTGCTAATCTCTGCTTGTATTTTCTTTTTTGTTTGTTTGGTTGGTTTTTGCTTTTTTGGATGGGAAGGTAGGGCAATTGGGGTTAAGTGACTTGCCCAAGGTCACATAGGTAGTTTTTTGTGTTAAGTGTCTGAGTTCAGATTTGAACTCAGGTCCTCCTGACTCCAGGGCCGGTACTCTATTCACTGGGCCACCTAGCTGCCCCTGCTTGTATTTTCTATATTCACTACTATCTCTGTAATTAAAGTAGGATTTAATCCCTTTAAAGCTGTTTTTCCTTTATAAAGCAGATCAAAAGAACATGTGCTAGCAGGCCATCCTGGGTTGTAGCACCAATGCAATATTCACAGTGCCAATGGTCACTATAAATATACTTGCATAGTGCTCAATCACAAAATATAACAGACTTTCCTTACAGAAGATAGAAGCAAAACATTTATTCAGAAACCAGAAAACCAAATCCCAAAACCAGTAAGCCAACTCCATTATAGTAACAAAGAAGTTAATAATCCACAATAACACAGAGAGCCACAGCATCCTCTACCCTTCCTACAAAGCAACACAAGCCCACCTGTCACAGCAGGTG
Organism: Pseudochirops cupreus; assembly: GCA_028627135.1. Lineage (NCBI taxonomy): Eukaryota > Metazoa > Chordata > Mammalia > Diprotodontia > Pseudocheiridae > Pseudochirops > Pseudochirops cupreus. Next base: position 436,207,585 of record CM053582.1, read on the forward strand.
GCAAACACCAACTTTTACTCACAAGTCTAACTTTCTCCCTTGGATGCATCCTTTCCTCCCAACCGTGTCTAGTTGCTCTGACTCCCAGCTTCCTGTGGGTTCTGCTCCACCCTTCAGCAAACTCCTCCATGTAATTACATTCATCCTATTAGGGGTCAGGGCATATTTTCCAAGCAGGGAAGGACTTCAAATTCCCATCACCATTACATGGGCATGCTAGAGTGCCTGCTATTACAGGTGGGGATGGATTATAAGCACCACATAGTCTCTGCCAATCACAGATTTCAATGTTATTAATAAATTAATTCAACAAAATAAATCAATCAAAACAACATTCTTTGAAACCATGTTTTGTGCTAAATACTTTTTTAGATACCATAAGAGAAATAAGGATAATTAAGAGATTGCTACTTTCCAGGAGTTTGTAATCTAGTGGCAGAAATAACCCATGTTAAAAAAATTGAATATAATATGGTACTCATTATGGGATTACTCTCCCAACCCCCACTTGCACTGTCAGGTTAGGTCCCCAAGAGGATAGCTAATTACTTTTCCCTTTAAGTGCTAGGGTCTGACCTCCAGGACTTATGGCTTCTAGGACTATTCTCATCTCTATCCAGTGTACTTCCTCACCCTAGTACTCATCATCCAGTTGATTGAAACAAGCTTTTACAAAAGTAATTTACTGAGAAGATGCAGCAAAAATAAAAATTATCCCCTCAGATCCCCTCACACTAGAAGCTAAGTCTCCCCTTTGGATGTTTGTGGTCCTTAGAGAAAGAATGCAAACACAATGAACAAAGGTACACAAACATGTAGGGAACATGTAGGGTGCAGGGATGCTTTGAGCCTCTTGGATCCAGCAGTCCATTTTCCCCTTCTCAGAATCCTCACCAAATTTGCTTTGGGAGTGAAGTGCTCCCTAGCTCAGCTGGGCTGGTGACTCATTCCAGGTCCTAGGATCTCAGCTAACAGGTCAATCTACCATTGAATTGGATCAAGGTCAAGACTGCTTGCCTGCTGTTATGGCTTCTCACTGAATTCAGTGGTGGCTTCTCTGGTGGTCTCTTCTATCCATTTAAGTTGGTGAATAAACCTCCAGTGGCTCTCCCAGAGTTTCAAAGTCCACATGGTTGTAACATGATCAGTTCCAATTTGGTTACTCAGTCATCTAAGAACAGAAAAGAATAAGCATAATAGATAAAAGAAATAGAAGCACCATGCATTCAGGGGCACATGGTGGCCAGGTGTGAGAGAGCCCCACCTACCAACTCAGAGCAATTGTCTTCATTTGAAAGCTACACAGAAGAGGGCAAGAGATATTTCTGTAGGCATAGTTCTAGCTCAGCAGCCAAGTCAAGTCAATAAGCACTTACTATGAGCCAGTAAGTACTAGGGATTCAAAGACAGGCAAAAGGACAGTTCCTGCCCTCAAGTAGCTTACATTCTAATAGAGGAGATAAGAAATGAACTAATATGTGCATACAAGGTGTACACACAGTAGATGGAAGGCACTTTGAGAGGGGGAGGCATTAGTTAGTTAAAAGACTTTTCATTGCCACACAGTATGGCAACAGAAAACAAGATTTCTGAGCAAGTTCTGAAATGGAGGGAAGGTCCTCCATTACAAATGCCCAAGCCTCCATATGTAAGATTAGGACCTGGCAGGGTATATTGTGCATGCTTTGGAGAGCCCACCAAGAAGGGCAAATTCAGGCTATAGTGTTAATGAAATAGGAAAATCTTCCCTGCCCATTAATAGGCCTATGTGACCTGGAGCCTGAGTCACATGGAGCTCATAGTGGGAGGAGTTGGCCTAGAGGAGCAGAGAAGAGAAGGAGAGAGGGAGAGAGAAAGAGAGAAAGAGAGAGAGGGAGTGAGAGAGAGAGAGAGAAAGAGAGACAGAGACAGAGACAGAAACAGAGAGAAACTAAGGTGGGGGGGGGAGAGAAGCAGCTTGAGTGGGAGGAGGAAGGAATTTTGCTTAGGGGAACTTGTTTGTGGGGAGGTCTAACAGGAAGAAGGCCCTTCCCTGGTTTAGTGATAAGTACCCTGTTAAATCTTACCTCCTGGTAGTCTAATGATGTTCCAAATAAATATTTTGGTTTTGTCTTTGAGGAAAAGTTTATTATATTTTTCAAATCCATCCTGGAAATACACATGCATATTCATAGTGGTTGCTATGGGTATTGCATTGGTGCTACACAAACACATTCAGCCCTCACCCATTATAATAATAAAGATGTAATACAAAGCAAAGAATTTAAAAAGTTATAAAGTGCTACATAAATTCAAAGGTGAGAGATATCACTTCAGTCTGAGGAGATCAGGGAAGATGTCCAGGGACAGGTGGCATTTGAGCCTAGTCTCAAAAGATAAGAAAGACTTCAGTTGGCAAAGCTGTGATGGAAGAGGATGTTGAAGGTTTAAGAAACTGTCCAAACAGAGGTACTGAGGCCAGAGAGCAAAGAAAGGTGTTTAGGAACTGTAAATAACCTAGTTCGGCAGGATCAGGGGGCCCTGAGGAAAGGAATGTTACATAAGACTGCAAATAGGGGATAAAGCCAGATTGTGAAGGGTACTAAATGTCAAGCTAAAAAATCTAGATTTTACTGAAAGTGTTTGAAATTTGGAATGTTGGAAGGACAGGGCATAAAGCTGTGAAGGGTGAGATATTAATGCAAAAGTCAAATAAGAATAAGACAGCAGTATAAGAGATGCCATCGGCAGAAGGGCCACATAGATATAAATGGATCCTGGATTTCAAATAAAAAAGATATTTGTTCCTAGGTAGGTCTTGCTCTAGCCCAAATCATCAGGCAGCTACAACATGATGTTTCCTGTTCTCAGAACAGACTTTAATTCTATGCTAGGGTCCCATTGCTAGGACTCAGGGGCCCCTCCTCAGTCTCATGCTCTTCAGCACCAGGGTTCTACAAAATCTAGGTACTTATCTTGAGTCCTGGGGCTTCAGGATCCTTCAGTTTCCTTCTCTGCTCTATAAAAATGGGTACTACTTGGATTCATGAATCCCTCACTCAGGGGTGGGGAACCTGTGGTTTTGTGGCCACATGTAGCCTTCTAGGTCCTTGGGTGTGGCCTTTTGACTGAGTCCAAGTTTTACAGAACAAATTCTTTTATTAAGGGGATTTGTTCTGTGAAGCTTGGATTTGGCCAAAAGGCCACACTTGAGGACCTAGAAGGCCACATGTGGCCTTGAGGCTGCGATCACCCCTGCGATAAATTAATGCTTCACTCCAGTTAAAAGGTCACATTATTAAGTGGGAGGGAGAAGGTTTGTTCTGAAAAGCTTTTTAGAGCCCTTCAAATATAATAGAATGTAAGCTTCTCGAAGGGAGGGACTGTTTCATTTTTGTCTTTGTATCAGTAGTGCCCTGCACTGTGCCCGGCACGTAGCTTGTTAGGTGAATGATGGAAATCGTTACCTTCACCTACAGTAAAGCCATCCATGGCTGAGCAAAGCAGCTTAGCGCTGAGCAGGATGGCAAAGAAAAACAGGCGCTCGGAGTCCAGAATTTAGATCTAGAAGAGAATGCAGAGGCCATTTGGCCTGATCCCCTGCCTGGGCATAGAACCTGCTCTCCAATATGTGCAACAGCTGGTGGGGCAGCCTTCCCTTGAAGCTCTCCAGTGAGGAGGAAAGGGCTCCTCTAGGCTCCCAAGGCAGCCCCGTTCCACCTGGAGATAACCCCAACTGAAAATACTGCCATGCACAAGGGGCTTTAAGGTATGTGAGGTACTTTACATGGAATCTCATTTGAGTCTTACAACAACTCTATGAAGTCGGTGCTCCTTTCAACATATGGAGAAATTGAGGCTAAGGGAGTGAGTGACTTGCCCAGGATCATACAACTCATACATGTTCTGAGGCAGGATTTGAACTCAAGTCTTCCTGAATCCAAGTCTAGTGTCTTTATTCTCTTTGCTGTGTAGTTTTCCCTACTTGTTAACAAGTTTTCCCTTTCATGGAGCTAAAATCTGCCGCTCTGTAACTTCTGTTCCTTCTAGTTTTCTCCTCCAGGTCCAAATGGAACCAATCTACTCCCTCTATCACAAGATAGCCCTTCAAAAATACTTCAAGACATGGGACAGCTCGGTGGTGCAGTGAATAGAGCACCAGGCCTGGAGTCAGGAGGACCTGAGTTCAAATGTGACCTCAGACAATTAACACTGACTAGCCATGTGACCCTGGGCAAGTCACTTAACCCCAATTACCCTGCCGTGCCCCCTCCAAAAATAAAAAACAAAAATACTTCAAGACAGTGATCATGTTCCTCCCTAAGTCTTCTCTTCTCCAGGGCAAGCTCTCCTCAGTTCCTTCAACCAGTTCTCATGTGGCGTGGGCTCTAAACCCTTGACCTAGTCAGTTCTCTGGAGGTTCCCCAATTTGTCAATGCTTTTCCTGAGATGAGACACGCAAGATCACACACAGCAGTACAGAAATGGTCTGGCTGGGACCAAGGATAGCAGCATTGCCACATCTTCCTTCTATGAAAGGATAAGGCTGCAATGCCTATTTTTAATATATATGTTATACTATATTACTAATTTTTAATGCATGTTTTATGTTGTCCTTTTATACCTAACATTTATATAGATTTTCAGAGCACTTTACAAATACTATCTCATTTGATCCTCACAACAACACTGGGAGGTATTATTCCCAGAGGTTCAGTGACTTACCCAGAGTCACACAGTGAGTAAGAGGCTGAGGCCAAACTTGAACTCGGGTCTTTCTGACTCCAGGTCAGTTTTACTGTTCAGTTATGTCCAACTCTTCATGGCCCCACTTGGGGTTTTCTTGGCCGAGATACTGGAGTGGTTTGCCATTTCTTTCTCCAGCTCATTTGACAGATGAGGAAACTGAGGCAAACAGGGTTAAGTGACTTGCCCAGGTTTACATAGCTTGTAAGTGTCTGAGGTTGTATTTGAATTCATGAACATGAACCTTTGCGATTCCAAGCACATTGCTCTGTCCACCACACCACCTACCTGCCCTCAAGCCGAAGGAAGGCTCCTAGCAGTGTTATTGTTATTCAGTGTTTCAGTTGTGTCCAACTCTTGGTGACGCTATTTAGGGTTTTCTTGGCAGAGATCCTGGAGCGATTTGCCATTTCATTCTCCAGCTCATTTGACAGATGAGGAAACTGAGGTAAACAGGGTGAAGTGACTTGCCCAGGGTCACACAGCTAGTAAGTGTCTGAGGTCAGATTTGAACTCAGGATGATGAATCTTCCTGACTCCAAGCCCAGTTCTCTATCTGCTGTGCCACCTGGCTACTCTCCTTCATTTTACAGTTGTGGAAAATGAGACCCAGAGGAGTTAAGGGGTCACACAAATGGCAGAAATAGGATTTGAACCTAGGTTGTCCAAATCCAGCACTTTGGGTCGCCTAGGAAGTCAGGCACAGCATTCACACACACATACACACACACACACACACACTCACACACTCACACACACACTTACACACATTCACACACTCACACACACACACACACACAGAGTCATTTAACTCCTCTGAGACTATAAAACATGGGAAAGGGGGGGTGGCTAGGTGGCGCAGTGAATAGAGCACGGGCTCTGGAGTCAGGAGGACCTGAGTTCAAATCCAGCCTCAGACATTTAACACAAAAACTAGCTGTGTGACCTTGGGCAAGTCACTTAACCCCAATTGCCCTCCAAGAAGCAAAATAAAATAAAATAAAATAAAATAAAATATGGGGAAGGAGTTCGAGCTAGAAGGCACTTGCTGGTTCTAGCATTCTGTAAGTCTAAGACATTATGACGTTTTGTGAGGATGATGTTTCCGAGACAGCTGCGGTCCAAAGGAAAGGACACTGGACTCAGAGGTGGAAGACCTGAGCTCAGTTTTCTCTTTGCCTCTCGTTAGCTGTGTGATTCTACACAAATCACTTCACGTTTAGCCTGTTTCTTCATCTGTAAAATGCAGAGTTAGGAGGACCTGAGTCCAAACCCAGCCTCAGACACTCACTAGCTATGTGACCTTAAGCAAGTAACTTAACCCCAGTTGCCTTGGAAAAAAAGTGTTCTAAAACCCTAAAACATCGTATGAATGTGAAGTATAATAATAATCATCTGATCTAACTTCTAAAAAGAAAATTGTGATGGTTTCAAGTCCAGGGTTCATGAACAAGTGACCTCCTTCACTGGGCCCTGGTGACGCTGACTAGATTGTGCTCTAAGGTAAGATACCTAGAATCCCTTTCTTGCATGTAGTCTCCCAATTTTACTGTGAATTCTCCCTCTAACTTTTTGCAATTCTTCACTGTACTTAATCGAATACCTCTTAGCTATATTTCTTGACAGAGGCAAGTCTGGATACCCACTGACACTACTTCAAGGGGAAGAACGTGACCTAAATAATAAGAAAAAGCCTAAAACAGATTCAGGGAGATTGGAGATGAAATAGACATCCAAAAATGTGAATCCTGGAGACTTGAAAAATGGGCAAAATCATAGCTTTGCTGTTTATCCCCTGCTCTTTCAGCCACGTGGCAGTGGAGATTGAATAGGAGTCTGGGAATAGGAAAAAAGGGGACATATGTATTGTGCTCATTTCTAGACTCCAGGGTTTAAGCTAGGGTGTCCAAGAATACTTACTGGGAATGTGACCACTGGGTTCAAATATTTGAAAGACTGTCATATGGAGGATGTTATATTAGATATGTTCTCTTTGACCCCAGATCATAACTAGGAGCAGTGGGTGAAAGTTACAAAGAGGAAAATTTGGTCTTGATATGAGGGCAAACTTTCTAAGAATTATAGTTGTCCAGAACAGAGATGGCTTGCCTGGAAGAGTTGGGATTTCCCCTCCTTAGAAGTCTTTAAGTAGAAGCTAGCAAAAAAAAAAAAAGAAGAAGAAGAAGAAGAAAGAAAGAAAAAAAGGTAAAGAAAAAAATGAATTTTACATAACTTTATTATATATTTAGAGGACTATCAAGTTGTATATAACAGATTTACAGTTACATGCGCAATCATTTTTATTTTTTTGTGTTATGGAAATGCTTGTTTTATATAAT
>CM053582.1:436215148-436242361 GCA_028627135.1 Pseudochirops cupreus
AAATGGAAGGAAGGAAGGAAGCAAAAAAGAAAGAAAAAAGAAAGGAAGAAAGAAGGAAGGAAGGAAGAGAGAAAAAAGAAAGGAAGGAAGACAGGAAGAAAAAGAGAAAGGAAGGAAGGAAGGAAAGAAGAAAGAAACAGAGGAAGGAAGGAAGGAAGAAAGGAAGGAAGGAAGGAAGGAAAGAAGGAAGGAACGAAGGAAGGAAGGAACAAAGGAAGGAAAGAAGGAAGGAAGGAAGGAAGGAAGGAAGGAAGGAAGAGAAGCTAGGCAATCACTTGTTTTGTATGCTGTAGCAAAGATTCCTTCATTTGTGGGTAGGACTTGATGGCTGAAGAGGTCCCTTCTAACTATGATTCTGTGATTCTTCCTCTTCACCCATTGTGAAATGGGATCAAGCCAACTGTTAATCTTGCCTTTGCATTCTGTAGCTCCCTGTGGAAATGTTAATAGGAAGGAAGGCCTGCAAACATCTGGATGACATTTCAGCAAAGAGAGAATTTATCCTTTTTTACAGCAAGGGAGCGATGCACTTGCATCTGGACAAAAATGGTCTCATTACATCAGAAAGACAGTACTCTGTGGTCCAGGAAGGGTGGGCAGTTCACCATTGCCTAAACACATCCCAAATGTGCCTTACTCTGTGATTTTATTCATAACTTACCCTACTTTTGGAATGTCCACTCTACCCTCCATCAGTTGAAATGTGCCTATTTACTGTTCAAATGCCCCTTTCCCACCTCTGTGAAGATTTTTCTGATTCTGCTGACTAGAAATGCTCTTTCCTTCAAAAACCTTAAATAACATCTTGCCACTTACCAGGCTACCAGCTCTCCTCTTAGCTTAGTTAAATGTATCCTAACTGTTCTAACTTTAAGTCCTGGATATACACTGGAAATACTTTGAGGGAAAGAGCATGACCAAAGTTATAAGAAAAGGCCTAAAACAGGTTCAAAGAAGTTGGAGATGAAATAGTCGTCCTAAAACGTGAATCCCGGGCACTTGAAAAATGGGGGGGGAGGGAGGGGAGGAAATCACAGCTTTGCTATCTATCGTCTGCCTCCTCAGCCTTGTGTTAGAGGAAATCAAATGAAGGCTGGGAAGAGGATGGGAAGAAGAAAGAGGTCCAATGTATCATGATGAGTTCTAGGGACCAGGGTTTAAGAAGGACATTCATAAGCTGAAGAGTGGGAGGCAACCAAGATGCTGAAGGGTCATCTCTTGAGCATTTTTTTATTTTTTCAAAAAATAATGCAAAAATGCATTTTGTTTGCACTTTTCCAGTATTAAAAAAAATTTTAAGGGGCAGCTAGGTGGTGCAGCACTGGCACTGGAGTCAGGAGGACTTGAGTTCAAATCCAGCCTCAGACACTTGATCACATTTATTAGCTGTGTGACCTTGGGCAAGTCACTTAACCCCAAATGCCTTGCCTTCCACCTTCCAAAAAAAATTTTTTTTCATATGGCAACTTGCATATGTGACAACCTCTAAGCTTCCTGAGAGGCAGTGTGGCATAATGGATAAAGTAAGGAAGACATTTTTCAAGTCCTGCCTCTGAAATTGAAATTGGCTGGTGGCAGTAGATTGAGACCTATCAGCGCTCCCAGGCGTGGTCTCTAATACTACAAGTTACTAATGTGGGTTCGAGAGTTCCCCACACTGATGAAATCACAAAACTTCATCAAAAACAAAAGCTCACTGAGAGCAGGGACTATGGCTTATTTGCCTTTGTACTCTTCTCAGCAACCAGCATTTCATTAGATTGTAAGGTTTATGAGGGCAGGGACTGTTTTTGCCTCTTCTTGTACCCCCTAGGCACAGAACTGGGCACATAGTAGATGCTTTGCTGTTCAATTAGGTTTTTTCCAGTCATGTATGAATTTTGTGACTCTATTTGGGGTTTTCTTGGCAAAGATACTGGAGCGATCTGCCATTTCCTTCTCCAGCTCATTTTCCAAATGAGGCAAATAGGTTCAAGGGCCTATGCTCAGGGTCATGTTGCTAGTAAGTGTCTGAGGCCGAGTTTGAACTCAGGTCTTTCTAACTTCAGGCCAGGCCCTTGACCCACGGCGCCACCCAGCTGCCCCAGCAAGCACTGAGTAGGTGCTTAGTAAATGTTAATTGATTGATTGATAGCATATTGAAGTACACTTGACATTTCACTGAAATAACTGAACACTTAGAAATTTGATATATCTGAAATCCCAGAGAGAAGCAGAAGAACTCTTTATTCAAGATACATCTTGGCCCAGAGCCGATGAACTGGGGAATAGGTGGGGAGCCACAGGTAAGAGACTGGGCCACACCTCTGCACCCAACACCCTCCCCTAAAACCTAGAATACAAGGTTCCACTGGGGGACTTCATCTAGCAGAGCAGCACTGTCCAGTACAACAGGTGGAGAAACAGCCAGGACAAGGTCCACATGAGTATGTCGGCCTCAGAAAGCATGGACCGTGAGCAGATCTGCACCAAACTATGCACTGAGAAGCTAGGTATTGCCATGAAGGTTGCAGGTGGAATCATTCTGATCCAAGTCATCTTCATCATTGGTTATATCACCAGCTACTACATCCACAAGTGCAAGTAGCACTTCTCTGAGCCTGCTGGACACCTTTTCAAGTAGCCCTCTACCTACCCAGAGACCTCTAACTTCCTGGCTCAGACCACCAGGGCAGGCTGGCCCCTGGGGGCACATGCACCTATAGATATAAATATACACACAGGGACAGATACAGACACAAACTCTCTCTTTTCAGAGAAAGAGAGAGACACAGACCTAGAGTGACAGACACATACAGATAGACACACATTGAAACAGACACTGGACAAAAGTAGAGAAGGTTGTACAAGGAGACACAGACAGATACACAGGGAAAGACAAACATACACACACACACCTCTCTCTTCTCCCCTTTCCCAGGATAGAACTCCAGACCAAGCCATGTACATCCCACCTTTCCCCTGCCACATTCTACCCCAGGGAGAGTTACTACACTAAGTGAAGTTACTACACTTACTGAAGCCCAGGACTATGTCTCCCATTTATCCTCATCTTGGTCACCCCTGTGTTCCTCCTCATTGACCATATGACCTTTCCTTTGAGCCTGTGGCTGTCCTTGACAGCCAGACAGCTGAGAAAGATTAGAGAGGCCAGGGCACAGTTTTATCCCTCAGAAACTTTTCTGCAGTGCTGGTTTATGTTCAGAACCAGAGTCAGACCCAGGTTTCCTATGCAGGCTCTACCCACTCTGCCCCATTCTTTGTAACAGCAAAACCTAGACAGATGGGAACCATTCAGTTAGGGAGTACTACACAGGTTCATCACCAAACTGGAACTCAGAAGAATGAGAGTCAAGGTCACTTCTAGGGTTCAATTTCTGCCCATCCCTGCTCCAACCACAGATGGTGGGGATAAAATCTGCCTCCCATTTGCTGTGACCTCTCCCTCCATCCCTACCCTGCCCCTCACCACCAACTCTACTGCTTGTTTTCAAGCAGTAGACACTAGACACAATGTGAGCCTGATTTCAACATAAATTTGCTGAGGAAGAGAAAGGCAGTGGTCCACTTATCTCCAGAAAAAAAAATTAAAGGGAGGCAGCATCATGTGTGAGAAAGAGGTACTTGGTTCAAATTCTGACTCTTGCATTTATGTGTGAACATGGGAAAGTCACTTCTCTCTGGATCTCAGTTTCCTTAACTGTAAGATGAGATTATATGGTTTTGAAGGTCCCTGCCATCTCTAAATACGTGCTGTGGCAATGATTCAACATGGAATTCCAGCAAAGCCAAAAATTTCCCATGGTCCCTGGGAGTCAGCATGGAATTTCACAACCTTACCCCCTAGCCCCTGTGGTTGAACCTCCAGAGTCCTTCCCTAGACTCACAGGACCACAGTTGTGTTACTGATCTTCTAATGTGTGTGTATGTGGGGGTAGGGAGCCAGCTCTGGAGTCATTGTAAGAGGTATCCCCTCTAAAGCTATTCCTTTGCCCCCTCCCCTGGATTTGCCCTCAGTTGCTGCACTAAGTCCCAGGGAATTCTATCCCTTGGCCTACCTTGAAAGAAGAAACCCCCAGTGAATCTGAATTGGGAGCCTGATACTTCTGATGGCCCCTAGCCACAGGTGCCAGCCACTGGAACTCGGGAGAACGCAGCCCATCCTGAGGGGCCAGGGAGGACTGGGGCGTTCTGGGGAATTAGCCTCAGTCTCTATACCCCACCCCCTTCTCCTGCTTTTCCGGAGAGGCAGAACAATATAATGAAAAAGAAGGGGGAAAAAGCCCTAGACCAGAAGGACCTTAATAAACAAAAATTTGTTGTGTGACCTCAAGCACAGCTTGCTCTCTGAGTCTTAGCTTATTCCTCCTAAAAAGGCCAAGAGAGTTTCTAGGGCAGAATCTTAACTATTGATCCTGGCACAGGTGGTTGTGATGGAGTTAACATGGGGGTGAAGTTGGCTCATTTGGAATGTGGCTGTTTGGAGGTTTTAGAAGTCTACTGAAAGCCTGACCTAAACCACTAGCTTTGTTCCCTTCCCCCTCTCTTTATCCCAAGTGGTTCCTCAAGTAGTTAATCTAAAGAGCTTTAATGGGAACCTGACGACGCCAGCTGTTAACCTTGGATCCATTTCAAGAAATAAATAAATGAATAAACTAATTGATTGATTAATTAATCTGACATATCTGTTGAACACCCAGACAATACAAGCCTTTCTGCCCCAGCCCTGCATGTGCCCTGAATCCTTTATCCCCCATTCTCCCTCATCTGGCCCTGCTTTTCAAATTGCTCCTGATCTAAGGAAAGAAAGATCCAGTAAAAACTCTGCTCCTCAACTCTCGGTGAGTGTCAGGATGTGACCACCAGAGGGCAGGGTTGATCTTTTTAGAAATCCACCATCTTTCTACTTCTCTGGAGCACCTCCAAGCCCCACAAAGCCCTTTCGCTCCCCAGATCTTGTCAATGAAGAAATGGTGCCAGGATCTCTGAGGAATAGAACAAAATCCCGTTAAGAAGAGCATGAATCACCTCGACAATTGAGGCTTGGCACAGCCAAACACTGCAGAACAGCTAGCAAACACGATTCCCTAAAGCCCTTGCTCCTGCCAGGGCAGAGTTTTCCTTGCACTGCCCCTCCCGACCTGGCAGGGGAGGGGCCCCTTGGGTTAGAGGGGGTTTTGTGTGTTTTTTTTTTTAAAGAAAGAATTGACAGCTGGGGGAGAGGGTGAAAGAAAGAGAGGAAAGAGCCCACAGGAAAGAGAAGAGTTGATCAGGGTAACTTTCCAAAGGAGGTGTATTAGAAAACACTGCCCTGAAAAAGGGACTCCAGGAAAGAGGGAAGAAAGCCCAGTACCACGTAGAATGAGAGGATTTGCAAAGTATTTTCAAATGGGATCTGCTTTTCCTGTGCCTGTTTAAAACATTAAAATTGTGCTGAATATGAGGCTGAGTTGCTAGTCCCTCCCTCCCCCATCCCCAGCCAAAGACGTCATGGGAGGGAGGTATAAAATTTCAGCAGAGAGAAATAGAGAAAGCAGTGTGTGTGTATGTATGTGTGTGAGAGAGAGAGGGAGAGGAAGAGGGAAGAGGAGGGGAGAAGAGAGAGAGAGAGAGAAAGAGAGAGAGAGAGAGAAAGAGAGAGAGAAAGAGAGAGAGAGAGAGAGAGAGAGAGAGAAAGAGAGAGAGAGAGAGAGAGAGAAAGAGAGAGAGAGAGAGAGAGAGAGGAGAGATCACAGGCAGGAGGGGCGTAGAAGCGAGCAAAAAGCAAGAGGTAGGGGAAGAAAATGAGAAAGAAGGAATAACATTCAAGAAACAGGAGTACAGTGAACTGACTTATTTTATTTTTACGTTTTTTTCTTTTTCTTTTCCTTTTTTTTTTTTTAAAGTGAAGCAGTGAAAGAAGCAATGACCAAGGGAGAAGAGAAGCTAAGGTCTTGGTGACCCTGGGCGGCCAAGTGGATTATTGGGGCAAAACTGGAGGGGAGGCAGCAACCAGGTTCCTAGTTCTTCTCATTACACGTAATCCCAAATCAGCATCCAATGAAGACGAGAGGCAGCGGGTGACAAAAATAATTTCAAAAGCCCTCGAGGAAATGTAAACCAAGGGGAAAGTATGAATGGTGTGTCTGAAAGACAAGTGTGCCCAGCGCGTCCCTCTGTCCCCAGCTGGGGACAGTGGCCCAGCCCAGCCCTGTCACCGGCCACCTACTTACTGGTGATCTGATTTTTTTTTCTTCTCTTCCTTCTTATTTTGGGCTATCCAAGGATACTGAATTTGGAAACTAAACATTGTTTCTTAGCCTCTCTTCAAAACACCAACTTTGTCCCTCCTTGTCAAAGTAATATTTTATGATCTTAGATCTCAGTTCTATTTATTATTTTTTTCTACCTAAGGGAAACGCCAACATTCTCCCCATTTCTCCCTCCAAACCTCCCTCCCCCCACCCCAAGCCTTCCTCACTCCCCTTGCTACCCCTACTTGGTGCTCTTCACCTGGTTTGCCTGGAATCACAGCCCAGCGGAACCTGTTTAGACACATGGAGAAGGATCCCAACTTTGCAAGGCACAGAGCCTGCTTCTTCTTCCTAAGCTTTGCCAACGCTTCCTGGAAGTCCTGAATCTTTTGCAGTGCAGTGAGTTCATGCACCTTCTTGCCAAGCCTCAGTCTTTGGGATCTGGGGAGGCTGCATCGAAAGCTCTGCCTGGTTTTCCTAACTCCTTTTGCAAGGCTCCTGGTCTCCTTTGCCAGGCCCAGCTGCTCCCCTGGTCCCCTTTCCCCTGTTTCTCACATGAAGATGCACTTGCAAAGGGCTCTGGTTGTCCTTTCACTGCTGAACTTTGCCACAGTCAGTCTCGCTCTCTCCACTTGTACCACCTTGGACTTTGGTCACATCAAGAAAAAGAGAGTGGAAGCCATTAGGGGACAGATCTTAAGCAAGCTGCGTCTCACCAGCCCCCCTGAGGCATCAACGTTGGCCCATGTGCCCTACCACATCCTAGCCCTATATAACAGCACCCGGGAGATGCTGGAGGAGATGCAGGAAGAGAAAGAGGAAAGCTGCACTCAGGAAAACACTGAGTCGGAATACTATGCCAAAGAAATCCATAAGTTCGACATGATCCAGGGTCTTGCAGAGCACAGTAAGTCCCAGCTCTCGGTTGGGTGTCACCTTGGGAGGGTCCCAACTTGAGCAGAGAGACTTGTAGAGAGAGGTCAGGGCTGACCTAAAGAGCCAGCTAGTCCTAGGTTTTCTGAGCACCTAAGGGTCAGGAAGAGCTGGGAGGGAGGAGTTGATGCCCAGCAGGGACTGGGAGGGAACCAGGACAGTTCTGGGCCGTGTTGATTGCTTCTCCTTGAAACCCAGCAACCTCATGCCAAGGATATAACCCCATCCAGTTAAAATCCTTGACAGTTGTTCATTTGGGGGGGCCACTGCACTGCCTGCGGAACATGTGTGTTCACATCTATATGGTGATATGGGTAACCGCAAGCATGTGTGTCCCATAAAAAAAAAAGGCAGAATGGGCCAGAGGAGAAAGCACAGTTCCACGAGTCTGGAGACCTGGATCTTTTCCCTGGTTTTCTAGAGCTCATTGTGACACGTCTCTCTTTTAGTTTTTCCAATTGTTCATTGGGGAAAATGATTTTTGTTATAGAATAAGGGTAAGGGTAAAAAGGGTAAAAAGCCTTTTCAGGGGTTTTAAGATGATAGCTTTCCCCAACACGGGCAGCAAGCATGTTCTGGGTGCTGTGTTTATGTGGGTGTATACATGTATGTTCATCCGTGCTCCCTCTATAGCCCCCACCCAACTCTTCACTTGCTTCCTCACTCCCTACCAGGGAGTGACTGACTTCAAATGTTCACACATTTGAGGGTGCTGTCTATGGAACACACACCCACTGTAAGAGAGATGAGAGGAAGATTGATGGGTATGAAATGGGTATCTTCTAGACTTGTCTGTTGAGGGAAAGCAGGCCTGTTTTTCCTTGTTTATGTCAGTGAGATGCTTTGGTCTTTTCATGTGTATAATGGTGTGGCAGACCTGGGTATGGGTGAGATGAGGAGGGGTGTGCGTGTGTGTGTGTGCGTGCGTGCGTGTGTGTGTGTGTTTATTGCCAGTATGCTAGAAACCAGGGGTTGTCTGCATTTTTGATGCCTCTGTGTGTGTGTGTACATGTGTGGAAGTCGTGTGTGTACATGTGTGGAAGTCATGTGTGTTAACAGAAAGTGAATTTGAAAATCCCAATACAAGGGAAAGAAATTTGGCAGACATCGGGAAACAAACTGACAGCTCCGGCACAGATGTGAGGGACTTGTAAGAAGACCTCTGCTTGCCCATCCTACCAGCAGGTGTCCTCATGGTCCCTGACATCCTGGCAAACTGGACGGAGTCAGACAGACTCGGAAGTTTCAAAAGGGGGAATGGAGAAGATCAGTGAGGCTGAGGGGCCAGACTTGCCTGTAGACTGGTGATTCAGAGAGGCCTTGGGGGGGAACTAAAGAGAACCAGCAGAATAACTGAAAATACCTCTCACTCGCTGCCTTCAGAGAAGGATGCCCTCATGCCTTGGGAGGGGCCAGGGTGGGAGTAAAAGAGGATTTTGTCTCCATTTAATGTTCACAAATGCTGTTAAAGGAGAGGAAGGCCTGATTCAGGGTCTTCCCCGTGCCAAGCCGAGGACGCTGCAGCTACTGCTTTCTTACTCCCGCTTTCTGTGGCTACACCTCTCTTCCAATGTGGCTGGAGTTTCTCAGATTGAGGCTCTGGACATAAAGGATGTCTCCTCCCTCCTGGGCTCTCTCAGGGCATGCATGGCATCTTCCAGGCGTTGATACTGCCCTAGGGGGTCTGGAATTTCCAGTGCCAGGTGACACCTGCATTGTTGTATCCCAAATCCTAGGGAATGATGGGGAAGGGTCTGGAGGCTAGAGGAAGGGGTGGGGTGGGGGCTGGACAAGAAGGGTTGTTTGTTGTAAAACAGTTGTAAAACTGAGACTGAAGGGAAAAAATGGGGATGTTATCAAAGGGCAGTGGAGGAGAGGGAAGAAGGAGAGAGAGAGAGAGAGAGAGAGAGAGAGAGAGAGAGAGAGAGAGAGAGAGAGAGTATTTGTGTCGATCACCCAACATTCATTAAACAATTAATATGTGCCAGGCATCGTGTTAAGCTGAAGATACAAAAAGAAGCAAAAGATAGTCCCTGCCTTCAAGGAGTTCACCAGCTAAAAGTGTAGAGCTAAATAAACACATATGCAAACAAGGTCTATCTAGGATAAACAGGGAATCCTAACAGAGGAGGACATTAGAATGAAGAAGCATAATAATTAAGAATGTATTTTTTTTTGGAGGGGGGTCAGGCAAGGCAATTGGGGTTAAGCGACTTGCCCAAGGTAACACAGCTAGTAAGTGTGTTGAGTGTCTGAGACCCTATTTGAACTCAGGTCCTCCTGACTTCAGGGACAGTGGTCTATTCACTGTGCCACCTAGCCGCCCCCAAAAATTAAGAATGTAGAAGGTGGGATATGGAACAGTTGTTCTTCAGTTGTGCCCAACTCTTCATGATCCCATAGACTACAGCATGTCAATACTGTCCATGGGATTTTCTTGGCAAAGATTCTGGAGGGTTTGCTGTTTCCTTCTGCAGTGGATTAAGGCACACAGAACTTAAATGACTTGCTCAGGGTCACACAGCTAAAGAATGTCTGAGGTCAAATTTGAACTCAGTTCTTCCTGATTCCAGTCCCATTGCTGTATCTACTGAGTCACCTAGCTGCCTCCACAAGGAACAATATCCGTCCCTGAACAAAGTAAAGACTTTATAGGATCATAAATCCAGAGCTGGGAGGGGCATTAGAGGTCTAGCTCAGATCCCTCATTTTAGAGGTGAAAAAACTAATGACAGAGAAGTCATGGCTGAAAGGTCATGATTCAAACTTAGATCCTCTGACTTCCAGGTCTGTTCCTCTCCCTGCTGCTTTACAGACTTTTGGCCAAAGTTAAATAAATAAAAACTAATCAGCTGATTGTGTAAGAAACAGAAGAGTGGTGGCTAGGTAGTATCGTGACTAGAGCACCAGTCCTAGAGTCAGGAGGACCTGAGTTCAAATCCAGTCTCAGATACTTGACGCACACTAGCCATGTGACCTTAGGCAAGTCACTTAACCCCAATTTCCCTGCCTTCCTTCTCCAAAAAAGACAAAAAAAGAAACAAAAGAGAACAAAAGCAGATTCAGGAAAAGAATAAACAGATCCAGAGGAGGCACACATACAGTCAGTATATACCAATGCTGGACTGGCTGTGTGTGTGTGTGTGTGTGTGTGTGTGTGTGTGTGTGTGTGTGTGCGTGTATGTGTAGAGCGGCAACTGAGGAAGGTATGGACACAAATGCCGAGATCTTCATATTACAGGCATTAGAGTAGACACAGAGGACATTTGTTCAGTTGTCTTCAGTTGTGTCCTACTCTCTGTGACCCCATTTGAGGGTTTCTTGGCAGAGATACTGGAGTGGTTTTGCCATTTCCTTCTCCAGTTCATTTTTACAGATGAGGAATCTGAGGCAAACAGAGTTAAGTGAACTGCCCAGGGTGACACAGCTAATAAGTGTCCAAAGCCAAACTTGAACTCAGGAAGATGATTCTTCCTGACTACAGGCCCAGCACACTAGCTATTGCACCACCTAGATAGTCTCCAAGTAAAACAATGGACAACTGGCCCCAGGAGAGGCAAAGGTACCGGCAGATGTAGAACAGATGCTAGACAGTGACCCTGATGCTAAGGAGAGGGATGGAACGGTACCCAGCAGATGTTCCGCAGACCCAGCAGTAGGTAGCACTGAGCAGACGTAAAATAAACTCTGAGTAAGTAGCAATGCAGAATGCTCCTCAAGAGACCCCGAGTCCACACCCAGGAGGGGGCAGATGCTAAACAGAACCCCCCCCCCCCCCCCCCCCGCCCTCTGCAGCAATGCCTTGCAGGTGCAAATGCAGCAGGAGCAGCCAGTCCACAGCTGCAGAGGTGATACTGAGGCTGACCAGGAGCAGCAGCCAATCAGGTGCTAAGCAGCCCCAGATGGAAACATGCACACACACACACACACACACACACACACACACACACACACAACAAACACACACACAATAAATACACATGCACACACACATACATAAACACACACGCACACGCACATACAGACACACACAACAAACACACACAATAAACACACATGCACACACATGCACAAACACACACAAATACACAACAAACGCACCACAAATACACACATATATACACACAAACACACACAAAACACATACACACATGGTACTCACTAATTACAAAGAAATCCAACAGATAAAGATGAGGCAAAACTAAAAGCAGGACAGATGGCGAGCATGGGGCCGGATACCGGTCACTTAGGGCCTGGAGATAGACAATTCCCTCTTCCCCTCCTCTCCCCGCCTTGATGCAGGATGGAGGTGATATGGCAGCGGTCCCTGCCAGAGGCTTCCAGGTTCTGCACAGAGCAGGCAGCAGGCCCTTGGTGCCAGAGTTACTGTAGGAGAGATGATGAGGTCATGTCTCACTCCCTACATTCCTTCTCTCCCAGTCACCTTCTTTATCCAGTAGACTTTTTCAGGAAAGGGGCAGCAGGAACAGGGGTGAGAAGATAGAGGGTGCATTCCAATCCTCTTCTCTTGGGTGCAATGATGCATGCGAAAGTCATGGCAGCCTCATGGAGCTGACATGACAAACAGTGAGTTGGGGAGCAGGGGTGATATGGGAAAGCAGATATTAAGGGGGAAAAATGTATGTTTGGACCAGGTACAAAAGAGAAGCATTCTGCCAAATCTAGTGCATTCTCCCCAGCTTCTTGGACTTGGGAAGCGGTGGGGTAGATGGCAATGCACCAAAAAGTGGAAATTAAGTAGATCCAACTGCTGATCTGCTTTTATCTGTAGCTGAAGAAACAGGAGAGAAGGAGCAAAAAAGCGAGTAATTGTCAGTTGTGAGAAGAATGTTATGGAAGACACCCTTTTTTTTTCCTAAATAGTATTTTATTTTTTCTAATTACATGTAAGGATAGTTTTCAACATTCATTTTTTATAAGATTTTGAGTTTCAAAATTTTTTCTCCCTCCCTCTCATCCCTCCTCCCCAAAACAGCAAGCAATTTGATAATAGCTTATACATATGCAGTCATGTAAATATATTTCCAAGTTAGTCATGTTGTGAAAGAAGAAACAGAACAAAAGGGAAAACCCACAAAAACCAAAAAAACACAAAAAAGTGAAAATAGTATGCTTTTATCTGCATTCAGACTCCATAGTTCTTTCTCTGGATATGGATAGCATTTTCCATCTCCAGTCTTTTGGAATTATCTTAGATCACTGCATTGCTGAGAAGAGCTAAATGTATCATACTTGATCATCACACACAGTAGCTGTTACTGTGTACAATGTTCTCCTGGTTCTGTTCACTTCACTCAGCATCAGTTCATGTAAGTCCTTCTAGGTTTTTCTGAAGTCTGCCTGCTCACCTTTTCTAATAGCACAGTAGTATTCTATTACATTCAAATACAATTTGTTCATCCATTCCCCAATTGTTGGACATCCCCTCAATTTCCAATTTTTGCCACCACAAAAAGAGCTGCTATAAATAATTTTATACATGTGGGGCCTTTTCCCTTTTTTATTATCTCTTTGGGATACAGACCTAGGAGTGGAATTGCTGGATCAAAGGGTGTGCGTAGGCATTCTTAATAGGGCATCTGCCATAGGAGAGCTGAAAATTCTGGAAAAACTGAGAATTACATATTACATATAGTGACAGGAAAGGATGATATCACTTCTAGTGAGAATCCTAGACTCTCAGAGTTGTGAGAACCTCAGAATTTATCTAAGTCAACTAACTCTGAACAGGAATATTTTCTGTAAGAACCATTACAAGTCTCTGCCCCCTCCTGTTTTCAGTCTTTGGGATCTTATCCAAGTGCATATTTAAGACACTGGAGTGTGGAAGGAAGGGAGGGAGGAAGCAAGGAAGGGAGGAAAAGAAGGAAGGAGGAGGAAAGGAAGGAAAGAGGGAGAAGGGAAGAAAGGAAAGAAAGAAGGATGAAGGGAGGGAGAAGGAGGGAAGAAGGAAGGGAGGAAGAGAGAGGGAGAGAAGGAAGAAGAGAGGGAAAGAGAGAAAATAGGGGAGGAAGGGAGGGAGGAAAGGAAGGAAAGAGGGAAAAATGGAAGGAAAATGGTAAGGAGAAGGAGGGAAGAAGGAAGGAGGGAAAGGAAGAGAGGGAGGAAGAGAAGAGGGAAAGAAGGAAGGAAGGAAGGAAAGAAGGAAGGAAGGAAAGAAGGAAGGAAGGAAAGAAGGAAAGGAAGGAAGGAAGGAAAGAGAGAAGTAAGGAAGGGAGGAAAAGAAGAGGGAAGGAGGAAGGGAAGGAAGGAATAAAATTTGTAAGTGCTTTGCTTTCTCATCACTGCCCATTTTGATCTGGTGCTTCAGACTGCCACAAACTCTTTTTGTCATCCAAAGCTAAACAAAGGACTTTCTTTACTTTTTTTTAAATGAAGAATCCTACCCCTCCCCCATCCCAGGTGATTATCTTAGATGACTTAGATAGACTTGTCCTGCCAGAAAAGATATGTGTCAGCTGAGAAGATGTCTTTTATATTGGTCTTTAGCTCTACATATGGGAACTCGGAACAGTATCCTCAGATTTCTTCACCATTTTTAGACTGTGGGAAAGGACATGCCCCTTTCCCAGTTTCTTTGCAATATTCATTATAATTCCTTTATACATGTTTAATGCCTATAGTGGTGGTGGAGGAAATCATATTTCTGATTTGTAAATATCTGTATTTGGCAAAGACTGCTAATGCTTATAGCATTAGGTTATATGAAAACATTCTGCAATTAGGAAACATCTGAACAGAGGGAGAATTTGTGATTCATTCACTCTTATCCAACAAGCACATAAGTATGTATTATATGGAGATTCTTATAGCACTGGAGATTCAAAGGCAAAAATGAAATGGTTCCTACCTTCAGAGAGCTTACAATCTCCTGGTGGAGAGGGAACAACAAACATAAAGAACTGAATACAAAATATGTACAAAGTACCTTATAGGGTCACTAACAACTGGGGGGGTCTGGGTAGATTTAATAAAGGAGTGATAATTGAGCAAGTTTTTGAAGGAATCTAAGGGAATTTTCAAGGTAGAATTGACAAGAGTACATTGCAGACCTGGAGGATGGCCTTTGCAAGGGCACAGAGATGGGAAGTGTGGAGGGTCCTGCATCTACAGGCATCAGAATAGACCCAGAGGAGAGGATCTCCACGTAAACAGTGGACAATGGCCCCAGGAGAGGCAGTAACAGGCAGGCCGATCTGGAAGGCCTGAAGGAGAATGATGGGCCAAAAGCCTGGAAGGGTAAGCTATTGAGAAGGCAAAGGGATAAGTATTTTTTCCTAGAGGTAAGGTGGAGCCGTAGGGTAATGAGTGATGTGGTCTGACTGTCTTTCAGTGTGATAGCTGTGGGAAGGATTGATGGGAGAGGGTAGAAACTGGAAGCCGGGAGACCAATTTGGAGGCTGCTCCAATAATCTGAGAAAGAGCTGATGAGGTCCTGGACTGCGATAGAGACTTTGTGAGTAAAGAGAAAGGAATGGATGGGAAATATATTGTGGAGGTAGAAACCACAAGACTTGGCAAGTGATTGGAGCTGAAGGGGAGGGAAGAGGACAGGCTGACTCTGAGGTTGTGAATCTGAGGGACTGGAAGAAGAATGGTGAGCACCCTTCACAGAAATAGGGAAGTTGACTGAAGGAAAAGTTTAGGGGAAAAACCACCTGGAGATACCCAGCAGACAATTGCTGAGGCCAGGGTGTAGCTCTGAAGAGACACAAGCTGTGTGAGAGTTGAACCTATGATGAGATCAACGAGAGAGAGAGAGAAAGAGAGGGAGAGAGAGAGAGAGAGAGAGAGAGAGAGAGAGAGAAAGAGAGAGAGAGATTGGGAGCGGTTGAGAATAAAAGACAGCAATAGGGAGCAAGAGCTAGAAAAAAATGGACAAAGGAGAAAAGGAGGGAGAGAGAGAGTAACAGGGAGAAAGAACAAGAAAAATGAGAAAGGGGGAGTAGGTAAGGGGGAGACAGACAGACCTAGGTAGTGCTTTACAAATATGATCTCATTCCCATTTTACAGATGAGGATATCAAAGCAAGTGGCTTGCCCAGGATCATTCCGCTAGTAAGTGTCTGAGGTCAGATTTGAACTTAGATCTGTCCTGACTGTAAGGGTTGTGTTCTCTATTCACTTCATTGTACCATCCATCCATGTCAAGTACATACAAAACACGAATAAAGAGTAGTACACAGGTAGTGAGTGATTCGGCAGTCCTATCTACCATTTCTTTCTCCACATGAGGATGGCATTCTTCTGGGCAGATGACTTGAATTCCGGCAAGGCAGCCAGCTGCTCTCCTACCATCACCTTTCTTGTCTTGAATATCAGCTTTCTATTGGTCATTTCCAATGTGGAGGTCATTCTCCCTCAAAGAGAAAGCAAGAAACAAGGTAAAAATTGAGAAACTTTGCCCCTTTTCTGCTGTCAGTTACTCTTGTCTCATCCACCCCAAGCAAAGAAGAGGAGGAGAGAAGAAAAAAGGATGACTTCAGAGTTACAAAGCTGGGAGAAATTGGGAAGTTTGGAGGAGTGTCAGGGGAAGAGGGAGGAGGGAAGATACTGAATTCTGTTTTAGACTGGTGAGTTTGAAATGTCTATGGGGTGTGTGCACACACACAAATAACCATATATACACACAAACACAATATCCAGAAGATGGTTAACAACGTATGACTAGAGTTTAAGAGCTATTCAGATCAGATTCATCAATTTGGGAGTCATTTATATAGAGATAATAATGGAGTCCTTGGGAGCCAATGAGATCTCCAAGGAAGTTTGTAGAGAGAGCAAAGAAGGCTACAGAGAGAGCCTGGAGAATACTGATTCTAACTAGTGCCCTTCTTAGATGCCATGGGAAGCACGGTACATGAAGTGTTGGACTCAGAGTCTTCCAGACATGGGTTCAGATCCTACCTCAGACATTTCCTAGTTCTGTGATCAGGTGCAAGTCCTTTACATTCCCTGAATCTGTTTCTTTGACTGTGAAATGAGGATAATAATAGCATCTGCCTCACAAGGTTGTGACAAGTAAGAATATTGGAAATGCTTTGCAAATCTTAAAAACGCTATATAAATGTGAGCGGTATATAATTTTTTGCCGCTTAATTGGATATCTGAAGGAAAACCAGCAATGATTGTCGTTTATAATTTACATGTTGTTTATATCAGCCAAACATTTCCACATTATTTACTTGCTGAGGTTCCAAATTCACTGGGTCCCATATTTCTCTTTCTTCAGTGTTAGACCCCTTAGATAATATAATATATAATAACATATCATATATACTATGTCACATATGATATACAATTTAATATATTATAATACAACATGATTGCATTACATATAATAATAAACATAATTACATAGTAATAAGTAAGCAGTTGTATAATGTTTACCATGTGCTGCATACTGTGCTAAAAACATCACAATTATTATCTCATTTGATCCTCACAATGGTCTTGTGAGGTAGATGCTATTATTATCCCCAGTTTACAGATGAGGGAACTGAGGCAGGCAGAGGTAAGGAAACTTGCTCAGGGTTATTCAGTATTAACTGTCTGAGACGGGATTTGAATTCAGGTCTTCCTAACTCCAGGCCCAGGGCTCTCACACCACTTAGCTGCTTTGCACATTATAACAACACATTCTTTACTTCCTCTTCCAGAATGATTCTTAGCCTTGGCAAACCTCAGACTTATTACTCTGTCCCTATGTCCCAGACACACCATTATGAGGCTGAATATTATGGGAAGACATCATGACACAGGGGAAAGATTTGGAGTCACAAGCCCTAGGTTCGAATCCTGTCTCTAATAAATGTGGGACTTAGATCAATTCACTTAACCAAAGATTCCTTATCTGTAAAGTGAAGGAATTGGCCTAGGTCTCCTCTGAGGTCTTTCCCAGCTTTAAATGCATGCCCCTTGACTAAGGAAACGTGAATATACATGAATCACATCAGTAATAGTAATAATGGCTTACCCTCATAAAACCCCTTAAGGTTTCTGAAATGGTTTATACATAGGGCGTCTCAAAAGTCTTACTGCAAATTTTAAGCTTTAATAGCTTGAAAAACTTGCACAGAGATTTTTAGGGACACTATCATCTCCTTATCTCAATACACAAGTATAAAAACGTTTATAATTTTACCCAAAGTGATTACAGGCTATACTTGGCATAATTTTTCTTTCAACGTGAATTGAAATCCTGATTTCATTATCCTCTCAACAGTTATACATTTGTTTTTCATAATATCTGGTTCATTGATTTTTAAAGGACCAATGTCAGAATTACCAAATGGAAATTTCCAGACATATACATCTTTTCTTGAAGATCTCTTGGGGTTATTGTAAAGGTCAAATGAGATAATATTTGTAAAGTACTGGCGCACAGTAGATGCTTTGAATGGCAGCTATGATTATTTGCTGCTTTAGCTCTTTTAAAAAAATTAAAATAAAAATAATTTTTATGGGGCAGCTAGGTGGCGTGGAGCACTGGTCCTGGAGTCAGGAGGACCTGGGTTCAAATCCGGCCTCAGACACTTGACACTTACTAGTTGTGTGACCTTGGGCAAGTCACTTAACCCCAATTGCCCTGCCCTTCCCCCTCCAAAAAAAGAGCAAAAAAAATTTTTTTAATTGATATAACAAACTCATTTTCTCATTGCCAATTCTTTCTCTAGTAAATCGCAATAACTAACATCCTACCATCATCACCCTTGGAATTATTCAATAAGATTATGGAACCATTGGCAGGATGGTACAGTGGACAAAACACTGGATTTATAGTCAGAAGGTGTTCAGTTGTTCTCAGTCGTGTCCAACTCTTTCTGATCCCATTTGGGGTTTTCTTGGCAAGGATACTAGAGTGGTTGGCCATTTCCTTCTTTAGCTCATTTTCTAGATAAGGAAACTGAGGCAAAGAGGGTTAAGTGACTCTGCCAAGGTCACACAGCTAGTAAATGCCTGAGGCCAGATTTGAACTTGGGAAGATGAATCTCTTGACTCCAGGCCAGGTGCTCTATCTGCTTCACCACCTAGATGCCCGTAGTCCAAAAACCTGGGTTCAATTACAGGCTCTGCTGTCTGTGTGACAATGGGCAAATCATGCTCTGTGAACCTCAGTTTTCTCCTGTGTGAAACGAGGGGGCTGGACCAGATGGCCTGCTAAGGTGTCTTCCAGCTCTCAGTGATGATTCAGGCTCCCTTCTGCGTTAGATCTGTGTCCCTGAGTTTAAATGTCATTTTTGAGTATCCTGAATGATCTGTACAGAAGGGCAGCCAGGTGGCACAGTGGATAGAGAGCCAGGCCTGGAATCAGGAAGAGTCATCTTCCTGAGTTCAAATCTGGCCTCAGACACTTACTGGTTTTTGCCAAGAAAACCCCAAATGTGGTCACGAAAACAGCCAGGCACAACTAAAGCAACTAGACAACCACAACTCTTCCCAGTGCTTGTCTTGTGTTGTTAATGCTGCGTAGACATATAGAATATAAATTTCCATCTCTCATTCCCAGCTCATAATAGTCACTAAATGCTTGTTGATCGATTAGATCCTGAGGTGAAAAATGAAATCAGAACAGAAAAGATTCATTGTCATTTTTCTCCCTCTCAGCTAGAGGAGTATGGGAAAAGACAACTAGGAGGTATGGGATGTAGAATGCTGGGTGTGAAGTTAGGAAGACCTGAGTTCAAATCCAGTCTCAGACACTTACTAGCTGTGTGACTTTGGGCAAGTCACTTTAACTCTGCTTGCCTCAGTTTCCTCAACTGCAAAATGGGTATTATACCTACCTCCTGGGGTTATTGTGAAGATCAAGGGAGATAATATTTGTAAGGCCTCAGCACTGGCACACAGGAGGTGCTATGAATGGCAGCTGTTATTATTGGCTGCTTTAACTCTCTTAAAATTAAAAGTAAAATAATTTTATTGATATCTTTTGGGTTTTTTTGTATCACCTGTATCTTTCAAAGTGTTTCTTCCTCCTCTCTCCCAGAGAGCCCTCCCTTATATCCAAGAGTATAACTAGAGGGGAAAAAAATTCAGCAAGACTAAGTGATCTATTGAAAAAGACTGATGCATAAACAGTGCATCACTGCAAAGCAGAGTTGGGAAATATTTTACATCTCTTCTTTGGGATCAAGTTTGGTCATGATCATTTCGGCTGTTTTAATACTTTTTAGAGACCCAAAGTGTCTCTTAATGAGAACCTAGTGGATGAGAACAGAAAAAAAAGATGCTGGGAGAAAGGAGCCAAATCCTATCTTTAAAAGGCATAGGACTGCGGTGGGGGGAAGAAGAGGGAATAAATATTTATTAGATGCCTACTAAGCGTCAGGCAGTATGCTAAGCACAGGACATTTGAACCTCACAGCCCTGGGAAGTAGGGGCTACTATTATCCCAAATGTGTTGTTGTTGTGCATCATTCATTCCAGAAGAGGGCCAATGACATCAATCACCCTGTAATGTCTTGACTTGTAAGTGAATTGGATTTAAGTGAGGCAGAGCTTTGCAAAGTCATCAGCCTCACTGTCTCTTCCAGAATTATCTGAGTCCATGGCAAGACAAAGGTTGAAATGACTGGAGATGGCCTGGATGCAGTGGGAGACCTTGGTCTTTTTAAGCTGAGGTCTTTCCCAGGTCTCAGTTTGTCTGAGGCAACACCCATTCAGTAGTTAAAGACTAAGTAAGAAGTGAGGTAAAAGATGGTCTACTTTGCCTTCACAAAAGAATCAGTCAGGGAGGGGAAGACCCTCAGTTTCTCTATTCCCAATTTCCTGAAGAAGAAGCTAAGACATAGTGTTAAGTGATTTGCCCAGAGTCACATAGCTAGCATGTGTCTGAAGTCAGCTTTAAACTAGGGCCTTCCTGACTCCAGGCCCAGCACCCTATCCACTAAGCCGTGAGCCGCCTCCAGTAGAGTATACTATAGCCCTGTCTGTGACAGTGTGGTTGCATAGAAAGAGCATTGAACTTGTATGTCACGTCTCCAAGATTCCATGCTGTTAAACAGCAGCCAGATGACTTGTGTACCTTGAGTGTCCAGCTCCACCACTTACTAGATCTATAACCTTAGGTGAGTTGCTTAAACACTGAGCCTCGCTTTCCTTACCTATATAATGGGAATAATACTACTTCCACTCTGTATGTCCCTGGGATTGTTAGGAAGGAGTCACATTTTAAACGGGAAAGTGCTACGTAAATTAGTTATAATTGGAAGATCCTTGAAGAAATGGCAACCCATTGGCAAGCTAATCCCAGGTAAATGGAAGTCATTAACAAAAGGATTTGAGGGGTGGTTAGGTGGTTCGTGAATAGAGCACCGGTCCTGGAGTTAGGAGGACCTGAGTTCAAATCCAGCCTCAGACACTTAACACAAGACTAGCCATGTGACCTTGGGCAAGTCACTTAACGCCAATTTGCCCTACCTTTCCCCCTCCAAAAAGAAAACAACAACGACGATAACAAAAAAAAAAAAGGACTTGAGAGTCCTTTTCTATATAATCAGAGCCCTGTTTGGCCTAGGAATAACCTAAAAGGTTATAGATTTAGAGCTAAAATGGATATTAGAACATATGGAACCCAATCCCATCATTTGACAGATGAGGAACTGAAACTCAGAAAAGTGAAACAACTCGCCCAGATATTTGTACTTAGAGGAAATGAGAGTTGGCACGGGACATTAGCAGGACAGTCTGGCAATGTACTTATGCCAGGAGAGGAGGCACTAGTCTCTCAGAGAGTCCAATCCTGATCCCCATGGAAATTGGAAAGGAGAGGGGCAGCATGGTTATAGAGGGCTTGAGGTCCCTGGGGTTGGTGGCCCAGGGATGGTTGCACCTCTGTGAAACTCAGAGAGGAGGAATCTGGTACCAATGTTAAAGGCTATGGAATCTAGCCCCTAATTGTATGGATGAGAAACAGAATTTAAATGATTGGCCCAGGGCCACACAGCTGGTACAATTACTGCAGCATGGCAAAACTGAATCTGGTGCCCTGGAACACTCCAAACAGCTCTGTTTTCCGTTTGTTTGAATTGTTAAAGGGGATAAGAGATATCTCTGTAGACAGTGAATTTCCTAAAGGCAAAGGAATCAGGCTGAAGATAAGGGGCCAGATATGAACAATAATGAATATGATGAAAGGATGGCACAGATTTGAGGAGGGGGCAATGGGGGAGGACACAGTGACTCAAGGAATTTTTTTTTTTAATTTCCTGGGCATGGCAAACAATACGGAGAGTCTCATTTGGCCATAGACATCCCAACTCTGCTGTTGATACTACATTTCCCAAATGTTTGATCTCAATACCTTCCAGAATCTTTTAATATCTTCTTCCTTAGGTCAAAGTCCTCAAGTCCCTTGGTGGTCTTGGGCAGAAGGGTGCAAGGGTAGAGACTTTTCTGGTCCAGTGGAGGACATTGGATCAGTGACATATGCAGAGGCTATGATGGTTTCCTAACATCCAAACTTACTTCCTTTGCCTTTCCCTCCTAGACGAGCTGAGTGTGTGTCCCAAAGGGATTACCTCCAAGGTTTTCCGCTTCAATGTATCCTCAGTGGAGAAGAATGGAACCAACTTATTCCGAGCTGAATTCCGAGTCTTGAGAGTGCCCAACCCCAGCTCCAAACGGACGGAGCAGAGAATCGAACTCTTTCAGGTGAACACCTAGCCCCTCCTGTCCCTCCTCCCATCACTGGTAGCAAAGTTCCTTCCCTGATGACTGAGAGATTTTCCCGTAAGTGGTAAATGACATTGTTCGATTTGATTTTTTAAAAAAATTTTTATTCTTTGGTCTTTTTGGGGGGGTTAAGTGACTTGCCTAAGGTCACACAGCTAATGTGTTAAGTGTCTGAGGTTGGATTTGAACTCAGATCCTCCTGACTCCAGGGCCCATTCTCTACTCAGTGTACCACCCAGCTACCCCAACATTGTCCTATTTGGAAGAGAGCTACCATATTCTTTTACTCCCTGATTGCTAGCAGCCTCAAAAATGTCAGGATGGACCTAGATATGTGAGAAAAATCATAAGCCCCTAACTTCCACAAATGGCAGAGGGTGCTAAAGTGCAAGGAGTTAGATCTCTATTCCAGTACCATCTCTGGCACTTACTCCCTCTCTGAAACTTGGTTAGGTAATTAACTTTATCAGGCCTCAGTTTCTTCATCTGTAAAAATGAAGGTATTAGACTAGATGGCATTTGTGGTCACTTCCAACTGACTATCAAAAACGGTCTCATAAGGCATGTAAGACAAGTGGTATTATCCCCATTTGTTTGAAGGGGAAAAAATGGGGGGCCAGGTAGGTTATGATTTTCTTGAGGTCACAAGCTAGTTAGCAAGAAAGCTAAGACTGGGTAGCTAGGTGGGGCAGTGAATAGAGCCCCGGCCCTGGAGTCAGGGGGAACCTGAGTTCTAATTTGACCTCAGACACTTAACACTAGCTGTGTGACCTTGGGCAAGTCACTTAACACCAATTGCCCTGCCTTCTCCCCTCCAAAAAAGAAAAAAAAAGCCTAGACTAGGACTTCTTCATCCCAGTGGAGTGGTCTTTCTTTTTGCTATACTTCTCACATGCATGCCACTCCATCTCTCATCTCTGCCTTTGCCTTGGCCATCCCCATGCCTGGCACATACCTCCTTCTGTCTACTTCAGAGTCGTTCTTTTCCTTTAAGACACAGCTCAAGAACCTTCTTTTTAAAAATCATTCTGAGCTAATTCCTACCCTGCTTGATGTCTCATTAATTCTTCTTGGGGACATATAATTCTCCCCCACTCTCCTCCCTGCACCCATTTGGCTGTTCCCCAATGCCTAGAACGTACGCCTCCATCATAAAATGCCTCTTGTCCTTCAAAAAGTGAAAGCTAGGTGATGCATCATATAAGAGTGTTAGATCTGGACTCAGGAAGACCCGAGTTCAAATTCTGTCTCACATGCTTACTAGCTGTGTGACCCTGAGCAGGTCATTTAGCATTTATCTGCCTCATTTTCTTCACCTGTAAAATGGGGATAATAATAGCATCCATTTCTTGGGGATGTTGTGAGGATCAATTGAAATATTTGTAAAGTGCTTTGAAAATCTCAGAGTGGGGGCCGCTAGGTGGTGCAATGAATAGAGCCCCAGCCCTAGAGTCAGGAGGAGCTGAGTTCAAATCCTGCCTCAGACCTTAACACTTACTAGCCGTGTGATCTTGGGCAAGTCACTTAACCCCAATTGCCCTGCCTTCCCCCCTCCAAAAAAAAAATCTCAAAGTACTTTATGTGGTAGCTATTATTATTATTAATCAAGATGTGGCACAAACATCACCTTGTATGTGAAGCCTTTCTTGATCCTTCCCCAAACGTGAATGCTCTCCCTCTCAAACTACTGCCCGCATATCCACTTTGAATGTATTCTCTTTGTATTTATTCTGCACACTTTTAATAGAGGTGTGAGCATATGTTGTTGGTGGTGAGTTGTGTCCAACTTTTCATGACCCCCTTTGGGGTTTTCTTTGCAAAGATACTTGGAATGAGGTGCCATTCCTTCTCTAGCTCATTTTACAGATGAGGAAACTGAGGTAAACAGGGTTAAATGAGTTGCCCAGGGTCACACAGCTAGCTAGTCAGTATCTGAAGCTGGATTTGAACTTAGACCTTCCTGACCCCCAGCCCAGCATTCTATCGACTTCACCACCTCGCTGCCTGTATGTGTATGTATATATGTTCACACATGTATATAATTGTGTATGTATGTACACATATATGTGTGTGTGCACACACATACACATACATATTTCCTGTCTGTCCACAGAATGTGAACTCCTTGAGGGCAGTGATTGTTCTTTTATTTGTATAAATACAAAGTACAGACTTGGCACAGAGTAGGTGCTTAATAAATGTTGATTGATTGATGGGAGTAGAGAAGGGAGGAACAAGCATTTATTAAGCACCTACTTGCAGCAGGGGGCAGTGCTCAGTACAGTAGAACCTCGGTTTACAAACTTAATTCGTTCCAAGATTCTGTTCGTCAAGTGATTTGTTCATATTGCAGAGCGAATTTTCCCATAGGAAATAATGTAAAGTTAGATGGTCGGTACCACATCCCCCAAAATATTCATATAAAAATAATTATTTATAATTTTAAGTAAGTTTTTTTGTCCCTGATGCACCTGAAACACAATAGCAATGATTAGTACACGATATAAACCAAAAATAAAACAGATTAACCTGCACTTTACTTTTGAGAAGAGTCATGGCTGGCATGAGGGAGGTGAGAGGGAGGAGGAGGAGGAGGAGAAGGAGGAAGGGTTAGGGCTTGGAAGGAGAATCTCCTTCCATGAGAACATCAGGGATTTCAGTGTCGGGAGTGTTCTCTCTTATGCCATTTTCACTAAAAGTAAGACTAACACTCCTGCCTTCACTTATTGTTTGTTTTTTAGAATCATTTTCATGTATTGACTCACTGATCATTTTTTCTGTATGTTTGCTTCTGACTAGGAATCTATTTGCTTTTGACGTTTTTTCAGAATGTAATGGAAATGTGACATTACATTATCGTTAAAAATATTCGTGGCTCTCTCTACAGCCCTTATCTGGGTGATGTTTTTCAACAAAATTTTGCACCTTTTCCCACATCTGATAAGCCTTCCTAATCTCACTTGACATGAGGGATTCCTCCGACCTCTCAACCTCCTCCTCAGATGAGACATCCTCCCCAACCTCTCACTGTTGCTCCTCATGCAGATCCATCAGTTCAACCATCATTAGCTCCTGACTGTGATCCTCCACCACCTCTTGAGTGTCTTCAGCATTCACCTCCAGTCCCAGGGTCTTGCCCAAAGACATGATTTCACCGACAACTGGTTCTTTCTCGGTCACACCACATTCATGCTTCTCAATGATTTCTTTTTTCATTTCCAACATAATGATCTCCTTCTTCTTTGAACCTTGCACAATCTTCTTCATTGGGTCTGTTGTTACAAATATTGTTGTAGATCACAATCACTACTGTGCACTTATATGCAAAGTACTACTATATGTACACAAGCACACGTGAACACACTTGTAATAGTGCTGTTAAGAGCAAACAATGCTGCCTTCATGGTCAAGGCCAAATGAGGCCAGTTAGGTGGTATACCAACCTGAGCTTCCTTCATTCGACGTATGAAAGCAAAAAAACCCATTGCCCTAGTTGAATGTCATCCCTTCGTGAGCTGTTCAAGTCCAAATGTGATGTTTGTACTGCAAATTTTTGTTCATCCTGCAAGACAGATTTTGCAAAAAGTTTTCCTTGTCCAGCAAAGCATACATAAAGCAGTTTGCTCGTAAACCAAGGTTCTACTGTACTTTGCTTTGGGAAATCCAGGAATCCACACTCAGAAGAGGAGCTGAGGCGTCTGAACGCAGATAGAAGTGTACTATTTATTTTCTATTTTTCGTTTCTTCTTTCTCGTGGTTTCTCCCATCGGTTCTGATTCCTCTGTACAACATGACTGATGCGAAAATACTTTTAATGCGAATGTGTATGTGGAGCCTATATTAGATTGCATGCTGTCTCAGGAGGGGGAAGGGAAAAGAGGGGGAGAAAATCTAGAAGTCAAAATCTTATGGAAGTAAATGTGGGAAACTAAAAATAAATAAATAAATGATGTTTTTAAGGGGGGGAAACCCACCAAATACCCCCTCCTCAGATTGATTGTCCTGTCTCCCAGCTCTAGTATTTCCTATTTATCCTGTATGTAGCTTGTTTGTAGATATTTGCCTACTCCTTGTTTCCCTCATTAGATTGTGGACTCCTTAAGGGAAGGGTCCGTCTTTTGCCTCTCTCTATATCCCTAAGACTTAGGCCAGTGCCTGGAAAATGATAGGGCATTAATAAATGTTGACTGATTGAGTGAGAGCTCACTCCCCTCTCTGCCCCACAGATCCTGCGGCCTGATGAGCACATCGCCAAACAGCGTTACATCAGTGGCAAGAACCTGCCCACTCGAGGCACAGCTGAGTGGCTGTCCTTTGATGTCACTGACACAGTTCGGGAATGGCTTCTGCACAGAGGTGAGCCTTCTTCTCCTTTCTCTGACTGGCAGGGATGGTTACTTCTGTCCTCTCCTTACCATATTTGCCTCTGCCCCATCCACAGTGACTGATGCCCAGGATGTGATTGGTATGGACTTCACTAAATCTGAGACTACCTGTGGGATCCTATTGTTGAAAGCATACAAAGGGCCTTGATTTCCTCAGCTGGGGAATAACCCAAGTGGTCACTCCCTTGAACTCCTTCACCAATGCGGATTGCATCTTGTCTGTTAATTAGTTGATCATAGGACCAAAGATTTAGAACTGGGGGGAAAATAGTCTTAGAGGCCTTTAAATCCAGCCTCCTAATTTTATAAATGAGGAAACTAAAGCATACAGAGGATAAGTGATTTGCCTAGGATCACTCAGTTAGTAAGTTAATTGAAGCAAGATTTAGAGCAGATAGGTGGTGTAGGAGCTAGAGAGCTGGGCCTGGAGTCAGGAAGACTCATCATCCTGTGAGAAACATGCTTAGTCTAGAAATAAACACTATTAATTGGAAAATCAGGAAGGTTTTCATTACATTTATTTTATATTCCTAGTGAATGGACACCTCCTAAATGGAGAGAGTATGGGGACTTAGACAAATGTGAGCTGTTTTATGCTCCTTCCATTAGAATTTCCCACCTTGGGGCGGCTAGGTGGCACAGTGAATAGAGCACTGGCCCTGGAGTCAGGAGTACCTGAGTTCAAATCTGGCCTCAGACACTTAACACACACACACACACAAAAATTAGCCGTGTTACCTTGGGCAAGTCACTTAATCCCAATTGTCCTACCTTCCCCCCTCCAAAAAAAAAAGGCAAAAAAAAAGAATGCTTGAAAGTCCTCCATCACATTGAATGACCTATATTTTCCCCTGAAACATTATACTCAGTTTTGCTGGGTAGGTGATTCTTGGTTTTAATCCTAGCTCCTTTGATCTCTGGAATATCATATTCCAGGCCCTTTGGTTTCTTAATGTAGAAGCTGCT
>CM053582.1:436242861-436292270 GCA_028627135.1 Pseudochirops cupreus
TTTGATTGCTTGTCCGTCCAGTGGGGGTGGGTGGTGAGGGAGGAGGAGAAAGAATCTGGAATCTGGAGTTCTATAATCAAATGTTAAAAATATCTATCTATGCAATTATTATTATTATTATTGACTACACCCAACTGGAACTCGAGATACACAGGCACTGCAGTTGGGAGATCCATCCTGCCCTACCAAAAACTGACATAGGAGAGAATAGACTGGGGAAGGGGGGGACACACTGGGATGGCTGTTTTGGGGCGGTAGGTGGGGGAGGGACGGGGAGAAAATATGTAACTCAAAATCTTGTGGAAATGAATGATGCAAACTATAATAAAATTAAAAAAAATAAAAAAATAAACGTTAAAAAAATAAAAAAATAAAAAAAAATAAAAGTAGAATAGTAGTGTTTCCATATACAAAATAGAATGAGGAAAAAAGAATTGCACATGAAATCACAAATTTGTTAAATATAGCTTGCTTTTCCTGTTAAGTATATAACACATATTTTTCTAAGTTTTTTATTGCTTCATCAAACCATTGA
This sequence comes from Pseudochirops cupreus, assembly GCA_028627135.1. Lineage (NCBI taxonomy): Eukaryota > Metazoa > Chordata > Mammalia > Diprotodontia > Pseudocheiridae > Pseudochirops > Pseudochirops cupreus. Next base: position 436,243,397 of record CM053582.1, read on the forward strand.
GTTATATGATCTATTTTAATTTTCAAGGAGTCTGCCATTGAGTAAGATTTTCTGCTATCTGACCTAAGTTATTTATTTGTCTTCCAGGTTTTTTTTCTTACAGAACTCTTATTTTATTTTTAAAAAAATCTCTCACATCTTTTCTTCCAGAAATTCTTGTTGTCCTTGTGGCCAAATTATTCTTTCTTAATGAGACCTTGCTAGTACTTAGTGTAGAGATATTTTCTTCTGAGTTTTCTTTTTGAGAATATCTTAATTCATAATATTTCTTCATAGTGTTCACTGTCTTCTGTTATTCATATCTCCAACCTTAAATCCTGATCTGGGACTTTGTGCTGGGATCATCCTCTGTACTTTCCCATACTCTTAGATGGTGCAGTCAGACTCTGTTTGAACCTGGACTCAATTTTCTTGGTTCCTGCCATTGACTTTTACCTTCTCTGACATGGTTGGGCATACTGGTAGGCATCAGTGTCCCCTGTTAGAGGTCTGTGGTTGGCTTTCCTACAGGGGACATTGCTGTCATCTTCTATCCCCACTGGGGCTTCCTTGGTTAGAGATGAACTGTAATCTTCTGTTCTTTCTAGAGTTCCTGGCGACTATGATAAAAGCTAATATATATATAGTGCTTTTGAGTTAACAAAGTACTTTAGATACATTATCTAATTTGAATCTCACAATAACTTTGTTAGGTAGATACAAGTATTATCCATTTTGCAGGTGAGGAAACTGAAGGTCAGAGAGGTTAAGTAACTTGTCCAAGGTCTGGCTGCCTCACCAGTAAGGTGACTTCCCTTGACTTACATGCCATACATTATGACTAATAGATGCCTAATAGGACAAGTACATGAAGAGTGCAAGTTACCCAGCGTATGATTTGACATGGGTTAGAATTGTATTAGTCTCTTAGTCTGCTGTGTCTTGGATAGTATTGCAGATGGACAATGGGCTAGAATCAAAATTGAGTAAGAAGAGAGCAGGCCTTATCCCTTTTGGGAAACTGCATAATATTATTAATGCTCCCTGATACCAAAAGACAAGAAAGCAAAATCCCCTTTACTATCAGTATTCCCTTGTTATATGAACGTGAATCATAGAACACTATAAGTTCTGAAGAATCTAACTCATACGTGAGCCAGAAAGCAATGTGGATATGCATGGTGGGTATAAATATATGGTTATATATTGCAGTAGATACCTTGCAGACTAGAATTAGTACAAACAGATAGCATAAAGAATATGTAAAATTTAAAGAGGAAGTAAGCCTGTCATGTATTATTGAGAAGAAGGGATAATGCTCTGATGTCCATGAAATATTAAAATATCTATAGCAGGGGTTTTTAACCTAGGGTCCATGAACTTAAAAAAAAAATTATAGTTGTATTTACATGTAATGGGTCTCCTTTATAATCCTATATATTTTATTTTATGCTTTTAAGAACTTTATTCTGAGCAAGCTTCACCAGACTTCCAGCAGAGTCCATAGAACAAAAAATAGGTTAAGATTTCTTCCTCTACAGTAAGGCCTCTGGCAAGTTGAGTAGATTGATGGTTGTGGAGTTAGAGAAGGACTTGGATAAGAATAGCACAAGAAAACATGGTATGAATGGGTTATGATCCATGCCAACAGAGGGAATATCCACATTGATGAGATTGGGAACCCATTGAAAGACTATACTCAATGCCGTAGCTACCCCAAGCAGGTAGTTTACATATTCTCCCTTCATCTCAAATTCTTCTATGAGTTTTTCCTAATTAGAAGATAGAATTTTCTTGTAATACTTCCCTCTTTATCCAAATAGTTACAATTGCTCCATTTTAAGCTGCTGAAGAGTACATATATTCTTTTTTAATGTTGTGGGTAATGACCTGTAGCTTGCATTAAAAACCTACTCTAATGCTTCACTGGCCCAAGGATGGCTCTGGGTTCTTGAAGGCTGTAGTGGAGAAGCACCTGCTTTGGTAGAGCTAAGCTTACAAGGCTTTTGAGTATGGATCCAGTTCCAATCAATCCTGTGAAGTGATCACATTATTTGAATTTGCATGGCATATTTCTATTGGACTGGAACCAATGCACATATTTCACAAAATTCTAAGTTTGAATAGTGTGAATTAGAATGCATACAACCACTTCTGGGGATTTATTATATGTACTAATTGGGACCTAACAGCTGCTACTATAGCCAATGATTCATTAAAGCATGTTTGTTCCCAATAGCCAGAAATGTATTTTAAAAATGAATGTCTGAAACAACTGGGGAGAAAGTCTTTGTAATAGAAACTTCCTTAGAGCAGAGAGTATTCTACACAAGTCTATTACACTTGAAAGTGCCCCCTAAATATTCATTAATGTTGATCTTTTCATAATAAGAAATGAAGTTGCCTCTAATAGATTTCTTCATTGATGACACTCTTAGTAGCCACTAATGCATCCTAGGAAAAAGGAAAGGAGAATTCATTCTGAATTTTTTTGTGATTCCTAGGAAGACATTTTTTTTATCACTAGAATTATTGATAATGTATAACCTTGAGGGCAGGAACTGGGTCTCATTTATTCTTGGATCTCTCTATCACCCCATGAGTACTATCTAACACAATACATTATATTTAGTAGGTGTCTATTTAATGCCTATTGGATGAACGAATGAATTCTTGAAATTTCTTTTCCCTCCATAATTAGCTTTGGGGGCTCCTTCCACTTCCCATTATATTTTACAGAGCCCCAATCTTATTTTCTGCTCTTGAAAGGTGTCTGGGTTGGCTGCACACTTCTCCAGGAAGCAAAATCTGTTTCTCATAGACCATGTCTTTCCTCCACAGAGTCCAACCTGGGGCTGGAAATCAGCATTCATTGTCCGTGTCATACCTTTCAACCTAATGGAGACATCTTGGAGAACATTCATGAGGTGATGGAGATCAAATTCAAAGGTAACAGTTCATGTCCACACACATGGGCCAGGGGAAATCAATGGAATTAGATGGGAAAGAATCTGGGCAAGATTCCAAGAACAGGAATCAAGGGCCCCAGACACAGAACTGTTCGAGTCCTGTATGGTACCTCCTAAATATATGGAACTGAACATTGATCTAAAAATAACAACTCTTTTTTTATCTTGGTCTTCAAGGTTTTCAAAGCACTTTAAGTATTGCCTCGCTTGATTCTCACATCAACCTTGTGATGTAGATGTTATTATTATCTGGTTGGTTTTTTTTTAGTTTTTAATTGTTTATTGTTGTTGTTGGTTTTGTTTTTAACCAACGAGAAAACTAAGGCTCTAAGGGGTTGAGTGACTTGCCCAGGGACATTCAGCTAGTAAATATTTGAGGCAGGTTTCAATTTCAGGTTTTTCTGACTCCGAGTCTTTCATTATATCTATTATGCTCAACCAAATGTCTCTATCTTTTGCCAGTCTCAAGTTTATCTCTCCTAAATGACGAACATTCTATTATATGAACCATCTATTATGCTCAACAAGTAATTACTTTTCATTAGAAAGAAGCATTTTTAGTAAGCAGGCATATATTTTGCCAATGTGATACCCATAGTGGCTGCTATGAATATGGAGGCATATTCCCGGGCTTGAATCACAAGATATAACAGACTCTCTTTCTTGAAGATGAAACCAAGACATTTATTTAAACACCAGTAAGCCAAATCCATCATAGTAACAAAGAAATCCATACACATTGCCAATGCAGGGAGCACCATCAACCTAAGCATTCTTTCTAAGACCAAGTCTATACCTGTCACCAATGCAGGAAACACAAACATCCCCAAGCCCTCCCTCCATTCGGCCTCTCCACAAAACAAGTTCCCCCAGGCAAAAATCCTCCCTTTCACTCACACTAACTGCTCTGCCTGCTCTCTCTCTCCCCCAGCTCTGTCTCACTCCTACCACCTGCTTCACCCTTCCTCTTCCATCCCCTCAGCAAGCTCCTTCCACCATGGGCTCCATGTGATTATATTCGGTCTGTTAAGGGGCAGGAAAGGTCTTCAAATTCCCTTACCATTACAGCATATAAATTCATTCATACATTCATTCATTCAACAAATATGTGTGTGTGTATCTATGTCTATATCTATCTCAAATTCCCATATGGTTCATGCCTGATAGTTTCATGTATGTATTGGGAAAGTCAGGTGGCACAGTGGACAGAATGCCAGACCTGGACTCAGGAAGACTCATCTTCCTGAGTTCAAATCTGACCTTAGACACTTACTAGCTATGTGACCCTGGGCAAGTCACTTAACCCTGTTTACCTCAGTTTCCTCATCTGTAAAATGAACTGAAGAAGAAATGACAAACCACTCCAGTATCTTTGCCACGAAAACCCAAAATGAAGTCACAAAGAGTCGGACATGACTAAAAATGACTAAACAAAACCTATGTGTACAATTTGCTGGGCTCTGTATTTTTTATGTTGTACTTACGTTTAAATGTGAAATATATAAAAGACATTTCTGTATCTAAATATGTTTCTAGAAAACTTTTCTCACATACACTTCTTGATTTTCACCTCAAATTGCTGTTTTTTCATTCATTTTCCCAGCTTTGGTGACTGAGGCATGCCTGAGGTCAGGCAAGATGTCCAAAGCTGCGTTGACACAGTAGTTTGGCTAGGAGGTGATACAGGAATCTCTTGGTTTCCTGCCCTGGGCAGTATTCTTAACCCCTATGGGTTCTATTTCCAAGCTTTTTCTAGAATGCCAAGGATCTGACAACTTGATCATATAATCTTAGACTCACAGAACTCATGCAGGCTAATGTTGAGGGCTCGTATAATTCATAGCTTCTTTCCTGTGGGCAAGGTCTGAGGTAAGGAACCTGTTGAGACCACATGTGGCCCTCTAGGTCCTCAAGTGTGGCCCTTTGAAGTTTGGATTCAAAGGACTGCATTTGAGGACCTAGAGGGCCACATGTGGCCTTGAGGACACAGGTTCCCCACCCCTGGTCAAGGCTCCATTTTGATCACTTCAAACTGGTGGATATTTATTTTGCTCTAAAACATTTCTGAAAGTTGATTTTATTACCTGTTCTGTTTAGTCTAGGCAGGTAGGTGGTACAGTAGATAGAGCACTGGGCCTGGAGTCTTGAAGATCTGAGTTCAAATGTGACCTCAGACACTTACTAGCTATGTGACCCTGGGCAAGTCACTTAACCTCTGTCTGTCTCAGATTCCTTAATTATAAAATGGGAACAAGAGCACCTTCCTCTCAAGGTTGTTGTGAAGATCAAGTGAGATTATATTTGTATAGCACCTGGCTCCTAGTAAGCACTTGATAAATGCTTGTTTCTTCCCCTCTGCCCCTTCTGTTTCTCTATCACTACCATCTCTCACAATCCTTACAGCCTACTCCTTCCTAAGGCCAATTCTCACTTGTAGGCACATAAATGAGTTTTCTCTTTTCCCTCAGTATAGAAGAACATTTCTATTAAAAAATGTCTTAATCAGTTTGGTAACATTATTAAGTCATGTTTCAGCCTTCTCTTTTTCCAATGAAAACGTCCCAATTCTTTTCCATTTTCTTCAGTTATTATTTTTCAATCTTGCTTATTCTATTAGTTGGCTTACTCTGGACACTATCGCATGAGAGGATATCTGTATTTATACTTTGTAAACTATAAAGCACAACATAAGTATAAATTGTCATTATCAATGTCCAAGTTTATTTTTAACATAATATTTTATTTCCCCCCACCAATTACACGTTAAAATAATTTTTAACATTTGTGGTATTTTTTTTTAATTTTTGAGTACCAAAGCCTATTCCTCCTACTCTCCTTTCCCTCCCCCCTTCCTGAGATGGTAAGCAATCTGATATGGACAATACATGTGCAGTCATGCAAAACATCTCCATATTACTCGTTGTGTACTAGGAGACTTGTACGACTATAAAAGAAAGTGAAAAATAGTATGTTTCAGACTGTATTCAGACAATATCAGTTCTTTCTCTGAAAGTAGATAGCATGTTTCATCATGAGTCCTTTGGGATAGTCTTGGATCATTGTATTGCTGAGAATAGCTAAGTCATTTGCAGTGGATCATCATACAATGTTGCTATTACTGTGTACAATGCTCTCCTGGTTCTGCCCACTTCACTTTGCTTTAGTTCATGTAAGTCTATCCAGGTTTTTACGAAACCATTCTGCTTGTCATTTCTTATAGCACAATAATATTCTGTCACAGTCATATACCACAGCTATTTCAGCCATTCCCCAATTGAGGGATATCCCCTTGATTTTCAATTCTTAGCCACCACAAAAAGAGCTGCTATCAATCTTTTTGTACAAACAGGTCCTTTTCCCTCTTTTTTGATCTTTTTGGGATATAGCCCTAGAAGTGGTATTGCTGGATCAAAGGGTATGCACGATTTTATGGCCCTTTGAGCATAGTTCCAAATTGTTCTACAGAATGGTTGGATCAGTTCACAACTCTACCAACAGTGCATTAGTGTCTCAGTTTTCCCATATTCCCTCCAACATTTATCATTTTCCTTTTTTGTTATATTAGCCTGATAGGTGTGAGGTAGTACTTCTGAGTTGTTTTAATTTGCATTTCTCTAATCAATGGTGATTTAGAGCATTTTTCATATGACTATAGATAGCTTTGATTTCTTTGTCTGAACACTGTGTCCTTTGACCATTTATTATTTGGGAAATGACTTGTATTCTTACAAATTTGACTCAGTTCTCTATACATTTGAGAAATGAAGCCTTTATCAGAGATGCTTGCTGCAAAAAAACTTCACCCCAGTTTTCTGCTTTCCTTCTAATTTTTGTTGTATTGGTTTTGTTTGCACAAAAACTTTAAAATTTTATACAATCAAAATTATTTATTTTACATTTTGTAATGCTGTCTATATCTTGTTTGGTCCTAAATTCTTCACCTATCTGTAGATCTAACAGGTAAACTATTCCATACTTTACTAATTTACTTATGGTAGCACCCTTTATGTGTAAATTATGTACCCAGGTTCTTTTTAATTGTGACATTTTAGAAAATACAGAGTGATATATGGACCAAATGCCAGGTATAGATGGGAGTAAGAAGATAGGAGGGTGATACAATAACTGCCTTCAGGTATTTGAAACACTTTTATGTGGATTAAGAAATTAGACTTTCTCATGTTGGTTCCAGGAAGCATGACTACTACAATGAGTGAAAGTGGAAGAGAGACAGGATTGGGTGCCATAAGTAGAGACTAGACCTGTGATTTCATTGGTATAATGAACTCTTGAGTGAGGAAACCTTCCTTAACCAACTTCCTCTGCAAGCCATAGTCTTTTAGAGATGCCTGGGGCATTGCTTTAAGTGACTCGCTCAGATTTATGCAGCCAAATATGTGTCAGAGGAGAAACTTGAACCCAGTTCAATGTAATTTTGATGGCAACTCTTCATCTACTATTGTCGCTGCTCATGTAAGAACTTCTGATAATTAGAGCTAAATGTGGAATGGGCTACCTTATGAGGTAGTAGACTCTCCTTCATGGAAGGTGCTCAAGTGGAAGCTGAGACAAAAGTTTGTTGGAAGATGTTATAGGGTTAGACTATACGTGCTCTGAGATCTCTTCTGGTTCATTAATTATGAGGGATATCACCTCAGGATTATCATACAAGAATGTTGCCCTCCCAGATGCTAGACTCAATGAACAGATCCATGAGTATTCACAAATGGTTATGTGTTTGTCCTTTGTTTTCGAAGAGGACGATGGCATCAGGGAAATGATGACATGACTTACAGTTGACTTTGATTTGAGTGAGGGAGGGCTATACAAAGTCACCAGCCTCATTTTCTCCTCCAGAGCCATTTGGATTCAGTGACCAGATATTTATCAGGATGACTGGAGATGACCCAGGATGTAATGGGAGACCTTGGCCCTTTTAGTCTAAGACCTTTTCACAAATTCACTTAGAATGAGGTAACACTCTTTCAGTGAATAGGCCTTTTTAAGAAGTGAGTCAAGGGATGGCCACTTTAATTAGAAAAAAAGAAAAAAAATCAAGCTGGGAGGGGAAAACCCTCAGAGTTGCTGTTTCAAAGAGACACAGTTACCATTGACATTCACTCTAAGCCAACAGGGTCCAAAATTCACAAGAGGTCCTGAGCTTAGAAGCCTACATATTAGGACTCTCTATCTGTTCCATAGGCATTCACACATGTGAAACTTGAGGAATATACATTCTTACATTAGCATCAAACTGTTATGTCTTTAGCAGATATGTTTAATACTGTTTATATATAAGAAGGGTTTCCTTTTAAAATTTTTATTGCTAGGGGCAGGCTAGGTGGCACAGTGACTAGAGCACTGGCCTTGGAGGCAAGAGGACCTGAGTTCAAATCTGACCTCAGACACTTAACATTTACTAGCTGTGTGACCTTGGGCAAGTCACTTAACACCAACTGCCCTCCAAAAAGCAAAAACAAAAAACAAACCAAATTTTTATTGCTAATCTTTTTTTTAATATTACCTACATTTCCCAATATATCCCTTCCTTCCCCTTCCTGAGATCCCTCTCCTTTGTAACAAAGAAGAAAAAAACAAGAACCATTCTGGGAAACTAGTTATTAACCAAATCCAACATTATATTCAGTGTTCTAAACCCATAGTCATTCCACAAAAAAGGGAAGGCGGTTCATTCTCATATTATTAGAATATAAGCTCCTTGAGGGTAGGGATAATTTGATTTTTTGTATCACCAGTGCTTGGCACAGAGTAGGTGGTTAATAAATGCTTGTTGATTGATACCTTCTCTGAGGTCACTTTTGGTCATTATAATTACATAACTTCGTTTCAATTTGCTGTTTTTTCTTTTTACATGGTTGTAGTTATTGTACATTGTTTTCCTGGTTCTGCTCACTTCCCTTTTTTTTTTAAAATTTAATTTATTAATTTATTTTTAGTTTCCAACATTCATTTCCATAAGATTTTGAGTTACAATTTTTTTCTCCCTGTCTTTCCCCTACCCCCATCCCAAAATAGCAAGCCTACTGAATACCCATTCTCCCAATCTGTTCTGTTTTATATTCTCCCCTAACAACCCCCTTAACTTTCTAGTAGGACAAGATGGATTTCTATACCCCCATGCCTGTATAACTTATTTCCCAGTTGCATGTGAAAAACAATTTTTTAAAAAAACATTTGTTCTTAAAACTTTGAGTTTCAGATTTTTTCCTTCTTCCCTCCTCACCCGCCCCCCACTGGGAAGATAAGCAATTCAATATAGCTTGTACATGTGTAGTTACCCAAATAATTTCCACAGTAGTTATATTGTGAAAGACTTAACTATTTTTCCCTCCATCCTATCCCGCCCCTCAATTATTCTATTTTCTCCTTTGACCCTATCCATTTTTAGAAATGTTTGCTTCTAACTACCCTCTCTCCCAATCTGCCCTCCCTTCTATCATCCTTCCTCTTATCCCCTAGCTCCCTATTTTCCTGTAGGGTAAGATACCCAAATGAATGTGTATGTTATTCCTTCCTTAAGCCAAATTCAATGAGAATAAGGTTGTCCCATTCCCTTTCACTTTCCAGCTCTTCCCCTCCATGGTAACAGTTTTCTCTTGCCTCTTTTATATGAGATAATTTATCCTAATCTATCTCTCCCTTTCTCCTTCTCCCAATAAATTCCTCACTCACTTCTTAATTTTATTTTTTAGATATCATCCCTTCATATTCAACTCATCCTGTACCTTCTGTCTATGTATACATAAACATACACATGCCCACACTCACATATATATTTATATACACATAAACCCTCTTATACATATATACATATACATATACACATATACATATGTATATATATATACACACACACATACACACACATATATTCCCTTCAGCTATCCTCATACTGAGAAAACTCTTATGAGTTAGAATGATCATTTTTCCATGCAGGAATGTAAATAGTTCAACTTTAATAAGTTCCTTATGGTTTCTTTTTCCTGTTTACCTTCTCTTGCTTCTTGTATTTGAAAGTCAAATTTTCTGTTCAGCTCTGGCTTTTTCATCAAGAATGCTTGAAAATCCTCTATTTTCTTGAATGACCATATTTTCCCCTGTAGCATTATACTCAGTTTTGCAAGGCAGGTGATTCTTGGTTTTAGCCTTAGCTCCTTTGACCTCTGGAATATCATATTCCAAAGCCCTTCAATCCCTTAATGTAGAAGCAACTAGGTCTTGTGTTATCCTGATTGTGTTTCCACAATACTCAAATTGTTTCTTCCTGACCACTTGCAGTATTTTCTCTTTGACCTGGGAACTCTGGAATTTTGGTTATAATATTCCTAGGAGTTTTCTTTTTGGGATCTTTTTCAAGAGGCAATCGGTGAATTCTTTCCATTTCTATTTTGCCCTCTGGTTCTAGAATATCAGGGCAATTTTGCTTGATAATTTCTTAAAAGATGGTGTCTAGGCTCTTTTTCTATTTTTTTTCATTTGTTTGGAGCTGTTTTATAGTATCTTGATTTCTCATGAAGTCATTAGCTTCCAATTGCTCCAATCTAATTTTGAAGAAGTTATTCTCTTCAGTGAGTTTTTGAAATTTCTTTTCCATCTGGCAAATTCAGCTTTTTAAAGCATTCTTCCCCCCACTAGCTTTTTGGGCCTCTTTTGCCATTTGAGTTAGTCTATTTTTTAAGTCATTTTCTTCAGTGTATTTTTTGAGTCTCCTTTAGCAAGCTGTTGACTTGTTTTTCATGATTTTCCTGCATCATTCTCATTTCTCTTCCTAATTTTTCATCCAGTTCTCTTACTTAATTTTCAAAATCCTTCTTGAGGCCTGTAACCAGTTCATATTTTTATTGGAGGGTTTTGATGCAGGAGTTCTGACTTCACTATCTTCCTCCCACTCCATGCCTTGATCCTTTTTGTCCCCAAAAAGGGATTCTATGGTCCATTTGTGCTTCCATTGTTTGCTCATACTGCCAGTCAATTATTTGACTTTTGAGCTCTTTGCCATGGTAGAACTCTGCTTCCAGAGGGGAGAGCTTTGTCCCAAATCACTGGGATTTTTGCAGCTGCCAGAGCTATTAGGAGGGTGCTATCTCTACAGCCTCCACAAGCTCTGGCACACTGATCACACACCCCAGGACTACCACCCAAGACAGTGATCCAGATCCAAGCAGGTTAAAGCAAGAGCAATTAACCTCTGAATGGCTGCTTGGTCCCTCTACAATCTGCAAGCCAGGAGCTCCTGAAGCAGTTTCGGTGGCTGGCTGCACAGCCACATGCCTCTGCTGCTTCTCACCCCAGGGCCAAGGGCCAGACTGTGCTCTTCCACCTCCCCCCCCCCCCATTCCAATAGAGTTCCCCATTGACCTTTTACTTTGTCTTTGGCATTTATGGGTTCAGAAGCACAGGACTGGGCTTGGCTCCCAGCATGTTGCAATAGACCCTTCCTGTCCCTCTGCCAGGCTACCTTCAGCAGGAGATTTGTTTATCTCTGTCTCTTTATGGGTTATGTAGCTCTAAAGTTTGTTTAGAGTCATTTTTTTACATGTGTTGGAAGTGATTGGAGTTGGAGCCCATGCCAAGTTTGTGCTTCTACTCTGCCATCTTGGCTCCACCCCTGCTTACTTCCTTTTAAATAGTTCATGTAACTTCTCCAATGCTTCTTCATATTCTTCACATTCATCCTTACTTATTGGGCAGAAGATAATTCCATTGACTTGTTTTGCCATCCCATAACCGATGAGCATCCACTTTGTTTTGAGGTTTTTTATTTTTACTGAAAGTGCTACTCTAAATATTTTGATTGTGGATGCTATCTTTCTTGTTCTCTTAAAAATTTTTGGGTATATGCATAGCAGTGGAATCTCTACTTTTGTGCTTTCTATGAATCATCACGATTTTGCTACTTGAATGAAATAGATGAATGGTCTTAAGCCCAATCTTCCAGAACAAATCACTACCACCTTTTCAGTGTATAGTTTGAGCCAGAATGGAAGAAAAAGGAGCCTTATTGCTAAAGAAAGAGAAAGTCACCAAATGTCTCTACCTTTCACTTCTCTCATGTTCATCTCTCCTAAATTATGAACATTCTACAACCCTTTTCATTTAGGTGTTGACAGTGAGGAAGATTATGGGCGTGGAGATCTTGGGCGACTGAAGAAACAAAAGGATCACCACAATCCACATTTGATTTTGATGATGATTCCACCACATCGCCTAGACAGTCCTGGACAGGGAGGCCAAAGGAAGAAACGAGCTCTTGATACCAACTATTGCTTCAGGTGATCCTCAATCCATGTGGGAAGTTCCCCTTACCAAACAACATCAAGCTGTGTCAAGGCAGGTTCCTTTGAAGGGATCATTTGAGAAAAGGAAGAGCGATGTTAGAGAACAGTGGACAGAGAGCTAGTCTCAAGAGTCAGAAAGGCCCTGTTTCACTTCATATTTCTGACGCATACTGACTGAGTGACCTTGGGCATGTACCATAGGCAACTCTCTGACTCTTGAATTACAGAAGAGTTGTTGATCTGTATTGGAAAAGGGAGTTACCACAAAGGACTCCCCTAACCCAGTCAAATCACAGAACCAGCCAGAAAGCCAGAGAGACCCACAGGAAGGAAAAGAGGGAGGGTATATTTGTGCTTTGCATGGAATAGTTTTCTTCTCCAAATTTTCATGTCATGGTAAGTATTTGGAGCAAAATGTGGTAATACTTTGTCCTTAAACAAGTTCTTAGATCTCTATGAAAGGTTCCAGAGAGAGTTGCGTCCCAGGAAAAAAATACAGGTATAGGGGTGTCTTATTTGTAAGAGGTTATGAGCCAAAAAGAGCTGTCACCTATTGCTAAGGAAATGTGAGCACTATTAAATGATTAGTTTTTTTTTTAAGGTGGGAAATTTTATAGTTCTTTCCTAGTCTCAGGGACTAGGCTCAGGGATGTACCATTGACCAGACTACACTTTCTGGTGTTTGAGGTCCCTTAGGTACAAGGGAACTCCCATTGTGAAAACTCCCACACAGGCAACTTGTCTGGAACATATGGCCTTTGAGAGCTTTCTGGGGCACTGGATTTTAGGTAACTTTTCCATGGTTACCCAACTAATATGTCTTCCTGACTCTACGTCATGTTCTCTTTCTTCAAGATACTCATTAGAAGAAATGTGGGACAATATCCCTTGACTAGGTGGATTGTGGATTCAGCATAAATATCCATTTTCTATATCACATAAACTAGCCAGGGTGGTGTCAGTTTCTGGAGGTATTTGTGAAGGTTCTCAATAGAGCCATCCTCAGTGAGGCCCTCTGTTCATAATGTCTGGTACTTGATCTGGAAAGAAAGTTTTCTGTTTGTATAACCTACTAACTGTAGATAGACTGTGCAGACTGCGCTGGGTTACCTTTATAGACTCATCTTTTTAGGACATTCTACATCTACCAACTGGACAGCTAGGTGGTCCAATGGGTAGAGTTCTGGGCCTGGAATCAGGAAGACTCATCTTCCTGAGTTCAAATCCTGCCTCAGACTCTTACTAGCTGTGTGACCTTGGGCAAGTCACTTCACCCTGTTTGCCTCAGTTTCTTCATCTGTAAAATGAGCTGGAGAAGGAAATGGCAAACCACTCCAGCACCTTTGTTTTTACTTTTTTTTTGTTTTTAGAATTTATGTATTTATTTTTAGTTTTCAACATTCATTTCTACAAGATTTTGAGTTCCAAATTTTCTTCCCATCTCTCCCATACCCTCGCACCCCAAAATGGCAAGCATACTGATTACTCCTTCCCCCAGTCTGCCCTCTCACATATCCTGCCCATCCTTCCCCTTCCCCTTCCCCCTTACTCACTTGTAGGGCAAGATGGATTTCTATACCCCATTGTCTGTATATCTTATTTCCTGGTTGTATGTAACAACAATTTTTAAACATACTTTTAAAACTTTGAGTTCCAGATTCCCTCCCTTCCTCCCTCCTCATTCACTCCCACTGGGAAGACAAGCAATTCGATATAGGTTATACATGTTTAGTTATGCAAAACATTTCCATAGTAGTCATGTTGTGAAAGACTGTATTTCCCTCTATCCTATCTCACCCCCATTTATCTTATTTTTCCCTTTGACCCTGTCCCTTTTCAAAAGTGCTTGCTTCTGACCACCCCCTCCTCCAATTTGCCCTCCCTTCTATTATACCCCCTCTAATTCCCTTCCCCCTACTTTCCTATAGGGTAAGATACCCAATTGACCACTCCAGTATCTTTGCCAAGAAAACCCCAAACAGGGTCACAAAGAGTCAGACACACCTGAAAAATGACAACATATCTACCACCTGAGTCTTTGAGGTTCTAGTTGACTACTTAAGGAGGGATCTTATCAGTTGCTCATTTAACACATTTGAGTTTTAACCAGCAGAAACTTTTCTAATGGTTGTTAGCTTGGTATGTTCAAGCTCAATTCTCTTTAGCGAAATTCCTTTTATTTTGAGCCTCCTTCTCAATTTTTATATGTAAATGTTTTGTTTCAGGAATTTGGAGGAGAACTGCTGTGTGCGTCCTCTCTACATTGACTTCCGACAAGATCTGGGCTGGAAGTGGGTCCATGAACCTAAGGGCTACTATGCCAACTTCTGCTCAGGTCCTTGCCCATACCTCCGAAGTGCAGACACAACTCATAGCACGGTACAGGAAATGTTTCCTATTCTATGGGTTCTCAAGGTTTAGCCACATTTCAAGTATATTTCTTTGATTCTGATGATCTGTGCTTGGGTCCCTAGTGTTGATCTTCTGGTTAGATTCTTCCTAATCACATTTGATCTCCTCAAATTCCCTCCATGGTTCCAATCAGAAATGGCAAACTTTTATTTCTGCTTTGTCTAAAACTTTCATGGTGTGGAGATTAAATAACTGTCACATTTTTACCCCAGATCATAGGATCATAGGATCATAGCTTTAGATCTGGAAGCAATCTCAGAGGCCACCTAGTTCAGTTGCTTCATTCATGATAGCCAGAGACGTCATGCAACTTGCTCAGGGACAGAGGTAGCAAGCTTTAGTGATGCATCCGAGATTCCTAAATGTAGCTGGCAAAGCACTTTGAGGTAAAAAGCTCTCTCACATCAGCAAAAAAAGTTGAGATTCTATTGCCTTGCAAGTGACTATCCTTGAAGATCAGCAATCAGAGAACAGTTCTAAGGGAATGTAATTTGAAACCTAGAGATGAAACTGTGGCCAGAGAGACTGAGGGGAGAGAGCTACCTTGAAGTTTGCCTGCAAATCTCTTTTCCAAGTAAGGGAGAGGAGAAAAATGTGCAGAAATTTAAGAATGGCTCTCCTTTGCACATTGTTAACGCCAGTCTCTTCATCCTGGGACCCATAAACTAAAGGACCAACAGTAATGCTTTAAGTCAGGGGTCATTAACCTTCTTTGCATCATGGATCCCCCCCGGCAGTTCTGGTGAAGCCTATGGACCCCTTCTCTGAGTAACATTTTTAAATGTATATAATAAGTATGAAGGGATTCAGTGATAGTGAAATAAAGATGTAATTTTTTCCCCATCTCAGTTCAGGATCCTCTGAAATGGGTGGACCCCAGGTTAAGAAGCCTCAATTTAGTGGGATGTCTTAGAGCCAAGAGACTTTAGACTTCATCTAGTTCAACTCCCTCATTTAACAAAGGGGAAAACAGGTCTGTGCAAGAGCTTGCAGAATCACTGAAGAACTGTTCCCTTAAAAATGAAATTTACCTTATTTAGACAATGTAAAGTCTTGAGAGGCTAGTCCTCAGATCTTTCTGGTGAACTCAACTGACAATTCTTAAACAGGCCTAATGCCGAAGACTTCTTCTGTTGTGGGCAAGCACTCATTCAGGCAGATAGGTTTAAAAGAAAAATGAGTAAAAACCCTTTAAGCAGCACAAATGGCTATTCTATCATTTGTCCTGCCAGAGAGAAAGATAGAGAGAGAGAGAGAGAGAGAGAGAGGGAGAGAGGGAGAGAGGGAGAGAGACAGAGACAGAGACAGAAACAGAGACAGGAACAGAGACAGAGACACAAACAGAGACACACACCCGGAGGGAGAGGGGGAGAGAGACAGAGAGACAGACAGAGACAGAAAGACAGAGAGACAGAGGCACACACACACAGAGGAAGAGGGGAAGAGAGAGACACAGAGAGACAGAGACAGAGACAGCAAGAGACACACACACAGGGACAGAGAGACAGAGATAGAGAGAGATATCACAGTACACAAATCATCTGGGCTAAGGCCTAGCATAGCTTGATCAGGGTTTGGCTTCCTCACACATGTGAAAACATCTCTCTTTACAGGTGCTGGGCCTGTATAATACGCTGAATCCTGAAGCATCTGCTTCGCCTTGTTGTGTGCCCCAAGACCTGGAGCCTCTGACCATTCTGTACTATGTTGGGAGGACCCCCAAAGTGGAGCAGCTATCCAACATGGTGGTGAAGTCCTGTAAATGCAGTTGAAATGCTGCCAGCCCTTCCTACGACCAAGAGAGAGGGAGAGAGAGAGAGAAAAACATAAAACCAAATCTAACTGCTACTGCGGAACTGCTTCTAGGGAAACACAAGAACAGACTTCACCTAGAGACCGGGAGATCACAACCTTCAGCCCTGGACCAATCACTGAGACTGAGGCTCCCTTTTGGAACATTTTCTCTTTCTTGCTAGGTCTGACAATGACTGTGGTGAAAAAAAAATGTGTGGGTTTGGCTAGGGGAAAACCAGTGTCTCCAAAATACTTGGATTTTTCTGTGATGCTCTTTGTGAATGGTAGGGAGAGAGAGGAATTTAGCAAATCAAGGAGTTTTGCTATGTTATAATTGAAGGATAGTGTGAGGAAAGGGGGAGAAAGTGTAGAAAATGTCTGAGAGGGAATGATATTTTGATCTGAGTTAGGTTGGCTCATTGCTGCTGCCTCTCTGTCCTTGGGAATCTCGATTTCATTTTCTTGAAGCCACACAGGGCAAGCCTTTTCTTTCATGTAGATCACCAAGGAAGGAAAATTCCCAGAATTGTACTCTTACTGCCTGGGATCAGGGACAGAGTTGCTACTTTGCAAACTGTCTCTTCCACATACATCACTTTGCATCCTTGGGCCAATAGAGGGATATAACCCAGCTAAGAGAATCCCTGAGCATACAGTGGAGTCTTATGGGTATGTCGAGCTCAGGAACAGAGAGGGCTGGCTGGCTGCATCACAACTAAGAACTCATCCTCTCTGTCTGCCCTTTGGGCAGTTCCTCTCTCTTCTTCAATCTGCTCCCCCTTGGAATTTTTACTAGACACCTTCCAGGTCAGGATGGTCATATGGACTTCAGATCCATGCAGTCATGGGGTGCCATAGGCTCCCCATCCTAGCTCCCAAAGACCTTGTGTTCATTGGCTGATCCTGGAAGCAGGTACTGTGGCACGTGAGGTATTTGGGGGGAAATCTCACATGTCTCTCATACATTGATTGACTTGGCCCCTGATTCACAAGGGCTGAGGTTTTTTAAACCCAAACACATACACACACACACACACACACACACACACACACTATTACTCTCAAAACCTTTGTATAAATAAATATTTTGGGGGGAACTTGAAACATTTCATCTTCTAGGAAATAGCTCATGGAACGTTAAAAACTTCGTTCCTAGGTATAATCTTTATATAATAGAGACCTTCTTATCCCTATTCCCAACTCTACCACTGAAAGTAAACTGGAACCTGGAACAGAGGATCTTAAAACTCTAATAACATTGCTTTAGCATGAATGCACTGAGGTCATACTGCCTCTGAAATAGGCATTCTGTATTGTAATGCCTGCTCCCACGATGGTGCTCCAAGGTATATACACTCTTACTACTAATGAGGAATTCTCTCAGATATAGAGAATGTCAGTTGGTCAGACTACATTAGACAGATAGAAATCTATCCCCCAATAGGGAAAGATAGATACAAACATATTCACCTATATATGAACACTTGCATATAAGGATATGCTTCAATGTATTCAATCACTATTCCAACATTTCCACAAAGTCACCAAAAGATCAATTCAAATGTCTATGACAGATGGCCTAAGAACACAGTTATTGTGGTTATCCTGAGCACAGACTGGAAATGACTAACCAGGAGTACCTTTAAAAAAAAAAGGTGCCTATTGACAGTGTTTCTAGAGCTAGAGACAAAGGAATGCTCATGCTTTAAATCTCTAAGATGGAGCCCTCTGGACTCCAGAGAAGTTTAGAATTCTGTTTTGGCATTGACTCTCAAATGCCAATCAGGTGTCATCAAAGCAGGAATGAGGCAGCCTTTGTCTCATCCTGGAAATGACTTTCCTTGCACCACAAAGATCACCTTACCCAGTGGTAAAGCAAAAACATAAAACATCAAATGCTAACATTTATAAATTCTCTTTTAATAGAAGACTTACAGAGTTTAGGGTTTGGATGTTTGTTTGTTTTTTGGATTGGGTTGTTTTTTGTTTGGTTTTTGATAACCCCTCTGGGGGTTCTCACATGCTAAGCTGCCATGAAAATCTTGGGTTGCTATACTCCTATTTCTGCTTTGGCCATGGCCAGACTGCACAAGGTTTCCTAAACTTGATGCCTACCAAGAAACATCAGGCAACTGCATTTCATTCAGTACCTTAAATTCCCAACATCTCAACCTGCCTTCCTAAAAACAGGTGGTCATTTATCTCCTTTTATGAAGGAGACACAGAGGGGACAGGGAGGTGGCTTGTCCAAGACGAGGCTAAACTAGCTTTGTGGACCCAAGAACTGAAAGCTGTTCTCCCAGATGACCAGTTTGGGGCTCTACCCACTACCTCTCATTCCGATTGGTCTTGAGGTTACAGTCAGAGATCAGTAAGAGGTAAGAAACAGTGAGGGGCTTCTTGCCATTCACTTGTCCCTCCTATCCTCCAAATGCCCCCTCCCCTAGGAAGTCTTTCCTTTATTTAATATAGTCAGGCCTGCCCCAGAGGAACACTGAGAATATCTAGCTGTGGATCATCTCCTGTAGGGAGAAGAGAGACTTCTTATGAAGCTATTTAGCTAGTTGTACTTCTTGTGATACCACAAAGAAAACAGACAACAGTGTGATTCCAAAGATATTTTTTATGGAAGAAGTCTTCTCTTGCCTTAAATCACCACATGCAAATATGGGCAGGGATATGGTTGCCAGGATCACAACTACATACACCATTTACAGGGACTATAAAAATGTGGATAACTGACTCTCCATTTTCATACATACGTGTTATTTATGGGGGTCAAGGGGTAAAGAGGAACACCAGACACATTCCCACTGCCATGGGAGTGGGCAGGGGAAAGACTGCATGGACTATTTAGCTTCTTATTATGAGTTGCCCAGTGCCAATAAAATTGCTTGAAAGCACTTGGATAAGTGAAAGGGTGACATGTGGAGGCTCCTATCAGCACCTGCAAAGTCAGAGGGAACACTAAATACGCCACTCTGACTTGATTATTTTCTGAAGAAGTTCTGAATGGTCCTATTAATTTGCAATTCTTTATTGTGGGTAAACACCTTGGATCTCCATTCACAAATACCCTATAGTAGATTCCAGATAACCCCTTTATTCCCAAACCTTCATATCAAAGGGAATGGCAGAACTCATTTCGTCCCTCAACCTAAATCATGGTTGAATGGAAAGAGCCACAATAGATGTCCCTCAAGCTAGTATCCTGGATACCAGTGACCTCTGGAACATATGCCTGCTCTCTTCACTATGACAAATAGATCTTGTCACTCTGAGTGATTTTTTTTTTAACAGAAGCAAAAAAAAAATGCACCAAACCCTTTGTTTTCATTCATTAAAAAGAATTTTCAAAAGCTGCTCACAGTTAATCAAGTCTCTTTTCTTTGTCTTTGTTGGAGGTGATTTTCATTTTTTTGAGTTCTCAACTCTGGTCTGTCACACCTCATTTTGTAGCCCTGCAATCTAGAACCTCCTTCATTTGGCTAGATGGCCCACTGGCTGTCACCACGGCTGTCACCACTGCCAAGCTCCCCCCACAGCGTGGCAGAGCTAGGGAGGGTGCCTTGTTGCTGGAAGTCACAGATGATACAGAAACCCCCAAAGTGGCTCGAGCCTAAAACGCCAAGCACATACTGCGTTTTAGGGCCTCATTCAGGAGAACACTAACAAAGAAGCAGGGGAAAGTAAGGAAGTAAGAAAGCAGAGGGTTAGTATGAGAAATTTACTAGGTCGACTTATTGGGTGTTTTGCACTGTTCTAATGGACTGTTTATATAAATAATGTAGCATGAGGGAAAAATTATTGTGTGATTCAAGAATGGTGTCTAGCTCCCTCAGTCATCTGTCATGGCCTGATAGGAGACATTTGTGCAGTTATGAACCCTTCCCACCTCCTGCCCCTGCCCTGGCTCATAAGCTACCGTTGAGGTGTATGACCATGACTACATTCTGTCAGAACAAAACCTAAGCAATTAAATAAAAAGTTGGTCACATTTCAGTTTCATTTGCTAATGAATAGTGATTGGAGAGAAATTAGTTGTGGAAAAAAATAAAACAAAAATAGAATTACTTTATCAATATTAAAAATCAGTAATTCTAAAATGGTGCTTTACCTTGGTTCATGTGGTCAACACACTAGCCTTTCTCCAATGACTTGTTAACATGTCCTTTGTGTCCTCTCTCCCTTTGCCCTTAATAGCCTTTTTAAAGGGATTATAAACTTTGTTAGTAATGATGTTCATTTCTAGGGTTATATAAAATAGGATATTTGATAATGAACCTAAAAGAAGCGGAAGCAAAATGTAAATAGCCAAAGAGCCTCTGTTTTATATCATCTCTGCCTGGTAGCAGAAGAGGCAGAAAGAGGTGGGGGGGAGGGAGAACACAAAAGGGAAGGGGAAAAGGTACATTTGTGGCTCTGTCAGAGAGAATCAGTTGAACCGCATACTATCAAGTTCCACCAAAACCCAGCTCATCTCTTCTTCAGTTGTCCCAGGTTAGGCTCTTTAGACTGGTAGGGAGAAATCTGCTGCCACCTTGGTCTGGGGATGATGATGCAAATGGGAACAAAGATGGACCCTTTCTAGCTATGATGGCTGCTCCATCCTTATCCTTCTACCCAGCAGTGTTGAATGGTTTCTTCCTCCATGTCAGTGGTTCATCACGGGTTGTAGGCAGGAGCTGAAAAGACAAAAACTCAAAATTTAAGTAGCTGCACTAATAGAGTAGTTAGATTTGTTTTCTGCAACACCTCACTGATCCACATAATCAGGGAATGAGGTATACATAAGTGAATTTTCTGGATAACTGAGCATGGTCCTTCAGGCACTAAAGCTTCATAAAAATTTTTTTAAATCACTCTTGATAAACAGTTTTCTAAAGTGTGCTAAACTGTTCACTGACTTCTTAGAGGATACCAAACATACTTTTTTCATACTGAACAAACATGTTTTCTAGATAACTTAGTCACCAGTATAAGCATTTATTATATAAAAAAACTACTATATATCAAACTGTATGCTATGCAGTTTTGCATTTTTAAAAAAGTTTTTCTTTTTCTTTCCTCAAGGTCAGGCCGATGGCTTTCATTTCTCCTGATGTCAATGTGCTTGTCTGTAAGACTCACTCCCTGCTCCTCCTCCTGCTGTTAACAATCTATTGTGGGCTAGAAAAAACAGACAACTGAACTTATAAACTCCACTCTTTCTAACGAGGGTGCCAGGATCCAGTTATCCAGCCGTGCACCCTCAGAGTCAACCTTTACTCTTCCTTCTCCTTCACAGTATCCATATTAAAGTAGTTGCCAATTCTTGTCAATTCTCACACCTGCAAAAAAAAAATCTCATCCCCTTGTTTCTACTCATTCAGCTACAACCTTGGTTCAAATCTTCACCATTTCTCCCCCTGGACTACTGTAGCTGGTGTTCCTCTTCCCAGTATCTCCCTTCAATAACTCATCTGTCACAAAGCTGTCAAATGAACATTCCTGAGAATGGCCTGAACAAGCCATTCCTCCGATGAAAAACTTAAATGGCTTCCTATTGTCTCAAAGATAAAATAAAATTCCCTCTGCCTGGCAATTAAATCCTCCACAAACTGGCTCCCACCCACTTTTCTAGGCTTACTTCATATTATTCCTCTTAATCAATTCCATATTCTAGGCAAACTCTACATTCCAGACTTCTATCTATTGCTGTTGTTATTCAATTATTTCAGTTGTGTCTGAGACTTCGTGACCCCATTTAGGGTTTTCTTGGCAAAGAGCCTCTGTTTTATATCATCTCTGCCTGGTAGTAGAAGAGAGGGAAAGAAGACCTAGGCAGGTGGAGGGCAGAGGAGGGAGAAGATAAAACAGAAGGGGAAAAGGTACATTTGTGGCTCTGGCAGAGAAAATCAACAGTTCTTTCCTGGACTATTGCGATGGCTAGCTAATTTTCTCTAATCTCTTACTTCTTCACAGCTGCCAAAATAATCTTAAAGCAGAAATCTGATCATGTTACTCCCTTACTTGAGAATCTTTAGACTGGTAGGGAAAAACCTGCTGCCACCTTGGTCTGGGGATGATGACGTGAATGGGAACAAAGGTGGACCCTATTATGACTGCTCCATCCTTATCCTTCTACCCAGTGGTGGTGAATGGTTTCTTCCTCCATGTCAGAGGCTCCCTATTGCCCCTAGGAGAAAATACAAATTCCCTATGCTAGCCTTTAAAGTTCTCAACAAGCATGTATGGGGCAGCTAGATGGCACAGTAGATAAAACACTGGAGTCCATGAAGTCAGGAGGACCCAAGTTCAAATCCAGCCTCAGATACTAGCTGTGTGACTCTGGGCAAGTCACTTAACGCTAATTGCCTCACAAAAAATAACCCACATAAAAGTACAATATGGCTCTATCCAAACTTTTTCAGACTTTCCCACACACACACTATTCTCTTTCATATATTCTATGTTTCAATCACCTGGATTACTTATCTTTCCAAAACTTGGCATTCTATTCCTTAATCCATGCCCTTGAATAGGCAGTAACTCATACCTAAAATGTACTCTCTCCTCACTTCTACCTTCTACTAGTCCTGAAGTTTCTTTCAAGACTCATCTCAGGCATCTTCTCCTAAAAAAACCCCAAACCCCCAAACTTTTTCCTGATCCTTGCCATTAGTGTTCTCCTCAAACAATCTTCTATATTTACTTGTTTACACGTATTTCTGAACAGAATTTACATTCTTAAGGATAGGGACTATTTGTCATTTTTGTCTTGGTATTTCCTGTGCCTACCATGGTAACTTATACCATAAGAAATTCTTGTTGGACTGAATCGAATTGTGTAAGAGCAACAAAACTGTAAGGGCAGGGGAAGCATGATTTGTGTTTTTTGTATATCCTACACAGTTGCCTAAAACAGTGACATTCACATGCTGGGTATTTTACAAACAAATGCTGATTGATGGAGATGTGAAATGATCAATAATAATGTTTCCTCAAGAACAGTAAAATATTTTCAATTTAGGATTTTAAAATGTTTTCCAAGGGCAGCTAGGTGGCACAGTTATAGAGCACTGGCCCTGGAGTTAGGAGAACCTGAGTTCAAATTTGACCTCAGACACTTGGCACTTATTAGCTGTGTGACCTTGGGCAAGTCACTTAACCCCAATTGCCCTGCCTTCCCCCCTCCAGAAAAAGAAAAAAAAATATATATATATATATATATATATGTATTTTTAAAAAATGCTTTCCAAATGCCAACTAGTCCCTCTAAGGCAAATAAGAATCAAGTTTTACAACTTCCCAACCAGTCTAGGACACTTAATTTTTAGCCAAGTATTCCAACCACTAGTGATCTGTCCTAAGAAAAGAGATCATCTTGCTCCATGTCTATGTGCAACTTGGTCTGTGACTGTCTGCTCAGACAAGACCCAGACCTAGTAACCACCTTTTCAGTTAGTTTATTTCATCTTTCGAGAAGTATTAAAAGATAAACACTTTAACCAATGCAATTAGCTTGTCTTTGACGTCAGAATATGATCGTGGAGTAACATTTCAAAATGGAAATCAATTCAAAGAGAAAGATTATTTTAAAAATTCAGTATAAGCAAGGGTAACCTAAATGATATCTATACTTAAGGCCCTTCCAAATGCCCGAGGCTTGTATTATGCTGATCTGAAAAAAAAAGAGAGTGAATGAATCAACTTTATTTATATCATGAGTGAGTGACAATAGCAAAAAGGGACAGCTGGGGAGTGGAGTCCAACCTGTTGCCCTGTCACCTTTCTGGGAATGGTTCCAAAGCATTGGATTGAACAACACAGGCTCAAGAGCATCAGATCCATTTCATGAAACCCAGCCTGGATGACACTCAGGCGCCAAGCACAGCTGCAAGGGGTATTGTTCAGTGCAAGAAAAGTCGCTGAGTAACTCTGAAATGTGGCCATGGGGGGAGGAGAAAGGAGCCAAATAATCATGGCAGCACCACAGAACTCCAATTAAGAACTTTCTTTTCTCTTTTTTAAAAATTTTTACCATTATTAACTTGAGAAACCTTACAAAATGAAGAACCTAATGAACATTCCACTCTAAATAATTAAAGCACTCCAAATTATTTTCCAATCTTTGGAAATGCATCTATGCATGTTTTTACTTAGATTTCAGTGTATATACACCATATTAGAGTCTGCTTTTCCCTGTTTCAGATTTCATATATACCTTCCTCTATATCAAGAGCAGAGGGTTGAGGACTGTAACCACAGTGGGTAGGAAAAGGAAGAGGAAAATGCAAAAGTGACAAAATAGGGAGTAATTAGAGCACTAAGAAAAGACCCTGGGTCATGGAAACCAAGAGAGGGGAAAGATTCAAGGGGATAAGGGAGGTGTCTGATGTCAAACGCTATATAAAGGGGTCATAATGTTCCTGAAAGGCTGAATGTAAAGGTGTTTTTTTTTAAGTGCAATAACACCTTATATTTGTCTAGAATTTAAAGATATATTTACTATTAGCAATCTAATTTCTGGTTTCATTACCAGACCTAATGGAGTTAGACAGGATCTCAGAAGTGATCTAGCATGATCTATACCAGAATCTATAGTCCTGTTTAAAACTTCCCCAATAAAGAGTGATCCAATCACCAATGGAAGACCTTCATAATAAACTCTTGAACATTCTGAGATAGTCCATTCCATTAAAAAGTACTTTCTATTGATAAATTTTGTTTTTAACATATTATGTCAATCCAACATATTCTTAATAGAACACCATGCACGATGTACAATCTCACCCTACAAAAGTTAAAGAAAAACACATAAAGCTGTAACAGTGATTGACAGTACATGCACCTTCACATTTTAATAGTTTTCTGGTAATTAAAAGAAAGGATGGTATATGCTTTATAAGTCAGTACCAGTGTTTTGTTATCTGTATTTTGTTCCTATTTAAATTTCTCTTCATTGATACAACTGTAAGAACTGTGTTCTTGTGGTTTTCTTTGTTCATCCTGAATCACTGCACAGAAGTCTTTCCACACAGCTTTAATTTTTCATTATATATATTTCTTATGACACAGTAGTGGTATTTTGCATAATACCTTGCACCTACCAAGCATTAATAAATGCTTGTCAACTTGACAATAAAATTCCATCCATGCATCACTATTTGTACTGTTATTACCCAAGTTGCTAGACACAGTTCCTACCTCTTCCCACTGCCATTGAAAAAAACATTACACATGTGGTTAGATAAATATCTCTGTACAGATAGGAATTCATTTTAGTTGTCAATAACTTCCTAATGGCATAAACTCAATAGTAGAGTCACTGGGTCAAAGGGTACTTATTGAGGATTTTTACATTTGCCTTCTTGCATTTGTTTACAAATTCTTTGGGTGCTGGAACATAATCATTTTTGGGTTAAATTCCACAGGAACTTGAATGATATGTGTATACTTTAAGTTTTCCATTTTGAAAATTCCATAGGATTATCAAACCTAGTTCCCTTCAACATTTTTTATGCCCATAATTTCCTTCTTATTTATCTATTTTATGGTTTTTGTCAAGACCTGAAAGAGAAACGTTACAATCACTTATAATTAGTGTCTTAGAAAGATTTTTAAAAAATTTTCAAAAATCTTTTCCTTTATTACTAGGCTATTTGGTGCATATATAATGTTGATATTGCTCAATTATTCACAGTGTCTTTAATCATGCTAGAGTTTCCCTGCTTATATTTGATGTTACTTATCCAAAATCATCATTGCAACTCTTCCTTTTTCTGGATTCAGCTAATGTACAATAGATTTTATTTCTGACCTTCATGCCAACTCTATATAAATTCTTAAAGCTTAAGATGTGTTTCTTACAAGCAGAAAATTGTTGGATTTTGCTTTCTAATTGATTTTTTCCTTCTTATGCTGAATCCAACTCAGCAACATTCAAGGTTATAACTGTTAAGTTATGTTTTCTCTCCATGAAATCCTATTATATTACTTTTGTTCCTTTTTTATTAATACAATAGCATATGTATTTTAAAATCAGCTACATCTTATTCATCTTATTCTCTGTATTAATGAACCCTTCTCACACATCTTGCCTTTCCTGCCCACACCACAGACAAATTCTGATACTCTACTTTTATTGAAATAATTTTTAGTCATTCTTCAAAAAGCCAAAACAAAAGTCTAATTAGGACTGACCCTCTTGCTCCTACCTTCTGCCTTTTTGTTTAACTTTTACTTGTGGCAACTTTTTTCAAGAAATATTATCTTACTTCTTCCACTTGACAATTTTTGAGCCTCCAGATATCTAATTTTGCTTGCTCCCCTTTCAAAGGATTCTTTCCTAAAATCCCTAGTATTTGTTTTTTAAATTACCCTCATATTTTATAGGACTTAAAAGCCACAATAGAGATATGATCACCTTCTTAAGGAATATTAACACTGTTCTGGCACAGTTCTGTATTTCTCATCAAGAATTAATTTTTCATATCTTATTGAAAAACTGCATTTTTGCCTGAAAGAATATGCTCAGTTTTGTGGGAGAAGCAATTTTGTGGTACAGGGAAATTCTCTTACTTTTCAGACTATCACATTACAAGTGGATTTTTTCCCTTTTCCCATTTATGTTGCTGGTTGAGTAGTCTTGAGTGATTTGAATTGGTGTATATTCATGTACAAATTGCTTCCTTGGGGCTGTATGCAAGATTCTCTCTTTGACAGTGGAGCTCTGAAAGTGGCGACTACATTTCTGGATAAGTTACAGTTCTTCTCTTATGATTCCTATGGATTTCATCACTTCACACTGTACTCTGTTTCTAGTACTTCTGGGAAATTTTCTTGCATGATTTCCTTCAATTTGGTATTCATACTTAGTTTATCTATAGTTTTTTGGGAACCCAATAATTCAAAGGTTGCATCACTAAGCTCTGTCATCTAGTTCTCTTGCTTCGGCTTAAAGAGATACGAAGTCTTCTTCCAATTTTTCCATTTTCTATCTTCTGTTTGCTCTTCCATGACTGAATTACTTTTGGCTCTGCATAAGCTACTCTTCTCCTCAGATACTTTTTCATTGATATTTTCCACCATATTCTCTACATCGTCAATTTTAACGTTCACCTTCTTGAAGCCTTCCTTCATCTATCTCATTTCCAGCTGTATGATGCTGACTATTACATACCTATGAAGCCTTCCTTTATATCTCTTACTGTGACAATAAACAACTGTAGAAAATTTTGCAGTATATCTAGTCTCTCTTCCAGAGTAGTAGAAACTGTTTAAGTCTGTTAGTTTTTCTGTGAGGTTTTCCTCCTTAAAGGTTTTGAAATCTTTAGCCTTTTTTGTTTTTCTTTTCTTTATTGCATTTGTCATTGTTTTCAGATGGGAAGCTGGGATAGTCACAACTACACAGTCTGATAACTTGTTGAAAGTCAGTCAGTTAGCCAGCCCATTCCATTTTGGGACATCATTAAGTTGGTCAGAAATTTTTACTTATATTTAGCCAAAATCTTCCATTTGACTTCCACATTAGTCCTAATGTTCTGCCCTTTGGAGCCAAACAGAACAAGTCTAATATCTCTTCCACATGACAACCTTTCAAATATTTGAGCACTGACAAGTTGTTTTGTTTTTTGTTTTTCATATCCAAACTAAATATTCTCTATTTCAAAAACTGATTTTCATACAGAATATTTTTTAATCCTTTTGCTATCTTGATCTCCTTTGTCTGGATGGGCTCCAGCCTGTAAATGAACATATTTTCTAAATGATCCCAGAATAATCAAGATATTATTGGACCAAGGTGAGGTACCACAATTTAATTGACTGGTTAAACTAATAGATTCCAAAATCAACATTAAGTAGAATTATCTACATAAGAAGCAAGATTCATTCTTTATTACATGTACCTAAATGCTAAGTAGCAATAATTAGGCCAGCTTATATTTAAAGTGTTCTATCCCCCAAATGAATAGCATGCACATAACTGAATCTGGTTTTATATTATTAAGAAGGAAACACAGAACTCACTTTTTTGATGGCCTATTTCTTCCTTTGGACCATTAAAAATCATGGGCCTTTACAGGTGTATGAAAATGGTACTATATTCTTTTATTCACCTCATTTCAATTATTATTTTTAAAGCATGATAATGTACAAGGCTGAATGAGAAAGATATGGAGCCAGGGTAATAGTTTTAATCCTACATCATAGATGGTAAAATGAAGCCATTAAGAAATGACATGTTGGGGCTGCTAGGTGGTGCACTGTCCCTGGAGTCAGGAGGACCTGAGCTCAAATCCAGTCTCAGAAACTTAACACTTACTAGCCGGGTGACCTTGGGCAAGTCACTTAATCCAATTGCTTTGCCTTCCCCCCTCCAAAAAAGCAAAAAAAAAAAATATGACATGTCAACGGTCATTCATTGAGACATATTTGCTCATGCTATTGTTTTCTAGACTGTGAGTCTTTTGAGGGCAGTTGGTCTGTTTTAATTTAATGGACAACAGTTCATGCATACAGATATCTAATAAATAATACTTGATGATTTGATCAAAGTATAGCTGATATAAATGTAAGTTCCTGAGTCCCAGTAAGTTTTGTACAATTTCAACTGTATCACTCTTTAAATACCTCTGATAGAAAAAGAAGACTTCTCTGAATAGCAGATTATTGGCATTTCTACAGTAATAAGTATTAACTAGCTTTTTTTACTCCTTAAAATCTCCAACCAAAGCAAAATGGAAATTGGTTGAATTGAAAACCAAATACAGGGACACAAGAAGCAGTGATACTTTTCTTATAGGGTATCTTGCTACCATTGTCTCTTCCTTGTCCATTCCCACTGCTTCACTCTGTAGACTTATTATGCTTTTTGCTGGAATTTCTGCTCTAACTTTAGCATAACAGGAGCCAAAACTGGTCTTGGTGCTTCCTCTCTCTAATCCCTTCCTAAACCATACTACCAGATTCCTCTTTATCAAAATTCCACTTTATGCATTGCTCAAAAACATTCAATGGCTTTCTAATGTATACATGAAAATGCTAAAAACTACTCAGCTTGACATTCAAAGTTTAAGTTTAAACAAAGTTTTTATTACATTTATAATATTTCCAGCCACTCTGTTCTATTTATTGTTCTTCAAACATGGTTTACTCATTTTTGCCTCCAGATCTTTGTTTATGCTGTTCCCTCAACTGGATCCCCTTCTTAATCCTACCCATGGTTCTAAGTTCAGGTCAAGCTTCACCTCCTTCTTGAAGCTTCCTCTGAGGACTCTAGCCACAGTGATCTTGCTTGCCTTTAAACACTTATAACCCTTATTCTTCTTTTTAAAAAGTATTTTGTTTTAATCAGTCAAGGTCTACCTTCTGATGGTCCCACCCCAAACTGAGAACATAATAAAAACGAAACTTATAACATGTATATTTTTTAAAAAGTATATTCAAATCAAATTTCCAAATTGCCTGTGTCCAAAAAATATGCCTCATTTTACTTTCTGAATCCTTCATCTCTCTACCAGGAGGTGGGTGGCATGTTTCAACATTAGTCTTCTACAATCCCAGTTGGTCATTGTGCTGATAAGAGTTCAGCATAATAGCATTCCATCATA
This sequence comes from Pseudochirops cupreus, assembly GCA_028627135.1. Taxonomy (NCBI): domain Eukaryota; kingdom Metazoa; phylum Chordata; class Mammalia; order Diprotodontia; family Pseudocheiridae; genus Pseudochirops; species Pseudochirops cupreus. The sequence goes on from CM053582.1 coordinate 436,273,445, forward strand.
TTAATATACCATAATTTCTTTATCTATTCCCTAATTTAAGGGCATTTTTTTAGATTACCATTCTCTGTCACCTCGAAAAGAATGATAAATATTTTTTACATGCTTAGAGTTTGTTTTGCTTAGGGCTAATCACTTTCTTAATATTATTTCCCTCTAATTTCCCCTCCCTGCTTCTCCTCTTTTCCTCCTATTTCCCTGCGGAGTAAAACATATTCCTGTATTCAACTGTGCGTATGTTCTTCCTTATATCGAATTATTATATATTATATATTCCCTTCCCTTTCCATTCTTTTCTTCAGATCATCAAGACATTCTCACTCCCAGGTTACATCTAATTGAATGAACTGTGATGATGATGGGACACATGTATTGTCTCCCCATTTCTGAATGTGAGCAGTTTATCCTTGCTTGTTTAGAGTCCTTTGTCACTCTTCATTCATGTTTACTTTTTGATGTTTCTCCTCACTCCTGTGCTTGAACTTTAAAGTTTTTCCCCAGTCCTCGTCTTCATCAGGAGTGCTCGGAAGTCCTCTATTTAATTGATATCCATTATTCCCCCTGTAACATTATACTCAGATTATCTGAGCAAGTTATTCTTAACTGTATGCCCCTGTCTTCTGGAATATGGCATTCCATGCTCTCCATTCCTATCTCATGGTGGCTACTAAATCGTGTGTGATCCTGACTGTGGTTCCTTGGTACTTGAATTCTTTCATTCTGGCTGCTTGTAGTATTTCTTCTTTGACCTCAAACCTCTGGATTTTGGCTATGATGTTTCTGGGAATTTTTATTCTGAGGTTTCTTTCACAGGTAACCAGTAGATTCTATTTCCACTTTGCCCTCTGTTTCTAAGAGTTCTGGGCAGTTTTAAGATGAAAGATTTAGGATGTCTAGGCAGTTTTTTTGGTTTGTTTGTTTTTGGTCACGGTGTTAAGATAGTCCAATAATTCTTAAATTTTTTTTTCTCCTCAATTTGTTTTCCAGGTCAACTGTTTTTGCTGTACGATTACAATATTCTTTTTAAAAATATTTTCTCATAATTTTTACTTTCTTCCTTATAAATTTTTTTTTTTTGCTTTTGACTTTAATATTTCTTGTTGCTTCACGGAATCACTGGCTTCTATTTGACTCACTCTAATTCAAGATATTACTTCCCCTTCCAATTCTTTCTACCACAGTTCTCATTTCTTTTCCATTTTTTTTCCTCAAGCATTCTCATTCCATTCATAGACCAAAAAAAAAAAATTCTTAAACTCTTTTTAAACTCTTGCTTTTGTCTCTTCCAGAAATTCTAGTTAAGTTTGTATATAAGTTGTGCTCCTCTTTGAGGCATTGCTTGTAGGTATTCTCTTCTGGGTTTGTGTCTGGACTGTTCATCTCACCAATAATAACTCATTTTTTTTTTTGCCCATTCTTCCAGTCTATTTCTTGACTTCAGACTTTATCTTAGGATTGAGTTTTACGACACTTCTGGAGGAAATGTCTGGGATGGTCCTGCTTCTACTTTCTTGGGGGTATTGAATATTGGGTTATTCCAGGATCTCAGGGACAGGCTGAGGACCCATAAACTTTCAGTGCTTCTGTAGTGGTTTGATTCAAGGCAAAGTTTTATTGCCGCTCCTCTGGTCTGAGCTCTACAAGTCCTTGACCCATGACTGGGCATGTGCAAGAGCAGACTGCTGCTGAACTCTGCCCATTTTAGTCAGCTGGGAGCTCTGTTGGCTCAGAGTAACAGAACTGTAGGCTCCGGGATTTTGGCCCTGATTATTCCTCTGCAGGTTGGGCTAGAGATTGAAAGTGAGACACTCCTCTGAATCTGAGGTCTAAGCCATACCACTGCTGCTACTGGCTTCTGACCTTCCTCCTTGCTCAGTACACTGTCCAGGGTGCTCTTAGCCAGGAATACCACTCCTCTGTGCAGGTCCTCTTTCTCAAGACATCCTGGATATGTGACCCAGAACTGAGTAGTGAGTGACAAAACTACCAGCTGGCACCTGTCCTTGTAGAAGCAGTCCTGTTTTGATTTGGGGTTGCCCAGTGTGAGTTTGGAACTTCCTTTGCCCTAGGGCACAACCTCTCTCTGGAGTGTTCATGCTGGCCTGACCTGTCCCATCCCCAGTATCTATCTGGGGACAGACACCTTCCTGTTTGTCTTCTTATGTTAAGACAAAGGATTTACTGTGACTTGTTCTGGATCTCCTCATCAGAATTTGGTCCTGGTGCACTTTCTAGATCCGCCTGGAGAAGTTTGTGGAAAGAAGCTGACCACATGGCTTCCTATCACTCTGCCATCTCCACCTTTATAAAACTTATTCCTATATTATTCATCTGGCAATTAACCATATATTATCTTGTATTATTATTTAACTTCTCCTGTTTAATCTCCTTAATTAGATTGTATATTTCTTGTGGATAGGGCCCATGTATCATATTTCTTTAACATCAAATTTCAGATTTTTTTGTACCATGCTATCCTATTTTTGAGCATTTTACAACTTTCAAATTGCTTTTACATACATTATCTATTTTGTGTATCCCATATACTATCTGTATAAAAATATTTGTTGAACAATTTAACAAAATTTGTTTTGTTAAAACGATTAAAAAATTAATTTAATGATTTAACAAAATCTCCTGCATAGAATTAAACCTATAGATTTCAGAAGAATTGACTTCCACCACTGCTTTGTAATGCTGGGCAAACCACTTTAGTTTTTGAATCTCAATTTTCTCCTCTCTAAAATGGGGATAACAGAATTTTACTACGTACTTCTCAAGGTTGTTATGAGGATTAAATAAAATCACATCAAAGAACTCTGTACCTGAAAATATGTTTTCAATTTCTATTAGATCATAATGAGAGATAGAAGTTGTTAATGAGAGATAGAAGAATTAGTTAAATGCAACTATAAGAAAGCTATAAAATCTTCTTCAAATAATTACATATTTGTCTTTTAAAATGAGAACAGTATGGAGACGACTGTACATCGCATACTGATCTAGGAACGGATATATCTGTCTTTTTAGTTGCAGATTGGTTATTGATTCATTTTGACACCGTCAACTACTCAGAGTACCAACTTCTTTACCCCTGTGAAAGAGGGCTTTGCTTCCAATCTATTAGTCAGTCACATGGCTAGCTTTTCTCTGGAGCAGGTCTGGCAGCCCCCAATGAGCTTCAAGTGGCTTGTTAGAAACAGATCAAACAGTAAGTCTTCTCTTGGCATCTGGCCTCTTCCTACCTTTTCAGTCTTTTCCCACTTGATTTCCCTCCTCATGCTCTAATCTAGCCACACTGGCCAACTGGCAGTTCTTAGCACACACACTCTGCGGTCCCACCTCTGTGCCTTTGCACAGACTTTCTCCTATACTCGGAACGTTCTGTCCCCCTTGCCTTTGCCTCCTAATTTCCCAAGTTTCCTTAAAGTCTCAACTCAAATCCCACCTCCTGCAAGAGGCCTTTCACAGTCCCCAAAGCTACTAGTGCTTCCTCTCCCATATTACCTTCCATCTACTCTCTCTCTACGTATCTAGTTATTTATAAATTGTTCTCCTCCACCCCTCACTCCCATTAGAATGTACTTGCCCTGAATGCCTAGAATGCCTCGAGTTCAGATACAGGGTTTTTTCTTTTCTTTGTGTTCCCAGTGTTTAGTCTAATGTCTGGTATATAATAAGTGCTTAATAAGGGGTTGTTGATGGAATTACTGATTATGAGTCCTGTGACCTCAATTCTAATACCAGGTCTGCCACTTACTAGCTGTATGGCTTTAGGCAAATCAAAACTACTCTGATGTGCCCTTGCAGTCTATCTCAAGAATGCTGTGAAAGTAAAATAAGGAACTTCTTTGAAAATTGTCATTTGTCTCAGTCGGTTTCCCAATTTTAATTTAGACAACTGCTGAATTCTTTGATATCTTTACCTAAAAAAGTGGCATGATACAATAAAAACAATAACGGATAAAGCATTAAGAGATATGGGTTCTAGGTTTGGGCTATTATTAACTACCTGAAGGTTGAAAGGCTTTAGTTGTTTTATCTGCAAAATGGGTACAATAAAACCTAACATGCCCCAAAAGGGTACCATCAGAATTGACTGACATAATGAAATCATGTATTTTTGTGGAAGGGCTTTGAAAAGTGAAAAGAGCTACATAAATACAAGCTTCATTTTTGTGTATCCTTGTTTCATAACTAAGAATCTTCTGTCTCTACCTATTTTGTTCTCAGGTCTATTTTTGGGTCATATGGACCATTTTCTGCCATCTCAGGTTCCCCTCTCTCTTTTTACTCAGGCTGCCAGGACTATCGTTTTCCTGCTTTGACCATTTAGATTCCTTGTTATTCTTTATTTACTACTTTCAAACCTGCTTTAAAACCAAATCTTTGGGAGAAAATCCACTGTAAAAGGCAAAGAGTTCTGGCGTCACAGAATAAATCCACAAATATCCTATAGAAAACACATGGAATCAGGGTCATCTTTGTCCTCTAAAAGAAATAATACTAATAACTGGTCTTTCAGAGTAGGGAAAATATAGTCATGTACATTGTAGACAGTTTATCTTGAAACTATACTCTACTCTTTAAAGAGATTTAGACAGATTGCATTGGCCAAAAAACGGCTAGGAAAACTCGCACTGTTGTGTGAAGGGATACAGCAGGGAATTCAGATGGTTTACATGCTGATGTAAAATTCCATTTCAAGAGCTTCCTTTAAAATAATCAGTGGAAACAAGTTCAAGTGAGGTCTACAACATAAGCCTATTTTTTTGGTGGGGGTGGCATTTAGAAGGATTCCAGTTTAAGAAATCTCTAATGTTTTCTTGGTGTCAATTTCTGTCTAATTGGAGATACTGAGATACTGCCTCCTATGGGAAGTCTTTTCTGATCCAGCCCCACGGCTATAGGTGTTGTCTCATTCTTTAAAGTATCTTATATTTCATTATCTGTGTACACGTTCTATTTCCCAAGTCAAATGTAAGCTGACTGAGGACAGGGGCTCCCTCCCCCATTTTTGTCTTTGTCTGCCCAGTGTCCAGAACAATGTGCATACTAACTAGATGCCTGATGGTCGCTGAATCAAATTGTTGAAGCCCCACCACCTTACATCCTTGCTCCAAACTTTTTGGAAGAAAACTGAAATGAACCCCAGAATCACTCCATCATCTTGTTAGCGTGCAACCAATGGATAACAGGAAACAGCTTCTTCCTTTCATAAAACAAAAGCAAAGGGAAACTCCAGCACATGAAAAAAAAGTTCCAACAACCCAAGAGTTGAAGCTGAAGTTATATTTTTTGCTGTATTAGAAGTGGGAGCCCCTCACATTCACCTGACAGTGAAATGCTGAGGTTGACATCTTACATCATCACACTCACAGTGATTCTCCTTTTCTATGTCTGGTCTCTTTGGGTAAAGGATCAGGAGAGAAAAGGCTTCAGCAAAATAAGGAGAAAGAACCTGTGTAGCTGATTTGGAGGGGGTTTGGACTTGTGAACAAGGCAAAGTCCTGCATATGGAGAGAAGAGATGTTAAGAGAAATTGAAGACAATTTGAGGGAGAAATGAAAAGTAGTAGTGGTTGACGATTCCCCGCATAATGGTAATTAGGCAACTATTACCTTTGTTACCAGTTATTAGAGTGATCTAATAATCACAACAGAGAAGTCTGTTGTCTTCCAGGGGCACATTTATAAAGCATAGCAGAAACCTCCTAAGTTTTATCAAAGTGAATGGCTTAGGGGAATTCACATGGGCACAAATGACAAAAGTAGGTCAAAGATGACAAAGTTTTGAGCAAGAAACTGAAGACAATTGGGACAGAGGTTGTATTTTCTTCACAGCTGCCTACTGCCCAAGGCAAGAGATAGAGAAGAGAAAAACTGATTTGGAAAGTGAACAGCTGGCTGCCAAAGTGGTATGTGACAACGAGATTTGGACTTGCGGAACAGAGTTTAAAATATAAGGAAGCCAGGTTCCCAGACCAGGGATGGAAAAAAAAACCACAGAGGTTATTTGTTGGAACCAGGAGAACAATTTACACAACATCTATAACACCGTAAAGGAAAATAACTGAAAAAACTTGAGAACCCTAATGGATGTAACAACCAAATCGTGATTCCAGAAGACTCATGCTTCTCCCCTCTTAGAGAGATAATGAATATGGACTAGAGGTACAAAGGGAGACATATAACCTCATACATGGCCAATGTGTAGACTTATGTGTTGTTTTTGCTACAAGGAAGAGGTTTTATTTCTTTTTTGGTTGGGGGGGCGGTGAGGGGAATTTATGAAGGGAATTGGGAGCTAGTGATAGAATAAAAATGAAACATTAAAAAATACACATTAAAAAAAGGGAAGAAAGAAGTTCAGAAATGGACACAGATAAGCAGGACAGTGTTGGGACTGCCAAGTTAAATCTGACATAGACTTAATAAAAGCCAAACTGCACATAATAAAGATTCACGGTGTCACAAATAATCCTTCCCCTTGTTCCTCTTTGTATAAGGAAATATTCACATTCGCTGACATTCTACAAGTTCACAACAATGGAAAAAATACATTTTTAAAAAAAGAATGTATTTGCTGGGTGTCTTGCAAATCTGATCAAAGAGGCTATAAACTAAAAAGGGTGCAGGAGGAAGAAAACTATCAAACGTATCCACCAAGGTATTTGCCATGGTGCTTAGTAACAATGAAGAAAAATTAGCAAATGGGATACCTAGAACCTCTCAGGAAACAAAATCCAGGAAAGGAGCCAGTCGTAAAAACTGTGACCTCATACGTCACAATGCGAAGACCCCATATTTAGGCCACAAGAGGAACTGTAGGTTCTAATGCAAGAAAGCAAATCTGACCCCGACTGATCACCAGGACTTGGTGGGATGAAACTCATGCTTGAAATAGGGCTCTTATTCTAAAGAAATAGGAAAGTGAAAGGGGTAAAAGGTATTGTTTATTAATTAATTCAGGGGCAGGTACATGGCACGGTGGTTAGAGTGCCAGGTCTAGAGTCAGGAAGACCTGAGTTCAAATCTGCCCTCAGATACTTCTTAGCTGTGTGACCCTGGGCAAGTCACTTCAGTTTCGTTTGCTTCATTTGTAAAATGGTGATGATACCAGCAGCTACCTCTCAGGGTTGTTGTGAGGATCAAATGAGATAATACTTGTAAAGTACTTAGCACACTGCCTGGCACACAGCAGGCAATACAGAAACATGAGCTTTTATTAGTAAACTATACTCATAAAAAGAAACCTAGAGACCACAGTAAAGAGTCTTGATTAAGAATACTTTGGTAAAGGCTGATGGAAGGAAAAACAGAAATAATTTATGGAAAACCTGGACAGACACAGGAAATGGACGATGTGGCTGGGAAGCTGGCCCTAAGTCTTGTAGCAGCGGGGGACTGCAGTTATCTAAGCATTTTATGGAGTTCTGAATCAAAAGCAGAGCAGCAGAGAATTCTTGATTGGCCTTAATAATAATTTCATCCTTCAAAAGGTGGAGCAACCAACAAAGGTACATTCTATTTGGATCTGATTCTCAATAAGAGGATGAGAATTCAGGTTGCTGTGGTGGGGAAAGATGGGAACACTGAGAGGAAGTAATTTTTCACATTTATAGTCTATGGCAGAGAAGGAGAGAAGATCCTGGCATAATCTGACTTCCACTGTATATTTTGGGACAGAAGATTTCAGAGGTTAATAGGAAGGCTAGGTAGGCACCCATTAACTAAAATTTTACAAGGGAAATCAGCCTGTGTAGGAAATAAAACTCCCAAGGATTCGTGTCTGAAGACATGAGGGGAAACAGTTCCAGTGGGGAGAAAAACAGAATCTGTACTATTCATAGTTCATAAAGAACTAAGCAACCAACTTAGATTTCTAAAGAGATACATTCGGAAGACAGGAACAAGGGCAGGAAACAAGAATGAATATATGAGTGTAGTACAAGACCACAGTCTTATACAAATGTCAGGAGTGCTAAAGGTCAGAAAGAACTGGGGATGCCAAAGGAAGCTGATAACCAAAAGGTTTTTGTTGTTGTTGTTGTTTTTAAACTGTTCGTAGAAAGAGACAGATCAAAGATTTAACAACTACAAGAGCTGTCCAATATCCATTTTGCTTCTATTTTCTCTGTCAAGGAAAATGATTCTTGTACTGGAAATGAAGAACAAAGGGGCTAAGAGGGAACTCACGCAACACAGGTAAAGAGCTAATAAGAGAGCACCTGATTGTGCTTGATACATTCAAGTCACTTGGAACACAAGTGGATTTAATTACTGAGCCATGGTCAGAGATGTTTAAATATAATTGAAGAGAGGAGAAGTGTCACGAAAAGGTGGGCAACTAGGTGGTGCAGTGGATAGACAGTGCTGGGCCTGGAGTCTGGAAGACTCATCTTCCTGAGTTCAAATCTGACCTAAGACACTCACTAGCTGTGTGATCCTGGGCAAGTCACTTAACCCTGTTTGCCTCAGTTCCTCATCTGTAAAAATAAAAGTGTTGGAGAAGGAAATGACAAATCACTCCTGTATCTTTGCCAAGAAAATCACAAATGAGGTCACAGAATTGGACACAACTGAAAAATGACTGACATGAACATTATTGGAAAAGGGTATTGAAAGAACTGGGAGATATGATTGCTTAGTTACTGTCAGTCATACTTGAAAGATGGTGGAAAATGGGAGGGGTGTTCTACGTTTGGAGAAGGGAAAATATTGTCCTCTGCTTTGGATTACTCCCACCATCCATTGCTTTCACTCCTACTCATGTGCTACCTAATGAAGGTAGAGGCAAATCAGAAAACTATGCTCACTGAGCCACCACAAGTTTATGTTACACAATCTCAAATGGACCCTCACTGCAGCAAGGCATTCCCTTTACACCTCCCTAGCTGATTCACCATCCACTCAGCACAGTAGCTTTTCCAAACCTTTTCTCATCCTTTCCTCAAACCTCCCATAGTTTCCCCTTCCACCATACTCTCAGCTGAGAATCTGACCTTCACTGAAAAAAGTGAGCCTATTTGTGGTTGTCCCTCCCTCCTAATCTCCCATCACTGAGATGTCTTCTCCCACTCTATCTTCCTTCATCCCTGTCTTGTATGAAGAAGCACCCTTCTCCTTGCCAAATCAAACTCCTCTCTCTGCACATGTGATCTTATTCCATCCTATCACTTCCAACAGATTGTCCCTCTATCATCATGTCCATTCTTTCACTAATCTTCGTCCAATCTCTCTACCTGTCCGCTGGCTGCTTCCCTACTGCCTACAAGCACATTCGCATCTACCCCATGCTCAAAAAATGCTCACTTGATCCTTCCAGCCCTATTAGCTACCATCCTATCTCTCTCTCTCCTTTTGTGGCTAAACTCCTTGAGCAGGCTACTGACAACAGGAGCCTCAACTTCTTCTCTTCTCCCTCTCTTCTAAACCCTTTGCATTGTGGCTTCTGATCTCATCATTGCGCTGAAACGGCTCTCTCCAGAGCTGCCAACGATCACTTCTTAATAGACAAATCTAATGGATTTTTCCTGATCCTCAGTCTCCCTGATTTGTCTTCAGTCTTTGATATCGCTGATCATTCTTTTTTTTTCTGGATATTCTCTTCCCTCCAGGCTTTCACAATATTGCTCTCTCCTGGTTTCCTTCAGGACTCAGCTTGAATCCTTCTGGCTAGCTAATCTTAATATTATCCAAAGATAAGTTTAGTGTTAAACTTTGGAAGAAAATACAAAATATGTAAAATTATCATTAAATGAGTTATAAAGAATCAACACAAATTGTATGGGGAGATTTTCCTAGTTATTAATGTCTTTCAAGTAAGTGTCTTTTGCTTCAAATGAATATTTCCTTTGATCTGATAAGGGAAAAAATAGTAGGGGCTCACAAGCTGTGGTTTTGAGTAGATGTTACCCAAAGTATGCCTTGAAGCTAGGTATAGTTTTCAGGAGCCTTTTTTTGGAAGGTGGCACCATCTGTATATATATATATGTACTTTTCTTAAACTTGAATTTTATTTCAGCCTCCCTGTTCCTCCCCTCCATAAGGTACTATAGCTATAGGCTAACCCTCATTCTAGTTAAAACTCCTTCAAAGCAAGGATTTTTCCTTTTTTGTGCATGTATGATTCACTGGCTTATGATTAACTGAAAATTCCCCCCAATCCAGTCATAGACGTTTGAATAAGAATAATGCCTTTCCTCTATTACCACTACAAAGCATAGAGGAATAACACTGAAAGTACAGAAAGTCTTTGATCCTCTGGCTATATACCTGGCATAGAACACCAATTGGCTAAGATCAAGTGAAATCATGGTAAGCTCAATGAAGTATTTCTCAGAGGTGGATAAAGACAAGGAGAGTGAGGGGTTAAGTTTTTCACTTCCTGTATATTCTTATTTTGGTGCTACTACAGGGGCCTAAGTCTTGACTCCAGTCCTTACTGGTTATATGACCTTGTACAAATCACTTGACCTCTCTGAACCTATTTTTTTATTCATGACATGGGGATTCTTCTCTTTTTTTTGTCTTTTTGGAGGGGGGGGACAGGGCAATTGGGGTTAAGAGACTTGCCCAAGGTCACATGGCTAGTAGTAAGTTTTAAGTGTATGAGGCTGGATTTGAACTCATATCCTCCTGAATCCAGGTCTGGTGCTCTATTTGCTGTACCACCTAGCCACCCCAAATGACATGGAGATTCTAATAAGGGGATACCTTACCTCACAAGGTTAATGTAAAGAAGTCACTTTGTAAACTGTAAGATATTATAGATAGACAAGCTGTTATCCCCAGTGTATAAATAAAATTCAAATCAATTTATAACATATAAAATGGTTTCCTTTTACCCCCAAAACGAAATTTTAAAGTTAGAGATTTCTCGTTGAGAATGACAAATATTGTTAACAACAGACACCAGACACTTAAAGAAGGATCAAGCCTGAACAGCACCGTAAGGACTATCTAGTCCAGGGATGGGGAACCTGCAGCCTTGAGGCCACATGTGGCTTTCTAGGTCCTTGGATCCAGCCTTTTGACTGATTTTTACAGAACAAATCCTTTCATTAAGGGGATTTGCTCTGTGAAGTTTGGATTCAGTCAAAGGGCTGAACTGGAGGGCCTAGAGGGCTACATGTGTCCTCAAGGCTACAGATTCCACACTCCTGATCTAGTCCGGTTCCACTTATTTCTACAAATTTGAAAACTGAGGCCTAGATAAATGAAGTGGTTTGTACAAGTCCATATACCTTGTTAGAGATAGGGCTGGGACTGGTGACCTCTGGTTCAGTGTTCTTTTCCATAGACCATACTACCAAGAGACTATTACCTTCCACTTTAGACCCTGCTGGGTAGTGAAGTATAAAACTGATCTACCCAAATTCTGACCACCTACCTAGGCAGAGAAATTTTCCCTTCATTTATCAGGGACAAGATGATTTTATGTGAGACTGTTTGTCAGCTGCTATATGGCCTTAGGATAACTGGATAACTGGAAGGGAGACAGCAGGAAAAGCTCCCTAGAATACTTAAAAGAAAAATGGATTTATGCCAAGGATAATTCTTGGAATAAATGTGAAATCAAATACTTCACACTCCAATCCCTTCCTCAACACAGTCTAAAAGGGAAATGAAATAGCAGGAGTAACCTACTCTTTACCAAACCTAGCTTTGTTTCCTTCAAAGTCCCATGACACAGGCAGACCCCATTTCCTGTTACTCTCCTCCCTACAGTAATGAAGGGAGTGCCCAGGACAGGAGAAAAAGGTTGTTATCATATTTAGTAATCACCAACAATGAGGGGAGTGGCTTTGGGAGAAGCACTTACAGAAGTAGAAGCAAGCTAACATTAAAACACTGACATAGGCTGATCTTTCTGTATTAATAATATGGATTATTTATTTGCAAAGTGGAGATGTAAAAAACCACCTTAGAAGCTACTAAAATGCCCAATCTGTGGAACGAGGGAGGAATCAGATTGAGTTTGTGGACCAGAGTGCACAAAACACAGGTGTATTAGAAAGTGGTTCTCAAATGCTTTTCAACAGAGACAGTGATGTACTTTGAAGTGACATAACGAGAGCTATTTCCCAGTAGATAAATGGCCAAAGGATAAAAATATTTTTTTCAAAGAAAGAAATCCAAAGTATCAATAATCATGAAAAAATGTTCCAAATCACTAATAACTACAAAAAACCCCAATAAATTAAAGAAACTGAGGTTCCATTTCATACTCACCAGATTGGCAAAGATGACAAAAAGAAGAGTGATAATTGGAGGTGGTGAGGTTTAGGGGTGCTGGGATCCCAAAATAGCAACACACAGGTCCTGCCTGAATGAATTCAACCCAAGCCTTCTTTCAATCAAAAAACCAATCAAACAAATAACAAACCCAAGGTTTATTAAAGATCTGCCATGTTGGCCTGACTCTTAAGGAATCTTAAGAAGGTATTTGTACAGCTAATGGAAGCAGGCCAGATTGAATCTCAGCACCTTAATGGAGGCAGAGATGGATCTTATATCCAGAAAGACTGTGGGAAGGATCTAGGAATAGCCAAGTAGTCTGGGGTGCCTAGAGGAGGAGTCTAGGGAGGGTCTGGATGGGAGTGGCCAGGAGGCTAGAGTGACTAGAGGTTGCAAGCTAGGAAGTAAGAGAATGGGATCAAGGGTGGGAAGTAGTTGAAGCGGATCCAGAGATCACAGATAACAGAGGGCTAGTCTAGGGTAAGGGTAACGGAGAATTGGGCCTAGTGATATAGAAAGACTAGTTGAGAAGATTACAGCCTCAAGCAAATGCCAGATTAAGTGGGAAAATTCAAGAGAGTTCAAGGGGGTTTCCAGAGTTTGTACCCAGCAGACTTCACTGTTGGTAGAGTTGTGAATTGGTTGTGACATTCTGAAAAGCAGTTTGGAATCATGCCCCCAGGGTCCCTAAACTCTTCCAAAACTTTGAATCAGCTATACCATTATTAGGCCTTAGCTCCAAAGAGAAAACAGAAAAGAACAGGATCCACGTGAAATGATAGAGTAAAAAGTGTGGACTGAACAAGTAAAATAAAAGCATTGTGAAGTGAAGATAACCACAAGGCAAGCCCTGATAAGCTTCAAAGCAACTTAGTTCAGAACTCTTATGGAGTGCCATGGTATAGACTCTACTCTGAGTGGTTAACAGTTCTAGAGACCAGTCCACTCTTCTAATTTGGCAACAAAAAACTAACTTTCCTTGACATCTTAACTGTGAACAATTTCTCAGCAGGATCCATACACAGAAAAGAGTTTGCCTAGAGGCAATCTCTGGGGTACTTGGATGCATTCTGGGCCAATTGAGTGACTGACTGGGTTCACACAAGGTATCTCCAAGAACGCCCCTTCAAAGCCCAGACCACTTGTGTTGTCACATCAAAAGAGTAACAGGAGAGTAAAACGGGGGGAGTGTCTATAAACAATAGAATTAAAGGGATTAGCAAGGAGAGCCAAGCAATTGGTAGCTTCAGTGCAGATACCCATTCTCAGCTGCTCCTACTCACAGATTTGCAGGAAGAGGTGAAGCATAAGTCACTGAAGCTACTATAGTCAAGGTCTCTCTTTGTTTGGTGCTGACTAACGCAACAGAAATATATTGCAGCGAGACACCTTTCCAAACAGGGAGCACACAAGTGAAGCCAGACACGGGGACAGCTGCTCTCCACTAGAAATGCTAATTCACTTCAATGGATGCTTTAAAGTGTGAAAAGCCTGGTTGTGTAGTCATACTTTTTCCCCTATGCTTTATGTAAGACATTATGTCCAGAGGAGTTGCTACAATTTAATTATCTATATGCAGAAACTAGAGGATTATTCCATATAATTTTGAGATCTGGGTCAGCACACCTTGTGCCTTCTTCCCCCTATTGCCCAAGTGGTACCATGTGCAGAGAAGGTAAACTAATTTGAATACATGTCCTAGCAAATTAGAATTTAAAAGGTACATTTTGTTCTCCAAAATGAAAAAATTTAAATAAAATCCCAAAGTCAAATAAAGATGATTTCTAGGTTACTCACTGTCATGGATTGATCTTTTAGCTTCACCTCTCTATTAGTGTGGGTAATCAAAAGGATTTTATACAATCTGAGTCATGTTAGAGAATCTCAGGAAAGTTTAGGGGCGAAAGAGAAGAGGCCATTTCTGTAATTAAGCAAGTGAGCAACCCAATCCATGCTGCCAATCAATGACCTCACAAGGCTGAGCACAAGTCAACAGTTTGGGTTGTAATCGAGTTACCATGCAAAATCATTATTGTACAACACAGTAATTAAGTATGACTGATAAGCAATTTAAAGGTATGGCTATAAAATTAATATCACTATTACACAGTACAAAGCAGGTGTTTTAGTTTCTTCTCTTTTGTTTTCCTATTCTCTAGTTATTGTAAATAGCAACAAAGTCTACAATTTCCCCCTGATATTGGATGTAATTTAATCTTCATCAAATAATCTGGGTTTTTAAAATATAATCTTTATATTATTATTATTTATCAAGCTAGCCCCACGTTCACAATTAACACTAGATGGTTGAAATGTGGCACAAGTATCAATTAAATATACTAAATTATTAATATTACATTTGTTGTCTTTCAGGGGAGGGACTGCCAAACTTTTCTATTTGTAACCTTAGCATAGTGGTTGGAACATAATAAGTGCTTAATAAATGCCTTTAAATTAATTCAAGAACACATGTAAATCACGTACCAGTTTTCATTTTCAAACTCATAGTGCTGGGGAAGTCTCCACAATGGGAACAGTAAAGAGGGAATGCTACGTACTCAGGTCCTGGGCAGGGTTGTTTGCTCAAAAATATGAACTCCCTTTGCAAATTTCCCTTTTAAAAATGCTCACGTTCCTAATAAGGATCTCACCATAAACATTTATCAGGTAATACTGAAGTTATTACTTAACCTTTCATTTGTGTTCAGTTACTTGTAACGGGGGTAGGAAAGCAGAATGTAGGGAGCAAGAAAGAAAAAGGCATAAGGAGACTTCCACAGCCCAAAGATCAACTTTAAATACATTACAATTTTCCTCTGTCATCAATCCAACTTGCATGAGGCAAATCCCTGGTCTGGTGGGGCTTAGACAGGATAGGGCTGGTCCAGAGACGGGTTTCATAAATACAGTGCTAGAAGGGAACTCAGATTTCATTTAGCAATAGGATCACAGCTCTTAGAACTGGAACAGATCTCCAAGGTCAAATAGGACAAGCTCTTTTTTTACAGAGGACACTTGGGTCTA
Source organism: Pseudochirops cupreus (assembly GCA_028627135.1). Lineage (NCBI taxonomy): Eukaryota > Metazoa > Chordata > Mammalia > Diprotodontia > Pseudocheiridae > Pseudochirops > Pseudochirops cupreus. The sequence goes on from CM053582.1 coordinate 436,288,708, forward strand.
GGGAGGTTAAGTGTTTTGTCTAAGGCCATACAGGGAGTAAATGGCAGATAAGTAGCTGGATGGATGGACAGACAAGAGACGCTTATTAAGCCTTTACTATGTGTCAGGCATTTTGCTAAGTGCTGGGTATAGAAGCAAACCAGACAGTCCCTCCTCTCACAAGTTCACACCCTAATGGGTGAAGAAGGTAATACATAAAGAGGAGCTGGAAAGTTGGGGTAAGGAAAGGGAAGAGCAAGCACTTGAACCCAGGTCCTCTGACTTCAAACCGAGCACTCTTTGTCATGATTGAATTTAGTCCTCATCTTGGCTGACTGCCTGAGAAAAGAGAAATGCAAGATTAATTTCACGCAATTCAACCTTCATGAGAATAAAGGAACAGGATAGAAACTGAACCTAGAGAGGGCTACAGAATATTTATGGAACATCTAGGAGAAAGGAAGGGGAACTGGGCAGAAGAAGAAGTTGCTCTGAGATCAATTTCCAGACCTTAAAGCATGATTCTGTGACTGGGAGCATTCTTAGCTAGAGTTTTTCAGAAACTTCTGGCTGACAGGTACACTTGCCTCCAGGTACTGGAATTCTGGAGGAACATGAGGGTCAACAGATAAGGGATCCTGAGCTCCAGGCTTTGCAGGATGTTTTGGAGAGGAGAAAGTGAACTTGAGCAACTATTCCTTCTAGCAGGAGAGGAGAATGTGGTGCTTTGCAAAACACTACTCCTATTCTGGGAGCTCATTCTTCCTACCCTACTCTGATTTAGTCTTAAATATAGGGAGAGTAGATTGAATGGTATAATTAAAGGTGAGGATTCTGCCCCCAAGTATCTCTTACCCTCCCACCTCTCAAAATTCTAACAATTGAGAATTAATTTGGGTTAACAAATAATGAAATCCAACAAGCTGATTAAACTTCTAGAAACTGTGTTATCCTGATTGTATTCCCACAATATTCAAATTGTTTCTTTTTGGCTGCTTGTAATATTTTCTCCTTGAGCTGGGAACTCTGGAACCTGGCTATAATATTCCTAGTTTTCTTTTGGGGATCTTTTTAAAGAGTTATTCAGTGAATTCTTTCAATTTCTATTTTGCCTTCTGGTTCTAAAATATCAGGGCAATTTTCCTTGAGAATTTCTTGAAGGATGCTTTCTAGGTTCTTTTTTTGATCATGGCTTTCAGGTAGTCCAATAATTTTTAAGTTGTCTCTCCTGGATCTATTTTCTAGGTCAGTGGTTTTCCCAGTGAGATATTTCACATTGCCTTCTATTTTTTCATTTGTTTGGATCTATTTAACAGTATCTTGACTTCGCATAAAGTCATTTGTTTCCATGTGCTCCCCTCTAATTCTGAAGGAATTATTCTCTTCTATGAGCTTTTGAGATTTTTTTTTCCATCTGGCAAATTTGACTTTTTAAGGCATTCTTCTCCTCATTGTCTTTTTGGGCCTCTTTTGCCATTTGAGTTACTCTATGTTTTAAGGTGTTATTTTCTTCAGTCATGTTGTTGACTCTCTTTTCATGATTTTCTTGCATCATTCTCATTTCTCTTCCCAATTTTTCCTCCACTTCTCTTACTTGATTTTTAGAAATCCTTCTTGAGCTCCTCCATGGCCTGTAACAAGTTCATATTTTTCTTGGAAGCTTTTGGTTCAGGAGTTCTGACTATGTTGTCTTCCTCCCGTTCTGTGCTTTGATTCTTTTTGTCCCCAAAAAAGGAGTCTAAAGTTTGGTTGCTGTTCTTACTTTGCTTCTTATGCTTATTCTTATTCATGGTTGGTCAGTCTGTGATTTTTTTTTTAAATCTCTGTGGAGCTCTGCTTCCAGAGGGGAAAGCTCTGTCCCAAATCACTGGGGTCCTCCCAGCTGCCAGAGCTCTTAGGAAGTTGCTGGGTCCCTCCCCCACTTCCGGCTCACTGAAGAAAAAGAACCACAGGACCAAAGCCCAAGACTGTGATCGAGATCCAGGCCGCTCAATGTGAGAGCACTTGGCCTCTGAATGATTGCTTGGTCCCCCTGCAGTCTGCAGGCCGAGGGCTCTGAAGCCTCAATGCGGAGGTGGGTACAGGACCTCCGCTTTCCGCTTCCTAGCCCTGGAGGCGTTTTGGCTGGACCCGCTTTTCTCCCACGACCTCACAAGTCCCACTGACCTAATTCTGGACACTGCTGCAGCTGCCGCCAATCCGCTTACCCGAAGCTCCAGCCGGGGCTCAGCTCCTCTCGTTCAGCCGCCCCTGGGACACAGCCGCAGTTTCAGGCCAGGCTGGTTTTGGTTCGCAGTGCTGATGTAGTTCCTCGTAGCTGAGCTGACTTTAGTGGAAAGTATATTTGCATGCGTTTTGGAGTTCTAGAATTAGTTTAGAGTCATATTTTATGGGTATTTTGGGGTGGCTATGTGAGAGCTGCAATATGTTGCCGCTCTTATGTCTCCATCTCGGCTCCGCCCCAACAAAAGAACTAAAAGGAGTCTAAAGTTGGATTACTGTGCTTGCTTTGCTTTCTTTGCCTGCTCATGTTGCCACTCCATTACTTCATTTCTGAGCTCTTTGCCACAGTAGAACTCTGCTTCCAGAGGGGAGACCTTTGTCCCAAATCGTTGGTGTTTCTGCAGCTGCTGGAGCTATTAGAAGGTGCCGTCTCTGCAGCCCCCACAAACTCTGGGTCACTGGTCATACACCTCAGGAGCACCACCCAAGACTGCGATCCAGATCCAGGAGGGTTAAAGCAAGAGCAATTACCCTCTGAATGGTTGCTTGGCCCCCCTATGATCTGCAGGCCAGGAGCTCTGAAGCAGCCATGTGGAGGTAGCTGCAGGGCTGCCGCATCTCCACCACTTCTAGCTCCAGGGGCAGGGGCCTGACCAGCTCCTCTGTCCCCCCCAGTTCCAACAGAGTTCTACACTGACCTCTCACTTTTTCTTTGGCATTTATGGGTTGGTAATTTTGGAAACTGCCACTGCTGCTGGAGATCCACTCTCCCAAAGTCCACTGCAGCTGCTGGTTGGGGCTGCCCTGGGGCTAAAACCATGGGTTCACACAGGGATGGGCTCTGCTCCCAGTGCACTATGACAAACCCTTCCTGTCCGCCTGCTGGGCCGCCTTCAGCGGGAGATTTGTTTCTCTCTGTCACTTTATGGGTTCGGTAGCTCTAAAATTTGTTTAGTCATATTTATAGGTATTTGAGGTGGTTATGGGGGGAGCCACGGAGTTTTCCTGCTTCTATGCTGCCATCTTGGCTCTGCGCTCCTCTTCCCCCCCGCCCCAGCTGATTAAACTTCAATAGAGAATGGTAGTTTTAATGGCTGAGTGGAACAGTGGATAGAGTGCTGGGTCTGGAATCAGGAAGACATCTTCTTTTTTTTTATTTTTATTTTTTAAATTTAATTTATTAAATTTTTTTTGAGTTACATATTTTCTCCCCGTCTTTCCCCCGCCCACCACCCCAAAACAGCCATCCCAGTGTTTCCCCCCTCCCCCAGTCTATTCTCTCCTATGTCACTTTTTGGTAGGGCAGAATGGATCTCCCAACTGCAGTGCCTGTGTATCTCAAGTTCCAGTTGGATGTAGTC
>CM053582.1:436292770-436310447 GCA_028627135.1 Pseudochirops cupreus
CTCGTAGCCGAGCTGACTTTAGTGGGAAGTATCTTTGTGTGCGTTTTGGAGTTCCAGGATTGGTTTAGAGTCCTATTTTGTGGGTATTTTGGGGTGGCTATGTGAGAGCTGCAATATGTTGCTGCTGCTATGCCGCCATCTTGTCTCTGCCCCCCAGGAAGACATCTTCTTAAGTGCAAATTTGGCCTCATGCACTAGCTCTATGACCCTGGGCAAGTCACTTAACTCCTGTTGGTCTCCATTTCCACACATGTAAAGTGAGGTAGAGAAGGAAATGGCAAACCACTCCACTATCTTTGCCAAGAAAATCCCAAAAGGAGTCATGAAGAGTTGGATGTGATTGAAACTGAACAATAACAAACATTTTTAATACAGGACACTTCCGGAAGCACTCAAGAGACCTCAAGGGCAGAGGAGAGAGGGTTCTGGGAGCCAAATATTGTTGTTATTTGTCAGTTTGTATTCCACTTTCTTATGCCCTCATTGTTCTAGAAAGGACAAGTGAGTTCCTTTAGTCCCAAATAGGAGTCTGTACTGAATTCAGGGGAATAGTTCTTGTGGCTGCTTCTTGAAATGGCTCTTTCAGGATACCACCTAAAAAGTCATGGTATTTCTTTCCCCAGCTTATTCCTTGACAAAAGCTGGCACCACGGGGAAGCAGAAAGAAATCTGGCGATGTTTTTTAGAGACAGGCCCAGGAATAAATCAAGTCTACCTGAACGCCAAAGCGAAAAGTAGGAGAAATCAAGAGGCAGATTTAATGTAGAGAAACACCCTAACAACTAGAGCTATTCAAAAGTGGAATGGGCTGACTCAGGAAAAAATTGGCCCTCTTGTCATTTGGAGGTCTTTAAGCAAAGCCTGAAGGCTAGTTGTTGATTGTCTTGTAGAAAAGAGATGCTTGTTTAGATGTTTTGGATCAATTGGTCCCTGAGGATCCTTTTAGACTATGTGATTCTAATATTCAGCAAGTACAAAACAAGATATTGAGCATTCATGCACGGCAGTAGAAAGTATGATGGTCACGGAATAAGGCATGCCTAGGAAATAACTGTAAAATTTCCCAACTTCAGAAAATTCACAACATAGAATAATGATCAAAAGTTTTGGTTAGAGGCTAGGAGACTCAGATGCTAGCATATTCATTCATCCAATATTTACTAAGGGGGTCAGACCTAAGCTGAATATTGTCTAATATTGTAAATGATGATGGCGTAGGATACATATTCATGAATATTTTCACAAAGATAAGAGTAAAGTGGAAAGAGCACTGGACTAGAAGGTGGGAGAGCTGGATTCTGATTTCAGCTTTGACACTCACTAGCTGTATGACCTGGACAAATAATTGTCACAGAATTTAGAACCGGAAGGCACCTCAGTAGTTTATATATGAAAGAAATCCTTGACATAACATAATATAACCAAAAAGTGGTCATCCAGCCTCTTCTGCCTGACAATCTCCAACGCAGGGAAATTTTACCCTCCTCAGGTTAGTTTTAGTATCTGAGGACCTGAGCTTCAGTCTTGCTCTGATCATTTCTCTGAGCCTCAGCATCATTCTATATAAAACAAGAGGACCGGACTGGATGACCGCTGTTGTTCTTTCCTCTTCTAATTCTATGACCCTAAGAATGGAGAACCACTGAGGTCTCTTCCACCTCAGAAAGTCAGGCAGCTCTAACTGTTGGAAAGTTTTTCCTGACATGATGCCTAAATTTTCCTCCTTGCAGATTCTACCATCTGTGAGCAAACAGAACAGGTCTGGTCCCTCTACTACATGACAGCACTTCAAATACTTGAATATAACTCCCATGTACCTAAGCCTTCTTGTTTCCAGGCTAAACACTCTGATTAATACAGGGGCAGGCCCAAGACTAAACTTGGTTTGCTTGGTCCCTGAAAATAGAACTAGGAAGCCACGAGTAAGAGGTTGCAAAGAAACAAAAATTTGGCTTATTAGAATTAGAATTCTTTTCAATAAAAGAAAAATTACAAATGTTGGAGGGGATATAGAAAAATTGGGACACCAATGCATTATTGATGGAGCTGTGAACTGATCCAACCATTTTGGAGAGCAAATTGGAACTATGCCCAAAGGCTATTAAACTGTGCATACCATTTGGCCCAGCAATACCACTACTTCTGTATGTCAAAGAGATGGAAAAAAAAAAGGGAAAAAGGCCTATATGTACAAAAATATTTATAGCAGCTTTTTGTGGTGGCAAAGAACTGAATATTGAGGGGATGCCCATCAATTGGGGAGTGGCTGAACAATTTGTGAAAATGATGAGAAGGAATACTATTGTGCAATAAGAAATGACAAGGAGGATGATTTCAGAAAAACCTGGAAAGACTTACATAAACTGATGCAAAGTGAAGTGAGCAGAACCAGGACAACACCGTACACAGTGACAGCAATCATGTATGATAATTAATTATGAATGACTTAGGTATTTTGAGTAAAACAATCATCCAAGACAGTTCCAAAGGACTTAGGATGAAAAATACTATCCACCTCCAGAGAAAGAATTGATGGAGTCTGAATGCAAATCACAGCATTTTTTTAAACTTTATTTTTGTTGGGTTTCTTTGTTTTTGGTGGGTGTTTTCTTTTGCAACATGGCTAATCTGGAAATATATCTTGTATTTTGCATGACTTCCCATGTATAATCTTTATCAAATTGCTTGCTTTCTCAGCATGGGGGAAAGGGAAGAAGGCAGAGAGAGAATTTGGAACTCAAACTGTTAAAAGATGAATGTTAAAATATTTTTTTTACATGTAACTGAGGGAAATAAAAGAAAATTTAAAAAGATTTTCAATCCATTCTCCACAAAGTTGCCATGGTAATTTTTCTAAAGTCTAAATCTTACTACCTTATTCCTCTACACAACACACTTCAATAGCTTTCCACTGGGGCTGTGAATCAAATAAAAATCCCTTTGTTTAGCTTTTAAAGTCCTTCACAATGTAGCCACAACATAACTTTCCAAATTTATTGTACTTCCTTTTATTATTTATTTAGATTAATTAATTAAATTTGTATTTAGTTTATTTTAATTTATTGTTTTTATTATTACTTCCTTTCCAGCACCCCATGGTCCAGTCTAACTGTATGTCATACTGTTCCTTACAAACGATACTCCATCTACTTCAGTGTCTTTTGCATTGGTGTGTCTCATGCTTGTGATGCACTTTCACCTAAGTGTAACCTCTTTCAATTCTTGTTTCCTTCAAGACTCCACTCAAGTGATTCCTTCTACATTGAGACTTTCCTGATTTTCCCAATCCTAGATGCTAGTGCTATTCTTGTATGTGCCTTGCATTTAGTTTTGCATATATTTTGTGTATACTTATTTATGTGCATATTGTCTGTCACAATAGAATATAAGCTCCTTGTGGGCAGATGCTACTTCATTTTTGTCTCTGTATCCTTAGCAACTCCCAGAGTCCTTGGTACGTGGTAAGTACCCATTGATGGATGAAGTCATATGACATGGACTTAAGGCTTTTCACCATCTGAGACACCCTCCTCTGGATACAATATGGTTTAAAAAGTGGCAGCTTAAATGGAACACAGTATTCTAAATGTGATCTCAACAAGGCTGAATACAGAGGGACTTATCAAATCCTTCTTCCTGTATACTATCCCCCTATTAATGCATCCTAAGACTACCTTCTCTAAGCCTCTGTTTCCATGATTACAAACAGGGTATAATATGACTTGTATATCCTACCTCTGAGGGTTAGTGTGAAGATTCAATAATGACATCAACACATGAAATATTTTGAAAATTAAGTATTATAAATAAATAAAATATAAAGTGCAAAGGGCAAGTTCATAAACAAGGTGAGAAACATGAATAAAAATGATGACAACTAAACAAGTACCACAGTAGTAATATACACACTTGAGATAACTAATGTTTATGAAAAATTAAAATCTGCCTTACTTATGAAAACTTCTTTCCTATTATACTATATGGCTATTGTTCTCAACTGCTCTGTGGCCCCTTCCAGGCACCATGGGATACTGAATATTTTAAATTTTTGAAGGAAACACAGAGATACTTGATACCTGGTAGGCACTGAAGGAATGACTAACTCAAGGTAGAAGACAGTTTCAACATCAGATTGACTACATTCCTTTAGATCAGTGGTATCAAAATCAAATAGAAACAGATCCCTGCTGAAGCATATTGACTTAGAAAACAACAGATTAGTACTATCTATGTTGCATTGAATTTTTACTTGTGAGACATTTCTCAATTACATTTTAATCTGAGTTGGCACTCATTTTGACACCTTTGTTCTCAAATGTTTGGGATATGCTTTTGTTTACTTGTACTTTGGGACATGTCATTTGTGATGTCATATCTTTGCAAAGCTAGGTTTTCCACAATTGTTGATAAAAAGCAAGTACCTTGAAAATCAGCATGGAACAGGAAATGCAAATGGCAGTGGACAAACTGATTCCAAAGTTTGAAAAGTCAGGTAGTGTTCAAGAGATACAAATATACCATCAGTGTGTGTGTATATATACATATACATATGTATATATATGAAAGTAAATGTGGTTATTTAAGATTGAAAAAAATTTTTTTCTTTCCATTTATGTGTTTTGTTTTTCAAATGGCTACTAAATTGTTAGGACATAAATACTTACTTGTTAAGTTGTTTGGACTTAACTACTGCCAAATAAACAGAACAGCTGGGTATTTCTTTTGGCCTAGGGGCACCATGAAAAAATCACTGAAACACTAAGAGTTCTGTGAATTGAGAAAGTTTGGGAACCTCTGATATATGGCAAAAAATACATAAAAATAGAAAATAATAGTGCATGTCATTGAAATGTAATGGAATATAAGGGAAAGGACAAGTAGGGAGATATATTCTTCTTTTCAACATTAAAAAAAACTGGACAAACAAAATATGGAGAATATTTATATGTAATTACAGCAGAAAATGATATTCCATTTAGAGTAGAAAATAAGATGAAGAGGATTCAACAATGTAATGTTATTGTTATAAAAAGCATGAATGATACCAAGGAGTAGAGCAAAATAAAATTTGTGGAATAGATTTTCCATTATACTCATCATCAGTTCAAGCATAATTAAAGTATAACATCTAATTTTCAGTTAAACAGTTTATGACAGGCTTTATAGATTGAGGTGGAAATTAAAAAAAATTATTATGTTATTAGAAAATAAGATCAGCTCTTATTTCACATTAAAACATGAAATTTTGTCAGTTTAGAGAAGAAAATTTCCATAAATGTCCTTTTCTAAGGCATCATTTTATATCATGGAGTTGACCATCAAGCCCTGGTGGGTCTAGGCTGGAAAATTTCTGAGTAGAGGCCAAGTAACCTACAGAATCACAGAAAGGATCTGAGGGGTCACCTAGTCCGATCAGTTGATCAATAAACATTTCTTGGCTGTCTAATATAAGCAAAGCACTATCCTTTTATTTTACAGGTGAAGATATTGAATACCAGTGGCATACCTAATGTCATAAAGGAGAGTGTATTATTTGAATAGCAAAGTCAGAATTCAAACCCAAGTCCTTTGACTGATGAGCTGTAGGTCTGCCATCAGAGAATTAACCTAGGGAAATTCAGAGAGATTCATCACCCTCTTAGCATCAGAAAAACCTGAGTTCAAATCCTGCTTCATCTACTTACTAGCTATTTGACCTGTGGCAGGTTACTTAACCTTTTCTCAGCTTCTCTGTAAAATAGGGTTAATAATAGTATTTACCTCACAAGGATATTTTGAAGATCAGAAAATTTTTGGAAATCTCAAAAGACTAGCTGTTCTAATTCAAGGTGACTGACCTGGGGTTGGAAGACTTGAATTCAAATCTAGCTTTGAATACTTACTCGCTGTGTAATCTTGATCACTTAACCACTATCTGCCTCAGTTTCTTTATCTGCAAAATGGTGATAACTGTAGCACCTACCTCCCAGGGTTTGTTGTGAGGATAAAATGAGATAATATTAGGAAAGTATTTTGCAAACCATAAGAAGCACGTAAATACTAGCTATTATTATTTTCTAAGGGTAAAACTTATTTTAGACAGAAATGTTGATCAAATTATTGGATGGGTCGGGTTTATAATCTATACTGGTAGAAGGAATACTACAGGAGTGGAGCCAAGGTGACAAAGTAATGTCAGCAATTTTGCTGAGCTGTCCCAATCTACTCCTCCAAACAACTTCAAACAGTACATCAAGAGGCACCATGAATACAGCAACAGCCCTGGTGTCAGGAGGACCTGAGTTCAAGCCCCGCCTCAGACATTTAACACTTACTAGTTGTGTGATCTTAGGCAAGTCACTTAACCTCAACTGCCTTGCCTTCCTCCCTCCAAAAAGCAAAAAAAAAAAAAAGTGCATCAATCGGAATTCTGAGCAGGTTAACTAACAAAGAGATACAATGAGTCATTTTTCCAGCTTAGGGCAACTTAGGAGGATAGAAAGGAAGGTTTGTGGATAAAGGTGGCTTGTAGCACAGTGCAGCTGTGGGCCTTAGAGGTGGCAGCAGCAGCAGTGGCAGTAGCAGCAGTGGCAGCAGCATTAGTGGTAGTGCTGGGAATGCCCAATGTTCAATGTAAAGAGAATGAAGACCTGGTCAGAATGACATTCCAGGGAGACCCCTGAGCTAGCACTGGGTGAGAGATCAGTTGAAATTTGGCAGCTCTGTTGCTCAGTATCCAGTTCCAGGGCAGAGAGGATTAACTTCAATCACAAGGGAGCAGGGCTCCTAAGTGGGTAAGGACCAGAGTACAGACCAGGAAGTCACTGACCAGACCAAACCCAGGATCCTATCATTTTGGAAGCACTGAAAACAGCAGGACATAAAAGCCTGACGCTCACGTCAGTCAACCCTCCTCCCTCAGAGCGGAAACCAATTCTAACACGAAGTTCAAAGACAACAAACAGGCAGAAAAAATGAGCAAACACCAAAAAAAGAACCAGACCATAAAAAATACTATGGTGACAGGAAAGCTTAAGACCCATACTCAGAAGGCGATGACCTGAAAACATTTATAAGCAAAACCTCAAAGAAAAATGCAGACTGGACATATGCCCAACAAAAATTCCTACAAGAGCTAAAGAAAGATCTTAAAAAACAAAAATATAATTCTAAAAATCAAATAAGAGTAATAGAGGAAAAATTGGGAAAAGAAATGAGAGCAATGCAAGAAAATAATGAAAGGAGAATTAACCACTTGATAAAAAAGGCATAAAAATACTGGAAGAAATACTAAACAATGACAGAATTGTGGATCTTTGAAGTTTTAAAGTATAAGAGAAGAAAAAGGTAAAGGATTATGGTAGTTTAAATTCAGCACTCCTTTAGGTCTGTGTCATGGGACCACTTTAAATGATAAAGTCCTTTTCATTAATTTGTAATTCAGTTCCCTTGGATAGTATCCAAAATGAAACTCTCACTAAACTGAATTCTACATGACAAGTAAATAGTGCATTATGGTGAATATTCAGGGTGCCTAAGAGTTTGTCATCAAATATGGTGGCTGAATGGCCTCTACTTCGAAGATATAACCACTTTAAAACTGAAGAAAGAAACAGATAAATTTAGCTTCAAGGGAGGTTAGCTGGATTAGTTATAAGGAAGAATTTCCTCACTCTGAAACTTATTAAGAAATAGAACGAGCTGAGAAAAGCCTTGGTATCTCTGACACCAGTTGCTTTAAAAAAATATAACCTTTCATCTCTCTGGGAGGGTTTATGTAGAGCTTCCTCCCTGAAGGCAGGGGGAGAGACTACTAAAGTATCTTTTAGTCCTGAAATCTGATCTCTATACAGTGACTATATTTCTAAGGCATCAGAGACTGAGGCCATTATCAATCAAACGAGTCACTGAGTATTGACTATGTGTCTCGCACTGTACTAGATACTCTGGGGATACAAAATAAATGTTTGTTAATTGAAAAGAAATTTTAAAATAAAAGACAAGATACATACAGAGGAAAAAGTCAGAGAACAAATATGTGCTAAATTATATGGTACAGATTGCAAGGCTGGACAAGTCTTCATGGTGGGCCTTAAGGGATGAGAAGGATTTTGATAGGAGGGGAAAATCAGAGATGATATTACAGATCAGAGTAACAGAATGAGCAAAAGGAAGGAGAGAAAGAACGTGCCATGTCAGGGGATGAGTAAGGAGACTTGTCTGATTGGATCCCAAAATTTGTGCTGAAGAACAGAGGGAATTAAGAATGGATGAGCATTAACAGATATAAAGGGGACACACATCAAAAGAACAAAAATTGGGCTTGAAAATCCCAGATCCTAAAATAGAGGATCAAAAATTATTAATAATTCAATAATTAAAATAGAAGCTCAGTTATCAACAATGTATACAGCAGCTTTCCTTAAGAAGTTCTGGCATCTCTTGATGTGTACTTTGTACACATCCCAGATTATAGGGAATGCAAACATAAGACAGGGTAAAATAAATGTCCTCCCCTACAAAAGAAGTTAATTAGGAGTGACTTCTGCTACCAAAGAGGTATTTTTTTTTATCCAGACAAAACAAAACTGTCATTGTGACTGTATCCTACCCTCACCTTACCATTTCCCAACCAGATTAGCGTCCTAATCTATTATCACCCTCAAGAGTCTACCCTGAACACTATATTTCACTGATAGAGCTAAAGGGACATTCCAGCTCAGTATCAGATGCTTAGGTAACATGGATTCAGGTTTCAAGTCAGGAAAGTCCCTTCCCTATCTTTTTGTATCTATGGCCTTAACCAGGAATACCATAGCATGGGACAGATGACTATGTATAAAGAAATTCAATTTAAGAAATTTGTCCCATTCTCCTTAATCTCTCCCTTTGTTCTTATATACTAGATGACATTTTCAAGGTTGTGCAATTATAAGACATTAAAGATCATGTACACCAATATGTGAGTATTCAGTAGCAGCCCTTTGGGTGATCACTCCCCCAATCTGCACTCATAATAGTAGGCTTGGTCTCCACAGGGGCGGCTATAGGTCCTGATGGTCAACCCTGTGGGTGACTACTTCTGGGCCAGTCAGCCTACAAACTCTATTAACTCTTAGAAAGCATATTTGGCAAGAATGATAATTACAAAGTATTTTCCCCAAAACCTGGGGTACATTTTCCCCCAAACACACAGACCTGGTAGCAGGGACAGGGCATAAACAAAATACATCAGTAATGAGGAACACATGTAGGGACCAAATGTGACCAAGACAACTCAGAACTGAAAAAAAGCAGGGTCTCCCTGTCCTTTTCTTTCTTCAGAAAGTCCTCACAGAATTCACTGCAGAATGAGGCATCAGTGTCGGTGATGGATGAGTCACTCCAATGTTAGATTGAGTTGGCTCCCCAAAGGGCATCTCAGTTGGATAGAAGGCTTGGCTGGGTTTGCTTGTCACAGGCCACAATATATCTTTTGGATGGGTCAATCCACTCCAGGGTGGGATAGGCAAGGTACTTGACTGACAGGCTGGCTTCTTACAGGGACAGGTCAATCCACTGGATTCACTGGTCTGTCTCTTCATGACCAGCTGCAGTCTCTATCACCCCCAGACTTAGGCTCAGTTGGGTGTTAACTATGCTATTTCAGCTGGGATGCTACTGTGCTCTTTTAGAAAAAGGCAGATAACTTTCAGCTAGGATTTGCAGAAGTCTCTGCAGTTCTGTTCCTTATGACCTCATCTCTACAGTTTGTCATTTTCTAGGCAGACAGTGGGAAACCTCCAGCCTTTCCTAGTTGACAAGTCTTCCTGGTTCAGGGCTGTTTCCTAATTTATGGTGATTATCCAGTTACATTTTCCAGATTCCAGCTAGGTCTTATGCAAAATGAGTGGCTGGGGTCAAAGGTAGTGAGGCAGTCTACTGAAGCAAGTTCATAATTATAACTTTGAACAGTGTGACCACTTCAGGAGATTCAATTTTTTCAATCCTTTTTCTCCACCTGGATTCTTTTTCTCCCATAGAGGCTATTCTCAATCTTCTCTGCTCTTCTCAAGTCTCTTATACTATCCCTATCCCCTTTCCTCTGGATCCAAGACTTAAGAATCATCTTTTACTGATTAAATAGAGACCATTCATCTGGAGTTTTCTCTTCTCCCCTTCTCTAAGACACCTCAAAACTCCCTGACATCATCCCTTATTCTCTTTTTCTCTAGTCTCTGACCACTCTCTCCTACCTGCGTTTTCATTGACACTGCTGTCTCCTGGTTTACTTACTACCTGTCTGACTGCTCCTTCTCAATCTCTTTTTCTGTCGGATCATCCACATCATGTCCCCTAACTGGTCAGTAGTGTCAAATATAGCAGTCAGGTCTGCAGGGACCAGGTCTATTAACAAAACTCAATCATAAAAAAAATTTAACACTTTTTAAGTGCCTTCTGTGTGAAGAACATTACATTAGACTGTATGAGAGGCAGAGATTTGTAACACCTGACCCATGTCTTCTCAAGGCTTACAGTTTTGGTAAAGAATATGCCATATATAAAAATCTCACATAAAATTATATAGGACAAGTACAATAGAAAAGTGCAAATAAAGTGGGAAGTGAAGTCCTGGAGAGGGGAAGGGGAAGGTTGTTACAAATTAGGGAGGATCAGAGAAGACTTTCTTTAGGAAATGTAATGTATTCTACAGATATAAGGAGGTGTGTACATTCTCTGGATGTAATCTAAGTATGGGGCAAAATTCCATTAAGTAGAGGTTGGTTTATTTAAAATAGCACATAATGAAGCAACCTGTGAGACTGTGTAGTATAATGGGCACCAGACTTGGGGTCAGGAAGACCTGAATTGGAATCTTAATTCAGGAAGTCACTAGTTTTGTGCCCCTGGCAAGTCATTTAACCTCTGTTGGCCTTGGAAAATTAGGGGGATAGATCTGATGGCTTCTAAGGTCCTTTGAGCTCTTAATCTATGATCCTATGAACTATTTATTAATTCATCCTGGGTCATTCTGAGCTATTCTATCCAAAGATTTCCTGATTCCTTGCGACTGAATTGAGACCATTATCATTATTGTTGTCCCCATATGGAACTATGGTACTTCTAATAGGGATCCTGTATAGATGGGGCTGAAACACCTGCTGCCTGAGCATTAACCCCTCCAGACTACATGTCTATGAAGATGTAGCCCCTCTTGATAAGGAGGTTGTTGTATTCCTCAGCTCTGCTTCTTTACCTTATAGACAGAGTTCTACTTAATAGGAAGCACCCCATTTCAGACTGCCATCTGCCAGGGTGGTGTTCATATCACTGTTTCCCAATAGCCCACAGTTATGAAACAAAATCTGAAGCTGCATTTCTGTGTGCTGTGACATACTCCATGTTCATACCTGCTCGGCATGTGGTCCTGCCACTTAAGCTAACCATTAAATACAGCATCATTCATAGTCTATTTTTGTCCTGCTCAGCAGGGCTGTGTTGGACATTTCAATGCTGACAAATAGGCTGCATCCTGGACCTCACTTTTAGTGATTCCAGTTAATGATAGGTTTCTAGTAGACATTGATGAAACTCCTCAAGAGGACCAATGCTAAATATCAGGTTTAGTCTCTCTTTCAGCTATTTATTGTAAATTAGAATCTGTGGCTCTGCACCGAGTGCCCCTGGCGCATGCCAGCACACGATCAAGTCATGAATTTGATGCTTTCTTTTCAATCTTGGAAGAGTATTTAGGGGGTGGTGGCGAAGGGGGTTATGAAGTCGTTGATCCAACACACATTTTTTTACGTCTTCCTTCCTGGGGAACTCTGAAGATAAGTGCCTATCAAATACATTTGCAAACATTTTTCTAAGAATTAAGAATGATAATTGGATGTATTAGTGGAGATAGGAAAGGAGAAAGGACATGGATCTTTACACCATTTAGGTTCATAGATTCTTCTAGATTCTTTTGAAGATTATAGCAAGGAAAATTATATTGGTTACGATTCTGGCTAAGTATAGCACCAGCTTCCCTATAGTCAATTACAGTAGACCTTTCTCTCAACGTACAATCTTTCCTTTAGTTTAGTTTCTGCAATTTTACCTGCAGCTCGTACATCATCACTCATAAATCAATGACAATTCTGAATAACTCAAAAATTAGATCCTTTTCATTAGAAAGACTCCAAAGAGGATGATCCATAAAAAGAGAAAAAATATTTTTCTTCTGGACCAGGGATTTCATTGGTGAGGCAGCTCCCTGGTGGTGATGCTTTACTGAAGCCGAACAGGATCTCCACAACTTATAGTCCCTGATAGTTGCCAAGAGTCACTGAGAGGCTAAATCAACTTGCCCAAGGTTACTCAGCTAATCTTTGTAAGAGGTGGGTACTTGAATATAGAACTTCCTGCTTCCCAAGCTAGCTTTCTATCCACCTCCCCATGAATGGTATATTTAATTTTGCTTAGCTAAAGCTAGAGTCTATCTTTGCCCAACTCTAGCCTATCTCTTTTTCATAACACAGTGTTCTTTTCAGAAAATATAAATTATTCAAATGTTTGCAATGAATATTTCTATTAGCTTGCTAGTCTTAATATGGGGAGACAACTACAATAAAATTAAAACCCAGCTGTGGTCTCTGGTCCCTACTTGCCCCAAAATTCCAATTTCAGTTAGAAAAATCTGAGACTCTGACATACTCTATACTAGAGAGATTTCTTACTGCGCCAGAGCCACCTACTGGTGTGCTCATGTATAAATAAGTACTCTGAATTCTAATGCTGTGGGGTCAACACAGTTTTTGGGATTATCTACATGTTTCTTTCTTCTTTTTTTTCTGTTTTTCTTTTTGTTTCTTTTCTTTCTTTCTTTCTTTCTTTTTTTTTAACAAAGTCTCAACCTCATTTTCACTTAGATCACTCCTCTCAGTATCATCTACTAATTAAGACTTTGTGCTATGGAGCAAGGCCAGCAAGAAACAGGAGACAAGATTTCAGCTTACTCTTACCGTTACCTTAAACTGGCCCTTATTTCACCGACTTTGACTTTGTCTGTCCTATAAGTGCGGCAAGAGCTCCAGGAGGGGTGGGTAAAGGTTTGGATCGTGCGAAAATAACCTGAGGAGCATCCAAAGATCCTGAAAAATGGGAAAAATAATCCTACTTAACTGGATCAAGGGGATCTTTCCCTCTAGACAGGGCCCATATCCATACCCACTCCTTTACTTCAACAGGTTAATCATAGGAAAAATCCATTCAAATTTCTATGAACACCTTTAACCATTCAGAAGATCTACAGGTCAGAGGCCAGGAAGACAGGAATTCCATTTGGGTCAAGTATTTGAACAGCTCTTTTCATTGCTTAAAATTCTGACTGGACAAGGAGTTCGAACAATTTACAATATACTTGGGGAAAAGAACAATGGCTGTTAGTGGGATAAGTGTTTAGCTGAGTTCTGCCACACAAAGATGCTCATAAGGAATTCCAAGGCAGTTTTATTAACTACTGGAGCATTCTTCATTAGTGTACTCATGGGTGTTCCCTTCATCCAGCTGAGTTAATTAACTAAAATAATCTATTTTGTGTATCTTTTTTATACCTATTTCTCATGTTGTCTCAGTGGAGGCTTTACTTCCTCCGAAAGCAGGAAAACACACACATGCACACCCAGAGAAATACTGATATGCTGGCTACGGTTTCTCCATGGGAAGCACTTAAGTTTTTCCATGCTAATTTGTACCTACAGCTTGAAGCAGCAAATATTGCTGCATCTCATGAGTTCTCACAAACGAAATCCATCACAGATGGATTTATAAGGGACTACTAATTCCCTTCCCCCCCCCCCCCCCCAAGACTAACAAGACTTATAAAAGTCTGACTCCAGCATGGGAGAAGTTTATACAGTGGTCAAGGGGCAGGGGTTAGGGAAGCTAGTCCTAACCACGCGTGGCTTCAGACCCCACATTAATGCTAGTTTATACTGTCAAGTCGGCATGAGAAAAACTTCAGTTGCCTAATTTGCTGGTCTCCTGCTATTTTATTTAACTGGCACCACTTCAGAGGTCACAGAAAGTGCCCCGCCTGACTATAAGAGAAGAAAAGTCAGCACCATTTACTTTAAGTCAAAGGCACTCCCACTTTCTTTCAAAGATTTTTGAATTTATGTGCTTCTTCCCATAGAAAATTCAGTATGCCTGCCTGAGCTAGCAATACCATATGCTTCTGAGTCTATTGTTAGAACTTACAAAAATCTTAATATCTTAGTAAGGAGCAAATGAACGGAAAATGTACGGTCCTTTGTATTTTATATGATGTTACTGATGCCATATCAACAAATCATGGGCTTTAGTTGTTTTTCAATAGGCAAGAGTCGTGTGGATATTCATAGTCTTTTACCCAGAACCTCTTGTGATCAACGGCATAAAATTCAGACCTAATTGTCTAGGCTAAGAAGTGGAGTAAGAGGTTAAGGAACAGCTTTTCTTTATGTGAAGTTAACTAAATCTTCCAGAAATTAATCTTAATCTTATTAACACTATGGTTTTTTTTAAAGTCAATTGAATGAGCTAAATGATGTAGGCAATGACCAAATAATCTAGAAACATATTTCAGATTAGCAATATATGGACAGGATTTCCAATCTCTGGGTAAAGTCGGATATAATTTTATGATGTAATTAGTGTTACAAAATCCTCTCTCTAGTGAGTTTAAACAATGACCTGGTGGTTATGTTAAACTTCTACTTTAAACAAAAAGTAGGCCTATACTTAGCTATACTTATGAACTCTTTTGGGGCCTGTTACTAATATAACCAAAGTGAATTTTTAATAAACTATTAAAATGCCTGAGCATCATTAGCTGATATTAAAATGTTTCTAATGCTAAAGGATTAGAAATCCTAGGGAAGTCAAAAGAGATTTCAAAGAGCTCACTGAGCCAGAAAATGAAATCATATCATTTGATGCCAAACACACTACAGTGGGATCCACCTATTTATTTCAACTTCCACGAACTCAGCTTCTGTCAGATTGCATGCAAAGCATATTATTTAATAAGTTTCTTGACTTTGCATTCACTGCCATTTAAGGTTGGTCAGGATTCAGTATATTATCTGGGCCTCATAACTACATGAGAAGATTTAAAAAAATAATATATTCTTCAATACTTTCTTATTGAATCCCACTAAATAGTCCATTACTATCTAGGCTAGGTCACCACTAAGTGTACACAATTCTGACAGATGATACCCTAGAACTTCATTTCTTCTCAGTCATGGCCACTGGCTTTTGCTAGATATAACAAATAGCTTCTGGTCTTTGTTAAATGGCCATACTTGAAACTATATCTAACAATATCATTTTAAGTGTTCAATACTTAAGGAATGATTGAATATGGCAGGCTAAATCTTCATGTTACAAATATAAGCACCATTTTGTAATAGTTTGCCATACTGGAAAACCATTAATACCCCTACAACTATCCCCAGGAAACTCTTCAGTTCTAACATGCCAAAAAGCTTTTAAAGGAAAAGTACTGGGGCAGCTAGGTGGTACAGTAGATAGAGCACCAGCCCTGGAGTCAGCAGGGCTTGAGTTCAAATCCGACCTCAGATACTTATTAGCTGTGTGACCCTGGGCAAGTCACTTAACCCCAACTGCCTCCCCCCAAAAAATCTAAAGAAAAAGTACCCTATCTCAAAACTCTGCCAGTTAATTCCTTGAACAATTGATTAGATTTCTTTTCTCAGCCTGAATACGAACTTTGCCAAAGCAAAGGCCTAAATACTTTCATCCTTTCCCCATAGACTGAAGAGTTGATATTTACCTCTAGGCTTTGTGATGGGCATAAATGACCTAGTATTACTAAGGCTGGTCTGGAATCCATTCAGCTGTTCTTCTGTTGAGGCCATCCTAGCACACAAAAGAACCTCATTAGGGCTAAAAATGTGAAAATGGAAAGGCTGTCAAAAACCTACAGTCTCAATCCTCTGCCTACAAAACTCTTATATAACACTTGTCTTAATGAGGTCCAGAAATGATTGTTTGCTTTTATATAAACTTATTCAGGAGAAAGATACAGCATTTATATTTGAAATTTCAGATGTGGGAGCCACATAAAACACACTAGTGAAGCTAAGAAAATCCAACCGTTGATTTGCTCAGACCCTAAGGGCTCCTGCCAAACCTTATTCCACCTGATACTCAGCATCCTCTTAATGTCCACATTCAGTTTGTACTCTGCTAATCTGCTTTTGCTCATGTGTTGCTTTGTGAATGGTTCTCCTCTGGTTTTCTGAATGTGCACTTGCTCTATTTTCTCAGCTAGGCTATCAGTTCATTTGGGAGCTTGCAGTTTAATTCTTCCACAGCTTGTACATAGTATGCTCAATAAATATTGTCGAAAGAATGCCTTTTGAGAGAACTTCAAAGAAAAACAAAAAAGAGCTGGAAGAAAATAATGAGGAAACTTATTTGCACATCTTTAAGTGCCACATAAACATGAACTGTGAGTTGCGACATGGAACACCAAAGTTAGGGTAAACTTGCTGTAGATAAAAAGGAGATACTACTTAATACTAACCTTTCCTATTTAATGAAACCTGAAAATCTCCAAATTCCCCTTCTCCTTGTTTCATTTGAAAAAAACAAAGAAACATTTGATTCTATATTAAAATTATTTTCTCCCAAAAAATGAGATAGAGGGTATAAGATGAGTCAGTGAGTAAAGTTTTCCTTGAATAAATTTAAACTAAGTAGTAGGAGATTTTTGTTTAGGAAAATATTAATATATCTCTATTCATATACATATTCATATATGTTTAAATATACATATACAAACATACATAATAAATATATTTGCATATGTATCTATATGTATATATTTAATTTTTAAAACTAATTTTTAAAAACCTTATATATATTATAGTGAAGAAACAAAAGCAAACAATAACATGAAGAAGAAAATGTGCAGAGAGAGATGCGTCAAAGTTACAGAATCAGCATCTTGAATCAAGTTTCAGGTTTCAGATCTGTCAGGAGTCCCCTTAAAAATAAATTACAAAAAGACTATTTATAAACAGAGATGAAATGTAATTTCTTCTCAGGTGCCTATGTAGTATTATACAAACTAAAGATCAGTCATATACATACATATCTCACAAATACAAACAAATACATTTTTATAAAATTGTATACACATAAAACATATTTCATATATGTGAAGTATATATATAACACACAAAGTATGTATATGTATACATGTATATATACACAAACACACTCTTTTGCATATTGTTAAGTTACACTGACTTAAAATGATTACTGAATTGTGTATTTCTCCTTTGTAGTCACTTCATAAGCTTAGCAGAATAGATTGGATTCTACTGTGTCTTGAGCATTACTGACAATTCCTAATACAAAACCTAATACTGATGCTAATAATGTAAAAGAGTACTTAGGCAAGATGGCAGCGTAGGTGTAGCAATGCACCGCAGCACGCACACAGCCATCTCAAATATCCATAAAATATGACTCTAAACAAACTTTAGGGCTCTAAAACTCACACAAATATACCTCCCGCTGAAGGCAGCTCAGCAGGAAGAGATTATCTCAGCACTGGGAGCCAAAACCAGCCTAGCCTGAAACCGTGGCTTGGCCTGGGCGGGGGAAGTGGGGGCAGGGGAAGTGGGGGCAGGGGAAGTGGGGGCAGGGGAAGTGG
>CM053582.1:436310947-436357256 GCA_028627135.1 Pseudochirops cupreus
GTGAAAGTATTTGCAGATCCTATACATGATTGCACGCCACCATGGGGGGGGGGGTAGGGAGGGGAGAAAATCTGAAACTCAAGTGATTGTGGAACTGAATCTTGTAAATTAAAAGTAAATGAGTAAATAAAAAAAAATTTTAAAAAAAGGGATGTAAATAGTTGTACAAGGCAACGATTGAAGATGTGTCACAAATTGGCCAAACGTATTACGCAGAAAATTTGTATAAGAAATCATATGGGCCACAGACTTTTGGGGGGCTGTTTGTAACATACAGGTCAAGGAAAACAAATCCCCATTGTACTGCATATGTAGGTATGTATATATGTAATATACACAAATGTATATATATATTTATAGATATATACATACATGTCCACACATGTACATGAATGTGTGTAAGTAAATTCTGCGTGGTGGGTCCTTCATCTTCCTATCTGTGAGTAGCATGTTTCATCATCTGTCCTTTGGATTAATAATTGCTGATTATAGTGATCAGAGTTCCTAATTCTTTCAAAGTAGTTTGTCTTAACCATATTGCTGTCACTGTAAAAATAGTTATTTTCTTGTTACAATGCAATTCACTCTGCATTATTTCATATAAGCCTTCCAAGGTTTCTCTGAAACCTTTGTCTCATCTTTTCTTATACCACAATAAATAGTATTCCATCAAATTAATATACTATGCTTGTTTAACCATTCTCTTACTTATGAATACACCCTCTTTTTGCTATCTCAAAAAAGTCCCCACTTTTTGCTATCTCAAAAAGAGCCATATTTTTGCACATTCTTAGTTTGCTTTAAGACTAATCCCTTGAACTGCCTTGCCACTAATGTTCTCTTCTCCTTTCTTTCATTTCCCTGTTGCGAGAGATATATTTTTGTACCCAATTCTGTGTGTGTATTCTTCCCTCCTTTGACCAGTTCAGATAAGAGTGAGGTTCAAGTATTAGCCACTCCCCCTACCATGCTTTCCTCTTTGCATAGATATCTACATCTGCATATTGATTATGTGGAATAATTTTCATAATCTTTCTTTCCCTTCCTCTCAGCCCCTAATGTAATCCTTTTCCCCTCTCCATTCTTCAAGACTTAAAAGAACCATGTACAGGAATTCTTTCTAGTTAAGACTTGTCCTCTCACCCCTTATAATGTTAGAGTTCAGTGAGACACATGTATCATTTCCTTATATTAGAATGCAAGCAGTATATTCTTGTTTAGTCCTTTATCCCTGTTCATTAATGTTTTGTTTTTTAAAGCTTCTCCTCTTATGTTTTAACTTAAAATCTTCTATGGAGCTCTAGTCTTTTCATCAGGAATGCTTGGAAGCCCTCTATTTCTTTATAAATCCATTCCCCCCCCCCCCCCGCCCCCAATTAGGATTATATTCTCTTTGGCTGGGTAAGTTACTCTTGGCAGAAAGCCCATATCCTTTGCCTTCTGGAATATGGTATTCCAAGCTTTCCACTCCTTTATGGTAGTGGCTATTAAATTATACATGATCCTGATTGTGGCTCCTCAGAAATTTAATTCTTTCTTTCTGTCAGCTTGCAATATTTTTCTTTGATCTGGATGGGAGTCCTGAATTTGGTCTATAATGCTCCTGGAAACTCTAATTTGGTGGTTTCTTTTGGAAGGTGATAGGTATGTTTTTGTGTTTTTTTCCTGTTTTTACTTTGAAACAGAAGTTTTGCTTCTGAGCGCTCTTGGCAGTTTTCTTTTCAGATTTCTTGAACTATAACGTCCAAGCTCTTGTTTTGGTCATCATGTTAGAGGAGTTTGATGATGCTTGCATTTCTCCTTTTTCACCCGTTTTCACGTTAGCTGTTTTTGCTATGCTTTGTTTTACACTTTCTTTGCCCCACTCGCCGCCCCTCCCCACACCCCTGCCCCTCTTCCGCCAGCCAGGCCAGTCTTTTGACTTCGCTTTAGTATTTCTTGTTTCCTCTGCTTGGGCAAAGTTCTGTACTTCCTATGACAAATTTTCCAGTTGCCCTCCCAATTCTTTCTCCCATACGTCTAATTTCCTTTCTGATTTTTTCTCTAGCATTCTCCTTCATTGACAAAACCATTTTAAAATTTAAAACAAAACGAAATGTTTGCTTCATCTCTTCCAGGAATTCTAATTGAGTTTGTGTCTACACTGTACATTTCTTTGAGGTTTTACTCATAGATGTTTTGGAGTAATTTTCTTCTTTTAGTTTTGAATCTTTATTTTTTTATTTTTTATTAATTTGATTTGTTTATTTACTTTTAGTTTACAAGATTCAGTTCTATAATCTCTAGTTTCAAATTTTCTCCCCTCCCTCTCCCCCCTCGCCCCATGGCAGCATGCAATCAAGTATAGGATCTGCAAATATTTTCACACTGGACGTTAGTCTGGTTGTATAGAAGGGTTGTAACCGATGGAGTGAACAATGGATGAAAAGAAAGAGAACCAAACATGAAAAAGAACAATAGCATGTAGGTTGCTTCAGTCTCCATTTAAACTCTGTTCTTTCTAGATCTTTCTCTGAATGTAGGTATCTCCTTCCATCCTGAGACTTGTAGAGTTGTCTTATAACTATGCATTGCTGAGAAGAGTCCAGTTTTTCAAAGCTGGTCATCACACATATGATGTGTCTGTGATTGTGTACAAATTTTTCCTGGTTCTGCTCTTCTCACTTAGCATCAGTTTGTAGAAGGCTCTCCAGGTGAATATGAGGACTGTCTCCTTCTTTGGGTTTGAATCTTAAGCACTGTGCCATCATCATAGCTTTTTTATGGTGAGTTTCTTTGTTTGTTCATTTTTCCAGTCTATTTTTTGACTTTAGACCTGATGTTTGGACTGGGCTCTGCCATGCTCTGGGAAGGAAGGTCTGGACTGGTTCTGTTATTGCCTTCTCAGGATACTGAATGTTGTGTTGTACCAGGATCTCAGCTCAGGATGGGAACCTGTAAGTTTTCATTTTTCCCAGAGGGATTTGATCCAGGACAAAGTCTGACTGACTATTGCCCCGCTGGTATGAACTCTGGAAGTTTCTAAACTGAATTTAGGTTGGAGTAACAGTAAACCATTGCTAGATTCAGTCACTATCAGATACTGGGAAGCTCTGTTGGTCCAATGACAAGACTTCTGGCTTCCTTTCCATTTAGGACTGTGGCCCTGGTCATTGTTCTGTAGGTTTCAGAGTCACATCACTGCTCCTTGCTTCTGAATCTACTCCTTTCTTGGTAAACCACTCAGGGTTTCCCTACCTGGCAAAGCCATTTCTACATCTGTCTGTTCTTGATCTGTGTCTCAGAACTGGGTAGTAGGTTACAAAGCCACCAATAAAAGGTCCTTGGTATGAATCTGGGGGTGCTCCGGTGTAAGTCTGGAACCTCCTCTTGCCTTTGGGCATGTGCTGCAGTGCTCTACACAGCCACTGCTGCCCAAATCCCATCCCTAGAATCAACAAACCTCTCTGTCTTTCTCTCTATGATGACCTGGGCTGGAAAAATTACTCAGTGTAACTTTTTCTTATATCTCCCCATCGAGATTCAGTCTGGTGCCTTTCCTAGACCTGTTTGGAGGAGTTTTAGGAAAGTGCTCATTGTATTGCTTCCTTCTCCTGTACCATCTTTGTTCTGCCCACCAGAATCACAGACTCTTAAAGCCAGAAGAGATCTTAATTTTTGTTTGAACTACACTCTTTTGCCTTCCAAAGTTGGTAGTACTTGTCAATAAATGGCACTATGTTTGTATTTCCATAGTCTTGTCATCAGGGATGCAACAAAAATTAAGACTTTCACTTACTAATACAAAGTCTGGTATAGGATCTTATGCAAAATAACAAATAACTAACAAAACTTCACAACAAAACCATGAATATGATCCTAGATAATGACTGCTATTTTCTTTGAGTGTGTTATCACTGTCAACAGATATTACTCAGCATTTACCAGGCATTGCACAAATGATATTCTAAAGCAGATCACATCCTTATAGGCACAAAGCTGAATGAAACAGAATTCAGGATCTAACACTGTGCTCATTATTTGTCGACTACAAAAGCTTTTTATTCGGTAGAGCAAAATATCACTATAAAAGCTCTCCTTCAACAAGGTATATTTAATTATTATGATAAAATCATACAAAATTCCTTGAAAAATATGCAAAAAGAAAGATAAACTTCAGAGTAAATAGTAATATTAAGTGAGACATAAAACAAGAATATATATGCTCACCAAAATATCTGTCACTACTGTGGAGGACATATGGCACAGAACGAAAATCAAACAGAAATTACCTCTAGATGGTAAGGACCTCTATATACTCCTGTATATGAATGATTCTGTTCTGACAGTCTCAAATCCTAGAACACTGGAGGATCCTATAATCACTCAAGAGAATTAGGCCTAACTGTCCACACAGGAAAAGATCTAGTGGATGAAAAATGGTTATTTTCCAGACTATGACATACAATTAGATGTAAAACCTACAGATTTGGTTCATAAGAACATATCTCAAGCAGAAACTATCAATGGTCACTGACGTAGATCAAGAATTTAACAGAGGAAGAGAAATAGGCTAGATTGTTTTTAGGAAATTATGAAGTGTTTTAAATGACTCCAAGCTTCTTCCTGAAACAAAGACCTATCATTTTAATGTCAATTATTTGTTTTTAGTCATTACATATGGCTATTAGTCATGGAATAGCACAACTACCAAAAATTAAGGTTGTACATCATGTAAGAAAGGTGAACATAGGCTGCAATATATTACAAACAAAAAAAAATACATAGGAGATTTGGTGTAAAAGGTAATACCAGAAACATATATTACTAGAACAAGAAATGGTCTGTTCATACAACAAGAGGGATATACAAGAGACATCCCATATGCTACAATGGTATTCATGTTACATCATGAGATCTTGATCAATATGTTAGGTGAACCTATTGTGGAGAATTTATGGAAGGGCAGGGCCAAGAGCAGCATAGGATATAAAGGCACAGAGAGGTTGCTGTCTTTATCACTGGAAGATATGGCTATATTAATGAGATCTCACATATATTGAAGTACTGATATGAGGTGTTAATAGAAAAACAGTCATACCCTATGTAGCACTGCTAAGAGTAACATAAACAATATATATTTATACACTGTCTATCTCCTATGCTCAAGAGTTGCCCTAATAGTTTGCTGGTATCTATCTCCTTCAGAGAATTTAAGAGCTGGAGGGCACCTCCAAGCACGCATTCTTTACTTCAACCTGCAGCTGAACAGGAACATCCCCTTTACAATGCCCCTGGTTGGAGAACTAGGCATTCACAACTTCCTGAGGCAGTACATCTAGTTTTTTCTTTGTATCAATTCTAATACTTGCTTCTCTGCAAATTTCACTCATCGTTCATTAAGTTTATCATTTGAGTACCTATAGATGGTAAGGACCTCCACATAGTCCCATATATGAATGATCTTTGGGACCAAGTAGAACAAGTCTAATATGTTTCTGTATGATAGTTTTTTAAGAATCTTGGTTGCTATCATATTCTGACTGCCTTTTGTAGGCTTAACATGCTCAAGTTTTTCTAATGTGACCTTATCTCTTGAACTCTCATTATGCAAGGACACACTCCAATTCAGTAAGACAGATTTAGGGTTGGAAGGGATCTTAGTGGTTATCTAGTTCAACTCCCTAGCTTTATAGATGTGGAAACTGAGGCCTAGGGAGCTTAACTGAATTGTCCAAGGTTACAAAGAAAATAAGTGTTACAGGTGGAATGTGAACCCATGTCCTAGGGTTTCAGAGTCAGTGTTCTTTCCATTCTTAAAATTTAGGGCCTTGAATGTAGTACACTAGTTGTGGTCTGACCAAAGCACACTAGAAAAACCATCACACTCTCCCTTCCCCCTTCTCCCTTGCTTTGGAAGTTCATCCTTTCCTCATGTAGCCCAAGACTGTCTTGCTTTCCTGATGCACATAGGACCTGCAGGCCCCTCAAAACACCTAGATTTCTTTTATAGAATCAAATATCTAATCATAATTCTCTTGTTCTGTACCTGATTTTTTAAAATCCAAATGTAAGCACTGATATTTATCACTGTTAAATTTTACCTTAATAGCCTATCTTTCTAGCTGATCAAGACCTTTTTGGATCCAGACTCTGTTATCCACCATGTTTATTATACTTCCCTGCTTCATGTCCCTTGCAAATCTAGCCAGTATTCCTTCTATGGCTTTAACCAACTCATCGATGAAGACATTAAATAGCACAAGGCCAAGGAGAGCTTGCTGTAGTACATACAACTCTCAGGATTCCCACTCAAGCTTATACCGATCAGGAATGACTATTCACATGGATAGAGTTCTAGGCTTGGAGTCAGTAAGAGCTGAGTTCAAATTTGGCTTCAGACACTTAGTAACTGTGTGACCTTGGGCAAGTCACTTAACCTCTGTATGCTTTAGTTTCCTCAACTGTAAAATGGGGATGATCATAGCATCTGCCTCCCAGGATTATCATGATGAACAACTGAGATATTTATAAGGTGCTTAACACAGTGCTAAGTATATAGAAGGTGTTTAACCTAAGGTGATTAACAAACCAGTCTTTCCTTCTTCCCTCTCTCCTTCCTTCCTCCTTTCCCTAAATCTTCCTACCAGGTTTTATTTGAATTACATAGAAATGCTGATGATTTGCGTGAATTTATTTTATACTCTGCTACTTGGAGAAGCTATAATTTTTTTAAAATTAATTTCTTGTTGCCTCTCTAGCTAGTTCTCTAGCTATGCTATAATAATATCCGCAAAAAATGATTTTGCAGCAAAAAATAATTTTGCTTCTTCTTTGTCTATGCTGATTTCTTTAATTTCTTCTCTTGGTCTTATTACTATAGCTAGCATTTCTGGCAGTATGTCAAACAGAAGTGATGACACTGTTTATTATTGCTTTATCCCTGATCTTACTCTAAAGGACTCTGGTTTCCCCCTATTATATCTAGTGCTGGCTCTTGGTTTTAGATATAACATCTCATAGTAAGGAAAAGTACATTTATGCCTATGTCTTCTACATTAAAAAAAAAACACCACACATACACAAATGGGTATTGCACTTTATCAAATTCTTCTTCTGAATCTACTGATACAATCATATGATTTCTGTCATTATTAATATTGTCAATTATGTTTATAGTTTTTCTAATTTTAAAACAACCTACCTTCCTGGAATAAATCCAATCTGATTACATCTTTGTGATACATTATCGTAGCATTTTTGCTAATAGTTTATTTGACATTTTTGCAGCAATGTTCATTAGGGATATTGGTCTACAGTTTTCTTTCTCTGTTTTGACTCTTCCTGGTTTAGGCATCAAGACCATATTTGCGTCATAGAATGAATTTGGCAGAATCCCTTCTTTTGTAATTTTTGCAAGTAGTTTATATAATACTAGTATTAATTGTTCACATAATGTTTGACAGAATTTTCTTATGAATTCATCTAGCTCTGAAGTTTTTTCTTTGGGTGTTAATTTATGACTTGCTTCATGTCTTTTTCTGAGATGTGGTTGTTTAAATTCTCTTTCTTACTCTGTTAAAAGTACAGGTATTTTATATAGTTGTAAATATTCATTTATTTCATGTAAGAGTTGGTTTTAGTGGCATATAGTGAGGCAAATATTTTCTAATAATATATTTCATCTTAATTTTTCCTTCTTTATTCCTTCTTGATACTTGAAATGTTTTTCTTTCTTATTTTTAAACTATGTAGTGCTCTATTTAAAAAAATCTGCTTTTAGTTTTATTTATTAATATAATTTTAAAAAATTATTAATGCATTTTTTGATTTTGAGGATTTCTATTTTAGTGTCTGGGATTTAAAAATGTGTTGGCAGGGTGCTTTTTTTTCCCCCCCTTTTGTTAAATGTTAAATTTGTCAATCAATTATTTTTCTTCTGCTTTTAAAAGTATTTAGAGATATGTTTCTCTCTATGCTTTGACTGCATTCTCAAAATTGTGATATGATTCTATTATTTGTTCATCACCCATAAATTCTTTAGGATTAAGTTATTTAGTTCCCAGTTGATTTTCAGTCCTTTTTATAATGGCTCTTTATTTACTTTTATTGCATTATGGTCCCTAAGGTATGTGTTTAATATTATTCCCTTTCCACATTTGTTTATGTGGTTTTTATGCTCTGATACATGGTCACTTTTTGCAAAGGTTCCATGTGCAGCAAGGAAATATGTATATTCTTTCTTATTTCTATTCAATAATCATTTAGGGGTTTATTATTTCTAACTTTTCCAAAATTCCAGTTAGGTACTGAATTTCTTTCCTATTTATTTTGTAGATTTGTCTAGTTCTGAGAAGGGTATACTGATACTGATGCTCCCCAACAGTATGATTTTGCTATTTATCCCTATAAATCATTTAACTTTTTTTAATGGTATTTACTTGCTATGCCATTCGGCATAGGTATTGTTATGCACTAAGATTGATTTATTGCCTATGGTACGTTTCAGCAAAACAGTTTTCCCATTTATTGCTTTTAAATTAGAGCTACTTTTTCTGTTGTATTGTCTGAAATCACAATTGTTACCTTTGGGGTTTTTTTTTAGTTCAATTGTAGTACAACAGATTTCACTCCAACTCCTTAAATTTGTATGAGTTTTTGTGTTTCAAGTCTATTCCTTCTAAGCAGCTGACTGATTAGGGTGGTGACTGCTGAAGGCTGGGGTGATTTGGCAATTTCTTAAAATAAGACAACAATGAAATCTGCCAAATTGATTGACTCTTCATTTTAGCTGAATATTTAATGGCCATTTTAGTATTATTAGCTAGCCTAATTTCAATATTTTTGTGTCTTAGGGAATAGGGAGGCCTGAGGAGAACGAAAGAGATGGGGAATGGGCAGTCCAGGGAGTAGTCAGAACACATGCAACATTCATTCGCTAAGTTTGCCATCTTATATGGGTGAAGTTCATGGCACCCCAAAATAATTTTAATATTAATATCAAAGATCACTGATGACAAATCATCATAACAGATATAATAATAATGAAAAAGTTTAAAATATTGTGAGGATCACCAAAATGTGATACAGAGTCACAATGTGAGCACATGCTGTTGGGAAAATGGTACTTGCTTGATGTAGGGCTTCCACAAACCTTCTATTTATTAAAAAAAAAAAGCAACATCTGTTGAAGAGCAATAAAATGAAGTAAGTTGTATATATTTTCAGGTTTTGCCATAATAAAAATACTAAACACATACATATACACATATATGTAACACACAAACACACACATATATATATATATACATATATCTCTTATTAAAGATGTGTATATAGTGTCTTATAAGTTTCAAAGTATTTTTCATACATATTATTTTATTTACTATTTATGACAACTCAGTGAATCATATATTATTATTTTTATTTTCCATTTGAGGAAACTAAGGCTCATAAAATTTAAATGGTTAGTTCTAGGCCACATATCTAACAAGAGATATAACTAGAACTAGAACCAGAGTCCAATGTTCTTTTCACCAGGCTGTGCTGTACTCTCTTATTTAGTTATGTGACCTTGGTAAAATCACTTTACCTCTCTATGCCTCAGTCCCCTCACATGTAAAACAGAAACCTCTACCTTAAAGCATGCTGGGAGAACAGAAGGTGCAAAAATGCTCTGAAAACTGTTAGCCACAACAGAAGGACAAGGAGAGCAACAATAACACCTTATATTTACATAGCATTTAAAAGTTCAAAAAGTGTTTTCCTCACAATAAGACTGTAGAGATAGGCAGCTTAAGTATTTTAATTCCCATTTTACGGATGAGAAAATGTGGCTCAGAAACCACAGTTTATAAATCCTACAAGTGGAATTCAAACAGAGATCTCTCCTGACTTAAACTGGGTGAATACAGGTTGCATTACAATGTGTTACAATGTGCTGCCTCCTAGGTATGCCAAAGTACTTTGAAAAAGGAGACTATCATAGAAATGCAAGGTATTTTACACACATCTTTAATAAAAATGCAGATATACTATATCTTGTGCAAGCCTGTTTTTTACTCAGATTTGGCTATAATATGGATCTAACCAACCAAGGTTTCTGAAATACAGCAACTACTAAGAGTAAAAGGTTAATGTGACACAGTTATAACCAACATTAGTTCTAGAAAGATTCTACTATATGTAGGAAAGATGAAAGCAACAAATGATAAAATCATATACACATTATTTACAAACTTCTAAGTATAATGATCATGTCATCCCTAAAAGGGGTTTTTAATAAATTTTTATTAGTAAATTAATAAGTATATAATATATAAATATTTATGTTTATAAAAATAAACATAAAAATATAAATAAATTAATAAATTTAATTTAATTTTTAATTCCTTAAAAAGATATATGTAGGATTAAGATGTTTTCTGCTTTTTCACACAAACTCAAGCTTTTTCAGCTTTCTGATGCTTATGCCACCAAAATTCTGATTGTATTAGCCTGTGTTCTATTTTCACCTACTCACCTAACACCCAATTGCCTTCCCGTCCCCATTTGCTTGCTGGGGTTTGCACGGTAATGGTCACATGCAACTCCGACGAGGATACTTCACCTCGGTCTTCTTTGTCACATGACTATAGAGGAAGATCCTTCCACTCACAGAAAAATATTTTAGTTCATCTAAGTATTCTCTGGAGTTTTTCTTGTGGCAAGAAAAGTTGCCTAAGTTAACAAGAGTTTGGGGGACTAACTTGCATGTTTTTCTTTGGTGTCTGGGTTTTGCCTAGGGCCTAGCAAATAAGCACCTCAATTTCCTTGAGTTTCTTTCTCCATCTTAAAAAAAAAAAAGTATGATCCTGGCTCTAAAAAGGAGATTATCTGAAAAGTTCTAATACAACTAAGGGCTTAGATGAAATACCACAAATAGTTTCAGGAAAAGGATTTGAAAAAGGTACTAAATTATGAGGTGCTGTAAAACATCAAAGAAGAAAAGCTAGAAAATGTAAAAGACACTACTAAAATGAAAAATATGAATTTCTTAATAAATCCAACTGTGGAATCGACAAAATTGGATTAAGCCTGAGGAAATACAAGTCAGGGATTGAGATGCCGTGCCAGGGAGTTTGGAGGGGAAGGGTACTATATGGAAGAGGGGCACAGAATAACAACCAGGCAGAAAGGATTAACAAAATTTTGTTCAAAGCATGCAATATAATGTGCTCATTTAAAATAAGGCCTTCACCAGAGGAGGAAGCAAATTCTTCTGACTTTTGATTAAATTATTTGATGTGAAAAACGGTTTTTTTGTGCAGTTTTGTTGGATTACAGTTCTTAAATTCTGAAGAAATCTTTTGCTTTTTCTCCCTTCTCTACATATTGGGAAATTAGAGCCTATAGAATTGTGTATTATCAGGAAGAAATAAAACTCAGTTGGACTAATACTCAACTTCTTTTGCACCTCCCTCCAAATTATAGACTCTCTTTTATGTTGTATTACACTCTGAATACAACATCAAGAATATATGGAAACCTGGTGCCTTTGGAAATTGCTTCTATTTTCATCATATGTCAAATTCCATGGTAGAAGTAGTCTGAAATTCAACCAAAAAGTACAGGATTTCATAAAGCCAAAAGCTAATTACAATTTCTTACTAGTTTGAATCTCATGACGTAACTTCAGAATTCCTGAGAGTGACTCGCCATAAGCAGTCATAAGTGATGAGAACAGATTAATCTTTATAGAGCTGTGTTGGGGGCAGTAATCAACTACAAAAAATGGAGCAGCAGACGAGATAATAAAATAGAAATTGCCTGCTGTGGCATCTTAGTCTGAACATCAACTATTAACCAGGCTCCAGATTTAATGATCTATTCAAGATTCCTCTGGAAATAACACTATCTGGAGATGTTTCACAGAATATAAGTTTCCTAGAGATGGGCTGCTGCAAAAAGCAGCGTTTTGTGTCCATCAATAAAAATCAGCTAATATGAAGCTGACAGCAAGATGAGAAAAACACTAGATTTGAAAATGGTGGGCTTTGTAAGATACTCTATGTTCTATACAAATAAAAAGATTTATTTAAATTCTCTATTAGCATTGACTTGGTTTCAGAGACTTGTATTGGAGTTTTAAAGGCAAATTGGAAACTATTTCCTGGAATGATTCCTCACAGCATGCCTCTTGCTACTTAGATTATATTTCTTAAATTCTGAAGAAATCTTTTGCTTTTTCCCCCTTCTGTGCATTTTTGGTGCTGAGCTGTATCCGGTTTTCCCACACTCCCGCTTGTCAGAGAGAAGAAACCACAAAAATGTAGCAAAGCAAAGTTTGTCCAAAGAGCTGCAATTCCATCTCAGGAGGATAAACATTCCTAGTGCCAAGAAATGAGTACAGTACACCAGCACCTTCAAATATATAGCCCTGCTGTGTGGTATGGGAACCCACTTATTCACTAGTACAATGAGTCTATCACTTGTAGGAGTTCCTAGGAACTAGGATTATACCAAGAGAGACCTACTTGTCAAGACCTGAAAGTCATACATACACTAACCCTACCAGATAAATATCTGCTTTGCAACTGCTCTTAAAGATAATCTGGTATGAACACTAAAAGGGATTTGGCAAAGAAAGCTAGAGTTCCTTCCCAAGTTTTACCAGTGACCTTCATCCATGAATTTCAGTGTCTTTATTAATCTTGCCTTGGAACTCATAGAGAACCAGATTTAAGATCTGGGAGAGGCCTTTTAGCCCAACCTCCTCATTTTATAGTTGTAAAAACTGAGGTCTAGAGGTGTTAAA
This sequence comes from Pseudochirops cupreus, assembly GCA_028627135.1. NCBI lineage: Eukaryota > Metazoa > Chordata > Mammalia > Diprotodontia > Pseudocheiridae > Pseudochirops > Pseudochirops cupreus. The sequence goes on from CM053582.1 coordinate 436,323,723, forward strand.
GTGACTTGCTCAATGTCACATGGTCACGTAAGGCAGAATTGGAGCTAGAACCCAGGACTCAATACCCATTTCAATACTCTCCCTGTAGAGCTCAGCCAGTAAACATTATTTGTGTCCAAGAAAGCTATTACTACGCAAGTCCAAGATTTTGGCTTTTCTTGGGTTGCGTGGTGATTTAATAATATAATTCAATAGCCACAAAGGACAGCTTTTGACTCAGATGATGAATCTGAATCAAACACAAAAGAGAAGAAGCAGCAGTTTCTTTCTCTGGTTCCAGGATCTTTGCTGGCAACTAGAGTTGATCATGCTGAGTACCAGCAAACATGAGACCTTAATGAAACACAAGGGAAACAAAGAAAATCTCACAAGGCAAATACACTGTTGGAAAAGCGTGTCCCATAAAGACACCTTGAAAAGATCCTTATTTTAAAAGTGAAGGCTAAGAGAAAAGAAACAGTATCCAGATTTGTATCTAACGAGTGACAGAAAGGTTGGAAGTCGAGTTGGGGATTCAGTCTTCCAGAATTAGATCTAAGATGGAAACAATCTCTTTTTAAGGTATTAAATGCATCATATTAAAAGATATAGAATATTTCACAAAAACTGCTAAAACTAAGATCACTTAAATGATGTCGTCTAACTTATATCCAGGTCCACATCTGCCCGTTAAAAAGTGTAAAAAAAGATAAAGAGTTTTTCACAAAACATAAAAGATTCAGACTGTAGAAAAGTCTAGCAAAGTAAGTGTGCCTTTTCATTTCTGTAAATTCGGACGTCAAGATTATTCTCATTTGGTTTCAATTGTGGTGGTATAGCAAAAGCAGTTCCTCAGTACTATTCATTGAGCACCCCCATATTCACATCAGCAAGGAGTTACAATAACAGACAGTATCAATCCTGGAGAAGCCTAAACACCAATGAAGACAGACATAATGAACACAAATTTAGAAAATCTAACAAAATAAAGAGATAAATAACCAATTATGAATGTACCAAAAGTAATACATCTGATTTCTCCTAGATTGTCTGAGTATTAATAATGAAGGGCACCGGGAAGGATTTAGTAAAGATTAAGTACTCTCTCCTCAAAACAACTGTCTTGTCTTGAAGGCATAAGTGGAGGAAGGACAATAATCCTGTAATATCTTAGTGATATAGTACTATGACCCAGACATGATATTGGCATGAAAAAAACTTACTTGGAAACTCTTTGCGATGACATCTTCCTAAACACCTGCTTGTGATTGGGTGGGGGTTTAGGGACCAGGGATGAGGAAGAATTTGGAGATGGCACCACTTTCTGTGGCAGACTGGTAGGCTTCTGGACACTGGCAGTGGCACTGGAGATTCTGTAGCCTGCATTATGTATAGACCACAGATTGGAATTGGGCAATATGAGATTGCCAAAGATTGCCTGCAAAAAGAAATGGGGGAATAAGATTGATGCCTTTCATTAATTATAACCCACTTGCTACAAGTCTTTTACACTTGTTTAATTACAGTCAGTAATAGCAGAGAACCCCAATGAAACAGAGAATTGGTCAACATGTAAATTTTTTTTGTAAAAAATCCTATATTGTCAGCCCAGTTTAGAGGGAGTGATGGTCAGGAATTGAGAAATGATAAGATGTACAGTACACTGGGACAGAAATGAGAAGACCTGAGATCTTGTCATTGCTCAGCTACTAATTACAAATATGACCTTGATAAAGTTCTCAGTTTCCCTAAAATGGGATAAATAACATCTATCTACTGGGAAGATAAAATGAGGTAATTTAGGAACAAGTACCTAAATGCAAAATCAATAAACACAAGAATGCTTTTTGCTTAGAGGGTAAGCTTGTAGACAAATCACTAAAGATCTGGAAATCATGAAAGCTAACCTCCATCTGTAAGAAACGAGGAAAGAGGTGGACTGTTCAATAAAGTTCAACCGAGTTTAGACAGTGTTCAAGTTGACTGATTTATTTCTTCTATGGCCCAAGGTTTTCTGTGTTTTTACTTTTCAAGTTTCAGCACTATTTGCAACAACACATGATGTAAATGAAACTCATCAAAATTCTTGCTGTGAAATAAAGTTGTAGAAAGAAAAAGCAGTAACACAACAACTATATAACATTGTACTTTTCAGAAAATTTTTTTCAAGCACTTGATTCCATCTCTAGCTACTCTATATTAAACAACATGTGCAGGTAGTTTTATTTCTCCAAAAGTTAACCAACAGAGTGGGAGAGAAAGAAGATCAATATTTAAAGCATTCCTCAAACTCTGCTTACACAATAAAGTAACTACCCTCAGATGGAGAAACTAACAGAAATTACTACAGTGACAACTCAACCACATTCCCTAGTTGTCTGAAGTTTCTACTTTTCCAAGCCCCCAAGGCTCTGCCAGTCATCCCAGTTCACTACCTAAGCGTCATTCTCAGCTCCTTACTCCTTCCCACCACCCCACCACTCCCATAGCCAACCTGTTGCCAAGATGTGTTCATCCCACCTTCGTTAACATCTTTTGTACATGCCCTCTTCTCTCCTCTGGCATTGCCAGGCACTCATCACCTCACCCACTCCTGGACTATTGGTGGGTCTGCCTGCCACAAGTCTCTCCTTACTTCAGTCTATTCTCCACTCAGCTGTCGAAGAGATTTCTTTTTTAAGGACACAGGTCTGACCATGTCACTCCCATACTCAGCAAGTGACAGTTACCTATCACTTCCAGGATTGGGTATAAAATCCTCTGTTTGGCTTTCAAAGTGCTTCATAACACTGTCACGCCCACTACCTTTCCATTCTTCTTACATCTTACAATCTCCCTGTCCCCTGCCCCAATATATTCTTAGATTCAGTGACACTTCCCTCTGGGTATTTTCTCCTGGTCATTCCCAATCCCTGAATGTTCTCCCTCTTTATCTCTGCCTCCTAGCTTCCCTTAAAAAAGCCCCCACTAAAATGGACCAGCTTCTACAGGAAGCCTTTTCAGATCACCCTTCATTCTAGTACTTTCTCTCTGTCGATTATTTCCAATTCAGCCTGTACACAGCCTGTTTGTACACAGTTATTTGCACTTTGGCTCCCCTCCCAGAGGGCATGCTCCTTAAGAGCAGGGGCTGTCTTTTGTCTTTCTTTGTATCCCCAGTGCTCAAAATGGTGCCTGGCAGAGAGTAGGTGCTTAACACGTTTATCTACTGATTGACATGTTAAAGTCTGAGAATGAAACCTTAGACAGACCTAGCTGGATACGTAATTCATCACCAGACGGGGATGGAAAATAACTCCTTGATATTATGAAGGGCTGAACAATTCATCAACATTTTGAATGAAAACCACTAATCAACATTTAATCATCATTAAAAGGTAGAAAGTTCTAAATATCTTCCTTAAGAAAAGGTTTGTGTCACTACCCCAAAGTCTGCCTTTCAGCCATGATTTGTGCATAGCAATTAGTTTTGTATTCTTAAACACGTTCATCTCTGTCACTAAAAGCAGGTTTGTCTTCTGGCCTTTTGAGAACAATCATTAGCTATGGAAGAATCTTATTAAAAGGAATAATTCTGGTTGCATAAAAAACATATACATCATTAGTCCTTTATTAGAGTCAGCCAAGTTCTACTGCATTATGGTATCAAAATAGCAAGTTGTTATTTATATTCCATCTGTAAATTCACATAAGGATTGCATTTCATTGCACTTTAAGATCAGTATGTTATTTGTGTTCAAAACATGCAATGAAACAGTAAGCAAAAATACAAGCCCTTCTACATATTCTATCTACCTATGGCATTCTACAATAATTTGATCAGTTTTTATCTCCAGCAACTAAAGAAACTGAAAAACAGAAAACACAAAATCAACTGAAGAACTGCCTACATATCTGGGTTCTTTTATGCTTCAAAACATATCTTGAATTGCATTTTGGGGCTGGGGGTGGGGGAAGACAGACTGAACTGTCCAGTGTTTTTGTATAGAAATGTTTGGATAAACTCATGATACGATCATTTAGAATCACAGAAACTTAGAGTCAGAAGGGATCCCTAGCATAATTTAGTTCAATCCTCTCACATTTACAAACGAGGAAATTGAGGCAGGATATTTAAATGGCTTGCTCACAGTCATATAGTTAGTTTGTTGAAGAGGTAAATTGGAACTTAAGTCTCTTAGCTTTCAGGCCAATCCTCTTTCCACAATCCTATAACCTGAATCTATATATATATATATATATATATATGTGTGTGTGTGTGTGTGTGTGTGTGTGTGTGTGTGTGTGTGTGTGTGTGTGTGTGTGTATGTATATGTGTATATATATATGTATATGTATGTGTATATATATATATATATATAGATATAGATATAGATATATTTATTTATTTATTTTTTGCTTTTTTGGAGGGGAGAAGGCAGGGCAATTGGGTTTAAGTGACTTGCCCAAGGTCACACCACTAGTAAGTGTTAAGTGTCTGAGGCTGGATTTGAACTCAGGTTCTTCTGACTCCAAGGCTGGTGCTCTATTCACTGTGCCACCTAGCCGCCTCTATACATTCTTATAAAAGGAAAAAAAAATCCTGCATCACCATAATCTTACAGTTCCATTACTTGTAGAGTCTATACTCTAACCTGATGTCCTAGGACTCTATAGTCCTTGTATGCACTTACATAGTACTCTGCATTATATTTATCTGTATAGCTATTTTATCATCTTTACTAGAGTGTAAGAGCCTTGAGGGCAAGAATTATTTATTGTTGTCTCTCCCCCAGTACTCTGATTGTTAAGGATAGAGACTGTGCCTTATTTAACTCTTTATCTCCCCTGGCAACTCACACATAATAACTGTTTGAAAAATTTTTAAATTAATTTTTATTTTCCTTCTGAATATAACAAACACGAAATAGAATGGGTATTTGTGTGCATATAATGGAACAGAAAAAGAAGATTGTCTCTGTAAGTATATAAGAATGAATGAATTCAAAGGGATAGGTTCATCCTGGTGTTCATTAATGTCTCCCATTCCTCAAGTCTTCTTACAAAATGAAGACCCATCTAAGGAAACTCACACATGAAGAATCTTATGTAGGAGGTCAGTAGTTGATACAATCTAGGCAAGTTGTAATCACCTGAGGAATAAGTGCCATGCAGTTAGTTACCAGTTAATGTACAGAAAAAGATCTAGTATCAATATATCAAATCACTTTGCTATATTTGACTGGCTTTTTTCTTGGGTGTGGGAAACAGCTATGCAACAGAGAGTGGACTCAGAAAACCACAGTCTGAAGATTGGCTGATCCCCAGGAGAAAGACAGGAAAGGCCCTTCTTCTCCCACATGTGTCTGGCAAACATAAGGGCACTCGTGGGTGGGACGGAGGAGTTTCTGATAGACAGAACACAGACTTCAACTTGGAAGGTGAAAGGGGGAACAAAATCTGGGATCTTTCACCAGTAAGTTAGTACTGTTCACTGATTAAATCCTTGGGAGGTTTTGCCAGAAAACTCCCTTCCCTTTGTTCCTCACTCAGGCTTCATGGTACTGGCTCGTGGACTTAGATGACCACCTGTGGTAAAATAATCGTCCAGATTCATAGTTAAGAGAATTGAGGAAGGCAATACAGGTAAATGCCATATAGCTTTTTACAATGGGTGATTATATGCCCTTTTCCTAAAAAAGTTTTTTTTTATTTTTTGTTTTTATTTCACTTACATTTTCTACCATATCTACCCAGATATCCTACCCCCACCCAGAGAGTCATTGTTTATAAAAAAGAATAAAAAATAGAGGAAGAAAAAAAATTCAGCAAAACTAGCCAACATATTGAAAAAATCTGGCATTATATGTAGTGTTTGAAGTTCATGGTTTCCAACCTCTGGAAAGAAGCAGAGGGTATGTATCTTCTCACATCTCTTCTTTGGAGCCAAGTTTGGTCATTATAATTTCAGTTTCCATTGTTTTGATATTATTGTTCTTTCCACCAACTTTGCTGTAGTCACTGTGTACACGTTTTCCTGATTCTGTTTACTGTGCTTTGTATCAGTCCAGTTATCTTCCCATGCTTCTCTGTACTTCTGGGTCACCATTTCTTATGACAGAGTAATAGTCTATTATATTCACGTACCATAGTTTGTGGAACCATTCCATAGTTGATGAGCATCTACTTTGTTGCTGGTTTTTTGCTACCACAAAAAATGCTGCTAAAAATATTTTGTTGTGTACTGATCCCTCCTTTTTGTCACTGATCTCCATCGAGCAGCAGAATCTCTGGGTCAAGGATATTAACTAAAAATTTAGTCACTCTTTTCACTTAATTCCAAATTGCTTTCCAGAATGACTGGACCAATTCACAGCTCCACTAACAATATGGGCCTGTCTTTCCCTTACCCCTTCCCAACACTGACTTTTCTCATTTTCAATCATCTCTGACAATTTTCTGGGTGTAAGGTAAAACTTCAGAGGGTTGTTTTGACCATTTCTCCTTTTATTAAGTGATCTGGAACAGTATTTACATAGTTTTTAATAGTTTGAAATTCTTTTGAGAACCATTTTATTCGTATCCATTTTATGTCCTTAACTCTTATTCAGGAGGTAGGGGCTTCCAGGTATTGTTCGCATGATACAAAGTCTATCAGACCCAGAGAAAGTCCGTATTATAAAACTACAAGGTATGCAAACATACTTTAGTGTGGTTATTTCTGGTTGCTAGAGTACTCACGTGCTTCTGAGCCTGGACTGAGATAACAAGATGAGCAAAAAGATTGTGCACAATTCCTGGACTCCATTACAAAGTCCACAGCACTCTGTCATAACTCTGGTAGGGGAGGTGCAGAAAAGCTTAAGCTACTGTTCAAACAAAGGGGCAGCAGCAAAGGCCAGATATGGACCACCCAAGGAAATAAGGCAGCACTTTTAGCTGCCAAAGATACGTGAAACTCTTCAGTGTATCCTTCTATCTCTAAAATGAGCTCTTTGGCCTCTTAACTCTTTTGAGAGTCTCTTAATAGTTCCAAATATCTAGTTGAGGATAGAAGATGAATACAGGCGGTTGGGTCTGCAGAATAATGAAGGAGACATACAATCTGCCAGTCAATCAGAAGCTAGGATGCTGCCATTACACACAAAGAAGTTAACTAGGCTATGTGTATATCACATCCATGACCTTTTTCTCATTAGAAGTAGCACCTTCTCAAGTGAACTAATGAGGCATTAAGCGGCAGATGCTAAGGTTTATGTCAAACAACTTCTTCGTCAAACAGAGACCAGATAAGATCATGGCTTTTTTCAGATTTTGATAGCAATTCAGTGCAAAAAGTGCTAGACTTAGAGGCAGGAGAGACATGCATTCAAATCCTACCTCTAGCACTTAGTGGCTTGCGACTATGTAAGTTATTGGGCATCTCTATCTCAGTTTTCCCAACTGTAGAAAGGGGAAAATAATATATTTTACACCTATTTTATAGGTCTCTCACGAGAATGAAATGATAGTGTATGTAAAATCTTGGGAAACCTGGAAGTGCTGCATAAAGGGCAGATTTTTTGTTTTCGTTTTTTTGGTGGAGATTTATTGCTGTCGTGAACTCTCGGTGAGGAGACCTCTACCAACTCAGATCGGCATGGGGAATTCCCTGCACCAATCTAAGACAGTTTAGGACCTGACGGATGCACCTTAAGGAAGAGCCCTTACAGACTTCCAGACCACGTGATTTGCCTAGGGACACACAAATTGTAATGAGTCAAAAGCAGAATCTGAACCAAGGTTTTTCTGGACCTAAGACCTGCACTGTTATCCCACATCCCCAGACTGCCTCTATCAATATCATTACTATTTTCTCCCAGTAAGGTCCAAAATGGTGTCCTACCAGCGAGCAACTCCATAAATACTGCTGGCAGATTGAATGAGTTAACTCTTTTAGGCAGCTTCTGAAAGTGTCCTGGTCAACGCCAGAGAGTAATTTATGTGCTCTGAGAAAATGTTTCATAAGCTGATGTTCACTCTTCTGGATTACTTCTCTCTTTTATGTTTAAAAAATATCTTTATTTGTAGATTTACTACTGAGACAACCTGGTGACACATTTCTTTTAATCTTTCCTTGTAAGTCAGTTTATCCTACCTTTAATCATTTTTCCTGTTCGTTTTTCTTTAATGTCTCAAGTGAATGAACTAATTTTCAAAGCCTTTCTTTAACTGAGTCAGCAGAGATTAGTGTAACCCCAAAACATGCCTCACTGTATGAGATACTCCAAAGCTTTGTTAATTTCAGATTCCTCATTTTTATGTTACCATTTTCACCATCTTTGTACTTGGCACAGAAAAGTGACTAAGACTGGCAGTGTTGAGTCAGCTTCTATACTTTTCTTCTTCTGACTAGGAATTAGTTTTTTCTCAGTTAATTTTGTGAGGCTCTATCTCTCATTTGTGTTTTGTAATTAATGAAAATTATTTTTATCTATGGCCTCTTGCTTTCTACTCATATTTATATTAGAATGTTTCTTGATAATGTCCAATACCATCTAATTAATACTAACAAACAGTACTAATTAGTAATAAAATATCTGAGTCTCAGTTTCTTCATGTGTAAAGTGAAGTTAGACCAAATGATCCTCTAAGAGCCTTTCTAACTCTGTGTCTATGAATCTATAAATGTGGCAAGAAAATTACTTAACTTTTATTGGTTTCTAAGTCAATATATCATATTGACCAAGAAAAAAAAACAAGACTTAAGATGAAACCATGTTATTCTGGGATTTAACAGCAAATTCTAAATTCATATTAGATCTAATACTAAATTCCTTTTAAATTGAAATGTCTTTCTTTAAGACAAATTTGGAAATAAGCCATTAACTTATTTGGTCAATTATGGGTCCTACTTTCAGTGATTCATGGATGGCATTTTATTTATAAAATTTAATATTTATTTGTATATAGGACTAACTATACTGTTTATATCTTTGTTTAAATAAATGTATTTCTTCAATGCAAGAAACTTGCTCAATATGATGGGTTCTATTTTATTTACCACTAAGGAAACACATCATTATATAAACACTGGAGTCACGTGTTCTTTAAGCACTTTTCGTATGGCTGGGGGCCATGAAATGAGGAGGTCTTGTCTTTTGCCCATCTTGCACAATGGTACTACTGTTAGTTCCTCACATGCCCATAGACAAACAAACAGATACTAACCATAAATCAAAGTGAAATGATGGAAAGAAGCTGTTCACTATGCAGCTGTAGTAAAGCCGCTTTTTGAGGACACAGAGCATGTTCAAAATGTCCATATAAAGCACAAGAGCTATCTTCAATAGCTGGTAAATATACTGTTCCTCAATGCATCCCAAACCATCTGAATTCTGCCAAGTCATGGTTTAAAATGTGATTTCAGAATTTTTGAATTTTCTTCCTTAACCCTGAGGCTTCTTTGGATAAGGCTATTAAAAACTGCTGTAACTAGGTGAGAATACTTCTCAATCAATCAAAAAATATTATGCTAAATTCAAAAAGTCTTTAAAAGTCAGTTGAAGTAAAATGACTTCAAATAAGAGGTCTGCTTCAGCTAGTTCTGAAATTTCTTCACGCTCTCTGGATCTTACAAAAAAGCAACAAGTTAGAGTAGGAGGCTCCTCCAGAAAAGGAACATGTGTGGTTTTCTAGCACAGAGGAGAGGAGTGACCATGTAAAAGGAGAAGAGAGGCCTCTGGCCTGTTCTTTCCCCATCCCCTTCTGTCTAGATTGAAGAGGAAACATTCTAGCTCTGCAGGGTCTAGAGAAGATCGGCATTCCCACCTCCTCAATGGTATCCTAAACAGTATCTCTAAATCAGCTGGCAGCACTGCCTTCATTCCCAGGAGCTAAGGGCAGATAAGGCTCCCAGCTCTTCAAGAAGCCCACCCGGCAGAGAAAACACATTATGCCTAAAGGAAACTTCTTGAGCTCCTCACAGGATTGGAGACAAAGACTTTCAGCAACCAGGAAAACTCTGAGTTCTTTGTAAGCCTGAGTCTACTGTCCCCCTGGAATCTTGGTGTCACAGACCCCCCCCGGGGGGGGGAAGAGAATTGTTCTGTACCAGCTCTTCTTTTTGTACCATACTAGTAAATATCCCTTTCTCAAAGCCTTTTAAGGCTAACTGATGAAATGATTCTCAACTGATAATCTTGGAAGGAAGCACTATGGGGAAGGGGGGAGGCCCTTGAAGATAGTGGCATTCAAGAGTCGCCCCTGACCCTTCAAGGTTTGCTCTGGAACCTAAGGGGAAGATGTAGCTGGCTTTGCTCTGTGAAACTGAATCAATGGCAGGAGTAGGAGTTGCAATAGAGATTCTCAGAGCTTAAATGGGCTACACATATTAGTGACAATCAACACAAGTGGTCAAGAGCAACAGCTAAAAGGCATACTAGAATGAATCATTACTGATCTAACTATTTAATTCTGTCATTCAGATACTGAACCTTGAAGTCTAAGCACAAATGGAGTTCTAAATACAAGGATAAGCATCAGAATATATAAATACTTCAAAACCAAGTAGAATACTATTAGTTCAGAGTCTACCATTAAGAATTTATATACTAACTAGGGTTGCCATAGCCAAAGAATTCATCACCAAGTAACCAGACTATTTGTGATGAGTTTCTCTGTGCTTAGCTAGGTTGGTTCTTGGAAAGCGGTTAAAGTCTGTTTCTGGGACTGTACTTGAAGCCAGACTGGCATGGAAGAATCTGGCAGAGTTTATGTTCCTTTGCTCTTACCTTAGAGAAGTCAGGGTCATTTGTATGCCATGATAAGGCATCAGAGATGTACAACATGGGCAGGACTGGATAGGCTGTGATCTGTATCACTGCTTTTAAAATATTCAGTAATTTACACTTGCATTTCCCATAACTGATCTGAATGAAAGATTTTACTGTTTTATGTGCTATATTAATTTAATAATTGTACTACTATCAGATCTTCATAAATCCATGGTTAGCTTTAAGCAACACCCCTAAACGAGCAGTAGGAAACTCATTCTTACATGGGGGAGGAAACCCTATCACAACATAGGATTTTTACAGTATCCTTCCCCCCCCCCCCAGAAGAATTAAAAACACTTCTACATATATCTTATTTATCTCTATTGCCTCATTTATTCTCATGGTCTCCTTATAGAGTAAGAAAAACCATGTTTGTTAAGTTTTTCCCATTTGGGCTGAATTCAGATTTGTTATTGTATCTCCCTTGGGGACATTTTATGGAAGGGCCTTTCTGCAAGCACAAATATATTGACTATTTCTTGTTGGCCATGTTCTCTTTTACTTGGCAATTAGAACTCTATGGATATATTTAAGAGGCAATGCCTTGCTCTTCAGGACTCCTTTTCCTGCTGGCCTTGAAGTATGAGGACAACTGTCTGAACTCCCAAGAAAGTCTATCCTGAGCATGGGGCTGCCTCCTATTTTGTCTTCTTTTCTTTGGTACAGTGCCTTATGGGAGCTCAAAAGGCACCTGACATCTTTACCTTGCTGAGAACCTGAGCAGCTAGGTATCAGCTACTGAAGCCGTTACAGGGCAACTGGTCAAGAGATGAGGAGTTGCCCCAAAAGAGACAGAACATGGGAAAGAAAGACCCCAATTGTCATGCATCAGGCTGAATTTAATGGAGATGAAACATAAAATCACCAATTAGCAGCTCTGTTACAAATGTACCAATGAGGCTTAAATATTAGCCTCTCAACTGACTATAATCATTCTATGATTCTATATTGGTCATTATTCTTTTTCCTATGTAGAAATAAAGCGTGATTCCTGTTTGTACCCTGGGTACCTTTTTTAACTTCCTCCCCCCTTGCTTGGGGAGGACCCCTTTCACTAGAGCTCCAAACAGAATTATTCTTGGGAATCTTGTGGGGGGCGGGGTGTGGTGGTGGTAGAAAGCTCTGGGAGCCTAATTCCACTAATGAGGAATAGAGCAAGGAATCCAAGGCAGGCTATGAAGGCAGGTACAAACCAGTGACTGCTGCCAAACCTTGTGCCCCCAGACTAGGGGTAAACAGCCAGTTGCTGGGTTGGACTATCAATCAAATAGAATGATCCTAGGGCAAACTTCAGTAGAGAAACAAGAAATAAAAATTGTTACTAGTTCCTGACAAAGGTCAAAAAGGGGGAAAAAAAATCAAAGAAGCAGTAGGCTATGAGATCCAAGTTAACACACCCCTGGGGCTTAACCATAGACATGTAATCTTGCCTTCAAAGTCCCTAAGACTAACCTTGTTTATATTTGCCTTCCATTAAGCTATATGGTGATGAAGATGTCCCGGACAGTCATTGCAGCATGCTTGCTCTCTTTCTGTCATGCTGAGAATATAGCATATTATTGTTGGCAGAATGAAAAGAAGACTGAAAACTCCTGCTGAGATTCTCCTCCCTTCCCTCCTTTCCCTCTCCCCAACACAAACACACAGCTGCTGAAGTTCTCTGAGAACAGTATTAATTCCTGCATGGAGGCAGAATTTTTCTAGGACCCAGCCCTATGCAATGAACTTTTTGGATGAGAGTGGCAGGAATTGGTTGTGTATGTGGATCCATTCCAGACCTGAAAGGTGATAGGTACACATATGCCTGGAGACACTTGGGCACACACACGTGGGCACAGAAACACACACACTGTGACCAAAGAGCACATTACACTTTTGATGCTAGGAAGGGTGTGAAAGACTCGCTAAGCTCAGCTTCTCCTGGCGCCTGCCTGTTATAGTCACGTTGGTCTCTGTTGGCTCTGCTTCAGGAATTTGGATGAGTGCTCCCACTTTATATCCAGGCTGGTTCAGAAAGTGGTAGAAAGGCCAAAGTCAAGAAATAAATTTTCCTCTCATTTAAAGTGACCCCGCTTTAATAGAAAATTAAGTCATCTAAAAATTCAACAGTTTTATACCAGACTGCAGGAGGAAGAAGGATGGATGGAGGTGGGAGGAAAAGAGAAAAGTTTTAAAAACAAACCAGTTTTTTAGTTAACGGAAACTTCAAGAGTACTGCCTTGGCCATCAAAATGTACTTAATTTTTCTGCTTTCTGAACTGCTGGACTCTTTTCAGTTTGTATGAGGCAGAGGAGAGAGTGGGAGGGAAAGGGAGAGGGGGTGTGAGCAGAGGTTTAACAAAGGATCACTTTAACAGAAACTACTGAGTAATCGCTCTGCACTGGGCCAAGAATAACATCAGCTCAATGTCAGCAATTAGAATTGGGTCAGTTAGGCCCCACAGCCAGCATGGCCCTCCTCCTAGACCCCAGCATGGAGAGCTACTAACACTGATGTCATCAGCTGTCTCCATTGCTCATGAAAGACCCTCAGACAGAGATGAAAGAAAGGCTTTTTGCATTTTCCTTGTGGGGTAATAACCCAGCTTGAGGGGGAAATAGGGAAAGAAACAGAGGTCAACAAATCAGGAAAGAAAATACGTGTGTGTGTGTGTGTGTGTGTGTGTGTGTGTGTGTGTGAGAGAGAGAGAGAGAAAGAGAGTATGTGTGGGTCGGTGTGTATATATGTGAGTGTGTATGTATACATATATGTGTATAAATGTATATCTATAGTACAATATAGTACATGTGGTTTATTGCATATAAATATATTGTTATATATGTTCAGAGAGATAATGCAGAAAGATTTATAATCATTAGAATGCAAAAGTAGATGTTACGATTTTTTTTCAAATAATCTTGATCCAAAAGGAGTTAATCTAGTTACTTATACACTTATTTATTCAGGTAGTATGCAAGCAGGGTACACTGAAATTCCCACCTTGAATCCTAGGCCCAGATATTAAGGGGCTGCTTGCTGAGCAACACTAGGGAAAGTACAGCAACAGTGGTAGAGAGCAAGAAAACATTTAGATAACCTATTTATGAAGAAGCAGTGGCAGAAGAGGAGAAAATAACCAATGAAACAGAAGTTCCTAGAAAAGAACTTCTGCCAGACAATTTGTATGGGAGATTCTGTGCTTTCAGCATACAGACGCTCCCTTCTAAAAGACAGCGTGCTAGCTCCCCTCCCCCATTCCCCCAGCAGAGAGACTTTTCCTAATATTGAGGCCCCTTGAGATGATCTGGAAAATCAATACAGTTCTAGGATATTCATAGGATGATAAAGAGGTGGGAAGGGAGTCTTTCTCTCCTCACTCTGGCTTCCCTGGTTTCCATCAAGTCCCAGTTATAAAATCCCAATCTTCTGTGAGAAGTTTTTCCTTGTCTCCCTTAATTCCATTAGCTTCCCTCTGTTGATAATGTCCGACTTATCGTCTAAGAGTATGTCTATAGAGACACACATACACACACAGAGAATGTAACACACACACACACACACACACACACATATATGGAAAAGAAACAGGTGAAAAACTCAGGAAAGAAAGCACATCTCTGTATTTACATACAGGTATATCTATGTTAAAACATGAGCAACTGATACACATTATTTCTGTCATATATTATACATAATATGCTATATAATATATATCATATACAGTAGTCTTCATTCTGCCTCCCCAATCTGATTGGTGAGTGCCTTGAGAGCAGGGAATATCTTCTGCCTCTCTTTGCAGCCTCCGTGCCCAGTACCTGGCACGAAGCAGGGACTCAATAAACGCTCTCTTTCTCAGAAGCAACAGGAGACGTGTCCCTTTTTCAATTATCTTTTTTTTTTTCTTCTTCATCTCTACCAACTGGTCAAGATGATATTTCTCTCCATGTCTTTGTCTGAGGACTCTGTCTGTCAAATGGCTTTGATGTACTTTCAAACCCACATCATGGGATCAATCTCTTAGATGACACGTAAATTAGAATCTGAGCAGATTGTTTCATGTTGTTGATGGATCGCAAACACTATTGAGTGTTGTTGTTCAGTCATTTAGTTGTGTCTGACTCTTTATGACTCAGTGGAACGTGGCTGTCCATGGGATTTTCTTGGCAAAGATATTGGAGTGGTTTGTCATTTCTTTCTCCAGTGGATCATTTTCTGTCAGGCGATCAGAGATTAAATGACTTATCCAGGGGATCACAGAGCTAGGGAAGTGTCTGAGGCTGCATTTGAACTCAAGGCTTCCTGACTCCAGGCCCAGTGCTCTATGCACTGAGCCACTAACTGCTCTTAGACTAGTTAGTATAACTCCTTAATTTTACAGATGATGAAACTGAGGCTTAGATTGATAAGCTAACTAGACTAGTCACAAACAGTAAATGGTGGGACAGAGATTTGAACCAAGGCAATGTGACATTGTCCTCCAGACCCAATTTCCAAATATATCCTAGACCTGATCTCTTTCCATTCCATTTGTCTCATTTGGGCTTTTTGAAATGACAAAATAAAACAAAACCTTACGATACCTTGAATATTATAAGTGCTATGATTGTAGTAAGAAAAGTACAGAGAATCGCCATGAAATATAAGATGAGAAAGGCTATGTAATCATTACCAAAGTAATTTATTAAATTACCATTATTATTATTTTTACTACTTACTAAATTTTTACTTTAAAGTTTTTAGTTTTACTATTTACTAATTTGCCATTATTACTATTACTAAATTATATTACTAATCATCAGTGTATGGTACTGATCAAGTTATTACAAAACAATATAATCTTTAAATAGCAATTTTATATTGGGCCCCCAGTTAGTATCCTTTTGCAGGAAAAAAGGAGTGAGGAGGGGTGACTAGGCGGTGCAGTGAATACTGCACTAGCCCTGGAGTCAGGAGAATGTGAGTTCAAATCTGGCCTCAGATACTTAACACTTACTAGCTATGTGACTTTGGGCAAGTCACTTAACCCCAACTGCCCTGCCTTCCCCCCTCCAAAAAGAAAAAAAAAAAGGAGTCTCTTGCAGGTGAACGCTAAGAAAGAGCTTTGATTTCATTGTGTCTCACTTTTGGTCACAAATGGCCAAAAAATGTTCAAACTGATGCAATGTTTCACTGACTACTCATACTTTAAAAAATGAAGCTATGGCTTATAGAAGCTATCCGAGAATGTGACAAATTGATCTAAAGTGTTAAGATTAAGAGTTGACAGAAAGCATAGGCCATACAAATGATGGCTCAACAGATAAGTGATTGTTACTACAGACCGTCACAAACCATCTTTCCTCAGGAGAGGGGGAATAATAACCTGACACTGAGGTTTACAATTATAATTTACAAAGCACTTTCACTAAGTCTGTAACACAGATCAAGTTATGATGAATTCCCAGTGCATTGTGCAATACCACTTGCCCATCTCCATAAGAAACTACAGATGAGACCCTGAATTTAGGAGAATATGCCAGGGAGGGAGAGGAGAGAAATGCACTATTTTGGGAAAGAGCTGCTAAAAATGTTTCTAATGTTTGTTTGTTCTAATGTTTGTATTTCCTCTTCTGCTCCCTTACTTGTTTCCTGCTGATTCTATGAAGTGGCTCATCTAGGTTTCTATTAACAAAGTCATGAATAATGAGATTACAAGATTATGGATTTAGAGTTGGAAGAGACATCAAAGGTAGCTTAGTTCATCTTCCTTGTTTTATGATTAAGGGACCCGAGGTCCATCACACAGGTAGATAGACAGGCAGGTAGTACCCATCAGAGCTGGGGTTTAAGCTGTGTGAGGTCTTCTGATTCTGAGGCCAGTGCTCATTCCACTAGCCCATGCCAGGTGACTTTAGAAGCCCTCAATTTTATAATGAGATAGGGGATCAATCAACGTGGGGAACTCTCATCAGAAAACATGCCCTACAAACATTAATGCAAACCATGAAGGTTAGGGCTAATATGGGCTAGTCCATGGTCTACATGCTATTTGATCCTCACAAGAACTCTGTCAGGTAGGTAGGATGGGGGTTATTGTCTCCATTTTACAGTTAGAGAAACTGAGGCATCAGAGAGATGAAGTGACCTGCTGCCAATAAATGTCTGACCCAGAACTCAAACCGTGTTCTTTTGCTACCAGGTCCAGTATCCTGAGTTTTACACTTTACACAGGTTCAGAAACAACAGTTTAAAATATCCATGGGGTCTCACTCCTTCTGTGGAGCAATTCCAGATGTCTTCTGAAATATGCCATAATGTGCTAAAAATTCTGGACACTGGATGGAATATTTAGTAGGACATTTGCTATTTTACAGATTATTCTACAACTTCCAAATGAACAGGATTCAGATTCTCTGTCCATGTTCCCAGAATTTAATCACCATTCAGCTTGACCTGAACCAACTGTGGTTGAGAGAACTAGGGAGGAGATGAAGAGAGGGAATACATACATGTATACACACATGTATACACACATCCACACACACATACGTGCATATATGTACATATACACACAGATACATGTAAATGCACATATGCACATGCATTTATGGTGAATGACTTTTTGTTCTCTCTCTAAGAGACATGAAATAACTCCCTACCTGGTAGTTGTGTACTCCCTATGAAAGAGAGCCTGACAAAATTGGAAAAGAAGCAAACATATTTGTTATATGTTTCACAGTTCAGTGAAGTACACTAGTATACATTAGTACATTAGTATAATCCTCAGTGACAACTATCTTCATCATAGTGAATCAATCTGTATAGTGCTTTAAGGTTGACAAAGCACTTTACATATATTATTTCATTTGATCCTTATAGCAACCCCATGAGGCAATATAAGTAGGCATCCTTCTTTGTCCCCTTTTTACAGATGAGGGCTGAGGCTCACAGAGGAAAAGAAACTAGCCCAAGGTCATCAGACCTGGGCCCTCTTCACTCAGTGATCTCATTAGGCATTTAATTATCATCTCTATGCTGATGATTCCCAAATTTACCCATTTAGGCCCAAACTCACTGCTGACTTCTAGTTTCACTTCTCTGACTGCCCTTCAGACATCTCATGCTAGATGGTCAGTAAACACCTTAAACTTAACATATCTAAAGCTGAGTTATATTTCCTCTTAAACCCTCCTGGTCAAGAGCAATGCCGTCTCCCAGGCTCTCTCTCCTCCCTCAACTCTTCACTACCCGTCACTCTTCATATGCAATCTGTTGCCAAGGTGTGCCAATTTCACCTTTGTAACCTCTCTTAAACGAGCACCTTCTCTCCTCTCATACTGCCACCATCCGGGTGCAGGCCCTCATCCCCTCAGGCTAGGACTTTGCAAAGAGTCTCCTGCTGGGTCTGCCTGGGTCAAGTCTCTCTCTACTCCAATTACACTCTATTTAGCCATCAAAGTGATTTTCCTAAAGCTCAGATCTGACCAGGTCATTCCTACACTAAATAAATTCCAGTGGTTCCCTATCACCTACAAGATAACATATAAAACCCTCTGTTGGGCATTCAATATCCTTCATAAAATAGTTCCCTGTCCCCTCCCCTTCCAGCCTCCAAGACCTTCCAGTCTTCATATACCTTACACCCCTCCTCACTCCCACATACTTTTGATCCAGTGACAATGGCCTCCTCGATATTCCATAAACACTCCATTTCTTGGTGCTTTGAATTCCCTCTGGCTGTCATTCATCTTTGAATGCCCTCCCTCCTCATCTCTACCTTTTGGCTTTCCTTGTTTCCTTCAGTCTAAACTAGAATCCCACCTTCTAAAGGAAGCCTTTCCTAATCCCTCTTAATCCTCATGCCTTCTGTTGATTACTTTCTATTTATCCTGTGTATAACTTGCTTGTACATATTAATCTGCTTTTGTTTCTCCCATGAAACTGTGAGCTCCCAAATGGCAGGGACTCATTTTGCCTTTCTTTGTATCTCCAGCACTTGGCAGACAGTAGACACTTAATAAATGCTTCCCCACTGCTTGACTGACAAGTAGAAAATGACAGAACTGGAATTTAAACCAAGACAATATAACACTGCTCTCCAGCCCCAGTTTCTAAGTTGTCCCATCTGTCTAATTTGAGATTTGTGAAGTTAAGTGAGTTGTCCAGAGTCATACAGTTAGTAAACATCTGAGGCAAGATTCAAGTCCAGGTCCCCCTAACTCTACGTGCCCTTCCCTCCACTCACGTGGCCACTACCCTAGTTTAGGCCCTAATGACCTCTCATATGAACTAGAGCAATTGCTTCCCAATCGGTCTCTTTGCCAAGTGTCTCTTTGCCAAGTGTCTCTTTACCGCA
Organism: Pseudochirops cupreus; assembly: GCA_028627135.1. NCBI lineage: Eukaryota > Metazoa > Chordata > Mammalia > Diprotodontia > Pseudocheiridae > Pseudochirops > Pseudochirops cupreus. The sequence continues at coordinate 436,342,813 of CM053582.1, forward strand.
AACCATCCTCTCCACTCAGCTTCCAAAATGATCTTCCTAAAGAGCAGATCTGACCATCCTCTGCCCCCCTTCCATACTCAACAAACTCCAGTGGCCCCCCTTACCTCCAAAGTCAAATACAAAAAGCCTCTTTTTATATGACTGACCCTTTCTTACCTTTGCTAGTCTTCTTACACCATATTCCATGATTTCTTCTCTCTTTCTCTTTCTCTTTCCCTAGACTTCATGTCACTGCACTAAATGGCTGCTCCCCCACATGCGGGGGACATGATCTTCCCCCCAGCCTTTTGGCTAGCCCACCTTCCTTACAAACCCAGCTCAAGTCTCCCTTTCTGCAGGAGGCCATTTCCCATTCCTCCATCTGCTGGCTCCTTCCCCTCCAACATTAACTTCTATCTTCTCTCTCTATGTCTTCTATAGGCCTAGTCATTTACATGTTGTCTCTCTCACTAGAATAGGAGCTCCTTAGGGGTAGGGCTGTGTTTTGGCTTTTGTAGCATCCTTAATGGTTAGCGCTAAATAAATACTTGTTTGCTAGCCACTATAGTCCATTGACTCCTTGAATTCTATGCATACAAGTGTAGGTATGTTCTTATTTCTCTCTCTCCCTTCACCTTTTTCTTTTAGAAGCAATTGATGTTAAGTGACCTGCCCAGGGTCACACAGTGAGTAAGTGTGGTGTGTTCTTATTTCTCTAAGAAACACAGGCTGTTGGAAGCTGATCCAAAGAATGGGAATGATTTCAAAAGGAAGAAGTTTCTTCAAGTGGGAAAGAGAAAAACTCCTTTTCTAAACTCTCCAAATCCTGTGATTTGATTTTTCTTCTTTTTACAATCTTCCTTTTTTGTTAAGTTGACTGGTTTCAAGGGATAAGGTAGGCTACACTGAGAATAAAAGACCAGATTTAGGGATAGCTAGGTGGTGCAGTGAATAGAGCACCCGGCCTGGCATTAGGAGGAGTGAGTTCAAATCTGGCCTCAGACACCTGACACACTTACTGGCTGTGTGACCTTGGGCAAGTTATTTAACCTCAATTGCCTTGCCTTCCCCTCTCCAAAAAAAAGACTAGATTTAGTCAGAAGAATTAAGATAGCTCAGTAAAACTTTGGTCATTTAGCCATCATTTCAGTTTTCTGCTTCAAATAATTGTTCTAGGGAATAGGCTCAACAGATTTTCTTTTTAAAAGGATGAACGAATGAGGTAGGGGTAAAGTTAGTGTACTGTTGTTCTACTCTGGGTCTTAAAAAGAAATGTCTGGTTAATTATTTCTGAAGTTAATTAATGGCCTTGATTTCTTCCCATTGATGGAAATATGGCTTCATTTTAGGGACTGGTCATTTCTCTAATTACCTGGTGCCGGGCTCGGCTCTGGTCAAGCAGTTGCCGGGACTGAAGTTTTTGTTGTTCAAGCTGTTGCAGTGCAAAGTGGAGTTGATAGCTGCCAGCGGTGGGATGATACTTGTGCTGTGGCATCACTCCTGCTGCCTTGTTATATGCAGAGTTTTCTACTTCCCCTTCCCAAGCAAAGCCACCGGTTTGCATATTCCTGAGAAAAATAAAGAATATATTTCTTGAAGAATCAAGCTAAAATCCTCAAGAAAACACTAGCCTCAGGCACAGCCAAAAGATCCCAAAGATAAACTCCAATGTAGGCAAGTAAACTAATGGAGAAGCCTAGAATAGAAGAAATGCCAGACTAGGACAAACCCACAGACCATCTAGCCCAGCATTTTCGCTCTGAAGGCACCATAGGCAATTCTGTGGTATGGTGTCATAATCCCCAAAGTGCTTTATGGCTGAATTAGTACGAGAAAAGCTGAGCTAGTCTAATTCACTTTGAGACCAGTATGAACATATCTTGAAATTATTTTCTTGCTGACAGCTAGACTTGAATCTCAAAACCACTTATGCTTATGGGCCTGATGTGACTATATTATTCAAGTTAAACAGACATGATGCATATGTTTAAGAGCTTACTTACAAAGATGTAGAAAAATACAAGGGATATGTAAACAACAGAACCAAAATACTAAGAAATATGTAAATATTGTAAGTAAAATCCCAATAAAGCAAAATAATAACCACATATCATCAGGGTAGAAAAAGTGTCACAAAAGTTATATGCTTAGAGAGGGAGAAGCCAAGGCAAAACCGATACATATATCTATTGCGGCAAGACTCTGAAGCTGAGATTAAAAAAAAAACCCAAAGACTGGCATCTAGATAGCTAAGGGCAAGAATGCAAACAAGAAGGATGCTTCAGGTGCAGAAAACAGTTGCAATAATAAGGCCTAAAGACTGGAGAGGGATTGGTGATTCCAATGACTGAGACAAAAAACCTAGGAGAAAGGAAAAAGTGGTAAAGCTAAAGACTAATGACTCCCAAACCAACTAAAGAGGTATTAATTTGAATTTGAAACGAGTCAATTAATATAAAGCTTCACTGACTTTTTACAGCTGAAGGGATATTAAAGAAAATTTAGTTCAATTTCCTCATTTTACAAATGAGGAAACTGAGGCCCAGATTAAACAGCATGGTTAAAGTCACAGTCTTAATCAGTGACACAGCACAACTAATACTGACATCTCTAGATGTCTAATTTCCACTGCATCATGCTTAACTACATCATGCTTAACTACATCCTTAAAACAAAGTATAGATCAGGAAATAGACAAACTATGAGTGATCTTCATAATGGGTCAGAAGAGCCTAGCCATCAGTAGAACGTCTGCTCCTACCAGACTTAATGGCTAATATTAGTGGAAAGAAGAAAGAAGAAAGGAAGGAAGGAAGGAAGGAAGGAAGGAAGGAAGGAAGGAAGGAAGGAAGGAAGAAAGGAAGGAAAAAAAAGAAAAAGAAAGAAAGAAAGAAAGGAAGAAAGAAAGAAAGAGGTAGCAACAGCACCTAACATTTATATAGTACTTATTACATGCCAGGCTTTGCGCTTAAGCACTTCACAATTGATCATCATTTGATCCTCACAACAATCCTGGGAAATAAGTGCTATTATTATTCTCTTTTTTCTGATGAGGAAACTGGGGCAAACAGAGGTTAAGTGGCTTGCCCAGGGTCACACAGCTAGTAAGTATCTGAGGCTGGATTTGAACTCAGGGAAGTATTTTTACCATGGACTGGTGGATTTGGTCTTACTTTTTAAAAGCTGCCACATTACACAGTAGATAAATAGGTCAGAACCAACCTCTCTACTACTGTTTGCCAAAATAAAGGATCGGAATAAATAGATCCTCAGGACCATGGGGGAGAAGCAGGGAAGAAGAGAAAGACTGTTAAGTGGGGAAATGAACATCAGGAGAGAGAGTTTTAGCAACTACACATCGATGGAACAGACTAGAACATCATAAACTTTTACTGTCAAAGCTGTTTTTCCTCTCATCAGTAACTCAAGCCCTGCCTCCAAACTGCAGAAGGAAAAGTTTCTCAAGCAAGTAGAAGCTTTCTGTAAAAAGGCAGGATGGGGTGGGGGCAGGGCTAGCTCAGCTGTGAGGCAGTGGGATAAATGCCAGCAGGGGCTTGCTTGCTTTGAAGTGTATTGTGCCTGACCCAGGCCATGACCATTACGTGTGTAAAGGACAAGCCTTTGGAGTTTGCAGTAAGCAGGTGGTGCAGTGACAGATATGGAGAAAGCCAGGTGTTGTAGAAAGGCTGAGGCAATCTTGAAATTTGATAGTTCTTTAAATACAGGTGCCTATACACACACACATACACACACACACACGTGGATATATGGATATAGATACATATATATGCATATACATACACACACGTACACACATTTTTTTTCCAATTTAGATCTCTGAATAGGTTCAGTTTCAACTGAAAATCCTAGCTCTTTTTTCAATTTACATTATTTCCCTAATATTTATTTCTATTCTACTCAAAATCTTGGTTTCTTCTATCATCCTCCTTCAATGTTTCCACTGCTCTCTGTAGGATATACGATGAAGGGGTGGGAAGGTGTAGTGGGACAGGTATTAGATTTGGAGTTAGAAGAAAGGTACTGGACTCCTGGTTGTGCGTCCTGGGGTAAATTACATAATCTTGCTAAGCCTCAGTTTCCTCATCTCTAGGAGATAATGGCTGTCTAGTCTTATCTCAGATGGTTGTTTTCAGGATTAAGTGAGATAAAATATATGGAAAAAAAACCCTTTTGACAGCTGTAAAGCATTATACAAGTGCAATAGATTATTATAAATAATGATACTTTAAAAATACTTGGTCTATAATAACATAATGGCAATGTAATATTTTATACAATTACTAGGACAGCCTATATAAAACCAAAGGAGTTATTTTAAGTGCCTTCAGATAGCATAGTCCTGCATTACAAGTAGAGTGCTCTATTTTCTTTTTTATTGTTATTTTGTGGGTGACAATATGTGCAACATTTCTGACTCTCATTTTTAAAAAATTCCTTCAGTCAATTATTCTGCTCATAGAGTCTATCATTTTACTTAAGTTAGACTAGAGATCTTCCTCTATGTCCCCTAGACACAATAAAAGGTTAAAACTAATTTGAAGTGTAGAAGTCTGTTCAGAGAATAAGCAGGATTACTGGTTAATATTAGTGGAAGGAAGGAAAGAAGGAATAAAAAGAAAGAAGGAAAGAAGCGAAGGAAGGAAGAAAGAAGTAGCAACAGCACCTAACATTTATATAGTACCTACTACATTCCAGGCACTGCGCTTAAGTATTTTACAATCATTATTATTATTATTATTATTTGCTTTTTGGAGGGCAATTGGGGTTAAGTGACTTGCCCAAGGTCACACGGCTAGGTGTGTGTGTGTGTGTGTGTGTGTGTGTGTGTGTGTGTGCGTGTGTAGTGTCTGAGGCCAAATTTGAACTCAGGTCCTCCTGACTCCAAGGCTGGTGGTCTATTCACTGCGCCACCTAGCCGCCTCAGTATTTTACAATTATTATATCATTTGATCCTCACAACAATCTTGGGAAATAGGTGCTATTATTATCCTCATTTGATTGATGAGGAAACTGGAGCTTAAAGGGGTAAATATTCCAGAGATTGATATGATATACCTATCAATCAGGGCTAGAGATTGGAAAGATAAGTAGTATGATGGGCAGTCAGCTTCTCATCCCTGTTCCAGAAACATGGGCACTAACTACCACACAGCCCATGAAATAAAAAAGATGCTTCCTGGAGAGACTTTGAGAAAGTCTATCTAACAAGGTCATAGAGATGTTATATTGAATTGCACTGTACTAGTTTGCAGAAATTGTTTCACAAGTTCGAGGGTGATGACTCTGGAAAATGTACACAGGGGAAGAATATACACAGAATAAGATGCAATTCTCCCAAATGCCATGTGCTCATCCAGAATCTTTGTGACACATATATAATGCAGACAGAACCAGATAGCACAAAAGAGCAATGTTGTTACAGGTAGCATTATATCAGGCACCCTAGGTCTCTCTGAGGTTTGCTAGCAACAGCAAAGTAGCAATTCTATCTCAGAATCTTTTTTTTTTAAGGCTTCAAGTTTTTATTTTAAAAAATATTGATGCCCTTTGCTTTTATGTCACATACATTTCTGAATAAATTACTTTTTTTCTGCTTTTGTGCACCTTCTTTTTTAGCAAAGATTAAAGGAAAAAAAAACAGTTAAGCAAAAGCCACCAACACAAAGACCATGTCATACAGCACATGCAACATGCAACACCTGTAGTCCCCCATCTCTCCACAAAAGTTGAGAAGTTATTTTTGTCATCTCTCCTCTAAGGCCAAACTTGGTCATTATCATACAGCTGTCGGTATTGCTTTATTGTTCTTCCCATCCACAATGTACACTGTTCTCCTGTCCTGTCCTGTAATTGTATTTAGCATACAATGCTGTTATATTGTACAGATTCTTTCTACTTCACTTTCCATTAGTTTATGAGTGGTGGGGGTGGGGTGTGGGGTGTTAATCCCAAACTACACTAAGAGTTTTGAGGTACTCTGTATAAATGTTTTCTTCACTCTGAATCCTTTATAATTACTGTTTCTTATAGTGCAATATTATTACATTCCAATCAGGTGTAGAGGAAATGGGATATATTACATTAGATGAAAATAATAATGCCATCTAAAATGAGGAATGGTACAGATAAAAGTCTTAAAAAAATATTTTTTTGGAGGAAGGAAGATAATTGGGGTTAACAGACTTGCCCAAGGTCACACAATTAGTTAAGTGTCAAGTGTCTGAGGCAGGGTTTGAACTCAGGTCCTTCTGACTTTAGGGCCGGTAATCTAGTCACTGTGCCACCTAGCTGCCCCCAGATAAAAGTCTTAAAGGCATATATATTTTTGTTTATATGTATAAGTGTAGGGTGGGAAGGAGGAAGAAGTACCAGTGAAGAAGTCAATGGATGGCCTCTGATGATTCATTTTTAAAAGCATTAATTATGCACCTTTTATGTGCAAAGGCATTCTGCTAGGTGGTGGGGATACAAAGACAAAAATGGAAAGAAAAAAATCCTCTCAAGGAACTGCCAAGGAGAAATATGACACTGGATTAAATGTCTACATAGAATGGAAATGCAAAAACCAACTAAACATGGTTTGGTAAGTTCGAGGCAGTGTTTATTTTCTTTAAATTTTTTAAATTTTAAAAAATCTTTTGTCTTTTAGATCGCTAGACTATCTTCTAATAGGCCTTCCCTTGCCATCCTAAAGAGCCATCCCACATAACAAATAATATTTTAAAGAAAAAACAGAATATGAAAAAACCCAGCAAAATGTATCAATATATTTACAACAGTCTGAAAATACATGAAATGTTCCATACTTGTGGACCTGTCATGTGGTGTCTTCTCATATCTTTTCTTTTGGGCCACACTATTCTTTGTACGTTTTCAGCACTTGATTTTGATTGTTTTGTGGTTATTTCAATTTACATTGTTGGAGACATTATACATATTGTTTTCTTAGCTAAGTTTATTTCATTCCATATCAGATTATGGACATTTTCCCATATTTATTAATATTTAATATATTCATAGTTTATTACAGCACAGTAATATTTTATCGCATTTATGTATCACAATTTGTTTTAGCCATCCCCCAAAGGTGAGCATATACTTTGTTTCCAAATCTTTGCTACCACAAAAAGTATTGCTATAAACATTCTAGTGTTTATAGGGATTTTCTTCTTATCAATGACCTCACTGGGGTAAATGCCTAGTAGTAGACTCTCTGGGTCAAAAGGTATAGACATTTTAGTTACTTTATTTGTATAATTCCAAATTGCCTTTTTAAATGCTGGGGTACTGATTCAGAGTTCCAACAGTGCACCACTGTGCTTATCTTTCCATAACACCTGCAACACTAACTATTGCCATCTTTTGTCATCTTTGCCAATTCTTCAGGGACTCAAGTGGAGCCTCAGTGTTTTGATATGCATTAATTTGCATTTATCTTCTATTAGTGATCTGGAACATTTTTCATATAGTTGTTAATAGCCTACAATTCTTTTGAGAACTGTTGCTTAATATCTTTTGATCACTTATCTTTGAGGAACAGTTTTGTTTTTACACATCTATATAAGTTTCCTATATATCTTGGATACTGAATCTTTATCAGAGAAATCTGATACTAAGATTTTTTTTTTCCCACTGAACTACTTCCTTTCTTATCATAGATAGAGAAGAGGTATTACCATGTTTTGCCAGTGTGATTTAAAGATCATGGGATTTTTCCACCTGACTTGCAGCTGAAACCTTCCATATGTGTTATTTCTTCCATTAAAATGTGACCTACTTTAGAGGGGGGGGGTTATATTGCTTTTCTATTTGTATCTCCAGCATTTAGCACAATGCTTTTCACACTTAAAATGTGCTTCATTTATTCACTCATTCCATTCATTCATTTACATAGATTTTGTATGTGCAGAAGCTTTTTTCACTTTCATATATTCAAAGTAATCTATTTATCTTTTGCAATTCCTCTATCCCTTTTTTATTAAGGAATACCTATGATATTCATAACTATGAAAGACTTTTGAACTACTTTTCTTCTAAATTTTCTCATGAATGATATTTAATATTAAGATCACATATACATTTTGAATGTATTGTGGAATATTGCAAAAGATGTTGGTCTAAAGCTAATCTCTTCCAGAATGCTTTCCAGATTTCCCAGAAGTTTTTGTCAAGTAGAGAGTTCTTTCCAACAAAATCCATGTTTTAAGGTTTACTGAAAAGTGGCTTATTTTGTGCCACTGGCCTACTTCTTTATTTTTTAATCAATACCAAATAGTTTTGATGACTGTTGCTTTACAATACAGTTTTAGGTCTACGTCTTTAACTTTTTTATTATCTCCCTGGAAATTGTAGATATTTTGTTTTTCTAAATTAATTTTATTATTTTATCAAGTTTTTGTAAAGTATCTCTTTGACAATATGATTGGTTTAGCATTAAAACTGTAAATTAACATAGGCAGTGTTATAATTTTTATTATGTTGCCAGGGCCCAGCCATGAACACTGAATATTCCTCCAGCTATTTAAGTTGTTCTTTGTTTCTTTAAGGAGCACTTTGTAACTGAATCTATATAAGCATTTTGTATCCCTAAATATCATGTATTTTGTATTTATATTTGAATGGCATTTTTCTATTACTACCTCTTGGATTTTGTAATTATTATATAGCAATGTAGTTGATTTTTGTGGTTTTATTTTATAGCCTGCAGCTATGCTTGAGCTATTGTATTACTTAGTATTTTTGCTGATTCTCTACAGTTTTCTAAGTAAACTATCATGGCATCAGAAAGAGGATTTGTTTTATATCTTCTTTGCCTGTCTTTATGCCTTTAATTTCACTCTTTCATTTTACAGTTAAGAACCATATCAAATTATTAGTAAGGAAAATGAGCACCTTATTTTACTCTTGTATTAATGGAAAAGCTTCTTGTGTATTCCCATTATATATGTTGCTTGCTTTCAATTGTAAACAAATACTTTTTATTACATTTTAAAAAGATCCTTCTATGCCTATACTTGGTAGTTGTTGTTGTTTTTTTTTTTTTTTAGTATAAATGAATATTGTATTTTGTCAAAGGAATTTGCTGCATCTACTGAGATAATCATATCATTTTGCAGGCTTTTGTGTTGTTTTCCTAATGTTGAACTGTAATGGCATCCCTGGTAGAAATTTAAGCTTGTTTTTCTTCTTAGCTAATGTGCTATAATCTATTTGACAGAATTTTACTTAAAATTTTTGAATAGATATTAATTAATGATATTGTTCCATAGTTCACCTCCTTTGCTTTATCCTTCCCTGGTTTAAGCATTAGTACTTTATTTTTCTCAAAAAAAGAAGTTTTATAGAATACTTATTTTCTCAATTATTGAGAATAATTTGGATAGTGTTGGTACTAATTGTTCTTTAAAACAATTAAAACAGATTGTCCTATGAAACCCTCAGTAACAGCTGCTTTTTCTTCTTCTTCTTCTTCGTTCATTGGTAGTTTCTTTATAGTCAGCCTGATTTTCTTTTTTGAGCCTTGGTTATTTAAGATCTCTATTTGGTTTTCTGCTAGTTTGGATATTTTATATTTTTAAAAGGTATTCTTGCATTTCTTTTGTGTCCTCAGTTGTGTCAAAAGAAAATTATACATAATAGGTTCTAATAGTTCATTTTTCTTGGTTTTTTTTTTTTTTGTGATTTTTACCTTGCTCATTTGTCGTTTTATTGATTTCATTTTCTGCAGGCCCATTTAGAAGATTCTATAAGTCTTTTGGGGCTCTAATTTCTTCAACAATTTACTCAATTCTATATTTTCCATTTGTTAATCTTTCTGTTAGATTTATCTAAAACAGAGAAGAACATTAAATTTTCCTTTTATCTGAAATCATGTTTACAACTTTTGGTTTTACTGGATTCACCTATTGCAGAGTAAATTTTGTTCCCGCCTTTCAGTTTATTCTGAGTAAGTATGTGTTTCTTCTAAGTAACAGATTTTAGGTTTTGATTTCTCATCCAACATGTTGCTCATTTTCATTTTAACAGATTGTTCAATCCATTCATATTCAAAATTATGAAAGATTTCTATTTTCCTCCATTTGTCTCTGTTTTTTTTTTCTAAATTAGGATTCCCCACAATCCCTTTTTCTGAAAGATAGTACTTATTCTCTTCAGTTATATTAGCTCCTTCTATCTTAAGATAATACTGTTTCTATAGGCTCTCTTCCCTTTACCATAACTCCACATTCCAAACCCATTTGTCAATTCCTATTCCTTATTTTCAAGTTTTATTTAACTTACTAATTCTTTTTTCTTTATTCCTTTTATCTAGTAATATAGTTCTCTTTTTTCTCTGTTTCTTTAGTAAAACTTTCCTCTTTTATCTCCTCTTTGACTTCTTTTGATTGTGGTTTTTTCTTTTCACTTTTTGCTTTATATTTTTTGGGGGGGCTGCGAGGCAATTGGGGTTAAGTGACTTGTCCAAGGTAACACAACTGGTAAGTGTCAAGAGTCTGAGTCTGGATTTGAACCCAGGTCTTCCTGACTCTAGAGCCATTGCTCTATCCACTGCACCACTAGCTGCCCCTCTGCTCTTTTTTCTAAAAAGGATTTCCATCCCTCATTCTCTTAATTCTTATCTTTCTTGTCTATTCTAGACTTTAATCCTTTGACTCATGACCCTTATATTTTATTCATTTATAGTTTTTATAGTTCTCCTGGAATTAAAACTTCTAACGTATTTTTTGAGTTCCTTCTAAACAGTTTCTTTGTAGATCTTGCCCCTCTCCTTCCTTTTCTGTCATGCTTCACTCCTAGGAGTGTCAATTCCTGAAGGAGATAGAGAGAATGAGAGGATATAAGTAGTACCCCATAGTGGGAACTTTCTCATGTCCCTGATTGTGCAGTTCATTATCACCCCCTGCTCTTCCTGTGATGCACCCCAATCCCATTTGCCATGAAATTTCCAGGTTCATACTCTTTCAACCTTCCAAATGTCAGTTACCCTCAAGAGCTCTGACTCTCCTTTTTCTGAGGAAGGATATTGTCCATAGAGACACCAAACGCTTATAGAGGTAATGGTCTCTCTAAGCATCAAATCCCTGAAGATTGTACCCTTTGTAAAGTCCCCATCTCCCCTTCCCTAATGAAAGTGTTCTTCAGAGGAGCTCCTGAATTCAGTGGGACAAATGAATCAAGATTTGCCCTCTCTTGGCACAGGATCAATTGAATAGGAAGGAATGACATTTTAAAAGGTGAAATTGAGTGGTGGGAGAAGAATAGAATGAGAGGAGATAGGGAGAGACAGAATGGGATTAATCATCTCATATAGAAGAAGCAAGGGACAACTGTTAACAATGGAGGGGAAGAACAGGAAGGCAAAAGGGAATGGGTCAACCTTACTCTCATTGAATTTGGTTTAGGGAAAGAATAACATACACTCTAAATTGGGTATCTTGCCCTACAGTAGAGTAGGGGGGATAGGGATGAGAGGGAGGATGATGGAGTAGAAGGCAGGGTCGGGGAGAGAGTTGTTAGAAGCACACACTTCTGTAAAGCAACAAGGACAAAGTAGAGAATAGAACAAGGAGGGGTGGGGATAGGAAGGAGGGAAATATAGTCAGTCTCACAATATGTCCATTGTGGAGATGTTCCTCATAACTACACATGTATGGCCTGTATTGAATTGCTTGTCTTTCCAGTGGGGGTGAGTGATGAGGGAGGAAGGGAAAGAATCTAGAATTTAAAGTTCTATAATCAAATGTTCAATATATGTATATATATATATATGTGTGTATATATATATAATTATAATAATAATTATTATTATTATTAATTACATGCAACTGGGAATTAAGATTTATAGGCACTGGGATAGGGAGATCCATCTTACCCTACCGGAAAGCCAGAGGGGTGATGAGGGAGGACATAGGAGAGAACAGATTAGGGGAGGGGGTATACAGTGGGATCGCTGTTTTTGCTGTTTTGAGGTGGTGGGTAGGGGAAAGATGGGGAGAAAATTTGTAACTCAAAATGTCATGGAAATGAATGATGTAAACTAAAAATAAACAAAAGTTAATTAAGAAAAAAAAAGATTTACCCTCTCTTTTCCTAAGTTTGAAGCTCTTTCTTTGCTACTCCACTCCCTTCTTTCTGAGAGACCACAGAAATTCTTTCCCCTTTATTGTTTATTACTGACTTGATTAGGTTCCATCACACATGCTCCTCACCTTCTACCTACCTTTTTCCCTTTTATGCACTCTCTCATTCTGCAGGTCACACACACACACACACACAACATTGAATCACAAGCTGGGTGCTGGAAGATTTAGTATATAGTGCTTCAGGTCTGTTTCTCTACTAACAATTCTCCCAGACTTACACATTCATCCTTATCTCCGTGTGTAATATAAGAAAGAAGTCCTTTAATGATCTCCGTGTTGTTATTTCGTAGTTATTATTGTTGTTTTTAACATCATTGATATCTTTCTCTTTCTAGTCCTTTCTTCTCTTCTCCCCTTCTCTCTTTCTGGGATAATTTATTGAACTGCTGATGCCTTCTTTGACTGTGGTATCTGTCTACCCTTCTTGTATTTCTGTTGCCTGGGGTATATGAAAAGAAAATAAACTGTCCTCTTTCTTCCTTTCTTTAAATGTTTCTATTGAATGGCCACCTTTTTTCATCGATGATTAGGCTTAGATCAGCAAGGCACGCCACTTTGGGTTACATTCTTGAGCATCTTTGATCTTCAAAACACATTCTCTTCCCTTCTGCAGTTTATGGTAGGTGCACAAGTCTTGTTTTACTAAAATTTCTTTTCCTTTATTTCTGAAGGCTTTTCTCCAAGTTGTTGGCAGAATATGTTGTCATTGGAATTGTTAAATGTAATTGTTTTGGAGTTTGCAGTATGGATTTGTTTTTTGTTTCGTTTTGTTTTCCAAGTAGATCTGTGGATTCATTTGATTGATACTTTGTTTTCTCTGTTCAGATGTTCTGGAGAGTTTTCTTGTATCATTTCTTGTACTGTGGTTTTTAGGATTTTCTTCTGGGAGACCTGTGCTCCTTAGTTTTTATGCATTCTGTCTTTAAGATCAACATGTTTTATTTGTATAGAGACCATGTGGACTGTTATGTATTTTTGCTTCTCTTCTTCCAGATTGTCTTTCACTTTTGTATATCCATATTCCCATTCAGTTGTTTATTTTTTCCATTTCTTTGTAGATACTTGCCAGTGTGGAATCATGCTTTTCTATTTGGTTAATTATTTCTGCGGTACAGACTATAAGTTCTTCTTGTATAATTCTTATTGCTCTATGGAACCATTCAGGAACATCCTGCTATGATTCCATGCTCCCTTGAGAATCCACAAAGTCTTTTGTTTCATGAGGAGTTGATTCATTTTCCTTTATCTTACAATATTTATTCAGAGATGTTATTTACTTAGATGTCCTAGAAGTCAATTTCCCTTCTGTTATTAATATCTTCTCTGATGAATTATTTTCCTCACTCATTGTTTTTAATAGAGTTTTCTTCTTCCTTAGATCTTTGGTAATTTTTTTTTAAATTCTGTTTCTCTAGTCTTCACTTTCTGAATCCTAGCTAGACCTCAAAGCTGTCTCATCCTCCTCCCACTTGGGAAAGTTCACTTTTCACCAGCTTTAGTTCCTGTTCTAAGTATCTTCTGAGGGACAGAACCAGCCCCAGCTGGATGCCAGTACCCTTTCCTTCAGGTCTGGTGGAATGATGCACAGATGTCTGTGTCTGCCTCTTTTTCTTCTGTTCTTTATTTATCCAGATGACCATTGCTGCATCACAGCACAGTGTCAACCCAGGCAGAGCATGCTTCCTATTTCCATTACCTCTGCCTCCTCAATGGGGAAGGAGAGAAGAAATAAATTTGCTTTCTTACTGCCAGAGAAGGGTGGGGTTAGGGTAGCAACAGGGTTTGCTGGCAAAGATTATAGCAGTATTAGTAAGGGACTTACTGAGTAGATCCTAGAGCATAAGGCCATGGGTCCTGCTGATCACTCTACCCCACTCAGTGTGGGGCTCATAAGAGAGTGTTAAGTGAGCATGTTTGGGATTAGGTACTAACATTCTCTATTGTTAATTCATCAAATTGTTACCTCCTTAGTGTTCTTGGTGTCTTAGTTTGTGGAGAAAGCTTCAATTTATTTATATTTTGAGCATAATTAGTATTTTGGGGACTTTTGAAAGGTCACAAGGATTGGAGAAAATATCTAGTCTGCTATCTTATTGGTCATGAATGGGAAGGAAGGGATTCTTTTGGTTTTTTTTGGTTTTGTTTCGTTTTTCTTTAAATTTTATTTTAGTTTGCATCATTCATTTCCACAAGATTTTGAGTTACGTATTTTCTCCCCATCTTTCCCCTACCCACCACCCCGAAACAGCCATCCCAGTGTATCCCCCCTGCCCCAGTCTATTCTCTCCTATGTCTTCCCCC
>CM053582.1:436357756-436379551 GCA_028627135.1 Pseudochirops cupreus
ATGCTTATTCTTACTCATGGTTGGTCAGTCCGTGATTTTTTTTTAATCTCTGTGTGGCTTTGCTTGCAGAAGGGAAAGCTCTGTCCCAAATTGCTGGGGTCCTCCTGGCTGCCATAGCTCTCAGGAAGGTGCTGGGTCCCTTTCCTACTTACTTCTGGCTCACTGGATAACGAAGACTCACAGGACCGAGGCCCAAGACCACGATCTGGCTCCAGGCCGCTCAACACGAGAGCACTTGGCCTCTGAATGATTGCTTAGTCCCCCTGCTGTCTGCAGGCCGAGGGCACGGAAGCTGCAATGCGGAGGCGGGTGCAGAACCTCTGCCTTTCACTTTCCCGCCCTGGAGGCGTTTTGGCTGGACCACTTTTCTCCCAAGACCTCGCAAGCCCCAATGACCTAGTTCTGAACACTGTTTGCAGCTGCTGGTAATCCGCTCACCAGAGGCGGCTCCTCACGTCCAGCCACCCCCGGGGCTCAGCCAGGGCTTCAGGCCAGGCTGGTTTCGGTTCGCAGTGCTGATATGGTTCCTCGTAGCTGAGCTGACTTTAGTGGAAAGTATATTTGCGTGCATTTTGGAGTTCTAGGATTAGTTTAGAGTCATATTTTATGGGTATTTTGGGGTGGCTAGGTGAGAGCTGCAATATGTTGCTGCTCCTATGCCACCATCTTGGCTCCGCCCCCCAGCCATCTTGGCTCCGCCCCTGGGAAGGAAGGGATTCTTAATCTTTTTGTGCTACATTTCCCTTTAACAGTTTGGTGAAGCCTATGGATCCCTTTATAGAATAATGTTTTTAGATGAATAAAATACAATTTGAAGGATTACCAAGGAAATCTACGATAATGTAACACAGTTATCAAATTAAATTTTAAAAACAAGTTCATGCACCCAAGATTAAAATTTGTGCTTCAAGGTGAGACTAAAACCAGACATATTTTAAAACAAAGGATAATCAAGGTAGCCCAGAATTCACTAGGAAAGGTAAAACCAGTAAACTATTTGTTGGAAAATCATCAGATTAATGAGAAGATAGAATCTAAGAAATTCAAATAAGGACTCTCTTGAAATATACAGTACCTTTTCTGAAAATAAAGTGCAATGAGTTGAATTGAATTGCACAGAAATCCAACTTTCATAATGACAGATTACCTGGATTTTTATGAGAGTTCATGCTGAAATGTTAATTTTAAAAGGATCTTAAAAAATTAAGTCACTAAACTTGGATGGAGTAGCTAGGTGTATAGTGGAGGGAGGGCCAGGCCTGGAGTCAGAAGGACCTGAATTTAAATATGGCCTCAGAGACTTACTACCTGTGTTGCCCTGGGAAAATCACTTATCCTCTTTCAGACAGTTTTCTTACCTGTAAAATGGAGATAATAATAGCATCTACCTTGCAGGGGTTTTTTTTTGGGGGGGGGGAGACGAAATAAAATCTGTAAAGCACTTTGCGAAATTTAGATGTCTATATAAATGCTAGCATTTATTACTATTATTATTATTTTTCATTTGAAGACTATGATTCAGGAGTCAAAGAATGGTATAAGAAGTGAGACACTTGCTACATAGATAGTATCAAAAATATAACTCAACTTTCTGAATTATAATTTATGGTATCATAATGAAGGGTTTTGATATGAGAAGTATATCTCAGGGTCGTAGTATAGTACAGTGGGTGAAGAGTGCCAGATTTAGAGATATAGGAGTTGAGGTCAAAGCTTGGCTTTGCCATTTACTATCTTTGTGACTTGGGCAAGTTTATTCTTGACGATGACATCACTTCCAGACCTAAATAACTACCCTTTAGTCTCTTCCTTAAACCCTGGCATTATCTGACATTCTCAACTACCTATTGAACATACAGAAACTAGATGTACTAGAGACACCATCCCAAACTCAACACATCCAAAAGAGAAGTCATTATCTTTTCCCACAAACTCTCCCTTATTCCAAATATCCATATAACTCTCTATGGCAACACCATCCTCCCAGATACACAAGTTTGCACCCTGAAGCATCACCCTTTACACCTCACTCATTGCACAACTGACTGAATAATCAGTCACATATTTTTGTTTCTATCTTTTCCATATCTTTCTTATATGTCTCCTTCTATTTACTCACACAATGACTCTAACTCAAGCCCTCATTACCTCTTGCCTATTATTACAATAACCTCTAAATTTGTCTCCTAGCCTCATATCTCTCCCTTTTTTTTAATCCATTATTTACACAGTTGCCAACATGATTTTCCTAAAATAGAGGTCCAACCATGTCATTTCCCACCCCACCCCCAAATCAATAAATCACACTGGCTTCATGTTACCTTAAAGATCAAATATAAAGTCATTTATTAGGCATTTAAAATTCTTCACAATCTTTCCAGTCTTCTTACTACCCTCTACATACCCTCCATATTGGCCTACTTGGCATTTCCAACACAGTTTATCTCCCATATCTATGCATTTTCGCTGGCTGTTTCCCATGCCAGGAATTATTTTCTGTATTTACTGCCACCTCCTAAAATCCCTGGCTTCTTTCAAAACAGTTCAAATACCATTTTTGATAGAAATAGCCTTTGCAAGTCCTCTTAACTAACAGTTATGCTATTCAATATGAATCTCATATGTACCTACTTACATGTTGCAATGTAAGTGTCTTAAAGGCAGGGACTATTTTTTATTTTCTTTATATTCTGAGAGCTTAGCATAATTTCTTAGCACATAGTAATTCTTTCATATATGTTACTTGATGAACTGATTTAACCTCCCTGGGACTGCATTTTCTCATATATAAAATGAGGGAGTCAGACTAGATGACCTCCAAAATTACTTCTAACTCTAGAGAGATAATAAAGAAGACTATTTCTCAGGAGAACCCCCCAAATTGATAAAGACAACTTTAAGCTAAAATCTTCAATGACAGGAGAAAAAATATTTCCACTTAGAATGTAGTAGTGTTAGACCAAGATGGTAGAATAGAAAGAAATAGTACAGCTGATCTCTTCCCCATAACAAAGATCTAGAAAATGCACCATGTGGAATATTGATTGGGAAATTAATGAAAAAAATGCTAATGAGTCATTTTTAAAATTTTAGTTCAGATTGGCATAGCAAGACAGATGAGAGTGGTCTGTGGACATTGAGGATGGCACCTACCCAGGTGTGCATGATGAGTAGAACCTTCCATGGTGGGGACTAAATGAGGGTCTGCCTCGGATTGGGCTAGGTCACATATCAAGTGTTAACTAAGAAGGGATGAGTAGTATAGGACAAGAAGCATTCCCAGACCCTAATTTGTGTAGTGAGAGAGGAGCAAATACAGAAGCAAGAAGCAGTTGTGTGGCTCTGACACCAGAAATGGAGCAGAGTCTCTTATCTAGTTTAGAGCATATTCTCAGGCCTACTATAGAAGAAACAGGAAAGGAAGTTCAGACCAAAGGGGAGTATATACTTCTGTTACCTGGAATCTTCAGAGCTTTCCTTCTGGCTAATAGCTGTTAAGTCCAGCAGCATTCTACTGGAGCTCCAACAAGGGGCTAACTCACAATTGTGCTATTTATACTCAAACCCAGATCAGGAACTTGTAGAGCTAAGACCATGAAGGTACTATTCAGACTTTGCCCTGTATCAGGCCACTATGGGAGCATTTAAAGCTTACAGGAGTCTAGCCTAAACTATTCCTGTTATCCTAAAATAACATACAACCCAATATCCCAAGAAAGTGGCAATAGGACCCAAGAGAAAACAAAACAGGACTAAGCATTGTTTATACATTCCCTTCAAAAATGCACAGAATCTGCTTCTCACACAAAGTCAAACTCAGGAAATATGGTTAGAATAATAAACAAACAAACAAACAAACAAAAACTATTCCACCACAAATAGTTATAATAATGACAGGGATTTTCAAGATATAAACGCTGAAGATACGTACAAGCAAAGTCTGAAAAGAAAACAGAGTTTGGGCACAAATTTAAAAGGAATTATTGGAAGAAATAAAGGGTTTTAAAAAGAGATAAAATGATTTTGTAAATGAAATGAAAACACTAGAGAAAACAATTTTTTAAAAAAGCCCAAAATGAAAGTACCTGAGGAAAAAGTTAGAAAATAAATAGGAGTGGTGGAAGAAAGAAAAGCAAAGAGATTCTAAGAATCACTGGACTACCCATACCCTCATACCCTCATACCCTCAAAAGAGCTTAGACATCATATTTTAAGATGTCTTAAAGAAGAGTGCACAGTCCTCTTAGAGCCACAGGAAAATGTGGAAATGGAAAGAAACCACTTATCACTTTCTGAAAGCCCCAAATGAAAACTCTTAGGAACCTTACAGCCAAAATCCAGAGCTTCCAGGTCAAAGAAAAATTACTGAAAATGACCAGAAAGAATTTAAGTACCAAGAAGCCATAGTCAAGATCACACAAGATTTAGCAGCCAATACAATAAGGAAGCAGTAAGCATGGAATGAAATAGTCTAGAAGACCCAATAAATAAATGAAATGGCTTATAACTGAGTATAATTATAAAGGGCAAAAAAATGGATCTTGAATAAAATAAAGGACTTATAACTTATATAAGATAAGAGCTGAGTAGAAACTTTGAAATATAGGCACAGGAGGCAAGAAAAATATTTAAAAAGTAAACATAATGGTAAATTATTAGTAACTAAACAAAGGTAAACTGTTTACATTCTAATGCTGGTAGATGTGACATGTGTCTCCTGAGAACCAAATTATCATCATTAGGGGTTACAGAGGAAGTCTAATAAGATAGAAGACATGGGAGTATTTTTTTTAATGTTTTCAGGACATTAAACAAAGAATGGAAAAAGCTAAGGGAGATGGGAGAGAAAGGGTATGGGAAATTTTCTAATGTAATTGAAGTGTGCAAATATAAAACAGTACAAACAAGGAAGGAGAGGTAGATGGGGGAATAGGTTACCTTTGAGCCTCACTTTCATCTGAACTGGTTAAAGAAAGGAAGAATATATACACAGTTGGGTGCAGAAATATAAATTTCACTCAACATAAAAACAGGAAGGAAAGGGAAGTAAAAGGAAAGGCAGAATAAAGAATGGATTAGTCCTAATTAGAAAAAAAAATAAACAAACTAGGGGCAGAGCCAAGATAGCAGAGTGAAAGCAGAAACTTGCTTGAGCTCTCACTCCAACTACCTCCAATACCTGTAAAAAAAATGACTCTAAACAAATTTTAGAGCTAGAGAACCTATAAAGTGACGGAGAGAAACATATCCCCTGCTGAAAGCAGCCTGGCAGGCTGACAGGAAGGGTCTATTGCACCAAGCTGACAGTGGAGCACAGTCCCACGTGAATCATGCTGGCCCATACTTGCAGCCCAGACCCAAGGCCCAGACCAGCCAGAGCAGACTTCAGGAGAGTGAATCACCAGCAGCTGTGGCAGTTTTCAGACTTCTCAACCCATAAATGCCAAAGAGAAAGTAAAAAGTCAGAAGGGAACTCTGTTGGAACTGGATGAGAGAAGAGCATGGTCCAGCCTCTGTCCCTGGTATGGTGGTGGCGGCTGCAGCTGCTGCCACTTGGCTGCCTCTGGAGCTCCTGGCCTACGGATCTTAGGGCAAACAAGCCACCATTCAGAGGGTAATTGCTCTTGCTTTGACCTGCTTGGCTCTGACTCGCAGTTTTGGGTGGTGGTCCTGGGGTGAGGAGCACAAGTGTGTCAGAACTTGTGGTGCCTATAGAGAATGTGCCCTCCTCATAGCTCTGATAACAACTGTGCAAAACTCCAAAACTTTGAGACACAGCACTCTCTACTCTGGAAGTAGAGTTCTACCATGATGAGTAAGTAACTGGCAAGATGAGAAAACAGAGGAAGTGCAAACAGACCATAGAATCTTTTTGGGGGGACAAAGAAAATCAAAACATAGAACCAGAAGAAAACAACAAAGTCAAAACTCCTGCATCAAAAGCCCTTAAGAAAAATATGAACTGATTGCAGGCCATGGAGGAGCTCAAGAAGGATTTCGAAAAAATTTTGAAAAGAGAAGTAGAGGACAAATTGGGAAGAGAAATGAGAATGATGCAAGAAAATCATGAAAAGTGAGTCAACAGCCTGCTAATGGAGACTCCTCCGAAATGGAAGAAAATAACACCATAAAAAATAAACTAACTCAAATGGCAAAAGAGGCCCAAAAAGCCAACAAGGAGAATGCCTTAAAAAAACAAATTGGACAGATGGAAAAGGAATTTCAAAAAATAATTGAGGAGAATAATTCCTTCAGAATTAGATTGGAGCAAATGGAAGCTAATGACTTTATGAGAAATCAAGATACTATAAAACAGATCCAAACGAATTGAAAAATAGAAGGCAATGTGGAGTATCTCATTGGAAAAACCACTAACCTGGAAAATAGATCCAGGGGAAATAATTTAAAAATTATTGGACTGCCTGAAAGCCATGATCAAAAAAAGAGCCTAGACAGCATCTTTCAAGAAATGATCAAGCAAAATTGCCCTGATATTCTAGAACCAGAGGACAAAATAAAAATTGAAAGAATTCACCGATTGCCTCTTGAAAAAGATCCCCAAAAGATAACTCCTAGGAATATTATAGCCAAATACCAGAGTTTCCAGGTCAAGGAGAAAATATTACAAGCAGTGATGAAGAAACAATATGAGTATTGTGAAAACACAATCAGGATAACACAAGATCTAACAGCTTCTACATTAAGGGATTGAAGGGCTTGGAATATGATATTCCAGAGGTCAAAGGAGGTAAAGGAAAATATGGACATTCAATGAAATAGAGGACTTTCAAGCATTCCTGATGAAAAGACCAGAGCTGAACAGAAAATTTGACTTTCAAATACAATAAGCAAGAGAAGCGTGAGAAGGTAAATAGGAAAAAGAAATTATAAGGAACTTATTAAAGCTGAACTATTTATATTCCTACATGGAAAAATGATCATTGTAACTTATAAGACTTTTCTCAGCATAAGGATAGTTGAAGGGAACATATATGTATATATATGTATACATACATATATGTATGTATAGGAGGGTGTATGTGTGTATATATATGTGAGTGTGTGTGTCTGTGTGGTATATATGTGTGTATATGTATACATAGAGGGCACAGGCTGAGTTGAATATGAAGGGATGATATCTAAAAAATAAAATTAAGAGGTGAGAGAAGAATATATTGGAAGGAGAAAGGGAGAGATAGAATAGGGTAAATTATTTTACATAAAAGAGGCAAGAGAAAACTGTTACAATGGAGGGGAAGAGAAGGAAGGTGAAAGGGAATGGGTCAACCTTAAATAACACACACACTCAATTGGGTATCTTACCCTATAGGAAAGTGACGGGAAGGGAATAAGAGGGAGGATGATAGAAAGGAGGAAAGATCAGGGGAGAGAGTAGTTAGAAGCAATCACTTTTGAAAAGGGACAGGGTCAAAGGAGGAAATAGAATAAATGGGGGGCAGGATAAGATGGAGGGAAATATAATTAGTCTTTTGCAATATAACAGCTATGGAAAAATTTTGAGTAACTACACATGTACAACCTATATTGAATTGCTTGACTCCCCAGTGGGGCTGGGTAAGGAGGGAAGAAGGGTAAGAATCTGGAAGTCAAAATGTTAAAAACAAATGTTAAAAAATTATTTGTTTTTTTTTTTAACATGCAACCGGGAAATAAGATATATAGGCAATGGGTTATCGAAATCCATCTTGCCCTGTAAGACAGTTAGGGGGGAAAAGGGGGAGGATATAAGAGAGAACAGAAAGGGAGAAGAGGTATTCAGTAGGCTTGCTATCTTGGGGTGGGGGGTAGGGGAGAGACAGGGAGAAAATTTGTAACTCAAAATCTTGTGGAAATGGATGTTGAAAACTAAAAAATAAATAAAAAAACTAATCATGGAGGGTGTATTACAAAGAAGGGTATAAAAGGAAAGTTATATTTCAAAAAATACTATGACTAAACTCTGAGAGGGGGAAAGAGAAGAGAGCAAGGAAAGAGGAATATTAAACTAAGAATAAAACTGTTGAGGCTTTAAGGCTCAAGTATGATTCTAGAGGACTTGTGATAAAACGTGGTAGCGGAAAAATTGGGAAATGAAAAGAGAGTGATGCAAGAAAACAGCGAAAAGAGATTAATAGCTTGGTAAAGGAGGCACACAAAATACTGAAGAAAATAACACACAAAAAACCAGAATTGGCCTAATGATAAGAGGCACAAAATTTCATTGAAGAAAAGAACTCCTTAAACAGCAGAATTGACCAAATGGAAAAAGAGGTAAAAAAGCTCAATGAAGAAAATAATTTCTTACAAATTGGAATTCGGAAAATGGAAGTTAGTGACTCCATGAGACATCAAGAAACAATAAAACAAAGTCAAAAGAATGAAAAAATAAAAGAAAATGTGTAATATTTCATTGGAAAAACAAATGACCTGGAAAACAAATGAAGGAGAAATAATTTAAGAATTATAGGACTACATGAAAGCCATGACCAAAAAAAAAAAAAGGCTAGACATAATTCAAGAAATTATCAAGGATAACTGCCCTAGTACTTCAGTTTCAGAGGGTAAAAGAGAATTCAAAAGAATCCACTGATTACCTCCTGAAAGAGATACTAAAATGAAAATTCCCAAGAATATTATAGACAAATTCCAGAGCTCCCATGTCAAAGATAAAATTTTGCAAGCAGTTGAAAAGAAAGAATTAAAATATTGTGGAGCCATAGTCAGGATTATACAAGATTTGGCAGCTTCTATGATAAAGCAGTGGAGGACATGGAATATGATATTCTGGAAGGCAAAGAAGCTAGGATTCTAACCAAGAATAACCTCCACAGTAAAACTGAGTATAATCCTTCAGGGGAAAAATGGAAATTTAATGAAATAGAAGACTTTCAAGCATTTGAAACATTCAAGACCAAAAATGAATAGAAAATTCAGCACTCAAATATGAAACACAATAGAAGCTTTAAAAGGTAAACATGAAAGAGAAATAATAAGAGACTCAATAAAGTTAAACTGTTTACATCCCTGTAAGGGAAGATGACACATATCATTCCTAAGAACTTTATCATTATTTAGGGCAATCAGAAGCAGTATACATAGAGGGCATGGGTGTGAATTAATTATGTTGACATCATGTAAAAAAAAATAAAGGGCTGAGAAAGAAGGATGCACTGGAAGAATGGGGAAGGGAGAGGTAAATTAGGGAAAAAATATCTCACATAAAAGCAGCACACAAGGAAGAGCTTTTACAACAGAGGGAAAAATGGGGTGGTGGTGGCAGGCAATGCTTGAGCCTTACTCTCATCAGAACTGGTTCAAAGAGGGAAGAAAATACACACATACATTCAGTTGGGTATAGAAATCTATCTTACTCAATGTGGAAATAAGAGGAAAAGGAGATAAGAGAAAGGGAGGAGGGATGACAAAAGGGAGACAGTGGACAGAAGCAAAACAGGGTTTTGAGGAGAGGGGGAAAAGAAGGGAGGAGGGGGGGAGAGATAAGGATAAACACAAGAAAATGGGATGGAGGGAAATACATAGTAACCATAAATGGTAACGTGAATAGGATGAGCTCACTCATTAAAGGGAAGCAGAGAACAGAATGAATTAGAAAACTGCTTAATAATATGTTGTTTATAGGGGACACACCTGAAACAGAAAGACACAAAGTTAAGATAAGGAGATGGAGCAGAATCTATTATACGACAGCGAAAGTAAAAAAGGCAGGGGTCTTAGTCATGATCTCAGATAAAGCAAAAGCAAAAATAGACCTAATTAAAAGAGATAATTGGGGAAAAAACTATATTTTGATAAAAGGTACTATAGACAAGGAAGTAATATCAAAAATTTTTATACCTAGTTTCTCTGATAAAGGCCTCTTTTCTCAAATATATAGGGAACTGGGTCAAACTTATGAAAAAAGAGTCATTCCTCTATTGATAAATGGTCAAGGGATATGAACAGGCAGTTTTCAGAAAAAGAAATCAAAGCTAGCTATAGTCATATGAAAAGGCTTTAAATTACTATTGATTGGAGGAATGCAGATTAAAACAACTCTGAGGTACTACCTTACACCTATTGACAAATGCTAGATGACAAAATGCTAGAAAGGATGAAGGAAAACAGGTATGCTAATTCACTGTTTGTGGAGTTGTGAACTGGTCCAACCATTCTGGAGAACAATCTGCACCTATGCCCATAGGGCATAAAAAACTACACATGTTCTTTGACCCAGTAATACAACTAAAGAGATGGAAAAAAAAAGGAAAAGGACCTATATTACAAAAATATTTAAAGCAACTCTTTTGATAGTGGCAAAAAATTAGAAATCAAATTTGGGGGAACTGGGGAATAGCTGAACAAGTTGTGGCACATGACTGTGATGGAAAACTATTGTGCTTTAAGAAATGACAAGAGGGATGGTTTCATAACAACATGGGAAGACCTATATGAATTGATGCAAAGTGAGCAGGACCAGAAGATCATTATACACAGTAACAGCAAAACTGTAATGACGATCAACTCTGAAAGATGTAGCTATTCTGATCAATAAAATGATACAAGAAAATTCTAAAGGACTAATAATAAAAAATATTATCCATTTCCATAGAAAGAACTGATAAGCTCTGAATGTAACCTGAAATAAAGTTTTCTCACTTTATTTTTCTTGCTTTTTTTTTGCAATATATATGGCTAATATGGAAATATGTATTGCATGATTTCACACATATAATTAATATAACATTACTTGTCTTCTCAGTGAGTAGGGTAAGAGACAGGAGGGGAAAAATAATGTAGAACTAAAAATTTTATAAACTTTAAAATAAATAATAAATATAATAGAGGAAAAAAGATTAGAAGATAAACAGTTAACTTGCAAATTTTTTTGCAAGTTTCTATGAAAAAGGCCTTATTTCTAAGATACAAAATGAAATTATTCAAATATACAATAATAAGAACCATTCCCAAACTGATAAATGATAAAAGGACACAAGCAGGCAATTTTCAAAGGAAGAAATCTAAGGTATAAATTTTGTTGTTCAGTTGTTTCAGTCCTGTCTGACTCTTTGTAACTCCATTTTGGAGTTTTCTTGGTAAAGATACTGGAACAATTTACCATCTCCTTCTCCAGCTCATTTTATAGATGAGGAGCTGAGGCAGAGCTAAGTGACTTGCCCAAGGTCACACAACTGGTAAGTGTCTGAGGCCAGAAAGGTCTTCCTGACTTCAGATCAAGCACTCTATCCACTGTGCCATCTAGCTACCCAAAAGCTATAAACAGCCATAAGAAAAAATGTTTCAAATCACTAATAAAGAAATATAATTAAAACAACTCTGGAATTCCACCTCATACACCTCTGATTGACAAAGATGACAAAACAGGAAAAAATGAAAAATGTTAGAAGGGCTGTGAGAAACAGGAATATCAGTGTTATGTTGGAAGAAATGTGAACTTGTCTAGCTATTTTGGAAAACAATTTGGATGTCACTGCTATTATTCGATATTGTACTAGAATTGCTAGCTACAACAATAAGACAAAAAAAGAAATTGGAGGAATTAGAGTAGGCAATGAGGAAACCAAATTATCAGTCTTTGAAAATGATAGCATTATAAAGTTCTAGACAATCAACTAAAAAACAACTGACAACTTTAACAAAGTTGCAGGATATAAAATAAACCCACATATATTATCAGCATTTCTATATATTACCAACAAAATCTGGCAAGGAGAGAAAGAAAAATTCCATTTAAAATAACTATAGATACTATAAAATATTTGGGAGTCTATCTGCCAAGACAAACCCAGGAACTATATGAACACAATTACAAAACACTTTTCACACAAATAAAGTCAGATCTAAACAACTAGAGAAATGTTAACTGCTCATGGGTAAACTAAGCCAATATAATAAAAATGGTAATTCTACCTAACTTAATTGCTTATTTGGTGCCATACCAATCAAACCACCAAAGAATATTTTATAGAGCTAGACAAAGTCATTACAGAATTCATATAGAAGCACAAAATGTCAAGAAGATCAAGGGAATTAGTGGGAAAAAAAAATGAAGTGATAATCATGGAAACAACTTGGTATTGGCTAAGAAATATAGTGCTGGATCGGTGGAACTGACTAGGTACACAACACACATTAGTAAATTACTATAATAAGCTTGTGTTTGATAAGTCCAAAGATCCAAGCTTTTGAGACAAGAATTCACTATTTGACAAAAACTCCTGGGAAAAGTGGAAAGGAGTTTGGCAGAAACTAGGTACAGACTAGTATCTCACACTGTATGCTAAGATAAGCTCAAATGGGTACATAATTTAGACATAAAGATAATATCATAAGCAATAGGGGAGCATGAAAAATTTTACCTGTTGGATCTATGGATAAAGGGAGAATTTATGGACAAATAAGAGATAGATATGATCATGGGAAGTAAAATGGATAATTTTTATTACATTAAACTAAAAGGAGTTTACACAAACAAAGCTAATGCAGCCAAGATCAGAAGGAAAGCAGGAAACTGGGGGGAATTTTTTTTAGCAAGTTTCTCTGAAAAAGGCCTCATTTCTCAAGTATATAGAGAACTGAGTCAGATTTATAAAAATATGAATCATTCTCCAATTGATAATTGGCCAAAGGATGTAACAGGCAATTTTCAGAAGAAGAAATCAAAGCTATCTAAAGTCAAATGAAAAAAAGAAAGAAGAAAGAGAAAGGAAGGGTGAAAGAAAGAAAAAAAGAAAGAAAAGTGATATTATCATGGGCATATACTGCAGACCAATTAACCATAAAGAAAATAAGGATGATGCTTCCTTAACACATTTTATAAAGCTAGCAGTTTTGGTAGGGGGCATAGTAATGGTGAGAAGCTGATAAAAGTCTCATGCTGTCAAAGGCAAATCATCTGATAAATTAAATAAACTTCTCTTACTGATAGTTTCATCTCCCAGAAGGATCTGAAGAAGCAATGAGAAGATGGCCTATTCTGTATTCTGAATGAATACTGGTGAAGTGAAAGCAACAGGAAACTTAAAGTGACTATGTCATCAGGATTAGTTAAGGAGTGGTGTGTATGTTGGACTTTGTGAAAGCTGAGTTCAGGAAGTCCAGGAAAAACACTGGCATGATGCAATTAATAAAGCTGAATTAAATTTAATTAAAAATGAAATAATGACAATATAATCACAAATTATCCCAATGCAGGCAGAAAAAGGAAGGCATATAAATAAACCAGTATTCTCATTATCCTTTAAGATTTTAGTGTTATCCAAGCAGCTCAAATTAAAAATGGACATAGAGAGGATGACAGAGTAGGTCAGAAAATTCCAAGCTCTCAAGATCTTCCCCCACAAAAGAGTTAAAATCGCACCTTAGGTGAACAAAGTGTGGGTGGAGATAAATAAGAACAGAGGCATAACTGGAGTCCTCCTGGGATGATTTGAGAAGATCAGAAGAAAAACCCCAGGATGAGGTTTGTTCCCTGTGAAGAGTAAAAACCTCCAGGCTAGGTTCTGTTTTAACAGCAAGCAGTTAACGTCGTAAACAACAAGTAACAAGTCCTGGGGTTAGTTGGTCTGAGGGGCTGCCTCAACCCAGCCATTGGAATTTTTACCCCTGAGGCAAGTTGGCTGTCTGAGCCAGGGAAGATTGAGAGAACCTCTGCTGACCAGGAATGCCAAACCCAGCTGTGCTGCAAAGAGCAGCAGGGGCAAGAAGGGACCAGCACACACAGGCTGAGTGTAGAAGCAGTGGGACAGAAAGCCCCTGTGGGCACTTACAGGAGGTTGGAGGGTTTGCCTTTGGTTTTAGGATAGAGGGGAGAACTGAAGATTTGGGGCTAGAGGCACCATTTCCCATATACCAGGGCTAGAGGTGACTACAAATAACTAAGCTATCACCACCAAAAAAAAAAATGCACAGGCAAAGGAGAAAGAATCCAACTATAAAAACTTATTATGGGAATAAAGAAGACCAGGCTTCATCTTCAGAGGAGGAAATTAAAGTAAAAAAAACCCCAAAGAGCAACATCAAATGGTCACCTGCCCAAAAATAATTTATGGAAGACCTTAAAAAAGACTTTAAAAATCAAATGACAGAGATAGAGGAAAATTTAGAAAATAAGAATAATCCAAGAATAACAAGAAGGGTATGAAAGGAAAGTCAATCAACTATAGAAGGAGATCCAGAATCTTAAGGAAGAAAATGACGCTTCAAAAATTAGAATTGGGCAAAGTGAAGCCAATGAAATTATAAGAGATCAGGAAATGATTAAACAAAATATGAATAATGAAAAAATAGAAGAGTATCTTATAAGAGAAAAACAACAGATTTGGAAAATAGATTAAGAAGAGAAAATATAAAAATAATTGGACTAACAAAGTTATGACCAAAAAACAATCTTGATATAATAATATAAGAAATAATTAAAGAAAATTGTCCTGAAGCATTAGAACAAGGGGGGAAAGTGGAAATAGAAAATATCCATTGATCACCACTTAAAAGAGATCGTATAAGGAAAACTCATAGGAATATCACAGTCAAATTCCAAAATCCCCAGTTCAAGGAAAAACTATTAAAAGCATTAAGATTGAAATGATTTAAACATGAAGGTGCCACAATTAGAATTACACAAGACCTAGCAGCAGAAACATTAAAGGACCACAGGTCTTGGAACATAACATATCAAAGAGCAAAACAACTGGGGCTCTGGCCAAAAATATCATACCCTGCAAAGTTAACTATTATCTTGAATGAAAAAAAAAATGAACATTTAATAAACTCTCAGGTTTTCAAAACTTTGTTTAAAAAAAAACCCTGAACTTAATAGACGATTCGACATACAAAAACCAATATAAACACAAGGTACATAACGAATACTGATTATAAGGATAGACTATTTACTTTTTATATATGTAATATGTAAAATTTATGTCTAAGATTCTTATTAATAATTGGGTAGTTCATAAAAAAGATTGGGGAAAACCTGGACATGACATGAATTTAAAAAACAAAACCATTTAGGAATAGCTAAAAGGAGTAATTATTTTACACAAGTGAGGTGCAAAAGGAAGATGGGGGAGGAGGGCTGGTAGTTCTGGTAACCTACTTTCATTGGGAGTGTGTGTACAAGGGGATAATACATATACATTTAAAAGAGTACAGAAGTCTTCCAAATTCAGAAGAAATAAAGTGGTAGGGGCATAGAGAGGGGGGAGAGGACAAGGGAGGGATCTTTAGAGGGGAAGGTGAGAGAATAGGTAAAGAGGGATATAGAAGGGTGTTTAGATTTATGGGAATGGGAGGATAGGGGAGGGATTCTTGGAGAGGGGTAGGCAAGTCACAGGAGGGCAAGGTGGTGGGTAAAAATAAAGTAGACAATATAAGAGAGATAGGAAACAAGAGATATGCATATACATAAAAACAAAGAGCAGGAGAATGGCTTTGGGAATGTATATGTCTTTATATATATGTATATATCTAAATATGAAAAAACATATCTAAACTTTACTGTAGCCTTCTGGGGGGGGGTATGTATATATTTATAGCTACAGAGAAACATATCTAAACTTTATTGTGGCCTTCTGGAGGGCTTTGAAAAGAGGGGAAAAAAAGAACAAAGTAAAAAAGTGCACAGCAGAGAAGAAGAAATTCACAAGGAAGCAAAGAAAAGATGGAAAATTTTCAACACAATGAGTATTATTTATCATATAGGGTTTCTTGAAATGAAAATCTGCTGTTAACATATTTTGAATCCTCTCTTATGTTCTGATATGCAGATGACATGTTTTAATTTCTTTCTAACTTTGTATTTAAGTTCCAGTATTTAAGTTTATGATATATTTTTGTTTCTTTTTTCTCTTCTCTATTTGTGTTCTGGTGTTTGAGCTTAAAATAAAATTTTGGGGAAAAAAAGAACATAAAAATGAACCAGATCCTTGCCATTTCCACAGCCCCATCACTGTGTGACTGAGGGGATGGCCCCTGAAAAGAAGAAATAAGAACAAAAACCAGACTTCTCAGTGCATCTGGCATAAACTTTTAGGTTAGGTTTGAAAGAATACAAAGAAGGACATAAAATCAAAATCTTTGAAAAAAGTTCAAGTTTACAAGAAGTTTCTAAAAGACATCTTGGAACTCTGGGAACCAGTTAACGCAGTTCACGTAGATGAACAATGGTGGTCCCTTATCTTTTAGCCAACTGGGCCTGAAAAGATCCATTGCTCCTCAGTCTCATTAAGAAGAAATGTCTTTGGTCTTGTCGTCTGGGAGGGGAAGGATGAAGTGTACCTTACTCAGAGGTAGGGGGCAAAGGGCAAAGTTCAGTGCCAATACGCTGGCCTGACTTGTGCTCACTATGGCAGCCTGTGTGGTGGGGCTACAACTGGACTTGGCTGTGGTGGTGGTGGGCTCCTGCATGACCACTTAGTCAGGTTAGTGCCAGGGACGCCGCTGCTGCCCTGGGCTCCTGAGCAACAAGCCGAGAGAGGAGGCTAGGGAGGGAGGGTCGAGAGGAATCAAAAATGAGGCCCAGGGACGTCTCCCGTGGGCCGACTCTGTACCTGGCCCCTGGACCCAGATGGCTCAGAAGGAGAAGGTGAAGCAGGTGACCTAGCACAGCCCTGCCTCAACTAAATCCAAGGATCACTTCCAAGTCATGGCATCACCTTCCCGAGTTCATGGTCCTCTTCCAGAAGGAAGGAGAAACAACAACAAAATGGGGCCCAGAGAAGTGAACTGACCACCTAGAATCATAAGCCAAGTAGGGGCAGAGTCAAGATTGGAATCCAGCACTCTTCCCCTTGCAGCTCCCTGCCTTCACTAGGTGCATAATAGGCCCTTAATAAATGTTTGTTGATTGATTGATTCCCCACTGAAGATGGAGATATGCAAAGATGCTTTTCCATCATTGGTACAATAACTGCCAGCATTTCTGGAGCTGTTGCTTCAGCTGACTGAACATTTATGTGTTAACTCTGCAGGGAATTGGAAATACCAAAAGAAAAATAGAAGCCAACATTCTAGGAGGGGAAAGGTAGACAAGATAATTGGGGGAGAAGACTTGTACACAGATAGCATCACAGAGCCAGAGCTAGAAGGGGCCTTCAAAGTCCTATAGTTCAAATACTCCCAACCTCTTATCCAGTTGAGGAAATGGAAGTCCAGGGAGGTTAACTGGCCTAAGGTCACACATGTAATTAATACCTAGAATTAATTAAGAACCTAGATCCTTTGACTTTGTGCCCCATTACCTCTCAAGAGAAAAACAACCTAAAAATAAGTTTGATGGGAGGTGGGGGAGGACACAATATCTTTGGATCATACATTTGGAACTGGAAAAGAGGCCTTTGAGATCATCCAGTTCAATCCACATAAAGAAACTTCTTATCTTCTTAAGAAACTTCTTATCACTGTAAGAAACTTCTTGAACTGGATTGGACTGGATTATCTTTAAGGCACCAATAGCTTGCCTAGAAAAGAATTTTTACTAAGGTGGTTATTGGAGAAACTGGAAACATGAACAAGACTTTACCAGAACTTCAGCTTAATTTAACACAATTCAACAAACATTTCTTAATGTTGTACTAGAAGTTGGAAGTACAATGAAAAAAACTACCTTCACAGAGCTTACAGTCTACTAAATGGGTGTGGGATATGTAGAGAGATTTCAGCCTAGAACATGGCACAACCAATTTAGGCTTAAATTTTCTTATCTGTAAAATAAAGAGGTTAGGCTATATGACCCATAACATCCTTACTAGTGATAAATCTATATTCTCAGTTTAATGCAAAGTAATTAGTGATTGAAGCAAAGGAGTGCTTCAGGAGAAGTACTCTGGGAAAACTTGGAAAGAGAAAGAATACTTTCATTTTGGGGGAATGAAGTTAACCTTCACAAGAGTAGTGACACCTGAGTTAATCCTTGAAGGAATAAGTTCCTTTTCCAGAGATGAGGAAGTATATTACTGACATGAACACCCTGCATGGAGACACCATGTGAGGAGACAGCTAATAATTCAGTTTGGCTAGAACTTACTATGCAGGAGTAGTACTGGGAAAAAAAGGCTGGAAAGAAAAGTTGGAGCCTTGGAGGGACCCACTGTAAGTTCTTTCTTTACAGTATGTGAATTAAAATGAGAGAGGCGCAAGCAAAGATTCATGGGATCTTTGAATTGGAAGAAATCAGCATCTCAGAGTTAAAGGGACCTCAAAGTATACAAAGTATAATTTAAACTCCACCCAAATTATGAATCCCGTCTATTGAATCTTCCAGCCTCTGTTTCAATATTTCTGTAGTGATGATGAATTCATTCCTCCATTTAATGATTAGAAGATTTTTAATTATATTCACAAGAGTTGCCCCTAGAATCAGGCAATCTTTCAAATGTATAAAGACTTTTCATATCTCATCCTGCCCCCTTCACGTCAAGACTTCTCCAGGATAAACATTGCTAGATTCTTCCAACGGCATGGTTTCAAACCTCCACCATCTTCCTCTCTCCATTTTGCAATATCATATTATCATGTTGATTTTAGATCATGTGGATTAAATTGCTATTACTAGTAAAAAAAAAAAAAGAAGAAATGTCTTTGATCTACCTTTGTACTTTGGCATGATCATCATACCACAAGACCTTAAAATGTAGCTGTATGTTAGAAATGAAGTGAGCAAAGTGCAACCTATAAGAAAGCTAAAAGAGAAATCTCTAATAAGCTCACTCAGGAACCAAGCTGAAATAAGTTGAGTAGGATTTTTGTTAAGTAAAAGGGAAAAGACTGGTGCCCTACTGTAAAAAATTCAGCTACCATATGACAGCAGACACTGGTTTTTGTAAAGCCGGATCACAAACCCTAAAAGCAGAAGCCAAAGCTGGTAAAAATTTTGTTTGTCTGTTTGTTTTTTAAGTGGAAGTGAATGTTCAGGTTGTCTAGGCTTTCTTGTTGCTGTGTGTACTTTTGCTCTAAACTGTATTTGGGTTCAAACCCAATTCGTAGCAAATGTCTAAGAAGAAATCACACAAATTTAGAATTCCTGACCCATCATATCAATTAAGTTCCCTTAGTCTTTACTTTTTCCTGATGAAGCAAAACAGCTGACAACTTGCAACATTCCAGTCCAAAGTTTCTCTGGCTCTAGTGCCCTGTTTCTGCCCCTTTTCCATGATCAGAGCCAAGGATAATTGGAGGCAGTTCTAAAACCCCACCCTATTTGTACCTTTTCTACCTGTCCACTTTACTTTTGAAGAAATATAAGATTTTAAGAGTGGGAAAATTAGAAGAAGAAAATCACAAAAGAGGCTACGGGGAGAAAAAAAGGTGGAGAGGTGGGAAGGAGAGAAAAAAGGGGAAAAAATTAAAAAGAAAAAAGACAACAAAATAAAGGGAAAGAAAACAAAATGTACATTAATAAGACAAGTTTTTTTCTTAGTGTAGGAACTGTTTCTAAGAGTTAACCATGAGATATTTTCATCTATTGTAAGAACCTGTAGAAAAAAAAATCTTTCATCAAGGCAGGAAATTGCATCCTGTTCCCTAAATCAAAGTTACAGGCATGGTGGGAACATGCTTGTGTTTTGTTCAGGGCAGGTCTCTGTAAGGTCTCTCTGTCCTGGTGACTAACAAAAAGACCATTCCAAGGTCCCTGCTAGTGTTAAATATAGGCAGCTACCACTAGACTAGAGCAAACTACCATATAAGCTATTAGATAATTCAATTACCCTCACAATTAGCTATCTACTCTGAATACTAAATCATTATAGTCTCCAATTTCACGTCATTATCTTGGGGACCAACTGAGATGGGATCTGGTTTCTGATGAACCAACGAAGTATACTCTTGGAATGGCATGTTCTGCTCTTTTGACATTTAGGAGATCTGGAGCTAATGTAGTAAAAAATAAATAATAAAAAAAATAAAGAGTTTTTTGGCTGAACTTAAAGGCAGAGTTGCAGAGTTCTATTTCAATTCTAACATCTTGCCATTCTTGAGGAAATATATGATTCATCTCTTTGTGACTGTCATTATTTTAACCCCTAAATTAATGTTATGACTCTTCATAAGCCTGACATCAAAATTATATAAAGTCTAAGGTGAAGGGAGGACCTTCTACTCTTGCTATGATGGTTCCTTTGAAAAAGATATCAATGATAATAGTTCACATACATATTATCCATCAATAAGCATTTATCAAGTATTTATATCACATATATGCTAACATAATGTATTAATATTCTCATATTTATATAAGACAGCAAGTTTCTTGATGTGACAATGATGTATTCAATGTGATCACAGCAAAACAAAAAAGGGCTCAACTCAGGAGAACTGGGTTTCAATATTGCTTCAGACCTTAACAGAAGTGTGACCATAAGCAAGTAAGTTATTTAACTTCTTTGGGTCTGTTTTCTCAACTATAAAAGAAGCACAGTAAGACCGGGGGCAGAATCAAGATGGTGGTGTAGAAACAGGAGAATTCCGGGAGCTCCCCCCATAACCACCTCAAATACCTATAAAATATGACAAATTTTAGAGCCCCAGAATCCACAAAAATGACAGAAAAACACATCTCCCACTGAAGGCAGTCCAGCAGGTGGTCATCGCAGCACGCTGGGAGCAGAGCCCAGCCCCATGCGGTTTCAGCCCCAGGGTGTCCAGGAGAAGCCACAGCTAGAGAAGCGGATCATCAGCAGCCGTGGCGATTTCCAGAATTACCAGTCCATAAGACGCAAGGACAAAGGGAAAAGGTCAGTGGAACTCAGCTAAATTTGGGGGAGAGGGTCCCAGCTGAACTGCCTCCAGAGCTAGAAGCAGTCTGAAGTGGCAGCCCTGCAGACGCCTCTACGTGGCTGCTTCAGAAGCTCCTGGTCTGCAGATTGCAGGGGGGCCAAGCAATCATTCAGAGGCTAAGTGTTCTTGCTTTAAGTTGCCTGGATCAGGATCACATCTTGAGTAGTGGTCCTGAGGTGTGTTTTCAGTGAGCCAAAGCTGGTGGGGGCTGCAGAAACAGCAGCCTCCTAATAGCTCCAGCAGCTGTAAAAACCCCAGCGATTTGGGACAGAGATCCCCTCTCTGAAAGCAGAGTTCTACAGAACCCAAAAGCCTAGTAATTGACTGGCAACATGAGTAGGCAAAGGAAGCAAAGTAAGCCCAGCAATCCAACTTTAGATTCCTTTTTTGGGGACAAAAAGGACCAAAGCATGGAACAGGAGGAAGACAACACATTCAGAACTCCCACACCAAAAGCTTTTTTGGAAGAAAAATATCAACTGGATACAGGCCATAGAGGAGCTTAAAAAGGACTGTGAAAACCAAATAAGAGAAGTGGAGGAAAAATTGGGGAGAGAAATGAGAATGATGCAAGAAAATCATGATAAGAGAGTCAACAACCTGACTGAAGAAAATAACACCTTAAAAAATAGACTAACTCAAATGGTAAAAGAGGCCCAAAAAGCCAATGAGGAGAAAAATGCCTTAAAAAGTCAAATTTGCCAGATGGAAAAAGAATCTCAAAAGCTCTCTGAAGAGAATAATTTCTTCAGAATTAAAGTGGAGTAAATGGAAGCAAATGACTTTATAAGAAATCAGAATACTATTAAATAGATCCAAACAAATGAAAAAATAGAAGGCAATGTGAAATATCTCCTTGAAAAAACCACTAACCTGGAAAATAGATCCAGGAGAGACAATTTAAAAATTATTGGATTACTTGAAAGCCATGATCAAAAAAAGAACCTAGAAATCATCCTTCAAGAAATTCTCAAGGAAAATTGCCCTGATATTTTAGAATCA
>CM053582.1:436380051-436400324 GCA_028627135.1 Pseudochirops cupreus
AAATTTCCCATTCTCCATGATTTTTTCAAAGATCACTATTAGCAGCTCAGCAATCATATCCACTAATTCTTTCAAGGTCTTAGGATGTAGTTCGTCTGAGCCTGGTGACTTGAACTTATTCAAGGTAGCTAGGTGCTCTCTTATCTCCTTAATAATCTTTGGTTTCCATTCCCTGTTAGCCATTTTTTTCTCTATCCTTCCCTGTTCGAAGATCATTCTCCTTGATAGAGAAAACAGAAGCAAAATAAGAGATGAATAATTCTGCCTTCTCTATCACCTGTTATCATTGTCCCATTCATTCTGAATAACAGTCCTATCCCTTCTTTTATCGTCCTCTTGCCCCTAAAATATATTTTCAAAATACATTCTTAAAAGCCCCTTTGTTGTCCTTAGCATTTATCACAAGCCTTAGCTCATTATGAGTTTTAGTGCTCCTGATACTATTGTTCTTATTGCACTCTCTTTTGAGCATTCTTTTTTATCCATCTCCACTTACCTGCTCTTCCATCTTTTACGTATTTTTTTTGTAATTGAGCTTGATCAGTGAGTTCCCTATACATCTACATTGATCTCATTAGACAGCTTCCTATTTTCTTCCTCATCAGAATTTTTTGTGTCTTCATAATTTCATTCTTGAAAATTTAGCATCCACCTTAGACCAACATCCCTTGTAGAATGTTATGCCTAACTATTCTTTCTCTGAATTCTTTGAAATCTATTCTTCCAAAACCTATACTGTATCCCAGACTATAACCTAGCTTTCCACTTCCTCTCAAAGTTCCAATTTTTTCTACTTCAGTAATATCTTTTCCTTTGTAGTAAGAACTGCATATAGAATAACAATTTCTCTCATCTCTTCTTCACTTTTTCGAAGTATGAAATGATTAAATTTAGTCAATAATTGAACATATGCTCTGCTTTTGGCACTAAGAAAGCTCCTGAAAATATCTGAATGGCTCAGTGTTCCATCAGTGTTATGCCAATGCTTTATATCAAGTTTAAGATGTTTCATCAGTTCTTTGTCTGTTTCCTCCTTCTGGCCTGGTGGTCTAGACTGAGTGTTCTCCAATGGCAATTATTTTTGCTCTCCTTCTGCTAATCATTACCCAACTGCTTTCCATAATACTTTCCTTTTCTGGTTCCTCAATTTCCTAAAATCAATCAATCAATCTTCACTCCACTTTTTCTATTTTTCCTTTTGAATAAAGTGATATCATTGCAGAGCCACTATCCAGTTATAAGTTCCATTCTATCATATTCTAGTGATACCTAAGTGGTCAAATTTACCTACTTGTGTCAAGAAACCTAGTTTACCTTATTTATCATCTATACTTGGTGTAACTGAAGTTATGGGTTTTTATATTTGGCTATTATCTCCTGGGAATAATTAGCCCTCTCTACTAATATTTTTCATTCCTGTTATCATATCTGCTACTCTCTAGCTTGACAGATATTATGTGGGCAGTCTCCTTCCCTCTATGTTTTCAGTTTAAAGTCATCATAAGCAGATTTGTAAGACTTATTTTATTTTT
This sequence comes from Pseudochirops cupreus, assembly GCA_028627135.1. Classification (NCBI taxonomy): domain Eukaryota; kingdom Metazoa; phylum Chordata; class Mammalia; order Diprotodontia; family Pseudocheiridae; genus Pseudochirops; species Pseudochirops cupreus. The sequence goes on from CM053582.1 coordinate 436,381,584, forward strand.
CTTGACCATCATTAAGCATAGTCCATTCCTGATCAAAAGCTTATCACTCTAACAGTTTAAGCCATGGTCCAGAAATCTAAATAATAACTGCATTTACAGAGCACTTTAAGGTTTGCAAAGCAAACTTTTATTTATACGAACTCATTTGATCGTTTTTTTCAGTGATCAACTTTTCAATTAAATATTCACTTCCAAAACCCCTTCCACCTCTGGCCTCATTCTGGATTGCAATTTTAGATCTCCATTCTTTATAGCACAAGACCAGCTTAGCCTTGTGGTAGATATTTTACCAGTTCTCTTCTCATATTTATTCCATAATTCCAAATCTTCAGCCTTTCTTCTTCCCTTTCCTCCTCTGTGTCATATTCTTCTATTTTCTTCATATACTTTTAATTGCTATACTTTTTTCCTCTAAAGCATTTTCATATTATCGAGGAACACATCGTTCTTCCATGATGACCCAAAGAGAGGCATTCCTTCAGCGCTTTCATCTTTTCCTCTAGCAGGGAGGCCTATCTCCATGCTACATATATGTAGGTGTTCTTTCTCACTGGTAAAAACACATGGTATATTCTTTTCCCTTTCACAGGAAGGGAGCTCTTAGGTCTTTGGCATTTTTATTGGTATGTCTACGGCCAGATCATGTAGCTTTCTGCTTATTTGTGTTACCTGGAATTCTTAAACAAATTTTAGGCCTCCCACTTTTTTTCTGGTGCTTCCTCCACCTTTTGTCCCACTACCTTGTTTGGTTATCTTTGACCTGTAAGGAGCATATTCAGATTAGTTAACATGCACAAGTTAGTGCAGCTGCATCAAGAAGAGGTCATGTCTGATTAACTTCATTTCATTTTTTTATAGATTACTACACCAGCAGATCAAGGCAATGCTGTAGATATAGTTGACCAGTTTTTGAGTAAAGTATATGACAGAGTCACATGATTTCAAAATCCAAGTCCCTTGAACAAGATAGAGAAATGTGGGGTGTATAATTAGGTATATTCAGAACTGGATGTGTGGTTTGGTGTCATAATGGAAGGCAGTCTCTAATGGAGTGGTCTGCCCTGTGCTATTTAATGTTTTTATCAATGACTTCAGTAATGACACACATAGCACGGTTATCAAATGTGCAGATGACTGTTGGTTGTTGTCCTCTGTGCTCAAAGAGGGCCACAATGACATCACTATGTTGGAGTCAATAGTGTGTCTGACTGTGGTAAGGCTAGGAATAGGTAAAACACTACATGAAAGAATCCAAATTCAAAAACATATTGACAGACTTTAGCAATGGGCTGAATCTAACAATATAATATTTAACAGGGACAAATGTGAAGTTTTAGGTTCAACAAATCAACTTCACAAGTACAAAAAGAGGGAAATGATGACTGGAAAACAGTTTGTCTGAAAATAAGCTAAGAGTTCGAAGTGTCTATGAGTTCAATATAAATAAAAAAATATAATCTGCTGCCAAAAAAACTATTGCAATCTGAGATTGCATTGAAAATCATAGTATTCAGGCCTAGGATGTATGTGACAGTTCTGCTGTACTCAGCCCTGGTCAGATTGCCAGTGTAGTACTGTATTCAGTTGTGAATATCACATTTTAAGAAGAACCATGATAAGCCAGAGGGCATTCAAAGGAAGAATACCAGGACAGTAAAGGGGCTTAAGATCTTGCCATGAAGACTGGTTGAAGAAACTGGAGCTATTTAGCCTGAAGAAAAGAAGACTTAAGACTTAAGGGGGGACGATAACTGTTTTCAGGTATTTGGAGGTCTGTCATAAAGAAGAGGAATTGTTTTACTTGGCCCTGTAGGGCAGAACTAGGAGCAATGGTTAGAAGTTGTCAAAAGGTATATTTAATCTGAAAGTAAAGAAAATTTCCTAATAGAGTTCTCTCTAAGTAGAATAGGCTAATTCAAGAGGTAATGGGTTCCTCTTCAAGAGAGGTGTTCACACAAAAGTTAGATGACCTCTTGTTTGGTATATCAGAGGGGAGATCAGAATAGATACAGTATAGACTGAGTGGCTTTTGAGGCCCCTTTCACTTCGGAGATTCTGTGATTCCTGCCAAAGTTCTAATGCAAAAATAATTTGCCCCACCTACTGTCTGCACAAGATCTTAAGAAGAAATACAACTTCCAGGTACTTTTTACTCCTGCTTTCATTTCTTTCAATTGTCTTAATGATCAGATTTCAGATGCTTAAGGCCCCTACTGTTACAGGGATGGTGTCTCATAATTTATGTGTGGCATAACAAAGCATATACTAGGGACAGGAATTAGATCTTAGATCTCATTGGTAGAGGGAACTCCCTGGATGAGGAAACTCTCTTACCAATGTGGGTTATCACCTTTTCAAGCAACTGACAGTCTTAGAGAACAGCCTAGAGCACTGAGAGATTTAAGTCAGTCACATAGTCATTATGTGTCAGTGGTGGGCCTTGAATTCAGATTTTCCCAAGTTTGGAAGGTGACTCTCTATCCACTACGCCATGTTGCCTCTCAGTATAATTATTTCATAACTGACTGAATCTCTAATTTTCTATCATTTTCTATCTATGCAAATCTAACCCATCTCCCCACAATGGTATCTTGCCCATCTAAACTCTCACATCTATTTTTTATCTTTAACATTCAAGTGGTACAAATTAAACACTGCTTTCTGATGTTTCGTATATTATTCTATTGCCCTGGAAAACATGGTACTCTACTTTTTTGCAGCCTTATCTTATAGCACTCCCTTCCCCATATACTACCATCTTAGCCAAACTGGACTTCTCTTTTTCTCCTGTGCATACATAACTTTTCTGTTTCTCTGCTTTTGTTCAGAATTCCCACTATGGTTATAATTCCCTCCTCTCTCTTCTTCACCTGAGGAATTCTTATCAGTTCTTTAGAGCCTAACCTAAATATGAATGCCTTCCCAGATCTGCCCATTTTCAGTGCATGTATTCCAGAACTCCAAGGGGTCTCTGATCTCATCGTTGTGGGTACATTCATGCAGATCACAACTCATCCATGCCTGTCCACATCCTCCAAAAATTTCACCACAGAAGATCAACCAATGTGCTGAAAGTCTTTCTTACATTCTTCTAATACTGTGGGGATAACAGTAGTAACAAAGGGTGCCCATACCCTTTCACTCTAACAATGTGACCAGATCAAATTTTTTTAATTGTTAAGTTTTTTGATGCCATTTTTTACTCTGTTTCTCCTGCATAATTCCTTGTTTGCAAGGTAGTCTGCTCATACTGCCCTCTGTGTGCCTCTTTTCTTGTCCTTTTGGCAATCATCAAGAATCATAGTCGAGTATCAACAGAATAAATATGGATCAGATGGATTAACATACATAAAGAGTTTTACAACTCTCAAAGCATTCTGTAAATGTTAGAAGTTGTTACTATTACTATTAGAGGAAAAGAGTTTCCCAAAGGCAACATAGCCTGCTCAACCTCTCTTGTGAAATTCTGAACACAACTCATCGTTCATTTGCACTGTCTGTTCCAGATACATAAGCTGACGGATAACTTCTATAAGTTGTCTGTCTAATTGCATATTATGGTTGAGACAATTCTTCATCTACTAGGTATTTTTCCACTACAGGTAGTTAAACTGAACTCTAATAAATAAAATTATAAATTTTATTTAGAAGTCTCTTCAGTGATTTAGAGATTTATGCAATCTGTGCAATATCATCTAGCATGTGGAGGACCTCACTAATGTAAAGGAAATCTTTCTTCCACTTAAACTCTGTGCTACAACCTGCCTGTGACAGTTTTAAATACCACTGTTGGCCATAAATCTCCCTGGTCTATGCTTTGCTTAATATTAATGAGAGCAGAAAAACAGCGATCTCATTTCTTTAAAAGAATTTTGTGTAATTTTTTTTTCTTTTTTGGAGGGGAGAAGGTAGGGCAATTGGGGTTAAGTGACTCACCCAAGGTCAAATGGCTGGGTTTTTTTGGGGGGTTAACTCTCTGAGGCCAGATTTGAACTAAGGTTCTCCTGACTCCAGGGCTGGTGCTCTATTCACTGCACCACCTAGCCACCCCGAATTTTGTGTAATTTTAACATTTGCATGAGAACTAACTTGATGTAGAAGAGACTTTAAGGAAGGATTTTGCACTACTTAAACAGATGCTTTTTTTTTATAGTTAACAATAAGTTAAATGAGATCTTGCACAATTTTCTATACCTTTTAGTAGACTGTGTGACAATAAAAATGTGGTTTTACTGGGAAATAACACTTATGAAAGATAGTGCAGAGTATTCCCACAGGTTTTTTTTTTATGTGGGCAGGAAAACAGGTATACGGTTTGGTATTTATTAATACTTGATTGTGTCTTACTAATAGTAAGGTCTAAGATTTTCTTCTCATTCTTTGGCAGATTCAGATACCTCTAGGACTGGGTCTTTAAAGCCCTCAAACAGAGCCACTTTCAGGGTGGACCTCCTCTGCACACATGGAGTGGCGCAGTCTAGCCACTTTTTCCACCTTTTTCTTTCATAACATTTCTATTTCCTTTACGAGCAAATTTTAGATTGAATTCCAACGTGGTAGAACGACGCTCTCTTTGGTGGTGAAGAGAGGCTGCTAAGCAATCTTTGCAGGTCTTCAGCTTTCGTCTATTTATTGTCCAGTTTTTTCTTAAATATATTTATTAGATGTTATTTTATATTGCATGTGGAAATGTATCCAATTAACCCTTATGAGACTATAGATTCTATGAAGATGGAAAACTAGTCTCATCTAAACTTTGTATCTCTTCCAAGACCCACCACAGTGAGTCTGTATACTTCAATACTTTAAAGAAACTGGTATTTCATTGGTTGGATCACTTTTGTAATGCAAATGGTGGCTCACTGTTGTGCAAATCTGCCCATACCTTTCCATAAATTCTTCATCAAGGATTTACTCCCAAGGATGTACTCTTTCTATAGTTGCTTAAATATTTTGTGGATATGAATTTAATGTCTGGACTTTTTATTATCTCTTGCTCTCATTACATGAAGAGCCTGCATTCCTTTCGAGTCAGATGCCTTTTATGCCAATTCTTATGTGCAAGTCATCATATGATGCTGTGTACTTAAAAACAAAATGCATATCTTTTCACTCTCCTTTTGGAAACATTTTAAATCATGTAAGATTATGGTGTTTCATGATTTGTAGAACTAAGAATCACCAGGAGAAAGAAAACTGGTCTTAAAAAGATGAACTTTTATAACAGTATTATAGTATGGTATATAGTATAATAGTATAATATATTATAGTATTTTATTCTAGTAAGAAATATGGTCATCACTGAACAAACTACAAAAATTCCTGAACATGATCTAGGCCTGTTCTTTTCTATTCAATTATGTACCTAGTTCATTATTTAACTATAGTGTAAGTCAACAATCTATGTACTGATGGGCAAATTCAATGGGCTAGTCATTCAAATGCCTGTCATAATCAAGGTGCTACATACTTCCACATCTTATTTTTGTTTTGCAGATGGCAAGTCTGATCTATTTTCAATGACTAGGGAATTCAGCGAAGTACTACACTGAGGAGTTCTTCAGGCTTGATTAAATTAGAACATCGATACTAGTAAACAGGAGTATTTGGACTTACATTCTCCATGACAATGTCAAACATCTTTGGTAACGTATATTTCTCCCCATTTGATGCCTCATTTAATCCTGATCTTTAAACAAAGTTATTTCCAAGTTTGCATCTCCTGTGGAATATTGCATAGCAAAATATACATACAAGACAATGACTTGGTATCTAAACAGGACCTCTTCTCTGACAGTGACACACATGTTTGGAGTGCTTTTGAAACTACCTTCTGTGATCAAGTCAGACAATGGACTGTAATTAACAAACAATAAATAGGAATAATTCTTGTAGTCTGTAAATCTCTTAGGCAGTTCTGTGACTGTATATTTAAGTCAGAAAACTTAAGTTTGCATCCCAACTCTGCTGCCTCTTACTGTCTGGGTAACTTTGGTAAAGTCAGTTGACTTCTCTGGGCCTCAGTTTGCTCATCTATAAAATGAGTGTGGGGGCAGCTAGGTGGTGCAGTGAATAGAGCACTGGCCCTAGAATCAGGAGGACCTGAGTTCAAATCTGGCCTCAGACACTAAACACTTACTAGCCATATGACCTTGGGCAAGTCACTTAACCCCAATTGCCCTACCTTTCCCTGTCCAAAAAGTTTTTTAAAAAATGAGTGTGGTTTGGACTAAATGATCTATAGAAAGCCTTCTAGTTCTAAGTCCTATGTTCCTAAGATGTAGTTTGCTATAAAAAAAAAATTATTTGGGAAACTAACTATTCTATCCTCATATTTTCAATGTATATATGAACTAATACAAAAATTTTGTAGAGATGGGGCTAAGACCACTAATTAGAAGCAACCCAGTTGAACTCTCTCAACATTTCCTTTCACCAATCTTAAAATAGTATCTCAAATCAAATTTTGGAGTGGTAGAACCAACAAAAGTTTGAGTGAGACATTTTTCCAGCTTAAGACAACTTAGGAGGTTGGCAGTAGGCTTCCACCCCAATTTGTTACACCAGGGTGGAAGCCTATCCAGCATCTACACAAATATAGCAGCAACGGTGGCTACAGCAGCACCTTCAAGAGGTCTCAGCCCAGAGATAGTAATGAGCTGGAAATTGTTTAGAAAGAGATTATATGGAACCATTTCCTGGCACTGGGTATAGCTGTCACTGATTAGAAACTCTATTGCCCACACATTCTGGGTTGCATTTCTAGGGCAAAAAGGAGTGCTAGGGATCAGTAACAAGGAGGCAAGGGCCCTGGTCACTGTTCCAAGGTAAAGATGGTGCCAGCACTTGTGGCTGCAGGAAAGCAGGGGCCCTTCCTGGGTAAAGATCAGAGCTCAGAGCAGGAGGGCAATAACTACACCTTTCCCAGGATCGCAGGACCTTGGACGCACTAAAGACTTTTAGACTTCCAAAACTAGCTCTGAAAACAGCAGCACAGAAATATTTGAAGCTTAGGATAGTGCTTACCCACTTCCACATGAACAGAACCTAACTTTAGGGAGAAATTTAAAGTCAAGAAATAGACTGGAAAAATGAGCAAAAAAAAAAAAGAATTTGATCATAAAAAGTGTCAGGGAAAACCCAAGATATAAGCCCAAAAGTAAATAACAACGTGAAAACAGCTTTTAAAAAGGCCTAAACAATTGCTAATTGGACCCAAGTCCAACAAGAATTTCTGAATAGAGAGATAAGAGTGGTAAAGGAAAAATTGGAAGAAGAAATGAAAGCGATGCAAGAAAATCATGAAAGTTAATGATTTAGTAAAAAAAAAAGAAAAGTACAAAAATGGTGAAGAAAATAACACTTTGAAAAACAAAACTGGCATAAGGGTAAAAGAGGCACAAAAATTTACTGAAGAAAAGAACTCCTTCACTCAACATCAGTTCATTTAAATCTTTCCAGGTTTTTCTGAAATTCCCATTCATCATTTCTAATAGCACGTTAGTATCCCATTGCATTCATATACCACAACTTGTTTAGCCATTCTCCAACTAATGGGCATCCCCTCAATTTCCAATTCTTGGTCACCATAAAATGCTATAAACATTTTTGTACAAGTGGGTCTTTTTCCCTTTTTTATGATCCCTTTGGGATACAGACCTAGTAGTGGTATTACTGGATCAAAGGGTATGCACAGTTGCGTTGTCCTTTGTCCATAGTTCCAAATTGCTCTCCAGAATGGCTGGATCAGTTCACAACTCTACCAACAATGCATTAGTGTTCCAAATTTCTCCCATCTCCAACAACTACCATTTTCCTTTTTCGTAGTATTACCCAATGGGATAGGTGTAAGGGTACTGCAGAGTTTTAATTTGCATTTCTCTAATCAATAGTAACTTAGAGCTTTTTTTTCATATAACTATAGATTTAATTTCCTCATCTGAAAACTGCTTGTTCATATCCTTTGACCATTTACCAATTGAGGAATAACTTATATTCTTATAAATTTGACTCTGTTCTCTATGTTTTAGAAATGAGACCTTTATTAGAGACACCAGCAGTAAAAATTGTTTCCCAGCCTTCCGATTTCCTTCTAATCTTGGCTACACTGGCTTTGTTTATGGGAAAACTGAAAAAAAAATGCATTTTTTTAATCAAGGTGTTCAATTTTCAAATTAAGCAAGTCTAATTCTGCTCCATATTAGCTTCGGTGTTTCTACCCTTTGCTCTTAATTCTGCCTTCTGTAGGGAAATAAAATCATATCCACAAGAGAACCATTCAAAAGGTACCTGGAAACCAACTAGTATATCTCCCCTAAGGATTCTCTTGTCCTCAAAGGCTAACCATACAGTTCCTTCAATCAATTTTTATACGGAACAATCTCCAATTTTTTCAGCATCCTGATAACCTCTTCTAGATATGCCTCAGTCTGTCAACCTCCTTCCCAAAATATGGCATCCATAATTTAAAACAATATACAAGATGTCTAATCAGGGAAATTCACAATGTGATTAATATATACCTCATTTTGGATGCTCAAAAAGAAAATATTTCAAGAAACAATTCAAATATTATGGAGCCACAGTCAGGATCACACATTATTTAGCAGGTTCCACATTAAAGGAGGGGAAGGTGTGGAATATGATATTCTGGAAGGGCAAAGCAGCTACGAAGCCAACCAAGAATAACCTACCTTGCAAAACTGAGTATAATCCTCTAGGAGAAAAAAAAATGAAAATTTAATGAAATAAAGGACTGTTAAGTATTCCTGATGAAAAGATCAGAGATAAATAAAAAATCAGACATTTAAACACAAGACTCAAGATAAGTATAAAAAGATAAACATAAAAGAGTAATCACAAAGTTAAACCGTTTATATTCCTGTGTGGGAAGATGATACACTTAACTCCTAAGAACTTTACCATTATTAGGGCATAGATAGAGGGCATGGATGTGAGTTGATTATGTTGGAATGAGTTCCAAAATAATGAAGGGATAAGAAAGAAGGATACACTGGGAGAAAGCGGAAGGGAGAGGTAGAATGGTGAAAATTTTCTCACATAAAAGAGGTACACAAGAATGAGCTTTTACAGTGGAGGGCAAAATGGGATGGTGGTATCAGGCAATGCTTGAACTTCATCCTCATTGGAATTGGTTCAAAGGGAAGAATACATACACATACACACACACACACACACTCATCGTTGTGTACCGAAATGTAACTTACCCAGGGAAATAGAAGGGCAAAGGGATAAGAGAATGTAGTGGGGATGATAAAAGAGGACAGATTAAGGAAGGCAGTGTCAGAGTCAAGAGAGACTTTTGAGGAGGGACAGGATAAAAAGAGAGAGAGAAGAAACAAAGGAAAATGGAATGGAGGGAAATGCACAGTTAGTAACCATAACTGTGAATGACAGAAATAGATAGCAGAATGGATTGGATATCTAATAATCTAATGTCAAAGAATCTAACAATATGTTATTTGCAAGAGACACTCAAAAGAGAAAGACATGGGGAGAGTTAAAATAAAGGGCCGGAGAAGGATCTTTAGTTGACCTAAAGAAAGAAGGCTGGGGGAGTAATCTGACAAAGCAAAAGCAAAAATTGACCTAATTAAAAGCGATAATCATGCAAACTACATATTGCTAAAAAGTACTATAGATAATCAAGTACAATGAAACATTTTTATACCACGTTTTCTTTGATAAAGGCATCATTTCTTAAATATGTACAAAATTGAATCAAATTTATAAAAATAGAGCCATTCCCCAATTAATAGTCAAAGTATATAAGCAGGCAGTTTATAGAAGAAGAAATCAAAGCTATCTGCAGCCATATGAAAAAATGATCTAAATCACTACTGATTTATGAAAGGCAAATTAAAATCACTCTGAGGTACTTCACACAAATGCTAGAGGCGATGAGGCAAAATAGTACCTTAATGAACTGCTGGAGTCAAAAGTGAATTAATTGGTCCAAACATTTTGAAGAACAATTTGTAACTATGCCCAAAGGGCTATAAAACAGCAGGACCACTACTAGGTCTGTATCCCGAAGGGATCAAAGAAAAAGGAAAAAGATCTAAATGTACAAAAATATTCACAGCAACTATCACTGTGGTGGCAAAGAAGTGGAAATCAAGGAAATGCTCATCAATTGGAGAATGGCTGAACAAGTTGTGGCATATGATTGTGATGGAGTACTATTGTTATAAGGGAAATGACAAGGGAGTAGTTTCAGAAAAACATTGGAAGACCTATATGAACTAATGCAGAGTGAAGCGGGAAGAACCAGAACCTTGTACACAGTAAAAACAATGCTGTAATGAAGATCAACTGTAAAAGATTTGGCTATTCAAATCAATACAATGATCCAAGACAATTCCCAAGGATTCGTGATGAAAAAAGTGCCATCTATCTCCAGAGAGGAAAATGATAAACTGAGTACAAACTGAAGTATAATTTTCTCACTTTCTTTTTTTGCTTTTAAAATATATGGCTAAAATGGAAATATGCTTTGCATAATTTCACATGTATATTGATATCAAAATTTGTCTTCTCAGTGAGTGAGAGAGGCTAAGGGAGGGAGAGAATTTGGAACTCAAAATTTAAAAAGAAAAGAATGCTTAAAAATAATGCAATTTAAAAAAAGATTTTATAGAGAAGGGAAAGTAGACATATTTATGAATAATTATTGAGGTTTTTCTGTCATTTTGAGGGCATAATAATAATATGTGTATATGTACATACATATGTATAGATACACACGTGTTTGTGTATACACATACATACACACATTCTATATATGTATAGTATGTATATATACATACATATGCGTATATATATATACATATATATATATACATGCATATATATATAGAGAGAGTATGTATATCCTTTTTCACTGGAAAGGGTGTATCATCCTCTTTGAGATGTTCTCAAAAATCCATCCCCATGTACCTATAAAATCACATCACCTCCAGAATAGATTATTTCTGTATGTAATGAGCTCCAGCCCCTCTTCCTGACCTCCTTCTTTTAAGTGTCATTGCCAATTCCTTACATAGCACAGTAAGTAGAGAAGTGGTAGTACTAGGAATAGCTAACCACAGAGATATCAATACATCTGTTTTACTTCACATCTATTTGTTGTTGATCTTCCATTTTCATCTATAAATGCTCCTGGATTGTCTCATGCCACACTATTTCCAGGTTCATTTTTCCCTTTAATGATTTTTTGCCATTTTGGGAGGAGATTTCTGCTTATAATCTTCCCCAATACTCCTCCACAATCTTTGACAAATAGTGCTGAATTTTAAGCCTGAATTTTTTTAGCGGATTCTAGTGTCATTCATATAAAAGTGGCTGGGTAACATGAGTACAATGCCAGGACAAGAAATTGGATGCCATGCCAGATATAAGGCAGCTGAGCCAACCCAGACACCCCACAGAATACTAGGAAAAGAAAATAGGATATTTTGGAGATAAGCCAAATGTAAATATGTCTGAGTTTCCTGTGAGGGGCCAAGCTAGGTGGGCTGCAGGGCAACGCTTTGCCAACATATCTCTCAGCTAGGGAAGACAATCAGGTGTTTGCTGGTTTACATAGTTTTGGAGATCTTTATGCTTTGTCATTGTGACAACTACTTTGCCTTGGTTAAACTTCTCTAAGAAATGGGGATAAGAGTCAGTGTCATAAGCTGTTAGAGATGATGTAATCACATGTGATGTCAAAACAAACAAACCTTTATTCTCTTTCATTTCCTAATGTCTACCACATTTCCCAAAATTTGCCACCAAGTAACTAATTAACAAAGCAATTTTTCATTTAGTTGCCACTAGCCATACAGTGAAACCAACTCCTAAAAATTGTCTTTTTTTGCTACAGAGTGGAATGTAAAGACTATTTTTCCATTTAGTAGCAATGTTTTGGTCTTATACCTAATTTATGCTGAGAATATCAATAAAAATATGATTTAGTTGCTCAAATATTATACTGAATTATACTGAACATAGCATAACAGTCAAATTAATTTTCATAAATAGTAATCAAATTGTATGAGCCTTTAAATTCTTTACACTTCTACCACTCTAAATCAGAGGTGTCAAATGCTGGCCTGTAAAACTCTCTAGTACTACTCAGATCAGATTAAAATGTAAGAGGAAAATATTTAACAAAATTAATAGAAATACAATAAAACATAAATGATGTTAATTTGCAGTTTTCTAAGTCATATAATATATGGCCCAGAGTTATCATTTTCTATTTGAGTTTGACACCAGTGGTCTAAAGGAGACCACACAGGACTGAGGAATATTTTATATTCTGATCTATTTCATGGATCATTACAGCAAAAAAAAAAAATCATCACTTAGCAACCAAATTCAGAGTGATGATACTTAACACCATTCTTCAGACAGTGCGCACAATCTGCTACCTACATTATCTATACTCAAAGCCCTTCCAAGTTGCAATCTTCTCCCCTAGGCCTTTAGAACTTGGGGTCACCTGACATTATGAAGCCTTGGCAGGACTCACTGGAGCATTTCTGTACCTAAGTAACTGATTAATGTTTGTGGAACTGAAATGACTGACTATGGGTTCAACGCTGTGATGGGAGAAAATCAGAGAAAGGAGGGATCTAGAAGATCTGACAAAAACAAGGAACTGGTTAAGAAGGACCAAGGATGTAGCAGAGGTGGAAGGAAAGGAAGTCATTGTCATCTGAGACACCACTGCCATTTTTACTTTTACTGTTTCTCAGTATTTGAAGTGTGGGGATTTTTAGCTACCTTAAGAATCTCTCTTACTATTAGTATTACAAATCTTACTTGAAGAACTGAGTTAAATTCATCCTGACCGCACTATCACATTACCTTGCCTCAGCTTAAATATGGAACATCACACAAGATGCTTAAACCTATTTCAAGAAACTCATCGAATAACTGGTTATTAGCTCTGTGACTAATTAATTATATGTTACATTGGTTATTCACCGATAAAATTAACCATCATTCTATATACTTTACCTCCACCATCAAAAAAAATACAAGTAGGGACCTGAGTGTAGTAGTGAACATGGTGTGATATGTGCTGCTGAGGAGGCTTGGCTAAGTTACAGTGAGCTAAGCTCAAAGGGTGTCTGCATTAATGTGGCACCAATACAGTGAGTGCACTTCTAGGAGTGGGTGGGGGTCCCCTAGGCTGTCTATGTAGTAAATGAACTGGCCTAGGTGAAAAATGGAGTAGAACAAAGCTCCTGTGTCAATCAGAAGTGAGATCAGACCCATGAATGATTGCCACACTTCCAGCCTGGGCAAGATAGAGAGATTCAGTATTCAAAAACACCCAAACCCAAACCCACAAACAAACAAAAATCTAGTCATAATACTTTTAATATAATGAACGTATGGCCATGCCAAAGTGATACTGGCAATTACAATTTTCAAATATGATTTATTTCTAATCCCCTGAACTCTCAAATGTTCTTTTTCTGATCCTATTTCTCAAACAATCTTGGATTTCCTGCCTACCTTTTGGCACCCATTTCAATTGATTTTTAGTCTTTAGTCTCTCTTCATTGCATTTATTTTGAAAATGTTTTTATCACCAATATTTTAATTTAATAATCCCTACTTCATGTTAAAAATTTGAAAAATAAATTTATAAAGTACTTAAAATATTTTATACAGATATAAAATACTAAAAATTATGACTGGTTTTTGCTATTTTACATGTGCTATTCTAAACCCTCTTCTTTGGCTATATTGTACAGAAAAACTTCACTCTAATAAAAAATTAAGTATGGGAGAATTTTTTTTCCCCTCTCAGCTTCTAAATTCTAGTTCTTTATCCAAGAGAAATAAGTCATTGTCATTTGTTATAGGACAAGAGTTTATTAACGGATAGGCTAGAGATGTAAAAGAGATCCTTTAGTTACAGGACTTGTAAATCCACCAAAACTTCTACCCTCCTTTCCATTTCATGCTGCTTTCTCTGAGTTGAGATGAAGGAAAGTTTCTTTAATACCTTTTCAGTGATTCTTAGCAGGATCCAGAGAAAAAACACATAAACATGCCTTCATCACTGTTTGGGGGACCCATGACAAACATAAATGATGGGAGCTGATTTAACAATAATACATATTAAGACAAGTGAAAAGACAGGTCAATTCTGTTATGTTTCTCCTAGTCTAATGAAAGAATTTCATATAATTTAGCACATGAAGCTATGTTAAAACTAAGCTATTAATCTGATTTTCTTGGACATTTAAAAACAAGGCAACATTTCTGAGCCTGCGCTGGTAATCTTAAGAGATTTTAAGACTGATTATCTTGTTTGAACATTCATAGATTAGACACCTGAATAAAATTCTATTTAAGCTAAAATATAAAAAAAATGCAAGAATGGTACATCACGAAACAACCTGAATTTGATTCTGGCTTGTAGAGATGAGTAGCACTATACTTTCCTCACCATGCCTCTGGCACAATGCCCATGTCCTCCAACCCACCTAGTCTGGCCCCTGGCAGGAAGCCCAGCAATATTTACTTCTGGATGAACTCCAAAATTTCCTAATTTCTTTCCCTAGTATTCAGTGGGGTGGCTGGGTTGCCCAAGCTGCCTGTATCTGGCACAATGCCCAGTCATTCTGGTCCTGGCACAGTACACATGTTACCCAGCCACTCTTCATGTATGAGTGGCAATAGAATCTGCCAAAAAGTTCAGGTTAACATAAGGCAATAACTTTAAATCCGCCCTTTAGCACTATACTGAGAGGTAAAGTCTCTTGCTAGGGTTATAGGTCATGGAGTGAGATAAGAAGTGGAATGGTCCCAAATAGAAATGCATAGGTCTTCACATATCAAGTAGAGAAAGTAAATTTTGTTCAGAAAGAAGTAAAGGTGGGAGCAAGAATGGGAAGGTAGATTGTTTTAAGGAAAAAAAGGAAAAGGAATAGGGAGTCAAATCAGACTTCCTTATAATTCTGAAAGAGGCAACAATTGTGAAAAACTTTCTGGGGTTTCTCTTTTTTGATTTGACTTTTGGCAAAAGAACTGTGTTTATATAATAGAATGAAGTACCAAATTATGAGCTCTAAGATCCTACAGAGAAAAGCCACCTCAAAGTATGACCCCCAGGATGGATGGAAAATGTGAATGTGCACTGGCAGGAACAACAGGCTTCAATGGAAATTTTAGTAACAGAAAGGAGAGAGCTAAGGAGGGCCTGATGAGGAGCAAGTCTCCAGTTAACAAAGAAGGTCAAACTGAAGGGAAGGATAGTATGTTGGTCCTAATCTGATGTCTACCAAGGGACACGAGGAAAGGATATGTAGCTTTTAACTCTCTTTCTTCATGCTGCTGGGTTGTCTAATGGATAGTCTCTATCCTACAGGCCCATGCTTAAGCTTCTCTTTCCTTCGTTAAGGAAGGGCTACTTTGCCCATTCTTTTCTGAATAAATGTACACATTAAGAAATGGAATGGTAAGATTCTTACTAGGCAGGGTTTAAAAGTTCCTTTTCCCCCCACAGGTTTCAATTTAATGTCACTGACATCTTGGTTTCAGTTTCCATAATGATTATAAAGCCATTGTGTACCTTTTAGAGAATCATACATCTCCCTTCTTTAATTCATTTTGAACTTGACTTCATCATATAATAATAATATAGACTAAGTAAATGTAGTTCATACTACAGATTGTTTTATTCTTGAGTAGTCTGTATCATAAAATTCAAAAAACATTTATTAAGCACTTACTACATACAAGGGTACTATGCTAGGTACTCGGGATAGAGATAAAAAAGAAACGGTCCTTAACCTTAAGCAATTTACTAGGGGGAATAATTACAAAGTAATTTCAAGAAGGGAAGAGAACTTAATAGGTGGATCAGTAAAGACTGCAAATGGGAAATAACAGAATTTTAAGAGGGAGAGATGAGGGGGAAATGCATTTCAGACATGGAGTATAGCTTATGCAAAGGTGCAGAAATGGAAATGGCAGGTCAAGTTCAGAGTGTAACAGAGAATAGATCAGTTTGGCTGGAATGTAGAGTATGTGAAGGGAATAAATAATGAATAAATGAATGAATGAATAATAAATATTTGCTTCCAGAAATAAATCTGAAAAGGTAGGTGACAGTCTAGTTGTACAGGGTTTCAAGTTTCTAGTTGAGTAGTTTATATTTTATCCTAGAGGCAATATGGCACTATAGCAAATTTGTTAGTAAAGAAGCATTTCAGGAGTACTAATATGGCAGCTGTGTGTAAGACAGCCTGGAGAAGAGGGAGATCAGAGGTATAGAGATAATTTAGGTCAATATAATATTGACTTAAGTCAATATAATATTCTAGTCAAGAGATGACTAGAGGCTAGACTTGTAGAGGAGTACTTTGGGGAACTGAGAGAAAGGGACAGGTATTAGAATTATAACAGAAGTAGAAATGATAAAATTTGGCCACTGATTAAAGATGGGGAGTGTTGAGTGAAGACTGAAACTGCATCCTTCAAGGATAGTAGTGTCCTCTAAAGAAAAATGCAGGAGGTATAGATTTGAGAGGAAATACAATGAGTTATATAGTGGGCATTTTGAATTGGAGTCCAGAAGAACAGGAAGATGGACATCTTTAGGAAGCAGCTAGCAATGTGGACTTAGAGCTCAGGAAACTAGAGAGTCATGTACACAGAAATGGTAAGAGAAGATGGGAGCTGACTATATCACCAAAAGAAAATGGAGAAAAGAGATTCTTTTAGGGAAACACATGCTTAATGGGTGGGACTTGGACGGTATTCCAGTGAAGGTCTGCTCAGATAGGTATGATGAAAAATAAGACAGAACAGTGTCACAGAAGTCCAGAGAAAGAAAAAGTACTAAGGAAGAACGGCTGGTTGACTGACAGTGCCAAAAGCTACAGAGAAGGCAAGGTAATAGTAAGTCACAGATTTAACATGTAAGAGATTTTTGGTAATAATACTGAAAAGTTTCAGGCAAGTAGTAGTGTTGGAAACTAGAATATAAAAGATGGAGAAGTGTTGGAGTGGGAAAAAATGAAGAATGTGACTATAGGTTACCCCCTCTGAAGAATCTGGTTTCAAAAAGGAGAAGAGACATTATGACTTAAGGGGACAGAAGGACCAGGGGAATATATGTTTTTAAGGATGGAGAGACCTAGGGATATTTGTAGGTGGCGGAAAAGGAGTCACGAGATTAAGAGAGACTGAAAAGAAAAGGAGAAAGTATGATCAAAAAGGAAAGTTCCCAGAAAACAGAAAAAAGGGTGGAATAAAAAAATACAAGGAGAGGAACTATCTCTGGCAAGTAGGTCACCTTTCTTAAAGAATGGAACAAAGAAGGAGAGAATTATGGATAATGAAACCAGAATTAGAGAAGCTCAGAAAAGATTCCCTATAATTTCTCAGTAAAGTAGGAGGAGAGGAAGATGGAGTAATTATTGCTGAAAGTATGATAGTAAATCAGGAAAGAATAGAGGAACAAAAGTTTAGCTATTAAGGATCCATCTGAAATTAGATAATGTTAATTTGTGGTAGATCAGGAGGCATGGTTTCATGATTTTCTCTAGCAGTGTTCTGTGGCATATGACTAATGAGCTGAAAAGATAGTTATGGTGGGAGAACCTAGTGCTGGGGCTTGGCAAGGTGTGACTGGCAAAATGATAAGGAAGCAATGAATTCAAAGGTGAAAAATAAAAAGCTGAAACTGTAAACCCTAAGGAACAAGAAAGTAAGGCCAGTAATGAGGTGATGCACCAGAAGAACAGGGAAGAGTGGAGGGACTGGAGGGACTGGAGGTCATGCTGAATACAAACAATAGCTTTCATAGCAGTGAGGCAGGATAGGAATTTATTTTCAGAGAGAGAAATTACAGAATTCTGAATCATTGAAGATAGTAAAATTAGAGGTGACAGTAAGATTGAAGTTATAGGCCATGTAGTTGAAGAAACAGGAGGGAAGAGTGTTTGAGAGGACCACAGTTTATATATTGAGGGCCCAAATAGTAACACATGAATGAGGTAAAGAGAAAGACTCTATGTCAGGTACTGAACTTGAGAAAGGAAGAACAACCAAGAGGCTAGTAGATGACAACAACAAGGATCTGTTTCACATGGTATAGAAATATCAGGGGCAAGGCCTTATATCTTTAACTAGACTATAAACTATGTCTTTCTTTTTTTTTGGTAACAGATCATATCACCTAGCAAAATGTTAGACATTAAGAAGATGTTCAGGGGCAGAGCCAAGATGGCGGCACAGAAGCAACAAGGTTCTGCAGCTCCCACATAGCCACTTCAAATTCCCATAAAATATAACTCTAAACAAATTTTAGGCCTCCAAAACTCACAAAAATACAAAAAACCACATCATCCGCTGAAGGCAGCTCAGCAGGAAGGGCTCATCATAGCACTCTGGGAGCCAAAACCAGCCCAGCCTGAAACCACAGCTTCAGGAAGCCTTCAGGAGAGTGGATCAGCAGCAGCTGTGGCAGTTTCCAGAATTATCAAGCCATAAGAAACAAGGACTAAGTGAAAGATCAGTGGAACTCAGCTAAATTTGAGGGAGAAAAGTGGTCTGGCCAAACTGCTTCCAGGGCATCCTTCAAGAAATTCTCAAGGAAAATTGCCCTGATATTTTAGAACCAGAGGGAAAAATAGAACTTGAAAGAATTCACTGATCACCTCTTGAAAAAGATCCCAAAAAGAAAACTCCTAGGCATGTTATAGC
>CM053582.1:436400824-436429671 GCA_028627135.1 Pseudochirops cupreus
GTATTTGCTCAACAAGTTGGAATTTTCAAAAATGAACAAAAAATGAGGATGCTCTTGGTAAGGAGAAATTATGCAATCACATACAATACAGGGGAATAATCCAGCAGATTTTTTCCAAGGTTGCTGTTCTCACTAGTGTTTGGAAGCCCACAGGTTGGCAAATATAATGAATAAAGTTTTAAAAAAATATATACAAAAGTGGGTGGGCTAGCGATCATCAAAGGATTTCAGTCCATTAGGAACAGTGGTGATGATTTTAAAAACTAGGCATATAAACTTAAAAATAAGTAGCATTCATCTAGTTAGGTAAGTGAATATGTTCATGGTAAATTTGGTCACATAACCCTTCTACTTACTTAACCCTGGTGCCTGTTACCAGATGTCTTGCCATATTTTCTTCTAATTATTTTTCTGTAATTATTCTGGAAACATTTAACCAGCCGTTCAACTATCCTTTCCCTCTCCATGTCCATTAGCGTGACCTTAGTTCATTTTTCTTCTAGAAACAAAATAATGTTTATTTTAGAGCCAGCCTTCCAAGGAAGGCAGGTGAGCAAATATCTGAATGTGTGGGGTAAGGACACATTTCATGAATTCCATCTAGACAGGTGTTTAAGTTACAGCAGGATTAAATGTAGGTAATGGATTGAAAAAGAGGGAAAGAAACACAGAGAAGAGGCCAATTTCCGTCCAGGCAGCCCGCCCAAGTGTTACTGGTACCTAATAAAAGCAGTATTGTTGCCAGTTCTCTAATTTAACTATGATGGTTTTGCTCTGATTCAGTCACTAAACATACTTACAACCCACACAATTTTAGTATCCAAAGGCTTTGTGTTATCACAGAGACTTTCCAATGTTGTTACTGTCGTTGTCTTAAAAAGCGGGCCATGTGACAAGAAGTTGATATGTATGTACTAAATAAAATTATATAATTAAAATATTAAGCTTCAGTTAAAATCATTAATTGACTTAAGTTTGTTAGTATGGTATCTGTACCAGGTAGTGGTAGAGAGAAAGTGGTTAAGTATTACTAGCTTACTGATTGAGGTATGACGGTAGCTAATTAGGCTAAGGATCATCTTTTTCTGAAAATCTTGGGGTGGGTGGTGTTTACACTAGAATCAAGTGGATTCTATCTGACCTACATACTACATTAGCCGCCCACATCTTATCTAACCTCTACCGTGCTATTTCTCTGGGTCTGGCAATAAACTACAATACTGAATGTTCAAAAGAAGCCTGACTCTTAAGACACAGGTCTGACTATGTCACTACCTTGTTCAAAAAGTCTATTACTCTAGCATAATATACATATCCTGAAGCTTGGCATTTTCTAGCTCCAACCTATATCTCCAATTTTATTTAATTATTTCCTTTGATGAATACTATGATCCAGTCAAATAGGCCTATTAATTGTTCCCAAAATTGATACTCTATCTCCCATCTCCATGCATTGCACAAGCCATTTTCCCTGCCTGGAATACACTCTATTCCTTTACTGTTTCTCCAAATTTTTATCCTTCAAGTCCTCCATGAAATCTTCCCTAATCTCCTCTTTTGGAAGTACTTTCTTTCTTTCAATTACTTTGTACCTACTCACTTCTGTATAGCATATACTCATAGATTTAGAGTTGGAGGGAAACTGAAAGATAGGGTCCAACTCCTACATTTCAGAAAGGAGAAACCTGAAATCTAGACACATTAAATGACTTGCCCAAGGTCACAAAGTGTTAAACAGCAGCAGAGCAGGAATTCAAACAGAAGTCTTCTGACTCTAAACCCTGTGCTCTTTGTACTATGGCCAGGCTTCCTAATCTATTTCTGTGTCCCAGACATCTTTGGCAGCTAGGCTATGCCAATGGACCCCTTTTCAGAATGATGTTTTAAAATGCATAAAATAAAGTATCAATTACACTGAAATCAAAATGAAATCTATCCATGAAACCCTCAAAGGGAGGGATGATCAAGACTCCCAGTTAAGAACCCTTGTACTTCATTATTTACATAACGGTCTTGAGAACTGTGACTATTTCATATTTATATTTGTATCTCCAGGACCTAGCTTATAGTATTTAATAAATGTTTGTTGAATTCAACATTTTTAAACATTCATTTATACAACAAGTACATACAGGATACCTACCATGTTCGAGGTTCCACGTGAGATAAATGGAAAAAGACAAAATCCTTGTCCCTAAAAGGGCTGGCAGTTTTAAAAGGGAGATAATATTTAATTTACATTTAAACATTAATTAAGCATTTAGTATTCACATGTTTCTGAAGGGAACTGTAAAAAACAATCATAAAACTATGATTGGTTCTACTATGAATTATGTTAAATAATCTCAATGGGGATCTCACTGGAGTAAAGGCAATCCTTTTAAGGCTACCTCATTCTTGTTCCCTTTACTAACGGGGCTGGTCCAAACCTTTTCATTCCTTCCAAATCTACCTCACTCATTTATACTACCTTCTTATCTGAGGATCTCACCTGAAATTGAGAACATTTGCCAAGAGCTCAGAGAATTCTCTCCCTTTCTTATCTCACATCACTTAGATAATCTGTTCTACTACCTTCTCCTTCACTCTTGTCTCTATTAAAAAGACAGCTCTTGTCCTTGCCAAGGCAAATCCTTGGATATGCTCTCCTGATCTCATCCTCTCTAGTCTTTACCAGCAGCTTCCTCATTTTCTCTCTAATTTTTAATCTAGCCACATACACTGGCTCTTCTCTTGCTGTGTTCTACCATGTCTTCCCCATCCTTAAAAAACCCACACATCCCTGCTAGCTTTTATCCAACACATCCCCTCCTCTTCTGAGGTGCCTTCTTGAGAAATAAATCTAACTCACTTCTAAACTCTAGGCAGTTTGGCTCCCGACATCATCGTTAAACTGAAACTAATCTCTCTTAAAGTTACCAGTGATAATTTAATTCTGAAATCTAACCCTCCTCCCTCCCTCAATTCTCACTATTCTTAACCCCTCTGCAATTTACTGCCACTTGATTACAAGTTCCTTTGGATATGTTCTCCTCTCTAGGTTTTCATGACACTGTCTCTCCTGGTTCTCTTCCCTCTTTAGCTGCTACTTCATGGTGTCTTTTGCTGGGTCATACAGGGTCAGGTCCCACTAAACATAGGTATCTCCTAAGGTTCTGAAAATGGGAGTTTTCTTATCCCTCTTTATCAAGGATTCTTAAACTTAGTTTGTATCACGGAATCCCTTTGTCAGTCTGTTGAAGCCTATGGAGCCATTCTAAGAAAAAATGTTTTTCAATGCATAAAATATATAGGATTATAAAGTAAGTCAATTGCACTGAAATATCATTATCAAAAATATATTTTTTAAAGTTTGCAGACTCCACATTAATACTGTTTCTCTACATTATCTTGCTTGGTAACTTCCATGGATTCGATTAGCATCCCACCACAGATAATTCCCAGGTCTATATACCTATCTCTAAAATCTCTCCTGAGATCTAGTACCATATCACCAAATGATTTTTGGAAATCTTGAACTAGATATCCCATAGGCATCTCAAACTCAACAAGTCCAAAAAGAACATTATCTTTCCTCCTAAATCATCCTTCTTCCCTACTTCATTATTATTACCACTGTCCTCATAAGTCAACCAGGGTCACAACCTTGGCATCATCCTGAACTTTTCACTTGTACTTACTCCATATATCCAATCTATTGCCAAATCCCTCTCTATATTCACAAAATCTCTTGCACATGTCCTCTTTTCCCCAATCACACAATCGTTAAATAAGTCCTCATCACCTCTGACCTGACCTACTGCAAGAGCCCTCTAAATGGTTCCTCTGTGCCTCAGCTCCCTTTACCACTCTAATCCATTGTCCACTAAACTTTCAAAATGATTTTCCTAAAGTGAAGGTAAGACCAAATCATACCCTTCTTCCCTTCACTCGCTGAAAATGAATGGTTTTCTATTATCTCCAGGATCAAATGTGAAGTTCTCTCTTTGGTATGTAAAGATTTTTACAGCCTGATACCTTCTTCCCTTTCCAGTCTTCTCATATCTTCTCCACCCCCACCCCCCAATACACACTATGATTTAGCTACAGTGGCCTGTACTTCACACAGGGTATTTCTATCTCTCACCTCTGTGCTTTTGTGCTGGCTGTACCACATGCCTGGAAAACTCTCTCTCCTCAACCCTCTTACCTCTGCCTCTTTAACTTGCCTACCTGCCTTCAAGACACAACCCATGAAACTAGCAAAGATGCCTAAGGAGAAGGAAGCAGCACCATTCAGCTCTTTCCTACAGCTCTTCCAACAATCAGGAAGAACACCCAAACAAGTAGTAATTTAAAAATGGAAAGAAAAACTACAATGGGTCATTTTTTCAGTCCAAGATCATGGATGCAGTCCATAAATGAATAACCAGGGAATTAGAACTTAGATCAGGTGTGGGCTTGCAGTGATATTACTCTAACCCAGAAAAGGATCTCTAATTTAGCCTATGGGTGAGTATATAGGGGATGGGACTGCAACCAGGAGGGGCTTACAATTATCTATCAAGGGCAGAGAATACAGGTGTCAGACCTAGGATGAGCCTATATTTCTGTTGCTATGTACCTGCAGACCCTCCAGCTAGCACACAGGGTTGGGGGTAGCAACTGTGGAGTGGAGTTCCAACCAGAAGAAAGCCTCAGACAAAACCTGAGGTCAAGAGCCCACAAAGCTCAGAAAAAGAGGGCAGGAATCAAACTATACCCAAAAACAGACTGCTGAGGGCTCACTGAAAGTTACAACTCCCTAGTCTGATCCACTTCTGTGATCCATGAAGAACACAGCACATACACAACACAAAGAAAATGAAGGGACAGCAATCCAGATAATTTGGGTAGGACCTTATAAGACTACAAAGTACACAAAGCTTGGCCCCAACACAAAGTCACAATTCAGGAAACACAACAAAACAAACAAATAAAATCTGACAATGAAGAGCTAGGAAACAGGCACGTCCCAAAAATAAACCTAAGAGAAGAGAATAATTCTAAAACATTTGTAATCAAAGCTTCAAAGAAAAACAAAGCTTGAACACAAGACTCAACTAGGATGCCCAGAAGAAATTATTTTAAAGGAAGAGATTTTAAAAGGCTTAAAATATAAATGGATGAGAGGTCTACAGGAAAGAAATGGAAAAGAAGTGAGAGTGTGGTAGGAAAGATTTGGGAGGAAAATTAAAAGTTTAGTATAAGATACAAAAATCTGGTCAAAGTAATAAACCTCTTGGAAAATTATAATCAACCAAACAATTATAACAGATCAACAAAAACTGATGACTTTTAAGACAACAAGAAATATTAAAACAAAGTCAAAAGTCTGAAAAATGGAAATATAAGGCATCTCATTAAAAAATTAATCTGAGAAACATCTGGAAAGATAATTTAAAAATCATTAAACAATCTGAAAGTCATATTCCCCCCTCCCAAACAAAAAAAAGAGAGAGTCTAGATTTCAAGAACTCATGCAGGAAAACTGCCCAGATTTGTTAGAACAAGAGTTTTAATAATAATAGAAAATAAAAATAGAAAGAAACCACTAGGCACTGTCTGAAAGAAACTCCAAAATGAAAATTTCCATGAACAAAATCCAAAATCCATAGATTCTAGGCCAAAGGAAAAGTACTGCAACCAGTCAAAAAGAGATTGAATAATAAGGAGCCAAAGTCAGGATCACACAAGATTTGGCAGTTATTACAGTAAAGGAGTGTAGAGTTAAGAATATGCTATTCCCCATACCAAAAGATACGACTTATAACTAGCATGGGGGTCAGGAAGTGAAAATGCAGGCAGGAGATGGAATGTCTTATGTGAAGAATGGCAAACAGGTCGGTGTCACTGGATCATTTGAATACATGGAGGGGAGTAACAAGAAGCCTAGGAAGCCAGGAAGGAGACAAGTTATGAAGGGCTTTAAAAGCCAAGCAGAACGTTTTTTATATTTGATCCTGGAAGTAATAGGGAGTCACTGGAGTTTACTGAATAGGAGGAGTGTCATGGTCAGAATTGCACTTGAGGAAAAACAATCTGACAGTTGAGTGGAGAAAGATTTGAGGCAGTGGGACCGAACAGAAGGTGCCTGTAGTAGAACAAGCATTAGGTATGCGGTCTGCATATAAACACAAACAAAAATTGTTTGGAGAAATATATTCAACTCAATAAAGAAACAGGGAGAACACTGAGAGAGAGAGAGAGAGAGACAGAGAGAGAGAGAGAGAGAGAGAGAGAGAGAGAGAGAGAGAGAGAGAGAAAGAGAGATGGGGAGGAGGTTGGAACAAAAAAGGAAAGTAGAGTCAGGGAGGTCAAAAGTCTAAAGCCAAACAAACTCTGACCTCAGAGGGTATATTGTGAACAAGGCTTTCAAAAGGAAAGGAAAAAAAAGAGTCTGAACTGTGACATGGATCTGGGCAAGAGGAAGAGAAGTAGAACAGGGGAGCAGAATCAGACTCCATCAAGAATAAGGTTCTGGTGTTATAGCAATAAAACCAGCAACTTAAATAAAATGGCTATTTACAAAAATATAAAATAACCAGATTAACAGAACAAAAACAAATAGATAATTCAAACAACTCAACCTCCAAAAAAGAAACTGAATAAACCATAAATGGCATACCAAAGGGGAAAAAATCCTGGAAGAAGATGAATTTACAAATCAATCCTTTCAAAGATCCAAAGAATAATTAGTCCCAATATTATGTAGACTATTTGCAAAAATAAGAATGATGCATCCTACTAAATACCTTCAATGATACAAATGTGGTAACTAAACCAAAAAGAGTCAAAAAAGACAAATAAAATTTTACTTCTATAATAAATATTGATCAAAAATATTAAATAACAAATAATATTCAATAAAATATTAGTTAAATGGCTATAGCAACATAGCAAAAATGTCATTTGTAGGAATGCAGGGTTGTCTGATTCCAACAGAAAAAATAGATATTTTCCATTCCATATAACTGACGGCATTGCAAATTATTTGGGAGTCTAGTTAAGACACACACAGGATCTATATGAATAGAACTACAAGGCATAATAAATAATAGACTTAAGTAATTTGAGAAATATTAATTGCTCATGGGTATATAACATAAATATATAATAAAAATGAAAATGCACCTAAATTAATTCATTTATTTGGTGCTATAACAATTAGTCTACCAAAGGATTACTTTAAAAAGTTAGAAAAATTATGATGAAGTTCACCTAGTAGAACAAAATATCAAAGATTAAAAAGGGAAAAGACTTTTTAAAAAAGTAGGAAGGTACCATAGTAATTCAAAATCTCTATACCATAAAAGTGATAAACATCAAAACTATTTGGTACTGATTAAGAGAGAGATAAATCAGTGGAAAAGGTTAGTTATATAACACAGAGAAGCAAAACAAACCTAACTAGCCTAATATCTGATAAATCCAAGGATCCCAGGTATTAGGGTAAGAACTCACTATTCCATAAAAGCTGCTCAGGAAATTGGAAAGCAGTTTGGCAAAATTTAGGTTTTGACCAATACCTCATACCACATACCAAAATAAGTTCCAAATGGATTTATGATTTATGTACAAAAGGTACCATCATTAGCAAATTAGAGGAACAAGGAAGAAATTACCCTTATCTATGGATAGGGAAATAGGTGATAAAGAGGATCAAAGAAGTAAAATGGACAATTTTATAAGAATAAGAGTTATTCCCCAATTGATAAATGCTCAAAGAATATAAACAGGCAGATCTCAAAAGAAGAAAGCTAGGCTATCAACAGTCATATTAAAAAAAATACTCCAAATCACTTAGAGCAATGCTAAATAAAACAACTAAATTCTTAGAGAGATGATAATAACTAAAACAACTCTGAGGATGTACCATTAGATTAGAAAAGCTGAAAAGGAAAAAATGACAAATGTTGGAGAGATTATAGGAAAATAAAAACTTTCATGAATGGTTGGTGGAGCTGTGAACTGGTCCATCCATTTTGGAAAACAATTTGGAACTATTCCCCAAAAGTCACTAACTATGTAAATCCTCTGACTCAGTGACACATCTATTAGGCCCAAACCCAAAAGGGACCAAAGAGAGATGTAATGGATCCATCTGTACAAAAATATTTATACGAACTCTTTTTGTGTTGGCTAAGAACTGGAAGAAGGGGGTCTGTTGATTGGAGAATGACTGAACAAATTTTTGTACATCAATGTAATGGAATGCTACTATACTATAAGAAATCATGAAAGAGTTTCAGAGAAATCTGGGAAGGCTTGTATGGAATGAAAGAGTGAAAAGAGCAAAACTATAAGAATGATGTATATAATAATGACATTATAAAGGGAAAAAAACCCTCTGAAAGATTTAGAACTCTGATCAATACAATGACAAATCACGATTCCAGAGGATTAAAAATAAACCATGCTACCCAACTCCTGACAGAAAGGTGATGGATTTAAGATAAGGAATGACATATATCTTTTTGGACATGGCCTATTTAAGAATTTATTTTGTTTGATTATGTATATCTGTTTTAAGTGTTTAGCCCCATCCTCCACCCCCATTCCCACTCCCCACCCATCACCATGAATGAAGGAAAGAAAATAAATTTCTATTAACTAAAATAAAAATAAAAGACAGCTCAAATGCCACCTTCTTCAGATATCTTTCCCAGAATTCTTCCTGTTAAAATCTTTCCTCTGAGTTTACCTTCCAACTACTTCTTTTCTAGATACAGATATGTTATAACTATTTCTATATAATATAGTTCTTTACATGCAGTCTCTCTTATCTGACTCTTTGTGACCCCATTTGGGGTTCACTTGGCAAAGATACTGGAGTGATTTGCCATTTCCCTCTCCAGCTCATTTTACAGATGAGGAAACTGAGGCAACAGGGTTAAGTGACTTGCCCAGGGTCACACAGCTAGTAAATGTCTAAGGCCAGATTTGAATTCAGGAAGAGGAATCTTCCTGACTCCGGGCCTGGCACTCTAGCCATTGTGCTACCTAGATGCCCCACCCTATACATACTAAGTACTTAATAAATGCTTGTTCACTGACAATGTGATTGGCACTGGAAATACAAAAACCAAAATGAACTCTAAGATTTTATAATCTAGCAGGAGCATAAGGGGTATAAAACCAGTCTAGACAAGGTTGATCAGCATGGCAGGATGTGAGCAATTTCTAAGGAAAGAAGAAGAAAAATGGAGTCATCATTTATGTCATTGTCAGCAAGAAAACCAGCACATACACTGTTACTCATCATAAAAGACATAACTAACCTCAAGGTATTTAAAGAAGTGTGGTGCATGTATAGGGAGCTGGCCTTGGAGATGAGAAGAGCTGGGTTCAAGGACCCCCTTTGACACAAATTGGCTATATAACCCTGAGTAAGTTACTTAACTTCCTAGTAATTCTATAAGACTTGGAAGGTTCATAAAACTTCAGGCATAGAATTCGTATTAGTACCCTCTGAAGGAGGAAAGCAAAGAGCTCTTCCAAAAGCTTCCATTAAAGGAGGGTGTATAGGCCAGTCATGTCTTCATTTCTTACCTTAGTGTATTCCCTTGGATTTTTCTATCATGCCCCTATGCCAAGTATGTTCTCCTCCCCTTCCTTCTCACTTCCTACTTTTCAGTTTCCTTTTGTGTATTGTCTTTCCCCATTAGATTGTAAATTCTTTGAGGGTAGGGACGCTTACTCTGTCATATTTGTATCTCTAGTGTTTACCACAGTGCCTGGCACAAAGTAGGTACTTAATTGTTTACTGATTATTTAATGACTGTTGTAGAGAAGGTGCCAACTTGCATTAGTAGAAGGAGTTTCTTTATCTGTGGTTTTTCTATGTCAGTGAAACCACAGGTCCAGTTCCCACCTCTACCTCTATTTATGGAGACTTACAGCAGCTAATCGTGGTACCTGAACTGGTCCTACAGAGGGTACAGGAACATCTTCAACCCAGGTGAAGAAGGCATCAAAGGAATTGGATTGTTCTATGTATATATTGCCTGGTAGTATCTTTTTTCTTCTCTGGTATTCAGGTGGCCACCACCTCAGCTCAAACCCTTACCACCTTTTGCCTAGACTACTGTATCAGCCTCCTAAGTGGTAGGAAGTCTTGAGTTTCTGCCCACTCAGAACCAATCTCCCCATAGCTGCCAAAGTGATTTTCCTTAAGCTTGTTATGACCAAGTCACTCTCCTACTCAATGAACTTCAGTAGTTCCCCATAGTTTCTAGGACAAAATTTAAATTCTCTCTGACTTTTAAAAGCCCTTTAAAACCTGTCCCAAACCTACCTTTCCCACACTCTACAGTCTGGTCAAACTAGCCTTCCTGCTGTTCATCATACATGACTCTCCATCTCCCAGATCTTTGTCCCTACACCCCTTATTCCTGTGCATACAATATTCCTTTATCCCTTCTGCCTCGTAAATTCCCTTTACTCCCTTGGACACTCAGTTCAAAGTTCACTTTAAAAAAAAAGTTTTTTCAATCAATGAGAGTTCACCTTTTCTTCCTTCCACCCTCCCTCCAAGCACTCCTTCATCCCTATTAAGAAGAACAAAACACCATGTACAAACATGAATAGGAGAATAAAGCAAATTCTGGAATAGGCCATGTCCAAAAACCATATTTCAATCTATACTCTGAGTTCACTACCTCTCTATTAGGAGGTACTTTGGAAATCAAGGTTGCACACTGTATTGATCAGAGTTCTTAAGTCTTTCATAGTTGTCTTTAAAATATTGTTATTATTTTATGTTATTCTCCTAGTTCTGCTAACCTTCACTCTGCATCAGTTGATATAGGCCTTGTCAGGTTTCTTATAACAGAAGAGTATTCAATAGATTACATTCATACATCATAATTTGTTCAGCCATTTCTCTATTGATGGGAAATCAGTTCCCAACTTTTTGCCACTGCAAAAAGAGCTACTATAAATATTTTTGTATGCATGGATCCTTTTCCTTTTTTTGGGGGGGGGGGGGGCGGAATCCCTTTAGGGAATAGAACTAATATCTACATATTGAGTCAAAAAGTATTCTCATTTCAACAATTTTTTGGAGTATAGTTTCCCATTCCAGAATGCCTGAATCAATTCACAGCTCCACCAATGTTTTCCCACAGTCCCTACAGAATTTATTTTCCTTTTTGCTAACTTTGCCAATCTGATAGGTGTTAGGTGAACTTTATGATTTTTAAATTTGTATTTCTCTAATTGTTAGTGACTTAGAACTTTTTTCACATGGCTATTAAGAGTGTGGATGCCTTGACTGAAAGCTATCTGTTCATATTCTATGACCATTTATTACTTGGGGAATGGTTCTTATTTTTATACATTATAATCCATATATATATATATATATGTATATGTATATATGTTTGTCTGTCTATGTATGTATATATCTTAGTAATGGAACCTTTATCAGAGAAACCTGCTGCAAAGATTCTTACTCATTTACTTGTTTCTCTTCTAATTTTAGTGATGATGGTTTTGTTTGCAAAAACCATTAATTTTATATAATCAAGATTACCCATTTTTCTTTCTGTACCCTATTACTTGGTAGCGAATTCGTCTTCTACCCACGTACCTGACAGGTAATGTCTTCCTCATTCCTCTAAATTGTTTATGATGTCATCATTTTGTGCTCCCATTTGGTCAAACTCTATTTTCTACATGATCTCTTTTCTGATTTCACAACTAATGAGGTGCACGTAAAGTATTCCATTTTTGTCTTTGTGCCCAAAGCACCTACCACAGTACCTGCAACATAGTAGACAGCTAATAAATGTTTGCTAATTGAATGAGAAAAGCAAATAGCATGGAAATTCAGACAGATTAGATACCAAAAGGTCAAAGAAGAAATGAATATTCTGAATGTTCTTAGGTGGAGGCATTCTTGCCTTCCTAAAACTTCCATTCCTCTTTCCTAAAGGCCTTCCACTTCAGAGATGGCAAACAGCTCCTGACAATATAGCGTCTCATCACATTACCTAAGCAAGCTTTTGAAACTATTTTAGTCAGGCAACATAGTCAAATTTTGTTGCTGCTCTTTGAGCTTCATTTCCAAATGCCAAAATAACTTCTTAGAGAAAGGAAAAAAAACTCATTGCAAGGAATCTTTACAGCCAGTAAAGTCACTGGGTGAGGCAGTTCTATGCTCTGCTCTACCAGCGGCCCTGTTCAGATGCATGGCAGTAGCCAATACTGATTGGAACCCATACCTATTTCTAAATCCTTTGAATGGAATTAGCATTTGAGCATTAGTTGCCCACCCCCCCACCCCCCTCAAGCCACTGGATAAAACCAATGGCAAAACCAAAAGCTTAAAAGTTTCATATCACCAAAAAGGAAACAAAAAATGCCAAGAAAAGCCTTTCTTGGATCAAATGAGATAATATATGCAAAACACTTAACATAATGCCTAGCACATAATAAGTACTTAATAAATGTTTATTCCCTTCCCCTTTCTCTGGTGAGTCCTGCCACTAAGCAGAGTTAAGACTAATGTCAGTAGAAGGCAGGTGAGGAAATTTGTTACAAGACCTAAGGCTGTAGGAATTTAAATAGTGACTTCAAAAAGAAAGCAGCCACAAAAATCTTAGTGCCTGGTGAAGTTTTCTAGAAAATCTGAACTGTTGTTCCTAGTGAGAACGCTGGGCAGCTGGTTCTCATTTGGGTGACATAATGACTGTGACAAACTTATTTTGTTAGTGTTCTGCCCAGCATACATTAGACTTGTTTCTTCTTGGCTCCAAGACAGAAAGTCCAAAAACTGTTGGTAAAGTTCTCCCAAATTAAATTCAGGCCCACAGCAGATACTTGTTAAACTTTTCTCAAAGTGGAGAAGGGAACCAAATTTCAAGGTTTCACAAGCTATCTAAAAGAAAAGTCATTTTATTAGCCCAGTATTTTTCGTCTAACAGAGAGACCATATGAAGCCCAGCTTCCTTTTTTTTTAATTTTAAGCTGTATTTTACTTTTTTTTATCAGCAAAAATCTGCTTCCCCCATAATAACTTGAGAATTAAAGAAAAACAAACACCATCATAAACACATACAATCAATCAAAACAAATTTTCACATTATTGGAGTCCAAAAAAAAAAATTGTCTCATTCTGTACTCTGAATCTTCCAACTCTCTACCAAAAGGTGGGCAGCATGTTTCATCACTGGAATTGTGTTTGGTCTTATGCTGATAAGAGGTCCTAATTCTTTCAAAGTTGCTTGCTTTTATCATATTGCCATTGTTGTATAAATTTTACTCCTGGTTCATTTCATTAGGTATGAGATAATAATACAAGTTTTCCCAGGTTTCTCTGAAACTATCTCCCCTTTACCATTTTTTACAACAAAATAAAATTACATCATATTTATATGTAATAACTTGTTCATTCTCCAATTTATGGGCACTCCCTTAGATTCCCATTCTTTGTCACCACAAAAACACTAATATTATTTTTGCCCATCGATACTCAGAATGTGTTTTTGCTTAGGACTAATCTCTCTCTTAATCTCTCTAATCCCCCCCCCCTTCCCCTAGTCTCCATTTTCCTATTTTCCTGTGAATAAATCTGATTTCTGTATCCAAGCCTCATTCTCATTGTCATTCTCCCTCTCCGTATCCTTCCTTTAACTATTTCAGATGACAGTAAGGTTGAAATGTCAGCTGCTCCCTCACCCCCTTCTCTTTGTAGAGATGTCTACTTGTGTCACTGATTATGAGATAATTTTCCCTAACCTTCCTTTCCTTCCCTCCCCTCCTGCCAATATCGATTTTCCTCTCTTTCAGATCCTCTCTTAATATCATCAAGACATAACAGAACCACTGTCAGGCCCTCTTTCTAAATAGATTCCTCCTATGACCCATGAAGATGATAAGGTTCAGAGCGAACATATGTATCATCTCCTCATATTTGAATATAAGCATTTTATCCTTTAGGTCCTTATCACTGTCCATTCATGTTCAGTTTTTTATATTTCTCTTAACTCCTGTGCTTGAATTTCAAAGTTGCTACATAGCTCTGGTCTTTCCATTAATGCTTGGAAGTCCTCTATTTCATTAAAGATTCATTTTTCTTCTTTTGGATTATATTTACGTTGGCTGGATAAATTATTCTTAGCTATAAATCCATATCCTTTGCCTTTTATAATGTTGTATTCCAGGATCTCTGCTTCTTGAGAGTGTAAAATTGTGTGTGATTGTCTCTTTGGTGCCTGTATTCTTTCTTTCTGGTTGCTTACAGTATATATTTTTCTTTGACTTGGAAGCTCTGGATTTTGGCTATGATGTTCCTGAGAGTTTTCATTTGGGGATCTTTTTCAAGAAGTGATGGGTGGATTTTTCCTACTTTCACTTTGCCCACTGATTTTAAGAGATCTGAGCAGTTTTCAGATTTCTTGAAATATGATGTCTAGGCTCTTTTACTATCTTTTTTGATCATTGTTTTTACGTAGTCCAACAATTCTTAACATTTTTCTCCTTGCTTTGTTTTCCAAATCAGTTTGCTTTTTCTATGAGATACCTTACAATTCATTCAATTTGTGTTATTTTTTTTAGCTTTTTTGGCTTTAATATTTCTTCTTGTCTCATGGAATCAATGGCTTCCATTTGCCCATTCTAATTTTCAGAGTTTCTTCTTTAGGTAAGCTTTTGTACCTCTTGTGCCAAGCTGTTTAATTCCTTTTCCAATTCTTTCTTTAATAGCTCTCATTCCTTTTCCAATTTTTTTTCCCTCAAGTGTTCTCTCATTTTTTTATAAAAACATTTCAAACTTTTAAACCCTTGCTTCATCTTTTCCTGTAATTGTAGCTGAATTTGTATGCAAGATGTGTTTTTCTTCGAGGCAATGCTTATAGATATTTTGCAGTCATTCTCTTCTTCGATATTTGTGTCTTGAAAATCCTGGCCACCAGTTCTTTATGGTGGGATTCTTTGTTTTTGTTTGTTTGCCCATTCTTCCAGGCTACTTCCTGACTTGGGAAATATTGTTAGGGCAAGGCTCTGACACTCTTCTGGACAGAAGATCTTGGCTGGACCTGTTGCTGCTTTTTTGAGGTACAGAGTGTTATGTTGTTTCAGGATCTCAGGGACAGGCTGGGGATCTGATAGTTTTTAGTGTTCACAAAGTGCTCTGAAGCAAAGCAAAGTCTGATTGCTTCCCACGCTGGCCTGAAATCTATAAGCTCCTGACCTAGGTTTTGGTCAAAGCAACAACAGAACGCTGCTTGACCCATCACCTATCAGCTAACTGGAAAGAGCTGTTGGTTCAGAGCAACACAAATGCAGGCTCTCTTTGGTCTGGAATTCTGCCCTTGTTTATTCTTCTGCAGTCTGGGTCTTATGCTAGAAATGATACCCTGCTCTGTGCCTAAGGTCTGAGCCACACTAACTGGCTGCTTGCTTCTGAATTGCCTCCTTTCTAGGCACACCATACAGGGAATCCCTGCCTTTGAAAGATACCTTCATGCACAGCTTCTCTTTTCAGTATGCCCTGAGATCTGTGACCCAGAGCTAGGTAGTAAGCACAAAACTACCAGTTCCTATTGGTTCCCATTGAAGTACTGTAATGGGTCTAGGATAGCTTCTTACCCTGGTGCCCAGCCCTGCAGCATGGCATGCTCCTGTCCTTAGCACTAGTAGACCTCTCTGCTTGTGTCTCTAGACTGAGCTGAGCTGGACAAAAGACTAGCTGTGACTTTTTTCTAGATTTCCCCATCAAAATTAGGTCTAGTACAATATTTTTTGGGTCTATTTGGAGGAGTTTGGGGCTTCATTAAAGCTTCATGACTTCTTGTTACTCTCCCACCTTGGCTTTATCTCCCATTCCAGATTCTTTATTACAACATGCTCTAGGTAATCCTAGAAGTATCTGCACAGCAGAAGCCCAAGGGTGGAGCTTTAGGAGCTATCTGTGTGATGCCAAGATTGAGACATCATTTTTCATTTTTTACAGAACAGATTAGTAGTATGCTATATGAAGAACTTAGATGAACACCAACATATTTTATCTCCTATAAATATTCTAATCGGTCTAAATCTTAGTCATCTGAAGACGGGCATGTTCTCTGCTCCATCCACATTCTAACATTTATCATAATAGCTCACATTTACTATAATGGTTGATATATAGGTTGCATCTGACATGTGTTCACTTCCTAACTCTGACTATATGTAAAAGCTATAAATGTACCTAAAATTAATGCACACTTATACAAACCTTAAAGCACCATATTTGCTGAGTTGAACCATCACAGCGATTATTGTGGAACACTTTAAGGTTTACAAAAGAACCTCTCACAACAACCCTAAATGATAAGTAGTATAACTATTATTATCTCCATTTTACAAAAAAGGAAATTAAAGCCCAGAAAGGTTAAATAACTTGCACAGAATTATACAGCTAGTAACCCCGACAGTCACAGGCACAGATTCAGCCTCAATGACAACTGGTGGTACAACAGAAAAAGCAATGGGTCTGAAGGCAGGAAGACCATAGTCCAAATTCTTCCTCAGACACTTACTAGTTGTGAGAGCCTGGACAAGACATTTAAGTGCGACCTGCCTCAGTTTCCTCATCTGTAAAATGGGAAGAATAATAGCACCTACCCCCCATGGTTGTTGTGAGGATCAAATGAAATCATATTTGTAAAGCACTTACTTAACACAGTGTCTGCCTGGCACAAAGTAGGCACTAAAATACTTATTCCCTTCAACAGTCTCTTAAGTAGCAACAGAAGCAATAGCAACAGTGCTTCTACTGCCTCACTTATTAAATCTGTCAGGGTAGTCCATGCTGGATGCCCCTTGTTGCCAGTGGCAGGTCTCTCTTGCTTTTGTGTTTCCACATTACATCAATACCTTTAAATGTGGGGCACTCACTACAAAGCCCATTAATTCTTCCTTCCTCCATGGTGAAAGTGAGGTTGGAGAGGACAACTAGATGTGAGTAATGAAAAGGGATTTCCTGGAATCTGTATTCCTGAAGACTTTATCCTAAGGGTTGGGCTCTACTTCCAACCCCTGCCCTGGGATGCTGCTTGAGCTTAAGAAGCAGTTCTGTAGAGCTTAAGTGTCATAGGGCAGAAAATCCTGGGAGGGAAGCCAGGCTCATTGGTTCCAAGGAATAATGAGATTTCCAAACTTTTTAAAGAACAAAGGGTTGTCCAAGTAGTGGAGTGAGAGAAGAGTGAACACAGAAGGAATTTTAAGTGACCAATCTGGGTTAACCTTTGTCCTTAGTCACAAAAACCTTGCTGAAATACCATAACCGAAGTACATTCTGCCTCCAAAATGAAATAGTGGTAATGATAAAAGACTTGTATTTTTTTTTCCTTTCTACAAAATCTCATGTAAGGGATATCTGTGTGTGTGTGTGTATGTGTATGTGTGTGTGTGTGTGTGTGTGTGTGTGTGTGTGTATGCACACACAATATATGAATTAATGCAATATATATAGTACCTTAAAATTTAGGGGAAAAATCCCCAAATTTTCGTTGTAACAACCCTAGAAAGGAGGAGTTACAAATATTGGTATTCCATTTTACAAATCTGATTAAACAAGTTTACTGAGTGTCTATTATCAATAAAGAACTGTATGATGCCCTCAACAGATATAGGAAAGTTTGGAAGTGGGACAAGTTAGAAATGAAGATAAAACATGTTTTAAAGATGTTAAGCTTGAGATATTAATAATACAGCTAGGTGAAGATATCAAGCCCTCTAGATAGCCTTTAACATTGGTGATCACCTTTTCCTCCTGTATATTCTATCTTCTCTGTTTTTGTTTGTATGTGTGCATGCATGTGCTTGTGTGTGATTACTCTCTTCAGGTTCTCTTGATCCCTGTCTCTTTTCAATCTCCTATGCTCATTCATCATCTTTGTCACACCCAACAACTATGTGTATACCCGAAGGCCTTTCCCTGGGTCTCTTCTTTTTCCTTTCTTTTCTCCCCATTCTCTCTGATGAGGTACAGACTCTAGGAGCCTCTTTGAACTCTTTTAAATCTTTCTTTCCACTTCATCTGACATTCACCTGAGGCCATAAGCCTTTCATTATCGCTATGTCCAAATCTGTGTTCAGCTACTCCCTAACCTTAATCTCATTCTCCAGGCTACTGGCCACTGCCATCAAGATATTCCCTAGATTTGATCTCTAGTCACCCCAGAATACTGGTCATTTTCATCAAGATTTTCCCTAGATTAGACCTCTAGTCACCCTAGGCTACTGACTATTCCCATCAAGACCCTCCCTGAAACCTCCTCTCCAGACACTCTAGCCTACTTGGCCACCCCTGGATTTCTCCCACATTCTTTCTGTATATAAGATCTATCTTGCCTCCATGAAGGGACTCAGATTCATTTGGCTGGCTTGTACAAATGCTCAGATGCCTTAAGAGTCTATCTAGCCAATGCTGATATTTCTTAAGAGCCTGGCCAATATAGCAAATTTTTAATAAACTTTATTTTTTTTTTGGCTGAAAGAAGGCTTGGGTTGAATTCATTCGGGCAGGACCCACATATTGCTATTTCAGGGTCCCAGAGTCCCTAAACCTCAACATCTCTATTTCCTGTTTCTCCCTCTCTCTCCCTTTACTTCTCTCTTTCTTCCCACCTTCAATAAACTCCCATGAGTTCAATGGCAATCTGTGCTGAATCCCAAATCTATATATCTTGCCATAGACTCTCTCATCTGATCTCCAGTCCTGTACCATGAACTGCAGATGGAACAATTCCAACCAGATGTCCCACATGAATGTTAAACAACCTAAACCTATATCTCTCCCAAGCTTTCTTACTATGTTGAGGACATCAATATCCTTCTAATCACACAGGTTCTCAAGTCATAATCAGCTCCTCACATTTACTCATGCCACATACTTACAACACTTGACTTCCTGTAGGATCCTTTTGCAAGACTGTATTTATCCTATAGATGTAGAGTTAGTTCAATGTCAGGTAAAATACAAATATAGTAGATTATATTGGTAACAAAATCAATAAAAATCATCACTAGATGATTTTATATTAATAGATGCAAAAAAAAACCCTTTTGACAAAATAAAATATCCCTTCCTTTTAAAAACATTACACTAATGGATTGTTGGTAGAATTGTGAACTGATCCAACCATTCTGGAGAGCAATTTGGAACTATGCTGAAAGGGCAATCAACCTGTGCATACTTTTTGATTCAGTAATATCTCTACTAGGTCTATGTCCCATACAGATCATAAAGAAGGGAGAAAGACCTGCATGTACAAAAATATTTAGAGCAGCTCTTTTTGTGGTGGCAAAGAATTGGAAATGGAGGGAATGCCCATCAACTGGGGAATGGCTACACAAGATGTGGTATATAAAATGTAATGGAATAAATTATTGTGCTATAAGAAATAATGAGCAGGTAGATTTCTGAAAAACCAGGAAAGATTTACATGAACCAGGAGAACATTATACACAGTAAAAGCAATATTATGTGATGATCAGCTGTGAATGACTTATCTACTTTCTACTACTATATGATGATCTAAGACAGCGGTTCTCAACCTGTGCGCCACGACCTCTTTGGGGGTCGAACGACCCTTTCACAGGAGTCACAGGGGTCGCCTAAGAACATCAGAAAACACATATTTTCAATGGTCTTAGGAACCAAGACACCGCTCCTCTGTCTCCAGGCAGGTCTGCCCACATGCAGATACGCGCACATACAAGTATTAAAGGGTCGCGGCAATAAGGAAGGTTGAGAACCACTGATCTAAGACATTCCAAAAGATTCATGATGGAAAATGCTACTTACATCCAGAGAAACAACTATGGAGTATGAATGCATATTGAAGCATATTATTTTCACTTTTTTTCTTGTTTTCCTTTTTGTTCTGTTTCTTCTTTCACAACACTACTAATGTGGAAATAAGTTTAACATGATTATACATGTATGACCTATATCAGACTCCTTGCTGTCTTGGGGAGTATGAAGGATAGGGAGGGGTAAAAATTTGGAACTCAAAATGTTATAAAAATTAATGCTGAAAACTATTTTACATGTTATTGGAAAAAATACTATTTAAAAAAATAAAATGGAGGTTGGAAGGGAGGGATAAATTCAGAAGCGAATGTGGTGTAAAGACAAAATGCAATAATGCTTTAAAATACATTAATATCTTATTTTTATTATACCTTTATTTCCAAATATATCCTCCTAAATCCTCCTGCCAGAAAGACATCTATTACAACAAAGAAAAAAAGAAAAAAAATAACAGTTCAGCAAAAGTAACCAACGTACCATATGCAAAATTCCATACCCATAGTCTCTCAACTCTGCAACAAAAGAAAAGAGGTAAATTCACATATCTTTTCTTTGGGGCCAACCTTTGCCATTATAATTAAACAATTTTCAGTTTTTATTTTGCAGTTGTTCTTTTCAGTTATATTATTGCAGACATTGTGCATGTTGGTTTTTGAGTGAAAGACAAAGATGATAAGCATTAATATCCCCTTGTGGATATAAGAGACAAAAGATAACCCAGGCCCTCAAGGAGATCACAATCTACACAATAAACAAACAAATATTATACAAGCAAGTTATACATGAGATAAATAGGAAATAATTAAGAGAGAAAAGATATTAGTATTAAGAGAAGTTGGGAAAGGCTTCCTGTATTAGATAAGACTTAAATTGGGACTGGAGGGAAGCCTGGGAAGGCAAGAGGCAGAGATGGGGAGGGAGAACACTCCAGGCCTAGGGGGCAAGCAGAGGAAATGCCTGAAGCCAAGGGATGGAGTGTCTAGTTAGTGGAACAGTTGGATGGCTAGTGTCACTGGATCAAAAAGCATGTGTGGGGACGCAGGGGTTGGTTATGAAAACTTTTGAATGTCAGACAAAGGACTTTGTATTTGACACTGGAAGCAATAGGGAGTCATTGGAGTTTACTGAATGGGGAGTTGACATGGTCGATTTTGATTTAGGAAAATTACTTTAGTGGTTAAATGGGGGATAGGGAGAGTGGAGGCAGGCAGACCCACGAGCAGGCTACTGGAGGAGTCTAGGAGGTACTAAGGGACTGCATCAGAGTGGTGGCAGTGTCGGAGGTGAAAAGGGGCTGTATTTGAGAGATGCTGCAAAGGTGAAATCAACATGCCTTGGCAACAGATTGGATATATGGGGAGATAATGAGGAATCCACGATGACTCCTAGGTTGTGAGCCCAGGGTACTGGAGGAAAGGCATGTCTTTGATAGTAATAGGTAATATAAGAGGGGAGATTGAGTTTAAGGAGAAAGACAAGGAGTTCAGGCAGTTTGGGACGTGTTGAATTTAAGATGTCTATAAGACATCCAGTTTGAGATCTCTAACAGGCAGTTGAAGATAAAATATTGGAGGTCAGTGAGAGATCAGCGCAGGATAGGTAGATCAACAGCACAGAGATGAAAATTAAATCCATGGAAGATGATGAGATCATCAAGTAACATAGTATAGAGAGAGAAGAGAAGAGGGGCCTGGACAGAAGTGTCTATGGGATACCTACAGTTAAAGGGCATGACCAGGAAGAGGGTTTCAGCAAAGGAAACTGAAAAGGAGTGGTCTGAAAGGTAAGAGAAGAATTGGGAAAAAACAGTATCTCAAAAACCAAGAAAAGATTATCAAGGAAAAGACAGTAATCACCAAGGAGGACTAAAAAAAAGGCCATTAGATTTGGCAACTAAAAAACCATTGTTAACTTTGGAGAAAGCAGTTTCAGTGTAATCATGAACTGAAAAGGCAGATCGCAGGAGCTAAGAAGAAGTGCAAAGAAATTAAGGGTAGGCAACTATTATAGATGACTTTTTAAGAAGTTTAGTGAAAAGGGCAGAAGAGAAAGCATAAGAATATATGGAGCTTTCCTGAAGATAAGCAGTATCTACATAAAACCATCAGTAAGAATTATCTGCAATGGGGATAAGCTAGAAGCCTTCCCAATGAGATCCCAATAAGCATGATGCTCATTATCACTACTATTACTCAATACTAGAGCTAGAACAAGAAAACAAGAAAAAGAAACTGAGGGAATGAGAATGGGCAATGGAGAAACAAGTCTATCACTCTTTGTAGATGACATGATGGTATACTTAGAGAATCAACTAAAAAACTACTTGAAATAATCAATAACTTAAACAAAGTTGCAGGATATAAGATAAACCCACATAAATTATCAGCATTTTTATATTACCAGCAAAGTCCAGCAGCAAGAGAGAGAAAGAGACATTCCGTTTAAAAAAAGAACAACCAGAACTGTAGACAACATAAAATACTTGGGAGTCTACTCGCCAAGACAAACCCAGGACCTATATGAATGCAATTACAAAACACTTTTCAGACATGTAGAGTTAGAGCTAAACAACTGGAGAAATATTAATTGTTCATGGGTACACTGAGCCAATATAATAAAAATGACAATTCTATGTTAACTAATTTACTTATTCAATGCCATACCAAACTACCAAAAATGTATTTTATAGAACTAGAAAAAATGGTAACAAAATTCATCTGGAAAAACGAAAGGTCAAGAATATCATGGGAACTAATGGGAAAAAAAATGTTAAGGAAGGTGGGTTGGCAGCACCAGGTTTCAAACTCTTTTCTGGTATTGGTTAAGAAATAGAGTGGTAGATCAGTGGAA
Organism: Pseudochirops cupreus; assembly: GCA_028627135.1. Lineage (NCBI taxonomy): Eukaryota > Metazoa > Chordata > Mammalia > Diprotodontia > Pseudocheiridae > Pseudochirops > Pseudochirops cupreus. Next base: position 436,423,500 of record CM053582.1, read on the forward strand.
TAGATTATGTACACAACAGAAATGACCATAGTAATCCGGTATTTGACAAACTCAAAGATCTAAGCTTTTGAGACAAAAATTAACTATCTGACAAAAATTGCTGGGAAAATAGGAAAATATTTGAGCAGAAACTAGGTATAGACCAACATCTCACATTGTATACAAAGATAACATCAAAATGGTCATGATTTAGACATAAAGGATGATGTCATAAACAAATTAAGACAGGATGAAAAATTTTGCCTGTCAGATTTAGGAAGAAGGGAAGAATTTATAACCAAACAAGAGATAGAGAGCATTACAGGATATGAAATGGATCATTGTTACTACATTAAATTAAAAAGGGTTTGCACATACAAAACTAATTCAGCCAAGATTAGAAGGAAAGCAGAAAACTGGGAAAAAATTTTACAGCAAGTTTCTCTGAGAAAGATCTTATTTCTCAAATATATAGATAACTGAGTAAAATTTATAAGAATATGAATCATTCCTCAATTGATAAATGTTCAAAGGATATGAACAGACAGTTTTCATAAGATGAAATCAAAGCTATCTATAATCATACGAAAAAATGTTCCAAGGGCTGCTAGGGTGGCGCAGTGAATAGAGCACTGGCCCTAGAGTCAGGAGGACCTGAGTTCAAATCTGGCCTCAGACACTTGACACTTGACTAGCTGTGTCACTTAAGCCACTTAACCCCAATTGCCTTACTTTACCCCTTCCAAAAAACAGAAAGAAAAAGAAAAAATGTTCCAACTCACTGATGATTAGAAACATGAAAATTAAAACTATTCTGATTATCAGGTCAGCTAACACAACAGAAAACAAAAATGACAAATGCTGGATGGGATGTGGAAAAATTGGGACACTAATGCACTATTGGTGGAGTTGTAAAATGATCTAATTATTCTGGAGAGCAATCTGGAACCATGCCCAAAGAGCTATAAAACTGTGCATATCCAGCAATACCACTACTAGGTCTATAACCCAAAGAGAAGAAAGAAAAGGCATTTATACAAAAAATATTTGTAGGGGCTCTTTTAGTGGTGGCAAAGAAAATGGAAACTAAGGGAATGCCCATCAGTTGGGGAATGGTTGAACAAGATGTGGCATAAGACTGTGATGGAATACTATTGTGCTATAAGAAATGATAAGCATTATGCTTTCAGAAAACCCTAAAAAGACTTATATGAACTGAATCAAAGTGAAGTGAGCAGAAACAGGAGAACACTATATACAGTAACAGCAATATTATACAATGATCAACTGTAAATGACTTATCCATCCTCAGCAATACAATGATCCAAAACAGTTCTAAAGGACTTATGCTGAAAAATGTTATCTACCTCCGGAGTAAGAACTGATGGAGCCTGAATGCAGACAAACTATACTTTAAAAAACTTCTTTATTTTTCTTGTGGGTTTTTTTTTTGGTTTGAGTTTTCTTTCACAACATGGCTGATATGGATAATGTGTTTTGAATGACTGAACATGTATTACCTATATTTAATTCCTTTTCATCTCAGGGAGACGGGAAGGGATTAAGAGGAAGGAGGAAGAGAACTGGAAACTCAAATTTTTTTTTAACAAAAAGTAAAAAATAGTTTTCACATGCAATTTTTAAAAGATTTCAAAAAGAAAAAAAGAGATATAAGCAATATATGAGAATATGAAGGTAACATCTGAGTTAAACCTTAAAGAAAGAATCTTCAACAGAGGTATATGAGCAGAAAATATGTTTTAGGCAAAGGCAATGGTGCTAGCCAAGAACAGAGTGATTGGAGGACAGAGTGGACCAATCTGACTGAAATGTTGAGTACATGGAGGGGAACAGTATGAAACTGGAAAGACAGTTTGGAGTCAAAGTGTTAAGGGTCCTGAATACCATACTCAGGCAGTTATACTCAGTTTACTAAGCAATGACTGGAAGTCTGGAAGGCTGAGGAGAAGAACAGCCTTAAATGATCAGAGTACTGAGATAAGATTACTTGGAAAATAGTATGAATGACTAATCTGAGTAAGGATAGCCTAGGGAGATATGGGGAAAAAATTAGGAGGATATTAAAATAGAAAAAGCACAAAGGAATAAGGGCCTGAATTGAGGCAGTTATAGAGGGCATGAAAAGGAAGGATCTGTTTGAGAGATACTGTGGAGGAAAATACACATGTAAATGGATGTTGGGACGAGAAACAACCCTCTCAGGAAGGTCACTAGAAGTCTTCAGGAAGAGCTGAATAACCACTTGCTGAGAATGTTTATAACAGTCACATGAAGGTTGTACCAAAGAGCTTTAGAAGTCCCTTTCAACTCAAAGGTGTGGGATTTTGAGAGGGAAGAATCAAAGATGATTGAGGCTATGCTTACATGGACTTACAAGGATGGTACCATCATCAATAGAGATATGGAAACTCAGGGAAGGGTTTTTTTTGGGGGGGGAAGGTGTGGGACAAATATGAGTTCATTTTTGATTTGTTGAGTTTTGAGGTACCAATGAGACTTCTAGGTAGAGATACTCAGCAGGCATTACAAAATATTTGACTAGAGCTTGGAGGAAATTCCATCAATTTGCTTCTCCTGTATGACTACCGTCCATCATCCCCTTTCAGTCTAAAAACATGCTTCTTTCATCTATTTCCCCCCTCCTACAACTCTTTCCCTGACCCTGTTATTTCCTGAAACAATAGTTCTATCTCTTTCTTTACTACAGAACTTGTAGGAAAAAAAAACAAAAAAACCAGTCTGCAATTTCTATATTCACTTCCTCGCTACCCACTCACTTTTCCACTCCTGGCAACATGTCCTTTGTCCTCACTACTTTACTGAACAGTTCTCCTTACGGTCATTAATGAAATCCTTATTGGTAAATCTAAAAATCTTTTTGTCCTTTGGGACAACACCTTACAGGGACTAGATGCTTCTATTCCAGATTCAAAGGTGATAGTTGTAAACATAACAGAGGCAAGGAATGGGGAAGGTTCCATTAAGCCCTTCCCCATCCAATTTCCCCTCAAGAAATAGTTTGATAGTTAAGGAGAGAACCTCAGATTAAAGTCCTTGCACAAATTCATGACTATATTCCTCACAGATGAAAGAAATAATATAATAAAATGAAAATGGGAGTGTCTCCATATATAGAAAGGCTCAATAAATAGTTGTTGAGTGAATAAATGAGGGAGATAGCCCTGCACTGTAGATAAGAGAACTGGTCACTGGGGTTAGAAAGACCTAGGTTTGAGTCCCACCACAGACACATACAGGCTAAGTGTCTATGCCTGGGGCAATTCTCAGAGATGACAAATTGAAGAATATTTGCATTGGTGGGCTGAGTTTCCTCAGTTCTCCAGTCCAAGGAAATCACTAGTCCAGAATTTCTGACTCCACCCAACCTCCTCCAGTAAAAGAAACAACATTATGAGGTGATTTAAGTCTCCTTTTGATATTCTCAGGGCACACAGTGTCAACAATGTCATACTACAGTTTCACAGCATTTTCCTGATACCAGGTAGGAAGGTTTAGGAGTAAGGAAGAGAAAAATTAAAGAACTTTTTGGTTTTAGTCTCTACCCTCTGACTAGATGAAAAAATGTGAGAAGTAAAAACTGTCTTATCTTCTATGGATCTGTCAGCAAATTTCCAAGAGGTCTGGATGTATCATGGGCATTGGCAAGCTGAGAAACAGAGATGGAGACGGCTTGTTCTGGCCCCAGCCTGGGTGGTCTGACATTATCCCTTTGATTAAACTTCCTTGCTGGAAGAGTTGGAGCTGCTCCTAATGATATCTGGGATCTGAAAGCTTGAACTCCCTTACAGAGAGGTCCAGCACAGGGCTCCTATGCTTTCCTTAGTCATCCTCCTCCTACTCCTCCTCCTTGCCACATTCTTCTTTTCACTGACATCAATAACCACAAAGTGCATGCAAGACTGTGGAGAGCGCTGTAGCAGTAGGGTAGTGATAATGAGACCTCACACAGACCTTCTCTTTTGGCACCTTCTTAGTCACTATAGCAGCCTCCAGGAGAAACCTGTGTGTGTGTGTGTGTGTGTGTGTGTGTGTGTGTGTGTGTGTGTGTGTGCATGCACGCGCACACTGATACACACAGATGTATCTATGTATATACTTACCAAATACAAAGAGATATAGAAAGTATGTAACAGATATGTACCCAAAAGATCCATATAATCTTGATTTTAGCCACAACAATATCCATAAAATGCTGTCTTTGAAAGATGGGTATCCTTTTGCATGCAATTTAAGATAAATAAATGTTTAAGATGCTTATCTTCTCTTTACATATTATTATAAATATCTGCTAAATAATCTTACATAATAGTTTTATATTTGCTGAGAAATTGCCACAATTGTACTTTAAACATCTCAGCCTTCAATCTGCAGTGTGGTACAGTGGAAAGAACACAGATTCTTTAGTCAGTGGAAGCGGGTTCAAATCCTGTATCTGATACTTACCTGTACCACTTTGGGCAAGATACTTAGGTTCTCCGGGCCTCAGTCTCAACCTATGTAAATGACAGTGTTTGCTCTAAACGGCATCTGCAGTCCTTTCTAACTTTAAATCTGTGATCCTATGACACTAAATGGCATGTAGAGAGATTAAGTTGAGAAGCACAGTTGGATCACACCAAGTATATGTGGGGGAAATTCATGCTAGAGGTGACATACCCTTAAAAACATTTAGAGATTATCTTACGTGAACTCTAAAGAAGTGGAAGATAAAATGCAACTACATGTAATTCATTGTCTATTCAAGAACTCCATATTTTCTTTTTTTCTTTACTTTCAATTTTTACTGATGTCTTTGCTTTCTATATTACTTTCATTTCCAAATTTCTCCCTCCTTCCTTCTCTTCCCAAACAGCATCCTTTGTAATAAAGAATGAAATAAAGGAAAAAAAAGCAGTTTAAGAAAACTAACCAACATATCAACTAATAAGTCTGAAAATATATGAAATATTTCTACATCCATAGTCTCCATTCTCTGAATGGAAGGGAGAGAGGTACATTTTCTCCTCTTTACTTCTGAGTGAAACTTGATCATTTTAACTGCACAGCACTGAGTATTTATTGTTGTTATGAAGGTGGTGGTAGTTCTTTCCAATTACATTATTTTAATCATTCTTGTTTTGTTGGTCCTACTTACTTTACTCTACATAAATTCAATTCATATAAGTCTGCCTATGTTTCTCTGAATTCTTCATATTCAATCATTTCTTATGTCTCAGTAAAATCCCATTATGTTGATGTACCACATTTTATTTAGCCATCCCCCAATTGGTAGGCATTTACTTTGCTCCCAATTCTTCACTAGCACATAAAAGTTCTGTAATGGACACTGAAACTTTCTATCTTTGACCTTCTTTGGGTATATGTCTGGAAGTCTGGGTGAAAGGTTATGGACATTAGATACATTTTCAGTATAATTCAAAGCTGCTTTCCAGAATGGTCAGATTTTGGGGTGGAGCCAAGATGGTGGAGTAGAAGCACAAACTTGGTGTGAGCTCCTGCTCCAATCACTTCCAATACATGTAAAAAAATGACTCTAAACAAACTTTAGAGCTACAGAACTCACAAAGTGACAGAGAGAATCTCACACTGAAGGAAGCCCGGCAGGCGGACATGAAAGGTCTATTGCACTGAGCTGGGAGCCAAATGCAGTCCCCTGTGAGTTGTGGTTTTGGCCCCAGGGCAGCCAGAGAAGACTTCAGGAGAGTGAATCACCAGGAGCTGTGGCTGACTTCTCAACCCATGAATGCAAAAAGGAAGTAAAAGGTCAGTGTGGAACTCTGTTGGAATGGGGCGGGGGGAGGGATGGAAAAGTGTGGTCTGGCCCATGGAGGCATGGCGGCTGTAGCTGCTGCTGCATGGCTGCTTCTAGAGCTCCTGGCCTGCAGATCATAGGGTAATCAAGTAACCATTCAGAGGATAAAATTGCCCTGATATTCTAGAACCAGAGGGCAAAACAGAAATTGAAAGAATTTACTGATTGACTCTTCAAAAAGATCCCAAAAAGAAAACTCCTAGGAATATTATAGCCAAATTCCAGAGTTCTCAGGTAAAGGAGAAAATATTACAATCAGTCAGGAAGAAACAATTCGAGTATTGTGGAAACACAATCAGGATAACATAAGACCTAGTAGCTTCTACATTAAAGGATCGA
>CM053582.1:436429771-436454768 GCA_028627135.1 Pseudochirops cupreus
AGAAAGAACAGACAGGGGGAAGGGGTATTCAGTAGGCTTGCTATTTTGGGGTAGGGGGTAGGGAAAAGATGGGGAGAAAAAATTGTAACTCAAAATATTGTGGAAAGAATGTTGAAAACTAAAAATAAATAAATAATTTTAAAAAAAAAGAATGGTTAAACTAATCCCAAACTCCACCAATACTGTTAGTATGCCTATCTTTCCACTCAAATGAACTATTCCTATCTTCTATCATTTTTGCCAATTTGTTGGGTTTGAAGTAAAATTTCACAGTTATTTTCATTTGTACTTCTCTTTATTTTACTAGTGAGTTGGAGTAATTTTTATACGGCTATTTAACAACTGCAGTTCTTTGAGAAATGTTTATTCGTGTCTTTTGACCATCTGTCACCAAGAAAATGTGATATGAAAAATTAAATATCATTTTTTTAAAAAAGAGAGACATTATTGGTTCAACAACCTACATCAGAAAAACTAAAAGAATGAAAAAATGTCTATACTGTTCAGGTTATGACGCGTACTTGGATATGCAGCACACCAGGTCAGTGCTCCACACACATATTTGGAACAGGTAGCACAGGTCCTCTTTTATCATTGCTTTGTTATGGAGAAGGGACCTGCACAGATCAATGAAACTACGAGCTAAGCCACGTAGAGTTACCCAAGACAGACAAGACATAGAAGAGAATTCTGATAGAAGGTGGCCCACAGGAGAAATAAACAGTAAACCACGCCAGCACCTTTGCTAAGAGAATTTCATCGACAGTATTACGACGATAAAAGATATGATTCTGGGAGACGGCCCCCTCAGGTCAGGAAGTGTTTAACGTGCTACTGGGGAAGAGTAAAGAACAACTGCAAGTATCTCCAGCACTAATGACACGTCTAGGCCAAAGCTGAAAGGAAGCTCAGCTGCAGACGCATCTGGTGACAAAAGGAAAGTCTAACGCTGTGAAGATCAATATTGCATGGGAACTCGGAATGTAAGATCTATGACCCAGGTAAGCCAGATGTGCTCAAAGAGGAAATGAAAGAATTTAAAAGGAAGGGAATGGATGAATTTAATTCAGGTGATCACTACATATACTACTGTGTTCAAGAATCCCTTCAAAGAAATGGAATAGCCCTCATAGGTGATATAAGGGTGAAAAAAGGAGAAATGGAGTATAATCTCAAAATATCTGTTCAAATGCAAGGCAAACCATTCAACATCATAGTAATGCAATTCTATGTTTCAACCACTGATGACTAAGAGATCAAAGTTGATCAGTTCTATGAAGACCTACAATATCTTTTAGAAATAACACCAAAAGAAAAAAAGATGGCACACTGATCATAGGGGACTAGAATGCTAAAAGAGGAAATCAAAAGATAATTAGAGAAACAGGCAAGTTTGGCATCAGAGAACAAAACGAATCAGGGCAGAGTTTTGTCAAAAACAACTTGCTGGTCATAGCAAACACTCTTTTTCAACAACCCAAAAGGCAATTCTAAACGTGGATATCAACAAATAGTTAATGTAGAAATCAGACTGATTACATACTTTGCAGTCAATGATAGGGAAGCACTATGCAGTGAGTTAAAACAAGATCTGGAAGTTGACTGTGGCTCAGATCATGAGCTTCTTATTAAAAAAATCAGACTTAAATTGAAGAAAGTCAGGAAAATCATAAACCATATAAATATGATCTAAATAACATCCCTTATGAATATGAAATGAAAGTAATGAATAGATTTAAAGAATTAAATCTGGTAGCGAGAGTACCTGAAGAGCTATGGACAGAGGTTTGCAATATTGTCATGGAAGAGGCAACAAAAAATATTTCAAAGAAAAAGAAGAGGAAGATAACAAAATGGCGGTCTGATGAGGCTTTATAAATAGCTGAAGAAAGAAAGCAAAAGGTAGAGAAAGGGAAAGATATATTCAAATGTTTCAGAATTTAAGAAAATAATAAGGAGAAATAAGGTTTTCTTAAATAAGCAATGCAAAGAAATAGAATAAAACAGCATAATGGGAAAGACATGAGATCTCTTCAAGAAAATTAGAGATATCAAGGAAAATTTTCATACAAAAATGGGCTTGATAAAAGACAAAAATGGTAGGGAAAGAAATAAATCGTATTAAGAAGATGTGACAAACATATACAAAAAAAAACTATACAAGAAAAATCTTAACATCACTGATAGCCATGATGGTGTCAGACCTCCTGGCGAATAAAGTCAAGTGGGTTTTAGGAAACATTGCTAACAATAACACTAGTAGAGGTTACAGAATCCCAGATGAGCTATTTTAAATCCTAAAAGATGATGCTGTTAAAGTGCTGCACTCAATATACCAGCAAATTTGGAAAACTCAACAGTGGCCTCTAGATTGGAGAAGATCCATTTATGTCCCAATTCTAAGAAGGACAATGCCAAGGAATATACAAAATTACCGGACAATTGTGCTCATTTCACATGCTAGCAAGGTTATGCTCAAGATTCTGCAAACTAGGCTTCAGTAATATGAGAACCAAGAATTACCAGAAGAGCAGACTGGTTTTCAAAGAGATAGAGGAACTAGAGATCAAACTGCCAACGTTTGTGAGATTATGGAGAAAGCAAGGGAGTTCCAGAAAAACACCTACTTCTGCTTCACTGACTACACTAAAGCCTTCGACTGTGTGAATCACAACAAAATGTGGCAAGTCCTCAAAAAGATGAGCATACCATATCATCTCACTTGTCTCCTGAGGAACCTGTATGCAGGCCAAGAAGCAACAGTCAGAACTGATTTAAGACTGGAAAAAGACTATGACAAAATTGTACATTGTCACCTTATTTATTTAACTTATACAGAGTACATCACATGAAATGTCAGATTGGATGAATCAAAAGTCAGAATTAAGACTGTCAGGAGAAATGTCAACAATCTTAGATATATACATATATATATATATGTAGATGATGCCACTTTGATAGCAAAAAGTGAAGAATTAAGAAGCCTCTTTAAAGGAGGAAAGTATAAAAGAGGAAAGTATAAAAGCTTACTTGAAGCTTAACATTAAAAAAACTAAGACCATGGCAACTGGTTCCATCACTTCCTTGGCAAATAGAGGGAGAAGAAATGGAAGCAGTGTCAGATTTTATGTTTTTGGGCTCAAAGATCATTGCAGATGGTGACTGTAGCCATGAAATAAAAAGATGCTTGCTTCTTAGAAGGACAGCTATGCCAAATATAGACAGCACAGTAAAAAGCAAAGACATCATCTTGTCAACAAAAGTCCACATAGTCAAAAAGTTTTGGTTTTTCCAGTAGCAATGTACAACTTCAAGAGTTGGATTATAAAGAAAGCTGAGTGCTACAGAAATGACACTTTCAAATTGTGGTGCTGGAGAACACTTTTTAGAGTCTCCTGGACAGCAAGGAGATCAAATCAGTTAAAACTTAAAGAGATTTATTCAGACTATTCATTAGAAGGACAAATACTAAAGCTGAAACTTAAATACTTTGACCACATAATGAGAAGACAGGACTCACTGGAAGAAATCTTGATGTTGGGAAAGACTGAAAGAAAAAGGAAAAGGAGAAATCAGAGTATGAGATGAACAGACGGTGTCATGGAAGCAACAAACAGGAGTTTAGACAAACTTCAGGAGACAGAGGAGGACAGAAGAGCCTGGCATGCTATGGTTGACAGGGTCGTGAAGAGTCAGACATGACTGAACAACCGAACAACAACAACCAAAGTACAAATGGATAAGGAAGTGGGCCCATAAATGACTAGGAACAATAACACACTGTGAAATGCATTTGAAAAAATATGCAATATTTCTTAAAAGAACGGTTCTCAATTCAAAGATACCCCTCTCCCCCTTTTTAAAACATGTGTTCCTGACAATTCTATGTGATTCCAAGTCTTGGAACATCTTGATTTCCAAGGAATCAAAATTCTGGGTAACCCAAATGGTACCATTGGTAAGTGATAGCAGGTTATGATATATTTCTAATAATGACCTATATCAAGGATGTAGCATAAGGAATATCACTAAAGGAATGAATAATATAGAAAAAACAGATGGTCCTGTCACGTAGTGAGAATTAAGGATCATTTATTAGCTCCCAAATGGAAGATGGATTAGATTTGTTCTACCTGGCTTCTAAAAAGCTTGTTTAACTGAAATTGTATCAGAGGGCAGAACAAGAAGCAATTGGTAAACTTGCAAGAGGCAAAATTTAGGCTTGATATAAACAATAACTTCCTAATAATTAAAGTCATCCAAAAGTAACATATAATGGATTTCCTCTCACTGAAGGTCTTTAGGCAAATGCAGGGATGATAATCACTTGTCAGATATGCTATGGAAGTGATCCATGTTCTGGTAAGGATTAGACCAAATAGTCTCCAAATTCTCTTTCAAATATAGAATTTTATAATTCTAGTTAAATGGCCTAACAATAGTTATAAATGTTTAAATGTCAACTTGAAGGAAGATATCTAATGAATTTTCTCAAGGATCTGTGCTTGGCTCTGAACTGTTTAATATTTTTATTGGAAAAAAGAACAAGTAAACAAAACTCTAAAGGGAAAGGGTTAATAAATGAGATAGGGAAATAAGGGTTGAATAGAAGAGTGCCAGTAGGAATAGGGCCACCCACCTTAAACAAGATTAAAGTAAAGTAAATGAAGGAATTTAAGAGTTTTGTTTACAACAAAAGACAGGAAAAAAAAGCTTAGGAAAAAAAAACAGTATCAGAGATAGATGGAGGAAAACATATACCTAACTCTCATAACTTAAATGTGAATGGATTAAACAATGCAATGAAACAAAAAAGTGACAATTTGGATAAGAAAACAAAACCCTACAATTTGTTGCTTATAAAAAACACAATTAAAAAACAAAGACATAAAAAAAAATAAAACTATAGGGATAGGGGAAAAATTTTTTATGCATCAAATGAATCCAAAAAATCAGGAGCTGCCTTCATGCTATCCGACAAAGCAAATATAAAACATTTAAAAAATTAAAAAGAATAAACAAAGAAATTATATTATGCTGAAAGAATTATAGACAACAAACCAATATTAGTAATAAATTTATTCATTCCAAATACCTTAGCATCCAAGTCCATAAAGGAAACACTATCTGAACAATTATAAGAACAATTATCTGAACGATAGCCAGTAACACAAAAAGGACAAGAGATTTCAATTTTTGGATAATAAGTCTAACAGATAAAAGGAAACCATGGAATCGAACAAATTGGTATAGCAACTACAGTTAAAAGACTTATGGTATCTACTAAATGGGGCAGTAAAAAGATATATATATTTCTCGGCATAGCATGGAACTTTTATAGAAATTGATCATGTACTAAGGCATAGAGATACTGCAAACAAATTTAAAAAGATAGAAATAGTTAACACATCTTTTACAGACTATACACAATAAAAAAAAAGTTATTGGTTTAGGGTCCATAAACAAAAGGTACAGACCCAAATGGAGAATTAACTATGAAATCCTAAATAATGAGAGCATTAAAGAAGAAATCATAGAAGCAACTAATAACTATGTAAAAGAAAATTATAATGATGAAACAACATGCAAAAATTACTGGGATGTAGCTATAGGAGTCCTCAGAAGAGAATCATATCCTTACAATCATACATATAGAAAAAAAGAAGAATAGCAGATAGGGATCTCAAATAACGCAATCTGAGAAAAAGAAATAGATCTAGTTGCAAAGGAGCTACCAACAAAGAATTGCTAGCCTGGGCCTCATAGGAGAATTGTACCAGACTTTTAAAGAACAGTTAATACTCATACTTTATAAATTATTCTCAGAAATTGAGGAAGAAAGACCCTACCAGAATCCTCTGATAAAACAAACACTTAAACCAGGGAAAGATAAAACACAGAAAAAAACCTCAAAACTAAAAGCCAATATCATTAACAAACACTGACTCAAAAATTTTAAATAAAATCCCATGGAAACAACTACATTGATCTATCCAAATCATTCATTATGAAGGGGAATTTATATTGGGATGCCAGGATGATTCCACATTGGGGAAATAATCAACATAATTAATCATATTAAATACCAAACATGCAAAACCACACAATCATCTTGACAAATGCAGAAAAAGCCTTTGACAAATAGTAACACTAAAAATGCATATATATCTAAAGCCAAAAGCAAGCATCATAGGCAAAAGATATAGACTAGAATCTTTTCCCAATAAATAGAGGAATAGAACAAGGATGCCCACTCTCCCCACTATTATTTGATATAATTCTGGAAATGCTAGCAACAGCAATAAGACAAGAGAAAGAAATTAAAGGCATAACGATAAAGAAAAGATAAAATTATCCCCATATAAAGAGGAAATAAAATCACCCCACTTACTGATAGTGATATGATGGCATACTTTGAAAATCCTACAAAATCAGCCAAGATACTAATTGAGATAATAGCTGCAGCAAAGTTGTAGGTTACAAAGTAAATCTTCAAAAATTAACAGCATTTTCATATAATAATAACAAAACACAAGAAGTAATAGTAGAAAGAGAAATCCCTTTCCAAATAAAACTATCATTAAATAGTGATAGAATATCAGACAAATAATGTCATTTTTGGCAATTCTAATATGCTTATTTGCAATTTGGAGCTACTCTTATTTACAGTCTTCCAGTGGCTTCACGTCAAAAAAGTGTGTGTGTGTGTGTTTGTGTGTGTGTGTATGTGTGTGTGTGTGTTTATCACTTGTCTTTTCATTGCCCTTTTGATCATCTCACCTTCTGCCCTTCCTTTCCAGTGACCTAAACTTTTTTCCTGTTATCATTTTTTAAATAATAATTTCTACTATTACCTATTTCATATTACCTCCTTAAATCCCACTACCACATTTGCTATAACTTGTGCTTCCTATCACAGTCTTCTTATGATTCATTTCAGTTAGGCCTCCTCCTCTCTTCTGCCATCCAGCTGTTCTAGAGGAAGTTGTGCTAGACTGACAGCCTCTAGGCCTGGGAGCTAAGGAAAGCTCCTTCTTTCAGTACTTATTCTACCATCTCACCAATTGGTAGGAGGACATATTATTTCTAGTCCAAAGAAGTTGTTGCTGTTGTTTGCCCTTTGTTCTCAAAGAGGACCATGACTTCAGGGAGGTGATGCCATGACATGCAAATGAATCAGATTAAAGTAAGGGAGGGCTGTGCAAAGTCACCAGCCTCACTTTCTCCTCTGGAGCCATCTGGGTCCAGTGGCCAGATACCAATCAGTACAACTAGAGATGGCCCTGGATGCAGTGGGAGACCTTGAATTTTTCAAGCTAGGGGCTTTAACAAGTCTCAGTTTGACTGAGGCAATGCCCATTCAATAATTAAGGTTTAATAAGAATTGAGACAAATTTACCCAGTCAAAAATTTTAAAAAATTAAATTAAAAATTGAATTAAATAAAAATCAGTCTAGAAGGGGAAGACTCAGAGTTTCTGGCCAAAACAGAAACAATTCCTATTTACACTCATTCTGAGCCAATCAGGGCCCAAACAATGACCAAGTAGGGTTTGGTCTAGGACCTATTGTTGGCCAATCAATGAGAATCAGAGTGATCTTGGGTTAAGGCTGGTCTTTAAAGGGAAAAAAAATGGTAAGCACATCCTCAAATGAAAGTTCCAAGGAAGAATTTACCAATTGGTCAGGGATACAGGGTGCCTCAGAAGTTATTCGGGGAAGAGGTAGGGAAGTAGTCCTAGGATTCCTGGGCTAAATAAGGTGTGAAGGGAGGAAAATCAATTTTTTAAGTTCAGTGCTATTCCAAAACAAATGCATTGTCAGTAGGTGCCCAGACGAGTCTGTAAAAGCTGAGCATTGTCATTCAGCAGCAAAATATCCACCCCCAAAAAAGCATTTTGAGATATTTTTTTAAAAATAAGAGCAAAGGAGAATTAAGTCTTAACTTAAAACAACTGAACAAGCACCAAAAAGGCTCTCTTCTAGCTTTTAGTCTACATTTTGGTACGGTGAAGAAGGACATCACCAGTGAGCACAAAGAATCATTTTCTGAACAGGGTTTTTCCATAGCCAAAGGATTACTCACAAAGTGGACAATTTACTGGTTCATACTACTCACACAGCTTCCCATTACTAGTGGAACCTGCCAGAATTTAAGTTCTATAGTCAGAGCTTTCAAGAACTCAGGGTCACTCTCATATCATAATGAGGCAACTAAACACACTTAAAATAATTTTCTGCTTCCATTTTTTCCTACCTTTGAACATCATTATATAAGCTGTGATAAAACCAATTAAAGATAGTGTGAGGTGGTACCTTTTATGAGTTATGAATTCTGGCAACACTTCCCAAAGGACCAGGATGTCCTTTACCATTAAGAAAGACCTCCTTTATCCAAATGGCATCATGTTTCAATGACAGAGTTAATTTTTGTCTTATGTATAAGTTAAGTTGATTTTATTTAATACTTATTGAGAGTCTTTGATGTGTTAAATACTCTACAAAGCAATGAACATATGTTCCCCATAGTAGATTGAGTGATTCATTTTAAAAGAACTCATTTTAGCTTATGAAAAGCCCTAAATAAATGAACAGATGAGGAAATAAGAATTCTCCTTCCAACTGAGTATCTTGTGAAGTAACAGTATTGAGAGCAAAGAGAAGCCATGAAGCTCTTGAGAGTTTCATCTAACTTCATAGTGCTAATTTTCTGGTTAATATAACCAAATGCAAAGTTGCTGGATGAAATTATGTTACAGATATTCCATGTATGCAGATTTGCAAGAGTGGAAGTGGGCATCCTTAGTGATCCACCCACACATACTGGAAAATTCAGCAAATATGAAAAATTTTGTAAGCCCTTCAAAAGTTTAATTGCAGCTGGACAATCAATACATTAAACTACAAAAGAAGTATATCTCAACCTAACCTAGTATTTCTTGATTTAAACCATCAAGACAGTCTCTGAAATTGAAAGGAAAGTTAATCAAATAATTTTATAAATTAAGCATGTAAACATTAAGCACCTCACCTCCCATCAGCACAAATAGAGAAAAAGAAGGAAGCTCATTCTGTACCTTCTCCAGAACATCCTGTCACCAAAGTCTATCTTAAGACCTGAATTAGTCTTTTGCAGCACTGTTGTACATACCTGCTGAGTGAGAAGACTGATGTGACTGGATGGGGAATATTGCCGTGGTGCTTGTTTCTCAGCCAGCCGATGAAGGTCAGCTGTGACCATGCTTGGATTGTATCGTTTGGCAAAGGTAGTACTATCATCTCCATCCTTGGGTGTTTTGGCTAAGCCTGCATGGTGTCTATTTGGATGGAATGTACCTGCTAGATTAAAGAATCACAAGGAATTTTCATCCACTTAGCTGAGAATTCTTACAAGAAATCAGAATGATTGCCAAGAACTTATCAAGCAAACGGATTTTTTTTTTCCTGAATTCTGGATCTTTGTTCACAATTCAAATAACAACAGGTGAAAACACTTTACATGCACATATAAAGTATCTCAAAAGACTGTGTCACATAAAGAAGTTAAATTCTTAAATTGTATTTCTTGGCATAATTTCACTTAGAAAGTTTAACCAATTACTACTTTCTATGTAGGCTCAGAGGTCAGTTGGATTAACAAATTATTTTTAAGGTTACTTGTAGCTCTAACATTATGTGGCTAAGAAAAACAGTAGTTGGTAAGGTAGTGACCAATCTTATGATTTACTACCAACAATGATAAAAATCATGTCCTTGATGTTTCTTCAAGCAATTTTACTTACATTTCTTGTTTGTTTGTTTGTTTAAAGCTGAAGCAAACCATTTTATTTTTCAGTACTTGTTTAGCCTAGTATTTCTAAGGTACCCACTACCATGACATCCATAGTTTTCCTAAGAATCTCCAAATGGGAAAAGGGAAAAAAAATAGTTGAATACACTCAGAATCATACTCATTATCTTGTATTCTGGAACACTGGCCTTTCCCTTTAGAATTGCTTTCATTTTCTTTCTTTTGTTAAGTTTTCACTACCAAATGGAGCCTTTATTGAGCATTTTGGTCTGCATAGGTTTTTAAGTATAGTAAAAAATAACAGAGGCTATTTTACAAGTGCTATGAAAATTCTAATGATTTGAAAGGGTATACTTTCCTCAACTTCCACAAACTCAAAAGCTAATGAAATTTTCCCTCCTAAGAAAGACACCAATTAACTCATCAAGGTTCTTTATATTGTTTGCATCTGCATAAACATTGGGTCTTTTTTCCTTTCTTCCCTTTTCTTGAAGCCACTGTCTAAGATGGAATAAAATGCTGGTGAGTTCACGGGTCTCGTCCCACCTGTCAATTTTTATGTTCTTATCATAGTCTATATCTAATGTGAAATAATGAAGCTGTTTTACATTCTTAACCTATAAAAATGAGACTTTCTAATCCTTTCATATCTTAATGAAGCAAGAAGATAAATGTATTGTTGTTGTTTTTTCAGATTAATTTTCAAACGAAGTTACTACATTATGCCAAAGTATTCCCTTCACAGAATAGTAAGCTGAAGGAACTAAAGATGAATGCTAAATTAACACCCATTCTTCTCCCTATGTGTTTTAATTCTGATATGCCCAGTAGTCCAGGGAATCTCTTAATTAGCAGGCATGTCTTTTAAAGATTCAACTCCAAATATAAGATCACATTAACTAAATCATGAATAGCTATTGTTTTAAAACAAGAATAATACGTCTATGGGTATGGTAGAAAGAATCTGCTAATTACATCTAAGTTAGTAATTTATGAGTTTAGAGATATCCCAAAATATTAAATTAAAACATACTTTATGTATAAAAAAAAAGATTCAGAGTAAAAATTTTATTGCCCAAATAGCTATACTCACCTGCTTTAGCTGAGGAGGGCCGGGATAGTTTCTGGCTATATATCTGCACAGCACTTTGAAATGAGGAGAAGGGGCCAATGGTGTAACTGCCAGACCGACAACGTGGCAGTACAGCTGGACTAGGTACACGATGTGACACCGAATGTGGGGAGGGAGAACAGTTATCAGGGGTTGCATTCTGTAAAGCAGTTGGTTGATGAGCCACATTGGAGATAACTGGAGGAACTTGGGAAAAAGCAGAGTGATGACTGGGTACTGGTGTGAGGTCAGAGGATGAAATCAGAGATGTCAAATGGGAGTTGGGAATTTTCTGAAGAACAGCAGTAGGACCAGAGGATGGACAAAGGGAAGTGTTATAGGGGAATTTACTCTCTTTTTCTGTTGATGTGGTAAATCCTGTTAAAAGAATTAAAAAGAATCAGACTATTTCAAGGAGAATGGGTAATAAAACAAACTAGACAAGAGAAAAATTGAAAACAAAGCCACTTTTGCCTGAGGCTGGTCTCAAAAAAGTAGATTCCAATTTGTACTCTTAAAAACCTGTACTTGGCAAATGGAACAAAACAAAAGATGGGAGTTTGTTCTTAATCCCTTCTAAGAGTCAAAGTCAGGTCACCTTCAAAAAGTAGACTAGGCCAACATTTGTAATATTTGACAATTAGGGCAAAGTTTCCAGGAGAGGTAGACTATTACTGTCTTGCTTTATTTCATTCACCCTTTTTTTCCTCTCTACCCATCATCTTCATGGAAAATGCAGAAAGTGACTGTAATATTAATGGATTTTTAACAATCAGAATTTTAAAAATTCTCTGGATAAGAAAAAGATTATTAATGGAAAAAGAGGATTTGGAAGAGAAAAGAGCCCTTTCCAGGGGGTACTATCATCTCTCTCAACATGATATTTTTAATATCTTGTGATCTGTATTTATTTCTGGCTCAAAGCTATCTTACTACTTTCTAGGGATTTCTTTTACAATATTAAATCTGTCCAAAACTGCTCTCTTAGAACTTCAGCACCACTTCTACTCGCTCTCTCAGCAAATAACCAAGGCTCTACTTTATTGAAGAGGTTGAGGCCGTCTATCATGATGCCTCACTTAACTTCCCTTAAAACTTCTCTATTTAGTCACCCATTCTCCCTTCCCTTGTACCAATCTTTAAAGATGTAATGGCTTTCCTCCTTACCACAGAGGAAATTATTTGTGTCCTTGATCTCATGAAAAGTCTTATCAACTCAACTTCCACTGTAACATCTGTCTTCTTCTCTCTAATTACATAGCTATCAAAGGGACAAGGTTGGGTTTTTAAAAAAAATTGTGGGGATCTTATTCTGAAAACTCTGGCTAGGTTTAGTGTACAGACAAAGAAACCTGTATGTTAACGGGGTTCATATCTGTGTGTGTATTGTGAGGATGGCAGGCATCAGTCACTGCCTTGGGACCAAACTACACTCTCTTTAAAGGCCTTTTTCTAAGATTTCTAAGATCAGGTCCTCATCATTGACTAGACTACTGATTAGACTACTGCAATACTCTAAGTAGTCTCCTAGGCTCTTTGCCTCCAGTCTTTCACCCTCTTCAAACCATGAAGGTTGAACCATCCACAAAACTGCCAAAGTTATATTCCTAAAACACAGGTCTGACCATGTCACTCCCTGCTCTAAAAGTTCCAATAGTGTCTTGTTGCCTTTATGATCAATTGCAATCTTGTCTGACTGGCATTTAACATCTGATACAATTCAATGCCAATCTATGTTTTCAGACTTACTCCATGTAAGTCCATCCCTTAATGAACTCTATTAGTACATGTAGCCAAACAAGCTTCCCTGCTGTCATCTCCTACCTCAGTAACTCTGCACAACTTGTCCTTCTTTCCTGAACTATTCCTTCCTCTCCACGGCCCAATTCCTTCAAAACACAGCTCAAGCAACATCTTCTGGATGACGTCTTTCTGGATCCCCGACACCACTTCCTCCCCCATCCCCAACACTATCTGTATGTTTTGTATGTACTTGGGCATCCTCCACGAGAACGTGAGCTCCTGAAGGCCAGACAACATTTGCCTTTTCTTTCTGTGTCTCCAGCACCAAATACAGGGCTTGGCACACAGTAGGTACTTAATAAATGTTTATTGATTGATTGATCCAGTAAAGTTTCCTCCTGGATCTGACTCAAAAGATGATTCCCACTCTCATCTTTCTCTCTCTCTCTGACTGCAAATCTGCCCAGGTCCCTCCTGTCTTCAAAAACTATGCCTTGATCCTTCTATACCAGCAGTTCTCAACATGTTCAATTTGTAACAATGGAAATACATCTTGCATATCAGATATTTACATTATGATTCATAACAGGAGCAAAATTACAGTTATGAAGTAGCAATGAAAATAATTTTATGGTTGGGGGTCACCACATCATGAGGAACTGTATTAAAGGGTCACAGCATTAGGAAAGTTGAGAACCACTGTTCTATACCCTCCATTTACTGTCCTAAATATCTTTTCACAGCTATCTAAGAAGAGTTAAGTCTATGTCACCACCCATTCTCAAGTCCCTGCAAATTGCCCTTCCCTGCCATTCTAGAAAAACTGTTCTTTTTGAACATTATGAAAAACAAAATGGATAATTTTGATTACATTGAATTGAAAAGTTTTTGCACAAACAGAGCCAATGCAACCAAGATTACGAGGGAAGCAGAAAACTGGGGAAGAATTTTTACAACTAGTGTCTCTGATAAAGGCTTCATTTCTAAAATATATAGAGAACTGAGTCAAACTGACAAGAATACAAGTCATTCCCCAACTGATAAATGGTCAAAGGATATGAACAGGAAGTTTTCAGAGGAAAAATTAAAACTATCTGCAGTCATATGAAACAATTTTCTACATCAATATTGGTTAGAGTGATGCAAATCATAACAACTCAGAGGTACCATATCATACCTATCATATTGGCTAGTATGACAAAACAGGAAAATGATAAATGGTGGAGAAGATGTGGGAAAGCAGGAACACTAATCCATTGTTGGTGGACCTGTGAGTTGATCCTGCTATTCTGGAGAGCAATTTGGAACTATGCCCAAAGGGCTATAAAAATCTGCATACCCTTTGACCCAGCAATACTACTACTGGGTCTGTATCCCAAAGAGATCATAAAAATGGGAAAAGTATCCACATGTACAAATATACTTATAGCAGCTCTTTTTGTGGTAGTCAAGAACTGGAAATTGAGGGGATGCCCATCAACTGGGGAATGGCTGAACAAGTTGTGGTATATGAATGTAATAGAATACTATTGTGCTATAAGAAATGATGAACAGGAGGATTTCAGAAAAACCTCGAAAGAGTTATATGAACTGATGTCCAGTGAAGTGAGCAGAACCAGGAGAAACTGTACACAGTAAAAAAGCCACAGTGTGCAATGACTGATTTTGATAAACTAAGCCCTTTTCAGCAATGCAAGGACCTAAAACAATTCCATAGGACAGACGATGGAAAATGTTATTCACATCCAGAGAAAGAACTATGGAGTCTGAATGCAAAGTGAAACTATTATCTTTTTTTTTGTTGGTTTTGTTTTTTTTTTCTTTCTAATGGCTCTCCCATTTGTTATAATTCTTCTATACAACATGACTAATTTGAAAATATGTTTAATAGGAATGCATATGTAGAGCTTATATCAGATTGCATACCATTTGGGGGAGGGAGGAAATGAGGAAAAGGGAGAAAATTTTAAAGTTATGGAAGTGAATGTTGAAAACTAAAAATAAATAAACTTTAAAAAAAGGAAAGAAACCTAGGTCTAAATGTATTGAGTTTTTGGTTTGAAATAAAGCTTACTATTATCCAAAACAAACAAACAAGTAAAACCAAAACTGTTCTCTTCAAGGTCACCAATGATAACTTAATTGCCAAAACCAACAACTTTTTCTTAGTTGTCATCCATTTGAACTTTCTGCAGCATCTGAAATGGCTGATCATTGTGAGTCCTCTTTTGTCTTCCAAGTCATTGCTTTCTCTCCTGGTTATATTACCTCCTTCCCAATGTTCCTTTTATTCTCCTCTTTCCTCATTGTTTCCTTGCCTTTTATGTGTGACTATATCCCACAGCTCTATACTGAACCCTCTTCTTTCTCCACATCCTCCCCCTTAGACAATGTATGTGCTCTCACAATCTCAAATATCACTATTCAGAAGATGACTTTCTAATTTATATAGTCAACTCTAATCTCTTGATGCCCAGCATTTCCAAAAATTTTCTGAACGTTTTCACCTGGATATTCAGTAAATACTTCAAAGTCAATGTGTCTAAAATTTAAACCATAGTCTTCCTCCCTAAACCAGTCTTCCTTCCACTTTTATTATTTCTGTTGATAAAGCCATTGTCCTGATACTTAGGTAGGCTTAAAACCATGGAATTATTTTTGACTCTTTCCTTTACCTATAACATCCAATGAATCATCAAATCCCATCAATTCTGCCTCCACAGTGTAATTTACACCCCCCCACCCTCCTCTCTACACACACTGCCACTACCCAAAGTCAGTCCCTCTCTAGCTTGTTTAAAGCTAAAAAAAAAAAAAAGCAGATGCTTGCTCATCTGCTCTAATGGAAGCCTCTCTCTCTACCTCCTATCTCTTCCCTCTCCAACTCAACCATCATAGAGCTGGCAAAATAATGTCCTAAATACATAGGTCATCTTCTGTTTAAAAAACCCTCAAATGCTCCCTGTCATCAGGATAAAATGAAAAAGTCATTGTTGTAATATTTAACACCATCAAGAGTTTGGCTCTAATCTACCTCTGCAGCCTCATTTCACACTATTCCTCTTCATACTGTCTGACAATGTTCTTTCTCAACATTCAGACTATTTCCCTTCCCCAGAACATACTCCCCAGCCTGATGAAATTCTTATCTTTCGGGGAGGTTAGGTGGCGCAGTGAGTAGAGCACCAGCGCTAGTGTCAGGAGGACCTGAGTTCAAATCTGACCTCAGACACTTGACACACTTACTAGCCATGTGACTTTGGGCAGGTCACTTAACCCCAATTGCCCTCCAAAAAGCAAAAAAAAAAAAAAGAAAAAAAATTCTTATCTTTCTTCAAGGTCCATCCCAGATGCAATCTCCTCCATGATGGCCTTCACTCTGGTCTTCCTGGGTGAAAATGACTTCTCTCCTCTCAAATATCTTCTAGTGTCTTTCCTGGATCCCTTCTTTGCCTCCAATTGCATTCTATCTTGTATCTCAATTATTTGTGTGTCTGTCACATTCCAACTAGTAGCCTGTAGTAGTAGCCTAGTTCTTTCACTATGACCTATGGAGAGTATAAGCTTAATAACTGTTTAAATGCCCTGTTTTAAAAAAGACTTACGTGATAATTTGTCAGAATGAAGTTCTGCTCCCTGCTGATGTTTGGGCTGCTTGGTTCTCACTTCTTCCACTGTCTCAGGATGGTCTGATACACAAAATTTTGAGAATTTAGACAATTCTGCTGAGTTAAGAAATCACAAACACTATATCCATTTTGTATAAATAAATAACTAAGGCAGAACAAGATTGCATAAACTGCAAAGTATTAGAAAACAAGTTAGTCAACAAAAAGCATTCTCATCTCTTATAGAGAACTGTGATGTCTCCTTTATGGATCAGAACAGCCCAATAAAACATAATGGGAAATCATTTCATCAGTATCATTTTCTCAAGGGGCTAGGTTCATATGTTAACAAAGGAACCAAAGAATACTTATTTCAAATTGACAAATGCCATAGAAATATGACATATGAAGTCATCTTTATTGACCAAATAAGACTATTAGCTGTCTCTCAGGCCTATCCTTCCCTTCTCTGCCTCTAAGAATTTAAGAAAATCATTATCTTTGCCAGGTATACCTTTCCTGTTGAAATTATTCTCTTCCTTTAAGTCCCAGTTCAAGTACTACCTATTTCATGATGTTCTCCCTGACTCTTACAACTAAAAATGCTCTCTTCCTCCTCAAGTATCTTATAGGATTTTGCCTAAATCTCTCCTTTGCAAGGTAAACGTGTGCTTAAATGTGTGTGTGTGTGTGTGTGTGTGTGTATATATATACATATATATATATATATATATATATATATATATATATTTATCTTACTCCCTTATTAAACTGTAAAGTCCTTAAGATCAGAGACTTTTTTACCCTACCTTTGCCTCTCTAGTACCTAGCACACAGAAGAATGCTTAATAAACATTTACTGGATTGAATGAAATGGTAATACTGTTACAAACTTTTTTTTTTAAGCAATATATTTGCTCATAATGATTTGCAATACTCTAGGGCAAGGGTTCGTAACCTGGGATTTGTGCACTAATTTTCTTAATATTTTGATAACTTATTTAAATATAGCTAGTTTTCTTTCTTATGCATTTAAAAATATTATTCTGAAAAGGGCCTATGGATTTCAGTAGACTACCAAGGGGTGACAACACAGAAAAGGTTAAGAAATCCTGTTCTGGGAATACCTAGGCCTAAAGGTATCCAAAGACAAATCTTTATGTTTGAGTTAGCCCTTATCTTTTATACTAAGGTTAAAGAAGGGTCTAACTTGTCACATCTGTGAGATGTGGGTGGCTTATATAGTTGCCTTTTAGGCTAAGTCTCTCTCATCTATCATTAATTCATTTAACAAAAAACAGCCTCAAGATTGAACTAGTTTACATAGACATTTATCTTTTTAATGAAGAGGTGGTTGCTGGACTTAAAACACTCAACTTACTAAACATGGTGGCTGCACCTAAACCCTTCCTCCACTACAGCATGGAAAATGCTCCTTCATGAAATCTCATCCTACCACCACTGCTCCCAGAGCTGCCATCACCAATGCACTTATTACTCCCTCACCACCAGAAAAACCTTTATGCCTTCAGAACCTTTTCCCAATGCTCTTACAGAAGTCTTCTTTCTCTGTAAATCACTATACCATGTGAGCCTTACGTCATAATTTTACATAGGTCAAACTGCTAAAATGAGATTAATGGGAAAAAAAAGTATAGGTATACACTGAATAATGAAAACTGACATAGTAAGGCTACATTCTAGGTTATACAAGTCAGATGTGGGAGAAAAAAAGTGAAGCTTAAATCAAATTCAGCATCTTTTCTTATTAATATAAGACAATGACTATCTCCTTGCTCTGTCTGGTCTCTTGGTGGATCATTCTTGGCCTCATTTTCCTATCTACATTCTTTCCCTTGAGCTTCACCATCAGCATTAACCAAAATACTTACCACCTTTTGCCCCACTATCAGCATAACTGCTGCTGTTCTTGACGGCTTTGGAATTAGTTCCCAGAAAGACACTTGCAGACTTGTTTTTTTGGGTATAAAAAGTCAAAACCTCCTCCAGTTCAGCCTCACTAAAATAAGCAGAAACAAATCAGAAAAGGAGTGTGCTTTGGAAAATAAAACTGGAACCAACAAAATTATATGATGATCACAGAAAAAATGTGGAGAAAAATAAAAGGCATAAGATGCGTGAAAGAAAAACTAAGTATTCTGCTTTTTAGAGACAAGTCTTCCAGGAACAGGTTTATTAATTAAAATTTCAGAATCTCTGCTTAAAGAGCAAGAACTCCAAAGGGACAAAGATCCATTCTGCTTTTGAAAATTTCTGATTCAAGTCATTTTCTATTTACAATTTATAGTTTAAGAATTCTATAGTTATGATTCAACAAGAGCACAGAGTTTGGGTAACAGTTTTTGATGCATCAAACAAAAAAAACACTTAAATACTTTTTGGTACCACCCCCTCCCTCCCCCCGGAAAATCATTTCACTAAAACCATTCCTTCAAAACCACTCCCTTTCAAAATGGTCAAAAGTAAACTTAAGAGATGCTTCGGTTAACTGAATTAATCAAAAGAATTCTTGCTCTTATTCACATCATTACCCTACTCACTTTCAGGGATGATTCCCTTCCTGCTGATCAAACCTCTTCCCTTACAAATTAGTTAGTCCTTCCAAAAGAATGTTAAAAAAAGACTTCTTTGCAGGATATTGTTTCAGAATTGAAAGAAAGATTGCTAAAATTTCTTGTTCAGATTAAATCAAAGCCTTCAAACTAAAGTACTGTCCTAATATAATTTCTTAATATTTTCCTAAAGAGGGAACAGGGAGAGGGCTAAGTATGTTTCCATATGTGAAATATCCTTGAAAGGGAAGACTGAATGAGATTATATATGGGGAAAACATTTTGAAAAAGTATAGAATACTACACAAATACAAAATACAGTAACATTGGAGGCACCATAAGGTAATGGATGTCACCAAACTGGACATATAGTAAAAAAGACCTGGGCTCAAATCCTACTCTGACACTTCAGCATTTACCCTTTATGAGATGCAGTTTCCAGAGCTGTGGGAATAACACCACCACTAATACCTACTCCACAAAGTTGTTGTGAAGCTTAAGTGAGACAAATAATGTATGTGACAAACTTAGCAAAACTTAAAATGCTATATAAATGTCAGCCATTATTATCAACACTTCCCTTACTCAGCATTATCAAGGAATAAGCTATTACACATAAATTTTCCATACAACTGAGGTTCTACCCCACTTGCTTTTCTCATTTTCTGCTTCTAATTATCTAAGGACTAAGAAACCAAATCATTAAACTTGCTAGGGCAGGGTCTAAGAGTAAATAGACTCCGAAAAAGATCCTGAAAGGCCTTCTGAGCAATGTATGGGTAGAGCTGTAGCACCAAGATGGGGCTAGTATCCCATTTGGAGCCTGGAGCTCTACTAGGCTTCCTTACCATCTTTGATTATATTATGGATATAACTGATGTTAATGGATAAAGCATCCTTTAGAACAGTGGGGTGTTACTACACTGTCATTACTGTTATTTGAAGAAAGGCAAAAAAAACCTGAGGTTGGATCTTGTATCAGAAACACAACCTAAGCAATCATTTTGGAAGCACTAGGAATGTGGAAGTACTGTGGAGTAAACTCAAGGATTTCTCTCAGGAGAAGTGAACTTCCATAAGATAATAATTACTTAACTGTCCAAGTAACTTTCACATTTAACAAAAGGTAAGTGAAGATTCTGTTTACTTCCCAGCAATTAACACTGAATCATCAAGTCAGTAAGTGGAACACATTTACTTGTTTCGATATAGAAGCAGAAATCCCTGTGTGATCCTTTCTCCAGAAGACAGATTACTGTGAATCTGAGTGAAATAATTTTATATATTTATCTGACTTAACAGATCTCTGAAAGAAACGAAATTCATTACTTTACTATTTACTACAGTAGTCATTCTTCAACCACAGAATTAGACATTTCTTCTCTATTTCTGTAAGATTAACAAGGCTAATGTTTCCTTCCTACTTTGTCTCAATACCTTTCTAGAATTGATCATTTCAGGCCCATTATTCAGCTAAATAAGGAGAAGAGTTTAGCTAAAATGCTTTTTGTTTAATGTATTTAACCTTTTTAGTATGAGGGATAAATTTATGCCCACAGAATGAGTTATTACATCTTAGAGGGGATCACTTAGTGCTATTTGACAATATTTTAGTGATGGAAATCTAGGTAAAATTTATTTTCAAATGGTCAAGGTTTTTTGGTCCACTAGGATTCAGATGGTTGGGAGCCAATTCATAGGGTTATTCTGATCTTTAGATTTAACTATTTTTGCAAATTTTCCATTTTTGTACAGGGTCTTCCATTGTGAATGTTACTGAATTATTTTCTCGTTGCTTTTGTTTCACGTAAGCTCTTTGAGGATAGGAGCTGCTTCTGCCTTTGTATCCTCAGGGCACATATAGCATGCTGCCTGGCGCACAGTAGGTACTTATTACATGCTTGGTGATTAACTGTTTGAAATCAACTGCCGTGCTACCTCTAGGCAGAGATGTACAGACAATAATTAATAATAACGGCCCGACTGGTTGTGTCGAGATTGAGAACTAAACGTGGGATCCGAAAACCCTAAAGGCTGAGCTTGAGCACTGAGTTATCCTAATAAAGTAGGCATGTTGCTCTCTAAGTCACTCAACTTGGGCAAAGCTGCCTAACTTGCCCTGAACTGGCAGGCCAAGGGGCCAAAAATCAGATCCCTGAAAGTAAATGCACAAAGACTCCATCTGAATCATCCCAAGGAATTTCTCAGCATCTCTGGTGTTAGATGCTTTGAAGGAAATTTAGCAGTAGGTTTGACTACCAAGAAGTGCTTTGAGAAACAAAGCTGTGACAACTGCAGTATTACTGGCTGAGACTCAGAGATTCCAGTAGACCACACTCATGTTCTCTTTCTGAAAGATGGTTTCACTCAGATCAATAAGTAAGAAAGGAAGAAAATATTGGTTTAAGAAACACTGAAAATTCACTAGGGTGGGGGAGGATTGGAGATGGGGGGAACAGAATACAGCTTGTAATTAAGACTCTCTTCTACCTGGCGCGGCTGATGAAGTCTTGAAAGTTTTCAGGATTCACTCCATCTTCTTCTTCTTCTTCAAGTTTCTTCTTTGATTTCTTTTCAGCCATTTGTTCTGTTTCCTACACTCCCACCACCCCAAAAAACAAACACATCAATAAATATATTTTCCTCCATTGTATCTGCATGCCCTAATTTTGCCATAAGATAATAAATAGCTTGAGAAAAGGAATGTAGTAGTATAGAAATCGGGAGGACACAGACATAGTGTTAGGAAAATACTGATGATACAGACTGATAGAAGGATATTGAAACTGATATGAATTTGACAATGCAAGATGACAGGATACAGACCTGTCCCTTACTCCAAACTCTTTAACTTTATCACAGTAGACAAACTAGCAATGTACTTTCAGCCTTTGTAAACTTAGAACATTATTTTAGACCATCATTTTTATAAAGCATATTGAGGTCTCTAAGCAAAAGTTTTCATTTAAATGGAAATTATTATGTTTACACTTCCTATGTATAGTGGCCCTTGTAATCATGCCTTTTGTATTTCCCTGTTGTGGTTTCCAAATCACACAGTTTTAAAAGCATAGCACTAGGCACACTGAATGCTGTGCTCATCAAGGGATCTGGAGAAGAGATGGGTCCTGGAAGACGCTCTCACACCAGCAACCCAAATATAGTCTATTATCAAAAACAAACTATTTTAAAAGCAGTTCTAGATAGAACTGAGGACTAGGGGTCAGCCAACCTAGATGTTATGCCTAGATGTTTGTCCTACTGATTATACTGTACAACTCAGAGAAAGGCACTTGATTTTTCTATGCTTAAGTATTTCTTCAAAATGACAGCACTGTTTCTCAAAAGACATTTAAAAAGCATTTTGAGACTCTCAAATAAAAAATTCTATATAGATTTTTATCATTAAATGACAAACTTCATGGGATTTATAGCAAAATAAGTTTAGTGTATAAAGTGTTTCAGAGAAGAAAACCTCACCAACACCAAAGTGGATATTATATTCATGATACAAATTTGTATTAAAATATGTTACAGAAGATTCAATTTCTGATTGTCTATACACATATTAATCACAGTGAAGATTATCCATATGCTCCTAGAGTTGTCCAGGTTACAACATAGCCCCAAATGGTTTGGGGCCAAGGCAATGCTCATTCCAGAGGAAAATTGCCACCAGATTGGTAAATCAGTGATTCTGATCCAAATGGAAGGCTTTGCCTATGGGATGGAATACTCCCTGAGAATGGGTCCTCATTAAGTAATATAGCCTCATTACTCAATTGAGTTGAAATTGCAGTCTTACTCTACACAGAGTCAACACCTAGCAAACAATGATTACTGCTTAGGAGGTAAACATGTGCCTCTCTGCCCATTTGGACTAAGGTTACTACGTTTTCAGTAAATGCAGAAAATAAAAACTGGAGAAAAACAACCATAATAAAAGGTAGTTTGTTGTTGAGTTCTATAAGTAAAGTAGTAAGTGAAATGGGGGTTCAAAGGAGGGAAGAGATCACTATCCAGTTTTTCACAATGCGTGACACTGTTGAGGTAAAAACTGAGTTATAAGGAGCTCAAATATGCAAATTAGAGTATTAATGAATCCTATTGAAAGGAACTCAACAGTGGAGGGATCAGAGACTTAGATGGTTGATCACAAAAACACAGATTCAGAGCTGGAAGGAACTACAGAGGTCATCTAGGTCAACTCCTTCCCCCATTCTCTCAGCTAAAAACCTTGTCTCACATTTTACAGAAAAAAACTAAAGCCATTCACTATTAGTTCTCTCTTCACCCTTCTCATTTCCTGTCACTCAAATGTCTTTTGCCACTTTCTCCTTCCCTGCCTCATATGACGACACAATCTTACTCCTTACCAAAGTTATACCCTTTACTTGTTCAAGCGATTCTATTCTATCTCTATTCCAATAGATTGCCCTCTCTTGTGATACCCACTCTTTCACTAATCTTCGATCTCTCCCTGTCTACTGACTCCTTCCCTATTGTCTACAAACAAGCCCATGTCTACTCCATCCTGGAAAAACTCACTTGACCTTTTCATGCCCACCAACTATCGTTATATATCCAGAAAAAGCTACCTACAACAGATGCCTCCATTTTCTCTCCCTCATTCTCTTCTTAACCTCTTATAATCTGGCTTCCAACATCAAATCTGGTCTTTCTGAAGTTACTAATGATCTCTTAATTGCCAAACCAAATTGCCTTTTCTCTACCCTCATTCTCCTTAACCTCTACACAAGCTTTCAGACCATTATCACTCATTTCTCTCTAGATTTTTGGGTTATCACTCTCCTCTCAGACCACTCCATTCTCTGTCACTTTTGCTGCATCCTCTTCCAGATCCCTTAACCATGGGTGTCTCTCAGGATTCTGTCTTGGGCATTCTTCTCTTCACCCTTTATATTACTTCACTTGATGATCTCATCAGCAATCATGTATTTAATTATCATCTCTATACTGACAATCTACCCATTCTGCCCCAGACTCTCTAATGACATCTGTAACAGTAATGGAATTTAGAGATCCCTTTGTATTGGCTTGATTTTGGAGTTAAGTGTTAAAACCCAGAGCTTGTGAATTCCACTTGTGGGATGAACCTGCTGATGTGAAGAGAGGGGGCTGAACCTGAACAGGGAAGAGCTGGTGCCGTGGATTTAGAAAGAGCCCAAGCAGAGAGGCCAGAAAAACTTCTGGGAGGGAGCATCTGGAGGCTGCTGCTACTGCTGGAGAGAGAGAAATGAGAACAGGGGACTGAACTGGAAAGAAGCATGACTGTGGTGCTAGGACTTGTTGTCTGTTTTGATGTTACTTTGACAGATTTGGCTGCTGATGGTAATGTGTATGTTTGTTGTGTCTTTGTTAAGCTGTGTCTTCCCAGGAACAGAAATGGCTGAGAACTTATCTCAGGTCAAGATGAAGAAAAGACTTCTCCTTGGGTACAGAATGCTGTGATGATATTGTAACCTAGTCATGACCTAGGGGTGAATAGCCTTCCACTGACTCTTGAGAGGCTTCTTGGTGGTGAAGGATGCTATTGTAATTCAGTTGTGATCCAGGGGTGGAAAACTTTTGACTTTTGTACTTGGTTACTGACCAAATGAACGTACTTTGTTTATGACTGGAAACTAATCTCCAGTTGAATAGAGAGAAGACTTTGTGATTGACTAAATGAATGTACGGCCCAGGGGTAGAATACTTGGACCTTAGTACTTTGTGACTGAATTGAGGATTTACTTTATTATTGAGTTACACATGATGAATGCTGTATTTTGATTTTCTGTGAATGTTTTGCCTTAATCTGTTACTGAATAAATGGAATTTGCTATGCTCATAATCTGAACCTGGAAGTTGTTATAATGTAATGGGATCTTCCCACACCCTTGGCCCCTTGATAGGCTTAAGTGAATCTGAGAACCTTCCCTGATTTGAAAATACACTCTGACCCTCGATAAGTTGAATGTGGTCACATGGAGCCTGCGGTGGGAGGCTTGTTTTTCAGGAATGCCCACACCTTGTTACTTTGTGATTGGGCAGTAGGTCAAGAGGACTGTGACATTCTGTGACCAAGGAGAAGGCTATATATACCCCGATGTGAGGTTTTGCTTTGGGGCTCACTTTGGGAAGAGTTGTGTGATTTGGCCATATGAGACTCT
>CM053582.1:436455268-436473680 GCA_028627135.1 Pseudochirops cupreus
TATATATATATATATATATATATATATATATATACATACACACTCATGTCTTCATACGCATATATACCCTCCTATATAGACATATGTGTATGTATATGTATATGTATATGTGTACACACACACACACACACATTTATATTCCCTTCACCTATTCTCATACTGAGAAAAGTTTTCATAAGATACAATTATTGTTTTTCCATGTTGGCATGTAAATAGTTCAACTTTGATAAGTTCCTTATGATGTCTTTTCCATGTTTACCTTCTTATGCTTCTTGTATTTGAATGTCAAATTTTCTTTTCAGTTCTGGTTTTTTCATGAGAAATGCTTGGAAGTTCTCTTCCTCATTGAATGACCATATTTTCCCCTGAAAAATTATACTCAATTTTGCTGGATAGGTGATTCTTGGTTTTAATCCAGCTCTCTTGATCTCTGGAATATTATATTCCAGGCCCTTTGATCTCTTAATGTAGACGCTGATAGATCCTGTGTTATCCTGATTGTGTTTCCATGGTATTCAAATTGTTTCTTCTTAGCAGCTTGTAATATTTTCTCCTTGGTCTGGGAACTCCAGAATCTGGCTATAACATTCCTAGAAATTTTCTTTTGGGGATCTTTTTCAGGAGGTGATTGGTGAATTCTTTCAAGTTCTATTTTGCCCTCTGGTTCTAAAATATCAGGGCAATTTTCCTTGAGAATTTCTTGAAGGATGATTTCTAGCTTCTTTTTTTGGTCATGGCTTTCAAGTAGTCCAATAATTTTAAAATTGTCTTTCCAGGTCAGTGGTTTTTTCAAAGAGATATTTCACCTTCTCTTTTTTCATTTGTTTGGATCTGTTTAATAGTATCTTGATTTCTCATAAAGTCATTTGCTTCCATTTGCTCCACTCTAATTCTGAAGGAATTATTCCCTTCAGTGAGCTTTTGAGATTCTTTTTCCATCTGGCAAAGTCGACTTTTTAAGGCATTCTTCTCCTCATCGGCTTTTTGGGCCTCTTTTGCCATTTGAGTTAGTCTATTTTTTAAGATATTATTTTCTTCAGTCATATTGTTGACTCTCTTTTCATGATTTTCTTGCATCATTCTCATTTCTCTCCCCAATTTTTCCTCCACTTCTCTTATTTGGTTTTCAAAATCCTTCTTAAGCTCCTCTATGGCTTATAACCAGCTTACATTTTTCTTGGAAGCTTTTGGTGTGGGAGTTCTGACTGTGTTGTCTTCCTCTGTTCCGTGCTTTGATCCTTTTTGTGCCCAAAAAAGGAACCTAAAGTTGGATTGCTTTGCTTCCTTTGCTGGCTCATGTTGCCAGTCAATTACTTGACTTTTGGGCTCAGTAGAACTCTGCTTTTAGAGGGGCAGCTTTGTCCCAAATCACAGCTGCCGGAGCTATTAGGAGGCTGCTGTCTCTGCAGCCCCCACCAGCTTTGGCTCACTGATCATACACCTCAGAACCACCACCCAAGACTGCAATCCTGATCCAGGCAGGTTAAGGCAAGAGCACTTAGTCTCTGAATGGCTGCTTGGGCCCCCTGCAATCTGCAGGCCGGGAGCTCCAAAGCAGCCACATGGAGTTGGCTGCAGGGCTGCTTCCGCTGCTTTCTTGCTTTTGGGACAGCTGGCTGGACCTTCTCCCCCAAATTTAGCCGGGTTCCACTGACCTTTCACTTTGTCCTTGTTTCTTATGGGTTAATAATTCTGGAAACCACCCAGAATTCTCCAGCTGTTGCTTGTCTTGGCCGGCCTGGGGCTAAAGCCGCAGTTTCAGGCTGAGCTGGGCTCAGCCCAGCTTGCTGTGATGAACTGTTCCTGTCCATCTGCTGGGCTGCCTTCAGCTGGAGATTTGTTTCTCTGTCCTTTTGTGAGTTCTGGATCTCTAAAATTTGTTTATAGTTATATTTTATAGGCATTTTGGGTGGTTATAGGGGGAGCTCATGGAGTTCTTCTGCTTCTATGCCGCCATCTTGACTCTACCCCCTACTCTTTTTTTTTTTGTTGTGACTTTCAAATAATCTTACAATTCTTAAATTATGTGTCTTCTATTTTCCAGGGCAGTTATTTTTTCAATTAGATATTTCACATTTTCATCAATTTTTTTTTATCCTTTTGACTTTGTTTTATTGTTTCCTGATGTATCATGGAGTCATTAGCTTCCACTTGAATAAATTTTAATTTTTAAGGAAATATTTTCTTTACTGAGGCTTTGTATCTCTTTTGTCATTTGGCCAATTCTGATTTTTAAGGAGTTATTTTCTTCAATAAATTTTTTTGCCTCCTTTACCAAGCTGTTAATTCTGTTTTCATGACCTGAAGTTCTTCTCCACTTGAATCTCCTGCTCAGTATTTAGTCCCTATTTGGATTTTTAGTTCTTTCTACACAAGCCTTTCCTCCTCACTAACCTTGGAGAAATAATAACTAGAAAGCATTTGATGAGTGAATGTTTAAGGATTGTAACCGAAGTTTGTTTTGGGCCCTAAACTATTGCTGATATAATTTTGGCTGCAGTGTCAGAAGGTCAGTCACTTGAAGTAACCAAAATCATGTCTGAAATTAAATAGACCTGCCTTAATCATCAATTCCAGTGAAAACTATCAGTCTCTTTTTGTTACATCTGTTTTATAATCAGTAGTTTGATTGAATCTCTAGCTGCCATTCTCCTAGATTGAACAGATGAGAGCAGGGTTTCTAAGAAATATTAACATCTGGCTTTCTCTTTCAACAGAAAAATTTGCCTTTGTGTTTCTGTCATATCCTTTCTTCTTATCTGTATCCATTTTCTTCAGACTTCACATATTCTCTGGGCTATAGCATAATTCTCTTAAATTGGGAAAAATAAAACTTGATTTCCAAAGCCCCTTTGTGGAATTTATCTGTTACCTTTCCTACTTTGGATGTCTTTGTATAGCAGAAAATTAGCATTACTTAATATTTTCAAGAACCATACTTTTTTTAATTAGATAAGATCTTAACCATTTGCAATACAGAAGCTATTCCTCGTCATAGTAGGGCATTGGGAAGATTCATCAAAGGTTTTGTAATGGGTTAGAAATCCTGGTGTGTACTTTCTTTTCCTCCCCGCT
Source organism: Pseudochirops cupreus (assembly GCA_028627135.1). Taxonomy (NCBI): domain Eukaryota; kingdom Metazoa; phylum Chordata; class Mammalia; order Diprotodontia; family Pseudocheiridae; genus Pseudochirops; species Pseudochirops cupreus. The sequence continues at coordinate 436,458,344 of CM053582.1, forward strand.
AGTAATAAGGAAGCAAAATAAGATGTCTTTTCTCTTCCAATTCTGTTAACAGAGAGACTTAGACTACTTAGAAAGAATATTCATTCAGGTGAAGGGTATAGAATACTTAAGAACCCTTGCTTATCATAATAGAAGGAGGCACAAAATCAGAACAGCACCCTTTATGTGAGTAGTAGAATTAATGTTCTGCATAACTAATTTTAATTTTGATTTCTGTAGCAAAGTCCAGGCTCGAGTAGCCTTCTCTGCCTACCTCCAACATGTTCAAACTCGACTGATGAAAGATAGTGGAGGCCAATCCTTTAGTGCCAGTTGGGCTGCCAAAGAGGATGAACAGATGGTAAGTCTCTTTATGTTAGGACTATTCTGGTGGGTAAAGCTGTGGCTATAATTGAATTTAATTTCTTCTGAGGTACATAGCAGTTAATTCTTTTAACAAGAGGGTTGTTTTATAGTACTTTAAACATTTCTGTAAATATAGAGAAAATCATCTGATAGCACTTACTTAATATGGAGGATAAAGTTTGGCCTTTCCAAATGGAAATGCCCCATTGCAGCCCCTCTAAAACTTTCTTCTTCATAGGAAACATTCCAGAAATTGTCTTCCTGTGACTTACCTGTTATTTCTTCAATATTTATACATTTGTTCAAATATTAGATTAACTGGCAGTTAGCCAAACTTTTGAAAAATTGTCAGTATTTATAAAAAACCTGAATTTTTATGTAAAATTTCTCAAGTCCGTTCTTGTATCAAGGTGACAGAAAGTATCACACCAGTTGGTGAGTATAAAATGTCCTGAGGAATCTCTAGTTTCTTTATTTATAGGTATTTCTAACCCAGGACAGAAGGATCTTTAGGGTTGAAAAAATTCTCTTTTTTAGTTTAGCAATCATTATTCCTACATCTTCCTAGTTCTTTATACTCAAAAGGCAGGGCCTTATGTTGGACTTAGTATAAATACAGTTTTGATTATCCTTGAAAATAGCTTCTGAGAGTAAAAAAGCCAGAACAGCACAGAGCAGAGAGATAAAACCTTATGTTGTGGAATAATCCTTCAGCTGTTGGTGGAAAATGTTAGCCCTGCTCTTTCCAAGTGGAAAATTAAAATTACTTCTTCAAGAGTCAGCTTGTCTGCTGCACAGTGACAAATAATGTTTTAAAATAACAGATCGAACCACCCTACAGTAAAGTCAGCTAGAGTGGTGCTGTGAAATCCAGCCTCCTGACTTAGAGATCACTCCTTTATGCTGGAATAAATTGGCAGCAACAGCACAACTGACCAAATATCCAGGAAAAAAAAAGCTCCAGCCTTTTAAAAAATATCCACTGAAGACTGCTGGTTTGGGGTTTCTATTTGGTTATCATAGGGCATCTGCTAGAGATTTGAGGTTGATGTTTCACATGATTTGCCGTTCATTGACAAAGAACAATTTGTTAAAGGTCCTCTGGATTCCTCTTTACAAAATGGCTGTCGGATACTAAAAGCAAATTTTTGCTGACTTATTTGTATTTTTGTATCACCTACATGTTTCACAGCATCTTTCTTCCATGCATTTCCCAGAAACCATCACTGATAGTAAAGAACGTTTTTAAGAAGTGGGAAAAGCTCAACTAAAGTGAGCAAGACATTGAACAAGTCCGACGTATGGGTGGTGGTCTGATAGCTTTGCGGAAAGCAAGAGGAGATGTCTTCTCGTATTTCTTCTTTGGGGTCAGCCTTGGCTGTTATTTTTAGAATTGTTTGAATAATTTTGTTGTTTCTGTTTACATTTTATTGTCATTATGTGTATGTATATATTTTTTTTCATTGGTGTAGGGTTATATTTTTTCCTCATTCTGTTTGTTTATTTTACTTTGCATCAGTTCATGTATCCTCTGCTTCTTTTTATTCATCATATTCATAATTTCTTACAGCACACTAATTTTATCAATTATCCAGACCTTGTTTACCCATTCTCTAATTTATGGGCATTGTTTTTAATTCTTTGTTCCCACAAAAAGTGCTACTATTAATATTTTGCACATTTAAAATTTTTCTTTCATTGATATCCTTGAACTATATGCCCAACTAGAGTGTCTCTGGGTGAAAGAGTATGGCTATTTTAACTGCTTTGATAAAATAATTTCAGATAGTTTTGTAGAATGGTTAAAGCCATTCACAGCTCAACCAACAATTCATTACTGTGCCTATCTTTCCACAACTCCTCCAAGATAAGTTATTCTCTTCTTTCGTCATCTTTGACAACTTGCTGGTTATATGGCCAAAGCTCAGGATTATTTTCATTTGCTTCCCTCTTATTTTTGGTGATTAGAGCATTTCTGTTTTTTGTAATCAGAGGTTGTAAACCTGGCATTCATGAATTTCCAAAAAAGTAACTATTTCAGTCATGAACGTTGTGATCCTATATTTATTTTGTACATTTAAAAACATTATTCTGAAGTATCTATAGATTTCACCAGATTGTGCCAGAGTGCTTCATGACAGAAAAAAAGTTAAGAACCTAAGTTTTATAGTTTACATTTCTTTTTAGAATTGCTTGTTTATGTCATTTGACCAATTACTGGGAAATCACTGTTGATTTTACAAATTTCTTTTTTTTTATTTAAAATTTTTATTTTTCAGTTCCAAATTCCCTTCCTCTACTTCCCCCATGCCTTGAAAAGGCAAGCAGTGTGATACCCCATTATACATGTAAAGTCATGACTTTACGTATTTCTAATAATTGTCTATATGTCTTAGTTATGAAAAATTCTCTCAGAGGTCTCTAATACAAAAACCTTTTCCCCTCAGTTTTTTCCTTGCTTTCCTAGGTGCATTGATTTCAGTCTGGCAAAAGCTTTTGAATTTCATGTAATTGAGATTACTTTATCTTTTTAGTTGCTTTTTATTGCTTATTTCATTAAAAATTCTCCACCTTCCCATAGCTATGAAAAATATATGATCTGCTTCTCTTTTAATTTTTTATGTTATTTTTAATATTCAGGTCATGTATCCATTTTGAATTTATCATGGTATATAGTGCAAATATTGATGTAAAGCTAGTTAGTGCCAGACAGCTTGCTAGTTTTCCCAGAAATTCTTTAAAGATCTGGAGGTATTTCCCAGATAATGAATGTTTTCCGGTTTTTGAACACCAGATTATTTAATTCAGTTATTTCTAATTCTTTCTTGTCTAGTCTATTCCATTCAGCTACTTTTCTATTTTTAATTGATACCAAATGGTTTTGATGATTATGCTAGATAATACAGTTTTTAGTAGTATGTAATAAAGAAGTACTTCATTACTACCTTTCTTCTTTATTTCTCTTTGCATTCAGATCTTTTGTCTCTCCAGTGAATTTTGTTATTATTTTATTTAGGTGTAAAGTATGTATTTGGTTTGTATGTTACTAAATCTGTAAATTAGCTATGGTAATATTAACATTTTTATTATTTTGGCATGGCACAACCAGGAGTACTGATTATTCCTGCATTTATTTAAATTGTCCTTTGTTAAAGAACATTTTGTGATTTTATATATATAGATATTAAGTATCTTTTTGGTAGATTTGCTCCTATATGCTTTTTTGCATTTCATAGTTATTTTGAATAGGAGTTATCTTTCTATTATTTCCTCTTAGATTTTGAGATTTCAGTGTATGTATTTCAGTAGATTAATTTTATGGGTTTCAAATTTATTGAAGCTGTCATCTTTGTTTCTTTGTTGATTACCCAGTGTATTTTAAGTGATCATGTGATCAATACGTAAGAATAGTTTTGTTGTCTCTTTGCCTGCCTATATGTCTTTAATTTCTTTGTCTTATCTAATTACTATATTTTCTAGACCTGTATCAAATAGCAATAGGCAAAGCATACATTCTTTATTTGTTAGAAAGTTGCTACTATTTCCCCATTCCATAGAATGATATATTTTGCTCTGGTAGATACTTTTTATCACATTAAAATAATTCCTATGTCTATAATTATAAAGATTTTTAAAAAATTAGTGTTGTCATTTTTTAAAGGTTTGTCATTTGAAAAATGAGAGAGTTATATTGGATGACATTTAAGTCCCTTCTGACTATGAACATGCAAGTCCTGCCTTTGTCAAATGCATTACTGGCCTTGTCACCTTAGACAAGTCATTTAGCAAGCCAAAAGAGTTTTTGAGACTAATTTCTGGAATATAAGCATTCATTTTTCTTTAAAATTTTGATAGAATCATCCTGTAAATCCATCTGGACCATGTTTTGTTTTTGTTGTTTTCCCCCTTTTGGTAGTTGCTTTACATTAAAATTCAATTCATTTTCTGGTCTCTGATTAGTGTTCTTTTACCTTGGATATTTTATATTTTTGTAGATAATCTTCTCTTTCTTTTGGCTTCTCAGTTAAGTTCACATGATTTTGTGTAGTAAGTTATGATAATTTTTATTTCTTTTTGGCTTGTTTATAAGTTTCAACTTATTTTTAATTTTCTTTATCTGATTTTCTTATCTCTGTTTTTTAATCAAGCAAGGTAAAGCTTTATCAATTTTGGAAGACTTTTCAAAGATCAGGCTTTTAGTTTTACTCTGATTAGTTCTATAGTTTTCTAGTTTCAAATACATACATACATACATACATATATGTAGTGTGTGTGTGTAAATATACATATATATGTTTTAAAGTTTTTCCTTTTGTGCTTATGGATTTGACAATTTGTCGGTTTTCTCATTTCAAATTTCACATTTAGTTAATTAATCTTCGTTTTCTTTTTAGTTAGTGTATGCTTTGGGGAATATAATTTTTCCTTTCGGTGTTACTTTAGTGACCTCTCAGAAATTTTGTCATGTTCTCTCATCTTTATCATTGTCTTTCACTTAGTTATTAGTTATTTTTATGATTTTTCCTTTGATTCATTCACTTGTTATTTAGGATTTAATTATTGAGTCTTAATTTAGAACTTTGTCTTGTTCTTGTGACCCTAGATTGATTACTATTTTTTATCAAGATGTAATCTATAAAGGGTATGTTTAGTATTTCTGTTTTATTTACATTTATTTGTAATATCTCTGTGGTTTAATACACATTCCATTCTTTAAGTTTCATGTGGTGCTAAAAAAAAGTATATTCTTTAGTGGTACCATTCAGATGATGCCTTAACTCCTTTAACTCAAAATTCTCTAACAATGTATTCAGTGCTGTATTTTTACTTTTGAGAAGTTTTCTATTAGATTTATCAAGCTCTGGGAGAGAAATAGTAAAGTCTCCAACTTTTATTGTGTTAGTATGCATATCTTTTGCAATTCAATTAATTTTTCTTTAATAAATTTTGATGCTATGACATTTGGTGCATATATACTTACCATCAATATTACTTTTTGTCACTGGTTCTTTTAAACATAGTGTAATTTTTTTTATAGATATCATGAATTTTTATTCTTGCTAAAATACCATGATATTGCAACTACTATTCCAATAACCTGGTATATTTGAGGCATGAGGGACAGAGAAAATGCCTGGGGTGGAGAGACAGAGTGTCTTGTTCATGGAACATCCAAGAGCTCCATGTCAGTGGTTCTAAGAGTATGTGTGGGGAAGTAAGGTGTTAGAAGACTGGAAAAGTGGAAGGGATCTGGGCTATGAAGGACTTTGAATGCCAGCCAGAGAGTTTTGTATTTGATCCTAGAGGTAAAAGTGAGTCACTGGAGTTTATTCACTTGAGGAAGATATGAAGGGGACGATGACATGGTGAGACCTGCTCTTTACAAAAATCATTTTGGTGGCTGAAAGAAGGATGGATCGGAGTGGGGAGAAACTTCTAGGCAGACTCACAGTAGGCTGTTGCAGCAGTCTAGGCATGAGGTGATGAAGGGCCTGCATGACAGTAGTGGCAGCATCAAGTGGAGAGAAGGGGGTGTACTTGAGAGATGTTGCAAAAATGAAATCAACAGACCTTGGCAACAGATTGGATATGGGGACTGAGAGATGGTGAGGAATTGAGAATGATATCTACATTTAAAACCTGAGGAACTGGGAGGAAAATGTTGTTTTCCACAGTAACACGGAAGGTAGGAGGGAGGATTCAGTTTAGAGAGAAAGATAATGAATTCCATTTTAGACATACTGAGTATAAGATATGTACTGGACATCCAATTTGAGATGTCTGAAAGGTAATTGAAGGCTCAAGATTGGAAGTCATTAGAGAGTTTGGGGAAGGATAGGTAGATTTGAGCATTTTCAACATAGAGATGATAATTACATCCATGGGAGATAGAGAAATCACTAAGTAAAGTAATATAGCGGGAGAAGAGCAAGACGCAGGACAGAATCCTAAGGGACACCTTTCGTTAGAGGACATAATCTGGATGAGGATCCAACTAGGAGACTAGGAAAGAGTGGTATGATAGGGAGGAGGATAACCAGTAGAGTGGTGTCCCAAAAATCTAGAGAGGAGAGAATATCAAGGAGGAGAGAGGGATCAACAGTGTTGAAGGCTGCAGAAAGGTAGAGAGGAATGAGAATTCAGAAGAAGCCTTTGCATTTGACAACTACAGTAGTTGATAACTTTGGAGAGAACAGTTATGATGGAATGATGAACCTTGAAGCCAGTTTGTAAGGGGTTACATGGAGTGAGAGGAGAGAAAGTGAAGATACCTATTTCAGATGGCCTTTTAAAAGAGTTTAACCATAAATGGCAAAAGAGATATAGGATGATATTTAATGGCAATGGAAGGGTAAAGTGAAGGGTTTTTGAGGATAGGGGAGACATGGACATGCTAGTATGCAGTAATGAATGAGTCAATAAACAGAGAGGACAGTTCATGTAGGAGAGGGGATAGAATGGGAGCAGGTAGAGAGGTTAGCCATGGCAAGTAGTAAGGCCATCTTATCATGTGGGATATAGGCAGGAAGGCATCTAAGTGATAGATGAAAAAGAGAGGATAAGAGGGAGTTGCTAACAAGTGGCCTCAGTTCCCTTCTCTTAAACAAAAGATGATGTTCTCAGATGAGACTTTGGAGGGAAGGGGAAGAATGGGAAGTTTAAGGAAAGATCAAAAGGTTTAAAAGAGCCCCTGAAGAGAGTAGGATAATGAATTGATTAAAGAGGCAAAGTATGATTGCCTAGTGGCGGTGAGGGCCCAGTCAAAGTTGTGTAACAAAAATTTGTAGTAGACCAATCAGAATGGATTTTCTCTACCTTCAGAGACAAATGGTGGGAATGATCCAAGACTGAAGCCTGAGAGAGTACAACCAGCAATACAATAAGGGGGTTAGAGACTCAAGAGAAGAGGAAATTATAGAATTAAATTGGTTCACTAAGGTGTCAGGATGGGGAAAAGAGGTGACAGTGTCTAGTTCAGGGGAGATGGCCTGGGAGAGAGAATTAAGGGGTAAAGGGATTAGGGGTTACAGTATGAACACAGAGTGAGCTTTGGTAAAAGAAGGCAGAAGGAAAAGTAGAAAGCCAGTAGATTATGGTCAAATAAGAAGATTTCATAATTCTGAAATAGAGAAATGATTGTGAACACAAGCAAGGTGGGATGTTTGGTTTTTTGTTTTTGTTTTTTTCTTGTTGTTCAAGATCAATTTCCCAGGCTCATGCTAAATTGTAAACATCTGAAGGATCTTTGAACCTGGAGCCTTTTGGCCCTGAGCATATTAGTCAAAAGTGTGTGTGTGTGTGTGTGTGTGTGTGTGTGTGTGTGTATCCTGAGGTGAGATATTGCCTCGAGGCTCACTCATGGGAAGAATGCTTTCCTAGACAAGAGTTGCTGTATAGCTGGTGTTAAAGGGCCCCTTGGCTTAGTGAAACCAGATGTCAACGCTCTGGTAATGTAAGAGAGAGGAGACCTCTGAAAGAGAGAGGAGACCTCTGATAGAGAGAGGAAACCTCTGATACCAACCCTTGTGCAACACTGGAACACTGGTCTGATAGAAAGTAAGAGGTTAACACCGTGGAACAGAGTATGGGGTTTAGTGAGAGTGGGATAGTTATCTGTTATCTCCAGATTATTCTATTATTTTACTGTGCAGAGAGCCCAGACTGGAGCAGCCCCTCCCCATGTAAGGCTGGGGGAAGAGGAGCTGCCCTAGAGTAGGGGTGGTGCAGGCCAGAGACAGAGTAAGGGAGCAGGAGCCCTTGGAGCCTGCTATGCCTAGACTCAGGCAGGAGCAGGGAGAGCTTGGAGTGGAGCAGTCCCTTCCCCTGTGAGGTGACAGGGAGGGGAGTGGAGAGGAGTGGAGAGCTGCCTGCATTGGGACCCAGGCAGGAGCCTGGACCAGTCAGCCCACAGACCTACAGGAGGAAGAGCCATATGACTCGGGACTTGGCCCCAGGTCAAGCTGAAAACTTTGCAACAAGACAGCAGCAGTGAGCATACTTTCCTGCCACATCCCCCTGGGATGGTTTGGGAGCCAGGGGTGGAGTTGTCTATGGTGGGAGGGGGAAAGTGCTGTGGCCCCCTGCGACCCACTCTGTTGGCTTTGTCTCCCAGCTGCCACTCAGGAATTGGAAGTGGGGGCTGGAGCAGTGTTAAGATTTGGATTCTTTGGCTCATTAGAGCATGTGTGCACCTGAGAGTTCCAGGTGGGAGCCTGCAACAGCAGGGTGGGGAGAAGGACAAACCCCTAAGAGGACTTTACTTGGACACTCTGTTTGAACTGAAGGCATTATAACCTACTGTGACCTAAGAGGGTGTTGTGAGGATGTGCTGTGTTAAGGGAAGAAGCTGGCCTGGGATCTCCTGATTGTATAAATAAGTATTTTTGCTATGTTATGTTATATACTTTTGTGTCTGTTGAAAGCCATGTGACCACCCTGGTGATAAGTTGTTATGTCATAGATTTTGATGTTATATTGTGAATGCTTTAGTTTCTTGAATAAGGCTTAGTTTTGAATAAATAGAGTGCTCATTATACCTTGCGATTGGACCCTTAAAATTATTCACAGCAGCAGCTCTCAAGTGTGCTGCCTGATTGACATTTCAGTGATACATTTGTGGGTGATGGTGACATAAAGAATATAACCATCTTTGTGTGTGGCTGAAGTGTGATGGGAGAAGTGGGATGGGTCATGGGAAATTAATAGGTTGAGAATCTGAGTGGTTAAAATGTTTGAGGGAAAGTATATTGAAGTCCCCCAATATAAGGCTGGGGCAGCTGGGTGACTCAGTGGATAGAGTGCTGGCCCTGGAATCAGGAAGACTAATGTTCCTGAGTTCAAATCTGGCCTCATACACTTATTGGCTGTTTGATACCAGGCAAGTCACTTAACCCTGTTTGCCTCAATTTCCTCATCTGTCAAATGAGCTGGAATAGGAAATGGCAAACCACTCCAGTATGTTTGCCAAGAAAATCCCAAATGGGGGAAGAGTCATACACAACTGAAAAAAAAAATGAACAATAATAACAACAAAAGTATGAGATCGGGAGCTGGGGAGAAGAAAATTGTGAACCATGTAGCAAATTCATTGAGAAAGAAAGGGGAGGGGGCGGAGCCAAGATGGGGGAGTATAAGAAGGAAGTTCCATGTGCTCCTCCCACAACCACCTCCAATACCTGTAAAATATGACTCTAAATTAATTTTAGAGCTACAGAACCCACAAAGTGACAGAGAGAAACAAATCTCCTGATAAAGGCAGCCTGGCAGGCCAACAGGAAGGGTCTGTCACACCAGGCTGGGAGCCGAGCACAGTCTGGGTGGCCCTGACCAGCAACACAAACAGGCCTGAGTAAACTTCAAGAGAGTGAATCTCCAGCAGTTGTGGCAGTTTCCAGACTTCTTAACCCATAAATGCCAAAGAGAAAATAAAAGGTCAGTAGGGAACTGTGTTCAAACAGGGGGACAGAGATGAACAATCTGGCCCCTCACCACCACCCCCTCCCCCCCGCCCAGGGACAGAGGTGGCAGCTGTGTGGTGGCTGCAGCTACTGCCACGTGGCTGCCTCCAGAGCTCCTGGCCTGCACATTGTACGGGACAAAATGACCATTCAGAGGGTAATCCCTATTGTTTTAATCTGTTTGGATCTGGGTTGCTGTCTTGGGCGGTGGTCCTGGAGTAAGAAATGCCAGTGTGCCAGTGTCTGTAGAGGGAGCGCCCTCCTCAGACCTCTGACAACATTTGTGAAAACCCCAGTGATTTGGGGAAAAAGCTCTCCACTCTGGAAGCAGAGTTCTACCATGGCAAAGAGCTCAAAAGGCAAGTAATTGGCTGGCAAGATGAGCAAGCACAGGAAGCACAAACAGACCATAGAATCCTTTTTGGGGAACAAAAAGGATCAAGGCATGGAGTGGGAGGAAGACAGTAAAGTCAGAACTCCTGCATCAAAAGCTTCCAAGAAAAATATGAGCTGGTTACAAGCCATGGAGGGCTCAAGAAGGATTTTGAAAATCAAGTAAGAGAAGTGGAGGAAAAATTGGGATGAGAAATGAGAATGATGCAAGAAAATCATGAAAAGAGAGTCAACAGGCTGCTAAAGGAGACCCAAAAAAATACTGAAGAAAATAACACCTTAAAAATAGACTAACTCAAATGGCAAAAGAGGCCCAAAAAGCCAATGAGGAGAATGTCTTAAAAATCCGAAATTGCCAGATGGAAAAGAAATTTCAAAAACTCACTGAAGAGAATAATTCCTTCAAAATTAGATTGGAACAAATGGAAGCTAATGACTTTATGAGGAATCAAGATACTATAAAACACATCCAAACAAATGAAAAAATAGAGAAAGGAAGGGGAGTTACTTGGAGGTCTGTAGAAAATAGCCACTAAGATTTTGATTAAGTGATAGATATTAATGCATCAATCTCAGAGGAAAGGTTTCTTGATCTGTTGATAGAATTATGTGATTTTTCTTGTTGTCATTACAAGTACGATCAGCTATGTTTGTAGTTTTCTTAATACTGAATCAGCCCTACAGTACTGGCACATGAATCTAGTTTGATCATAGTATTTCTTCTATGTATATTGCTGTAGCCATTTTGTCATATTTACTTTACTTTTTTGTGTTGCTTTTCATTAGTAACACACTTGGGGTCTGTAGTTTTCTTACTCACTTTTGACTCTCCCAGGTTTAGGTGTTAAGACAGTATTTGTAATATCAAATATATTTGGTAGGGTGCCCTATTTTCCTTTTTTTTTGCAAACAGTTTATATAAAATTGAAATTGATTGTTCTCTCAGTGTTTAAAAGAATTCTCTTGTAAATCAGTCTAGCATTTTTTTTTCCTTTAGGGGTTCATTTTTCAGAGTTTTGGTTATTTGTATTCTCCATTTCTTCTTATGTAAATCTAGACATTTTATGTTTTTATGAATGTTAATCTATTTCATTTAAGTCATTGTTTTTCTGGCATATCAGTGGGCAAAATAGTTTCTAATAGTTTCTTTTTTCTTCTTGATTCATTGTGAATTATTTTTCCTTCTTATATTGATAATTACATTTTCCTTTCTGTGCTTAAAATCAATTAATGATTTGCATATTTAATTGCCCCTCCCCCAAAGGCTCTTTTTCTTCATTTTTTCAAATTTCTGTTTTGATGTTTAATTGGGATTTATTAATTTGTTGGGTTTTTAGTTTTATTTTTAGTCATATGCCCAATTCATTGGTCTGTTCTTCCTTTCTTTTGTTGATAAAAGTATTTAGAAATATAAATTCTCCACTAAGGGCAATTTGGGTTTTATCTTAAAAATTTCAATGTGTTGTGTCTCATGGTTATTCTTTGCAGTGATGAAGTAATCTGTTGTTTAAATGACTGAGTCTTTGAGCTACCAGTTCCTTAGAATTATTATTTAGACTTAAATTAATCTGTAATCTTTTCTTAAATGGTTCTTTATTGAATGTAGTATTTATTTAATGTAATGTATTGAAATTAATTTTACTAATTAATTTGTTTAATGTGATTTTTATAAAAAATATGGCTTTATTTGTTATCAAGGCCTTTATGTTCTAATACATCATCAGTTTTTGTAAAGGAGCCCAATACAACTTAGAAACATGTTATAGACATTTACATTCTCATTCACAAATTGCCAGAGATCTATAATACCTCACTTTCCTAAAATTGTATATTGGTCTTAACTTTTGTTGTTGTTGTTTTGTTAGATTTGTTTAGGTCTGAAAGGGATGTGTTGATATCCACAACTATTATATTTTTACTATGTATGTCTTCATTTTTTCTTTTCCTTTTTTGATGGAGGCAGAGGAAGGGGAAAGTGAAGCAGTCAGGCTTAATTGACTTCCCCAAGGTCACACAGCTAGTAAGTGTCAAGTGTCCAAGGTCAGATTTGAGCTCAGGTCCTGCTGACTCCAGGGCCGGGGCTCTTGTGAGTTGTGCCACCTAGCTGCCCCTTTCACTTTTTCTTTAAGTGTTTAGCTACTGTACTGTTTGATACGTATAAACATACATGTATTGATATTCATTTTATATGGTATTTTTTTTAGCATAATGTGGATTCTGTCTTTACTTCTTTTTATTAAGTTCCTTCTTACTGTTTCGTTGTCTGATATCATGATTCTTCTTCCAAAATTTTTTAATTAAGCTGTGTGAATAGTTAGGTTTTGATCATGTTTGTTGAGTTCTCTTTCTAATCTGTTCTGTTATTTATCCTCTTCCATTTTATAGCCCAATGCATCACTCACATAACAGTTGTAATTGTTAATGTTGTATTCCCCTCTATGCTATTATGTTTTTTTCCTCTTCTGCTTCCTTTAGCCCTCTTTAAAAAGAAAAGACAGTGAGAAAGAAGTGTTCTTCACGGTAGTACTCTGTGCTTGATGTAGTCTACTTCTGCCTGTTTGACCCTCATTCTTTTCCTTGCCCAGACCTTAGTTATTGGTTGTTACTGTTTTCCTTTAAAAACTTTTCTTCATGATTTATCCTGCAAGGTTACAATTTCTTTCACTTATCACTAGTTCATACTCGAATTTATCCTACCTCTTATTCCATTCTCTCCCAGCTCCCTGTTCTCTTTTGTTTCCTTATTGAGTTAAATTTATTTTTTAACAAAGCCTTGTATGTGTCTGTCTGTCTATTCTACCCTCATTTGAGTGGTTTGAATGAAAGTATGGATTAAGTAAAGACTACTCCCCTACCCCCTTCTCCTTGTTTGTGTAGTCTTCTACTTACACATCACAATTATGCAGAGTAGTATTTGAACTTCCCCCCCTTTCTTCCCTAGTTTATTTTTTCTCTTTCCTTTCCTTTATTCTTTTAGTCATTAAAACCTAACAAATTACTCTAATGATCTCATAAGAATATAAATACTTCATATTTTGTTGTCATAAATATGTCATATTTTAACGTTTACTTCTGTATGTCTCTCTTGATTCTTACATTTGTATTTCAGCTCTAGTCTTTTCATGGGGAATATTGAAAGTCTTTTATTAATTTCTGTTTCAGAGGTTCATCTTTTTCCCTATATTATTTTACTCAGTTTTGCTAGGTAAGTTATTCTTGGATGTAAACTTTAAATTTTACCTTTTATTTAACTTTATGACATCATTTTATCATCTTACAATGTTTTATTACAAGTGCTATACTCCTCTACTATGGGAATTACAAATATTGTGTGATAGTACTTATAATTACTCAGTACTTGAACTCTTTCTGTCTGCTTGCAATTTTTTTGTTTTGTGGTTTTTTGTACCTGGAAGTTCTAAATTTTCACTATGATGTTCTAGGGAATTTTCATTTTCAGATTAGCCAATCCCAGCATCCTCACTAGCAGGGACTTCAGGGCCATGTTATCATCCCTAGCTTGTAATGATTCATAAATGATCTCATCTTAATTTTTTTTTTCAGATCAGCCGTTTTTGATATGGAATACTCTTTGTTTTCTTTTCTTTTTTTCCCAGCCTTTTTACTTTTCTTTGATAATTATTATTGTCTCATCAGTGGAGCAGCCAGGTGGCTTGGTGGATAGAGTACTGGGCCTGGAGTCAGGAAAAATTATCTTCCTGAGTTCAAATCTGGCCTCAGACACTTACTTGCTGTGTGATCCTGGACAAGTCACTTAACCTCTTTGCCTCATTTTCCTTCTCTGTCAAATGAACTGGAGGATAAAATGGCAAACCACTCCAGTATCTTTGCCAAAAAAACCCTAAGTGGGGTCATGAAGATTTGGGCACAATTAAACAACTGAACAACAAAAATAAAATTGTCTCATGAAATCATTAAATTATTTTTGGTCTTTTATATTTTTGTTGTGTCTAATTCTTGAATAAGATTTTCTATCTTTTGTACTAAGCATGTAATCCTCACTCTAAGTCTTTCCCTCAATGTTCTCATTTCTTTTCCATTCTTCTAGAACTTTCCTTTCTTTTATAATATCATTTATTTATTTATTTGTTTGTTTTTTGCTTTTTGGAGCAGGGGAAGGCAGGGCAGTTGGGGTTAAGTGACTTGCCCAAGGTCACATGGCTAATAAATGTTGTCTGAGGCTGGATTTGAACTCAGGTCCTCCTACTCCAAGGCCGGTGCTCTATTCACTGCACTATCTAGCTGCCCCTCAATTCATTCTTCTGTTTCATTTCATTGAAGAGTTTTGGTTGACCTTATGCCCAAGCTATATTTTTCTTTGAGGCTTTGTTTGTAGATGCTTTGGAATTACTCTCTTCTCTTGAGGTTTTTACCTCGGACATTTGTGGTTCCATAAAAGCTCTTTATTGTCCATTTCTTTTGTTTGTTTACTCATTCTTTCATCCTTATTTCCTGAATTGGGACTATTATGTTATGGACATGCCCCATATACTTCTAGAAATAATGCTATGGCCTTACATCATACTAACCTATATTATCTGGGCTACTGCTACTGCATTCTCTGTGTATTGAATATTATCTTCTGCATAAGTCTTCATTTGCTCAGGGCAGGGAACTACAAATTCATAGTTTTGTCTGAATTTTTAGACCTACGTGGTCTGACTTAAGGCACTCTCATCTCCTTGTATGAGCTTTGTAAGCCCTTAATCGTGATTTGGGTCTAAGCAGTACAGCTACAAGTTTGCCTCTTATTGCTGCTCCACTAGACATTTGCTGAGGCATTGTGACAGAGCTTTTCCTGGTCTGACCCTTCAGTTCCTGTCCTTGACATTCAGCCATAGGCCCCAGGACAGGTAACTGGGGTGAATCTGCAGTTTTTAGTGAAACAATTATAAATCTACCCCTAATTGTAGTTTCTGTCCTGGTTACTCGCAAATGGATTGAATCAGCCATCCAATTCCAGGTCATAATGACAGTTTCACAGGCCTCCCTTTGGTTGCAGTCCCTGCCTTTGTTACTCATCTGTTGCTGAAAATGAACTTAGAATGGAAAACTGACCCATTATGTTCTCCCCATCAATTTCCTAATCACTACTCAGTCTGATGCTCTTCCTAGTTATT
>CM053582.1:436474180-436500043 GCA_028627135.1 Pseudochirops cupreus
AATATAAATGTGTGTGTGTGTGTGTGTACACATATACATATACATATACATACACATATGTCTATATAGGAGGGTATATATGCGTATGAAGACATGAGTGTGTATGTATATATATATATATATATATATATATATATATACATATGTGTGTGTGTACATAGACAGAGGGCACAGGATCAATTCAATAGGAAGGGATGATATTTTAAAAGGTGAAATTGAGAGGTGGGAGAGGAATAGAATAAGAGGAGACAGGGAGAGACAGAACAGGGTTAATCATCTCATATAGAAGAGGCAAGGGATAATTGTTATAATGGAGGGGAAGAACAGGAAGGCAAAAGGGAATGGGTCAACCTTACTCTCATCAAATTTGGCTTAGGGAAGGAATGACATACACTCTAAATTTGGTATCTTGCTCTACAGGACAGTAGGGGGGAAGGGGATGAGAGGGGGGATGATGGAGGGCAGGTTGCAGGGGAAGGGTTGTTAGAAGCACACACTTCTGTAAAGGGACAGGGACAAAGCAGAGAATAGAACAAGTGGGGGGCAGGATAGGAAGGAGGGAAATATAGTCAGTCTTTCACAATATGTCCATTGTGGAGATGTTCTTCATAACTATACATGTACAGCCTGTATTGAATTGCTTGTCTTTCCTGTGGGGGTGGGTCACAAGGGAGGAAGGGAAAGAATCTAGAATTTAAAGTTCTAAAATCAAATGATAAAAAAAATATATGTGTGTGTATATATATATATATATATAATTATAATTATTATAATTATTATTATCATTATTATTTACATGCAACTGGGAAACAAGATACACAGGCACTGGGGTAGGGAGATCCATCTTGCCCTACCGGAAAGTCAAAGGGGTGATGGGGGAGGATATAGGAGACAGCAGATTGGGGGAGGGGGTATACAGTGCAATTGCTATTGTGGCGTGGTGGGTAGGGGAAAGATGGGGAGAAAATTTGTAACTCAAAATCTTGGGGAAATGAATGATGTAAACTAAAATTAAACAAAAATTAATCCATTAAAAAAAAAAGACTGTAGGCATCATAGTTCAAGAAATTATAAAGGAATACAGTCCAATTATCAGAATCAGAAAACACTAAAGTAGAAATGAAAGAATCCACCAATCATCTTCTGAAAGAGATCCCCAAATGAAAATTCCCAGGAATATCATATCCAAATTGGAGAGTTTCCAGACCAATGGGAAAATACTGCAAGCAGTCAAAAACAAAGAATTCAGAAACTATGGAATGGGGTAGTAAGGCGGTTCAGTGGATAGAGCATCAGTCCTAGAATCATGAGGACCTGAGTTCAAATCCAGCCTCAGACACTCGACACTTACTGTGTGACCCTGGGCAAGTCATTTAACCCTGATGCCTCACAAAAAAAGGAGAAAAAGAAACTATGGAGCCTCCAGTCAGGATCAAACACAATTTAGCAGCTATCACTATAAAGAAGTACAGGGCTTAGAATATGATATTCTGGAAGGCAAAGGAGCTAGGATTACAATCAAGAATATTCAATCTCATTGAATTGAGGATAATTCTACAGTGGAAAAAAAATGGACATTTAATGAAATAGAAGATTTTAATGCATTCCTGATGAAAAGACTAGAGCTAAACAGAAACTCTGAAATTGAAACACAAGATTAAAGAGAGGCATAAAAAGGTTGGTTGGTAGTTGTCCTTCATTCTCAAAGAGGACCAAAAGGACATCACTATGCTAGAGTCAAGTTTCAATGTGTATGACTGTGGCTGATCAGATAATCATGAACTCAGAATGCTCCACCACAGGTTGAGCACAAATAGTCCATGTGAACATTTAGGGTTCATTCTCTAAATCTGTACATCCCACATTTCCTTTGAGTCATTTCAATTCTTCTTTGCTCATAGAGCAGAGCACAGAACCTCCTCTGAGGTGGGCACATCATGCTGAGCAGTCCTGTGCCATTGTCTCTCACATTATACAATCAATTTCAAAGTTCTTAAGAGAGATCTCAAGAGTGTCATTGTATTGCTTCTTCTGACCACCATGTGAATGCTTGCCCTGTGTGAGTTCTCCATAAAAGTCTTTTTGGCAAGTTTATGTTTTGCATTCAAACAATGTGGCCAGCCCATTGGAGTTGCATTCTCTGAAGTAGCCTAAATGCTAGTACAGTGTTTGGGAGGCTCCAAAGTATGGGAGAGAAGCAGTATTAAATTAACTACCAAACTGAAGGTCTACAGAGCTGTTGGGCTAACTTCATTGCTGTATGCCTGTGAAACTTGTACTTCATACCAGTACCATGGCAGGAAACTAAATCATTTCCATTTGAATTGTCTTAGGAAGATTCTGAAGATGACTTGGCAGGAAAAGGTACCAGACACTGAGGTCCTTTCTAGAACTAAAGTGTCAGAAAAAGGTAAATATGAATGAGAAATCAGGAGGAACTTATTAAGATTAAATTGTTTACATTTCTAAACTGGAAGATGATACATGTAACCCTCAAGAACTTTATCATCAAAGGGGCTGTTGGTAGGAGTTTACTTACAGGGCATTGGTGTAAGCCTATTTTGTTGGGATGATCTCAAAAGAAAAATGGAAGGGTGAGAAGGGGGATGTACTGGGAGAATGGGTAAGGGAGATGAAAAGTGGGAGAAATCATTTTACAAAACAGAGGCATATAAGGAAGAGATTTTATAATGGAGGTAAAAATGTGGCAAAGCAAGCAAAACTTGAATCTCACTCTCATTTGAACTGGTTCAAAGAGGAAACACACACATACACACACACACACACACACACACACACACACACACACACATATGCACACGCATCCACAATCAGCTGGGTTAAGAAATCCATCTTATCCATCAGGGAAGCAGGAGGGGAAGGGGCTCAAAGAAAGGAGGGAGAGTGATAAGACAAAAAAGATTAAGGGAGGCAGTGGTCAGAATTCAAATAGACTTGAGGAGAGCAAAGGATAAAAAAAATCAAGGATAAACAGAAAAGAACAGGATGGATGGATAGTCAGCACATTATACACAGTAATTATAATGGTGAATATGTGATTAGGATGAACTCACACATAAAACAGAAGATATCAAAATGGATTAGAAACAAGAATCCAACAATATGTTGTTTACAAGAAACTCAGTTGAAAAAGAAGGCACACACACAGACTTAAAATAAGGTGCTGAATCAGAATTTATTATTCTTCAGTTGAAGTAAAAAAAAAAGGTAAGAGTAGTAAATGATCTCAGACAAGCAAGACAAAAATGAACCTAATAAAAAGAGATAATCAGGGAACTACATTTTGCTAAAAGGTATCTTAGATAATAAATTAATATTTATTACTGAACATAAATGCACCAAACACCATAGCATCCAAAACCTTAAAGGAAAAGTTAAATAAATTAGAGGAATAAATATATGGTGAAACAATACTAGTGGGGAATTTCAATTTATCTGTCTCACTTAAGTAAATCTAACTGCAAAGTAAATAAAAAAGAAGTTAAGGAGATGAACAAGCAAATTTTACCAAACATTAAAAAAAAACCCCAATTGATTCTAATAGCAGATAAATGATTTGAAAAAAATAGGTAAAGAAGTCCTACCAAACTCCTTCTATGACAAAAATATGGTTTTGATATTTAAATCAAGGAAAACCAGAACAGAAAGAAAACTATAGATCACTTTCTCTAAGCAATATTCATACAAAAAATTTAAAGAAAATTCAAGCAAGACTACAACAAAGATCAGATACTATTACCAGGAATGTAGGTCTGCTTCAATATTAGGAAAACATAAAAGCATAACTGATCACAACAATAACAAAAACAACAAAAATCATATGATTATATCCATAGACGAGGAGAAAGCTTTTGACAAAATACAGTAGCCAATATTATTAAAAAATAGTAGAAAACATAGAAATACATGGAACTTTTCTTAAAATGTTCTATAGTATCTATCTAAAACCAAGAAAATGCATTATCTGTATTGAGGATAAAGGAAGCCCTCAAATAAGATCAGGGATGAAGAAAGGATGTCCATTATCATCATTATTATTCAATACTGTATTACAAATGCTTGTGATGAAACTGATAAGAAAAAGAAACTGAAAGAATAAGAATAGACAACAAGGAAATAAACTAGTACTTTTTGCAGGTGATATGATGGTATTCTTAGAAAACGCTACAGAATCAACTAAAAAACTAACTGAAACAATTACCAACATTAGCAAAATTGAAAGATAAAAAATAAACACATAAATTATCAGCATTTCTATATATTACCAATCAAACCCAACAGGAAAACACAGAGAAATTCCATTTAAAATACCTGCAAACAAAAGGAAATACTTTGGAATCTACCTACCAACACATACACAAGAACTGTATGAAGACAATTAATTAAAAAACATTTTTAAAATAAAGTTAGATCTAAACAACTGGAGAAATATTAATTGCTAATGGGCAGGCAGAACCAATATAATAAATTAGCTTATTCAGTGCCATATGAATCGAACTAGCAAAGAATTATTTTATAGACTTAGAAAAAGTAATAAGAAAATTCATCTGGAGGAACAAAGGGCCAAAAGTATCAAAGGAATCAACGAAAATAAAGTAAATGAAGATGGCCCAGCAGTACTAGATCTCAAACTAAACTACAAAGTGATAATCATCAAAATAAAGAAATAGAATTATTGATTAATGGAATAGGTAATATACAGGTAATGACTAAACCCCAAGATTTAAGCTACTGGGGCAAGAACTGGATAAAAATTGCTGGGCAAACTAGAAAGCAATCTGGCAAAAACTAGATAAAGTCTCACATCTCACATCATTTACAAAGATAAGCTCATAATAGGCACATGATTTTAATATAAAGGGAGCTATCGTAAGCAAATGAGAGAAGCATGGGAAAAAAAATTACCTGTCAGATTTATACACAGGGGAAAAGTTTATGATCATACAAGAGATAGAGAGGATCATGGAAGGTAAAAATTTTGATTACATTAAATTAAAAAATGTTTTGCAGAAACAAAATCAGTGCAGCCAAAATCAGAAGAAAAGTAAGAAATTGGGGAGGAAATTCCTATTTCTCAAATATAAAGGGAAACAAGCCAAATTTATAAAAATAAGAGCCATTTTACAATTGGTAAGTAGCCAAAGGATATGGACAGGCAGTTTTCAGGAGAAGAAATGAAAAGATTATCTATAGACATAGGTAAAAAATGCTCCAAACAACTAATAATTAGAAAAACCCAAATTAAAACAACTCTGAGGTGCCTTCTCTAACCCCTCAGAATGGCTAACATGATGAAAAAAGAAAATGACAAATGCTAGAGAGGATGTGAAAAAACAGGGACATTAATAATGCACTATTGCTAGAGCTATGAATTGGACAATCATTCTGGAGAACAATTTGTAGCCCAAAGGGTTACAAAACTGTACATACCTTTCAACACAGCAATATTGCTACTAGGTCTGTACCCCAAAGTGATCAAAGAAAAAGGAAAAAGGCCTAGATTCACAAAAATACTTATACAAATCTTCTTTGCTCTGGTAAAGAATTAGAAACTGCAGAATGTCCATTAATTGTGGAATGGCTAAAAAAGTTATAGTATATAAATGTGATGGAATACTATACTACTGTGAGAAATTATGAAGGCAATGGTTTCAGAAAAACCTACGAAGATTTATATGATCTGATGCAAAGTGAAGTAAAAGAACATTGTTGACACAGATATTGCAATATTGTAACAATGATCAACTATGAAAGACTTAGCTGCTCTGATAAATACAAGGATCCATGACAATTCCAAAGAATTAATGATGAAAAATGTTCTCTGCCTACAGTGAGAGAGTGAACCAATGAACTCTGAATGTAGATTAAAACTTTTTTTTTTTCATTTCCTTTGGGTTTTTTTTTTTTGCTTTATTTTCTTTTTAGCAACATAGTCAATATGGAAATCTTTTTTGTATGATTCAAAAAAAAAAGATACTATTTTGTAATGTTTCTCAACAAGGAAAACATCTAAGCTCTTCCCTTACTAGAAACTATACACCAAGTCTTTTCCTCATAATTTCTCCCCTTTAAACTTTATCTACACAACAAATAGGAAAATTAAGTGGAACTACGTAGAGAAGAGAAAAATCTTCTATTTTAGTCAAAAAATTTATTTGAAATGAGCTGAACTAAGAACATGGCCATTTTTCATCTTCCCTCTATATTATTTCCATATTTGGATGATAGCAGACTCCTCCAATCACATTAATTCATTCAAATAAAAACTATTTCAACTTGGAAAGATACTACTTCTTTGGATGAGGCTAATTTTTTTAAAATCATGAATGAGGATGGAATTTACTATTCTTATAATTGTTACTAAGAATACTCTAGACATTTGACAAAAACTGCTGTGAAAATTGAAAATTACCCTGGTAGAAATTAGGTTTAATCCAAAAACGTCATGAAGTAAAGGCTAAAAACAGATATGACCTGAATATTAAAAGGCACAACATAACCAAATTTCACATCTATGGATAGGAGGAGAATTCTTAATCAAACAAGAAATAAAGGTAATCAATCATCAAACAAATAAATAAATGAATGAATGCAGCTGGGATATGAAGGGAAGTTATCAACTGGGGGAAAATTTGTAAATCAAATTATCTCTGGTATTCAATTATAACTGATATCCAAGATATATAGGGAACTATAACAAAAGTATGTAGAACCAGGAATCATTATTCCCAATCAATAAATGGTCAAAATAGATGAATAAACTGATCTGAAAAAGAACAATTGCAAGCTATTAACATGAAAGACTCCTCCAAGTTGAAAACTATTAATAATTTTAGAAGAGATCATTTCAAATAATGTGAAAAATATGAATCAAAACAACTTTGATGTTTCATCTTACAAATTGGAAAAGCTGATAAAGGATGGAAATATTCAGTCTAAGAGTGGCTATAGATAGATAGGTACACAAATAAACTGTTCATGGAGCTGTGAATTGGTCCATCCATTCTGAAGAACAATTTGAAATTATGCTAAAAGAGTTAGTGAGACAGCCACACCATTTGATCTAGAAATGGTTATCTTAAGGAAACTAAAGACAGAAAGAAAAGTTACATATACACTAAAATATTCATAAGAGCATTTCTGTAGTAGTAAATAACTGGAAACAGTTATTATCCACCTACTTTGGGGAACAGTTAAACAAACTGTAGTATCTGAATGTAATGGACTATCACTGAACCATAAGAAACAGTGAACATGATGAATTTAGAGAAACATGGTAAGCTTCATATGAACTGATACAGCACGAATTAAGTAGGAGGTAAACAATATATATAATTACTATAAAGAGTAAATAGCATGAAGACAAAAATTAAACTGAACTCTGTATAATCAAGAAGTACACTTTTTGCCTCAGAGAAAAGAAAATGTATCTCCCTATGAGAGGACACTCCCTTCATGGAAGTGTAAAGTCCACAGGTGTTAAAAGTATACATGTTTTCTGATTTTTTCAATGCAAAGACTGGTTGTGCTGAGTTTTTCTCTTCCTTTTCTTTTTTTTCTTTGTCTTTAAAATATACTATTTGTCATATGGGATCGGCTCTCTGAGAAGAGGAGGGAAAGAGATACTGAAGAAAAGTACAATGATGTAAATATAAAAGACATCAATAAAAATCTATTTTTTAAAAATTAAGAAAATGCATCTTTCTTCCTTTTAGGAAGAGGGGGCCTGAGGGTATAAAACTAAGCATATGGCTTAGCTGGTTAATTTTGTTGTTTTAGTCATTTTCCCCCTTTTTTTCTTTAATATTTATTTACAGTTTTCAACATTCACTTCCATAAGCTTTTGCCATTTTAAATTTTCTCTGCCTCCCTTCCCTCCCTTCTCCCAAAGACAGCTTGCAAAGTGATATAGGCTCTACATATACATTCATATTAAACATATTTTCACATTAGTCATGGTGTAAAGAAGAATCAGAACCACTGAGAGGAACCATGAGAAACAAGAAATAAAAAGAGAGCAAATAGTATGTTTCAATCTGCATACGGGCTCCATAAATTTTTCTCTGGATGTGGACAGCATTTTTCATCGTGAGTCTTTTGGATTTGTCTTGGATCCTTGCATTGCTGAGAAGAGCTAAGTCTATCAAAGTTAGGCATCACACAATGTTGCTGTTACTATATACAATTGTATACTATATACAATATTCTGGTTCTGCTCATTTTACTCAGCATCAGTTCATAAAAGTCTTTCCAGGTTTTTTCATATACTCTGATCCAAGTTTGGTTGGCCTTTGGGCATAGCTCCAAACTGCTCTCCAGAATTGTTGGATCAGTTCACAACTCCACCAACAATACATTAGTGTCTCAATTTCCCCACATCTTCTGCAGCATTTATAACTTTCTGTTTTGCCATGTTAGCCAATGTGATAGATGTGATGTAGTATCTCAGAGTTGTTTTGATTTGCATTTCTCTAAAATAGTGATTTAGAGTAATTTTTCATATGACTATAGATAGCTTTAATTTCTTCCTCTGAAAACTGCCTGTTCATCTCCTTTCACCATTTGGGGAATGATTTGTATTCTTATAAATTTGACTCAGTTCTCTACATATTTTAGAAATGAGGCCTTTATCAGAGACATTGGTTGTAAAAATTCTTTTCCAGTTTTCTACTTCCCCCCTAGTTTTGGTTGCATTGGTTTTGTAAAAAAACTTTTCAATTTAATGTAATCAAAATTATTCATTTTGCATTTCATTATGTTCTCTGTTTCTTGTTTGGTCATAAATTTTTCTATTCTCTTTAAATCTGACAGGTAAACCATTCCTTGCTCTCCTACTCTGCTTATACTATCAGCTTTTATATCTAAACTGTGTACCCATCTTGATTTCATTTGGTATACAGTGTAAGATGCTAGTCTATGTCTAGTTTCTGCCATGTTATTCTCCAGTTTTCCCAGCAATTTTTGTCAAATAGTGAGTTTTTATCTTAGAAGCTGGGGTCCCTGGGTTTATCAAATAATAGATTACTATAGTCATTTACTACTCCCTTTTTCTTTTTTAATATGTTACTAGAGATGGTGTACTGAGGAGGTTATGGGTGAATGATATTATACAGAGATGGAGCTGATAAGAAAACAAAAATGAAATCACTAATTTTCTTTAAAAAGAAAACTTATGAAATGTTTCATTCTGAGAATTTCTAATGGGGTGAGCTATACTATTATGTGACAGAGGAAAAAAAAGGAAATTTAAATCTATGATTTATAATACTGCATATGATAGTGGAAGAAGTTCACATAATGAAAGTTATATCAAGAAAGATCTCACCCTCTATTTAAAGAGGAATCATTTATTGCATAGCAAACCACTCAAGTGCCCTAGTCATTACACAATTAGGTTACAAATTCATTTTTTGAAAAGGGGACTCACCTGAGATTTCCATTTTCTTGCAGAATCTGCATCAAGTTAAAAGTGGGTTCTGGCTGCTGTATTTCAGGCTTGGGGTAAGGAGTAGTTTCTCCATTCCATTCAGATGTTTTCAAGGAATTTTCTTTGGATGGAGTGTCTACCAACACAGTCAGTGAAGGTGTATATTTGGTTTGATTTTCTGCAAGAGACCCTGCAGATTCCTCTTGGGATGCTTCCTGCTCTTCGTCTTCATGTTCTATTGGGTCCTCTTCTTCCTCTTCACTCTCTGTCTCAGGTTTAAGGGATATTTCAGCCGGCTGCGGAATCACTAAAAAAGAACAACCATTAATGTTGCTGAAAAAATTAAGTGTTTTACTCTCTCAACACCTTCCACTATTATATACAAACATTTATACTAGGCCAGAGATAAGACAGAAAAGTAATAGTGCATAGGTATGTCTATGTAAAATCATACGTATTTCTGATCTCTTCATTATATTTTACCTTACTATCTTGCCAAAGGACAAATTCATTGAACTTAATACAGGACACATCTTAAATCACTTTATTTACCCTTGTAGGTTAGAAAGCAGATTGTCATTGTTTTTCATGACAATGTAAGAGAGGAAAAAATATTTCTTACACTTATGTTTGCAAAGAAAATCACTGCTCAGTTCTATACTTAAAAACCAACTTGGCAAATGTAGCTTCCAAAGAGAACACAGTGCCAGCTGGTGTAAATCATTACTTCATTTTTCCTATAACAAATTGTCCAAATCAATGAAATTTGAAAATAGAACTGAAAAAACTAAACTGTCGAGGAGCCTAGGAAGCCAATCACTATATATAGAATCTGGGGTATAGGGGAATTTTCCTTTATTCTATATGCAGGAGGAATGAAATACTTCTATCCTTCCAAGATCAAAGCAGCAAAAAAGCTCATTATCTAGTCTTGAACTAATTAGATCAGTAACTCTTAAGGGCTACATTCAACTTGTAAAAACCTGATTACTTCGTAAGTACCATGTATTTATGTAATGGTAACAGGAATTTGAAAATCTTCCCTGCCCCTTAATAACCCTAAGTGAATTTGAGGACCTTCCTTGATTTGAAAATATACTCTGCTCCCTAGTAGGTTGAATGTGGTCATATGGAGTCTGTGGTGGTAAGAGGTTGCTGAAGGGTGGAGCAGAGCCCATAGGAGAAGCTTGCTTGAGGGAGGCTTGTTTTTCAGGAAGGCACAACTTCTGTTACTTTGTAGTTAAGTGTGTCACGAGGGTTGTAATGTTCTCTGACCCTGGAAAAGGCTATATATACCTCTAAGGCATCGGTTCTCAACCTGTGGGTTATGTTCAATTTGTAACAATGAAAATACATCCTGCACATCAGATATTTACATTATGATTCATAACAGTAGCAAAATTACAGTTATGAAGTAGCAACGAAAATAATTTTATGGTTGGGGGTCACCACAACATGAGGAACTGTATTAAAGCATTGCAGCATTAGGAAGGTTGAGAACCACTGCTCTAAGGTGAGAACCACTGTTTTAGGGCTCACTTTGGGAAGAGTTGTGTGACTTGGCCAAATGAGACTCTGGGCAGTTATTGAGCCCCTGGGCTTTGAAACCCAGATGTCGGTGCTTCTCTTTCTGGTAACTAACTGTATGTATGTAATAGTCAGACAGCTAGAAGCTCTGTCTGTTAAACTGTGCTATTTTCTCTGTATTTTTTGTCTGATTGCAACTTCTGTTTGTTTTCTCTTAAGTTCAGGGTGCTGACTTTTTCCTCTGAACTGGGTAAATGATATGTTTGATTAAAGTAAGATTGTTACCCTTTTTCAGTTTCTTTCCTTTAGAAAAACAGATCACAGCCATCCTGGGTATGCTAGGGTGCTTGCTGCTACAATTTATGTAATGCTGAAGTTAAAATAACAGCTTAAATACACAAGTAATACCTCTCTTACCATAAATACTACGGAAGGGAAGGTTTAAAAAAAAAACCTCTTAGAATCCTCTTGAAATTAAGTTCTACAACTTCACAAAAGATTAAGTAATTGTAAGCAACAGTTCAAAAGGATCAACTAAGAAGCTAGTTAACTTATTCTATCAAGAGATTCAGTAAACTGAATTTAGTTAAGGCCAGTAATGTATTTGTACCTGGATATTTCGGCCTTAGTGCCTTCAATCTACCATTCCGTCTTCTGCGTTTTCGCACTTCCAGGGACAGAAGCTTCCTTTCATAAAGGGCAGCATGTAGCTTGGCCTTTGAATTCACATTCTCCACCTTCATTTCTGGCCCTGCATCAACAGCCACTCTGGGAAAACAACAATGCGGTATAGTGTTTACAAATTTCTCTCCTTTATTTCAATGCCAAACCTAGTGGAGGTCTCTACCAAAAAAAGACTGACTCAATGACTCCAGGGAATTCTAAAATGTTTGACAGTTAAATAGGAAAATTGGGAAATCCTGTCTGAATTAGTGAAATATTTGAATAAACTTTTTCAAAAATAATTTTTATTAAAGTACATAAACAATAGCCTTGGAAGATTGCATTATATTAATGTAGAGGGTTCCAACCCTTTTGTGTTAAAAAGTTACTCTATTTCAGTAAAACCCTATGATTAAACAAGGAGAGGGAAGCTACGATGGTTGGACAAAAATCTGTGGGAGAAAAAAAAGTGATTCCTGTTAGCTGACAAAAACTGCCACAAAGCTCTGACTCCTATAATGCCATCCCCATCAGAGCATACTACTTGAAATACCAAGGTAATAGGAAGTAGGAGGTGGGAGTGGGGAGCAGATGGTGTGTGTGTGAAGGGGTAGAGAGGGTGGGGCATGGGCAGCTCCTAGCCTATAACCTACCAGCTGATTGGAATCAAGTTAGGACACCGTGATATAGTTGAAAGGTATCTTTAAGTCAGTGTAAATTGAAGATAAGGGACTTTTTAATGTTGTCCCAAGCCAATTTCACAATAGCTTGTGTCAAAACAATAGGTCAATTCATTCATTCATTCATTCAACATTTGTTTAGTATCTATGTAAAAAGATACCCTGCTAGGGGCCATACATTTAGGATAAATACCCCTATCTACCTGTCATTTCAATAAGGAAGAAAGCAAACTATTTATTTGAATAAATTGACTATACAATCAAAATGGCTAATCTTATAAGCCAGGTGTAGACATATTATACTAAATTTACAACAGAAAAACTGTAATTCCTTATCCTGGAAATACATATACATTCCTTCCTCCAATCAGATTTTGATGATATTTGAGTTAGGTTTAAAATGGTTTAATATCCCCCTAATTCATTGGGGAGAAATGAATTTACTGAGCCATAAAGAAGAAATATCTAATTCTAACTCCCTATTACACCACGGTCAGAGTCTTATACAATTTTGCCCGTATTACCCAGAAAAAAGTAAGAAAAAGAACCTCCTTTTAGAAAAACTCTCAATATACCATTATAACCACAACTGCACACTTCTAAATAAAACCTTTTGCATAGTGAATTTTCAGAGAGCAAAGAACTGGCTATGAAATTTCCTTCTCTAGAGAAATTTTAAAATAATATTGATAAACAAAGCTATCCTAGACAAATAAGCAACTCCTAACAAAGAACCATGGAAAAAATATGCAAAATAAACTCCCGCCCCACTGTATTTTTAATTCTTATTATGTGTAATCAAATTTATGTCATTTACTTCAGAATAAATTAGGTCTTTAGAATAAGGTCTTCATTAACTTTGAAGAATATCATACATACCCTGGCTCACGCTAAATGATTATGTTTTAAATATAAAAAACAACACCTTAAATCTTTACGCCACTAAGGATCTTAACGGATGGCAAGATAATGCGTTAAAAAATGAGGCGGTGTGGTGCCGCAGAATGATCTCAGTATTTGAAGTCCGAGGACTCGGTACAAATCCTGGCTCTCCTACCTACTATCTGTATAATCTTGGGAAAATGATTTTACCTCTCTATGGATCTGTTTCTTTCTTTATAAAATGAGGGGAGAGACGACATCTGCGATCTCTTTCAGACCTAATTCCTAGCTCATGAAACAGATATGAGTGAGATAGCATTTTACAGACTGCAAAACATTACAAAAATATAAACTGTTAATATAAATAAATATTAATTACTATATATCAGAGAAGCACTGACTAACCTAATAAGATTGTGAAGGATTAAAACTTCTTTTCCCAGAACTTCTGTTGTCATTTAGATCAATTATTTCATTGGTATAGGTCAATGACATCAAACTCAAATAGAAACAGATCCATAGAGATGCATATTGACTTAGAAAACCTCAAATTAACATTATCTATGTTGTACTGAATTTTTATCTATTTTGTTAAATATTTCCCAGTTATATTTCATTCTGGTTGCAGGTTCCCTACAGCAGAGTTTGACCCCTCTGTTGTGGTAACATCTGGTCAAGAAATTCCAGTGCAAATGTTCCCATTCCACTACTCATACAGCCTTAGAAAATTACTAGGGAGTACTGAGTGGTCAAATGATTTCCCCAGAGTCACAAAGCCTAGACATGAGGGAGGCAGGTTTAAAACCATGGTCTTTTTTACCAACTTCAACATTAATTTCTCTATTACGCTATCTGG
The DNA here is from genome assembly GCA_028627135.1 of Pseudochirops cupreus. Lineage (NCBI taxonomy): Eukaryota > Metazoa > Chordata > Mammalia > Diprotodontia > Pseudocheiridae > Pseudochirops > Pseudochirops cupreus. The sequence goes on from CM053582.1 coordinate 436,488,237, forward strand.
CTTTTTAATTTTTTTTTACAAATAGGTGTATTATCTAGTAATCAGAAGCTAAGATCAGGGACTAGAAAAATGCACTCATCTGTTCTGACTTTGATACTGAGACAAGTCGTAATCATTTGGTTCTTGTTTGTTCATTAACCAAATGACAATAAATCTGTTTTACTTCTTCCCAGGAAAGATCTAGACATGTATGTCTGTAAAGGATTTGGAATAGCAAATCTCTCACAAAATGAAATGTATTTAAAGTGCTTGGTAGGCCACAAAGTGAAACATAAATATCACTGTTATTGTGACAAATAAACGTGTCTCTCTTGAAAGGTATAAAGAGAGGCAGTGTGGCACAGCATCTCGAGAGCTGGTCTTGGAGTTTGGAAGCCCTGGATACAAGTCTGACAGATACTGACTGCATAATCCTGGGGAGGTCACTTACCCAAACAGGAAGCCAGGCAACACTCAGGTATGCAAATTGCAGAGGAGGTGACAATCTTCACTGGTATTTGGGGTTTCCCCCGCGGGGAGTTCCCTAGACCAACTAAAGTATAAATTTATAGTTTGATAACCTCTAATCCAATAGGGAGAAATAAATTTGGTGTATCTGTATATCTGACTAGAGTTCTGTGGCTGTTCTCAAGAAGAAATAACCAATTCCCTATCACTGAAATCACAGTCAGAATTTTCTGCAATTTTGCCTTCATAAATCAGAATATCTCCATTCAATGGTCAGAAAAAGATTTCTTTCGGCCAATTTCTCAATAGTCTATTACAGTGATAACTGCAAACTTTTAAAGGAAAACTTTCAGATAGTTAATTCTCAGAGCTCAAAGAAAAGTCTGACCTACTAAAAGTGGTTAAATATATCCCCTCCTCCTCTCCAAAAAAGTATAAAACAAAAGAGCTACATACATACCAAACTACTTTTCTAATGGTCAAATGCCTTTCTTGTAGCCATGGGGATTGTCTTTGTTCTCAATGCTTTATTCTTCTGGCTAGACTTTTCATCTAGACCAGGTATTTTAATCAGAATTATGTTTCTAAGTAGACATATTTTAAAAGAACATACATAGGATTACAAAGGAAACTAATCAGATTAAAATACAGTTAACAAGATTTTTAAATAAACTTAGCAAGTTCACAGATACCAGATTAAGGACTCCTGATCTAGATAAAGCTTTCTCTAACTCTTCACAAACCTTCAAAATCCTCTACCAACAATACACAGGCCCTCGAGCATAGGTTTTCTTAACATTTTCAGTTCTGCACACTTCTAATTCTCTGGGACAAGCCTGAAGTGGCATATATCCATATGCAGAAAGGCCAAATTAATAAACCACTGGAATCCACTACAAAAATAAATTCTGAGTGAATGGCAGTCTCCAGTTCCCACTCTAGATCTCTTATTGATATAGCCAAGTAAGAATAGTTAGTAGTAGAAGCCATAAAGGTTTGTTTACCTGTAGCTCTAATACAGAAAAATTCAACTGTTTTTATAAAAGAGGTACCAAAATAGGCCACAGACAGAAACAATTCAGTAATACTATCAAGCTGGACCAGACTATAAAATGTTCTCTAAGGTAACAAAACTTATGCATTCTATGCTCAATCTCTGCAAAGTCACACAGTCACCCATACGGTCTCCACTTTTCAAAACCACTTACCGTGGCCTCCCTACCAATAGGCTTCTTCTTGCGTTTCCCCTACAGGAGCAGAGAGGACAGCTGATTAATGGGCAACAATATGCACACATAGGCACCCTTTCTCTCTCATACATATACACACACGGTTTCTTGGTGCCTTTTTTTTTTAAACAAAGGTGCCGACTTTCCTGAAGCCTATTTCATTTATTGTAGTTCCTCAGCATAGGATCTAGGTCAGGGAAAGAAGCTCTCTCTAGGGTAGAGAGAAAAGACATCCAAGTGAGAATCTTTTTACAGACAATGGATCTGGAGGGCTATGAGCTGGAAGGGACGTTTCTGAAGATGCTTACAAAGAAAGGAAAGGGGGAAGGACAAATGGAGAGAGGAGGATATTCTAATTTCCTGGTAAAGCCAAATGACCACCACTCTTTGAGGGTTCAAGAAGGGATAAGCACAAAGAACTTCTTTACTTTATAACCAAAGATACAAATGAAGGCTATGATGACACTGAACTTCCTGCATCTCCAGAGACATAAAACAGTTTTCACTAGACAACTCTCCTCAATAATTGTTTTTCCTCTGCAAGTACTTTCCCTTGCATCTACTAGTTTTCTCCTCTCACTGTTCCTAAAAATGTCCATCCCTTGTTTATAAGACATGCTATATTTCTAGGCTGAGAGTAGGAAAGATTTCTCTGGGCAGTACATGGCAGTACAGTCCAGATCTTTTGTCCAGTTATATGGCAAGAAGCCCAGGAATGGTAAACTAAATACAAAACATGTCCCTAATCCTAGGTCCAAAGAATTCAATAAGACCCACTGTACTAGCATCAGCTCCATAAAAGTTGTCAAGGCACTTGTAATCCTAATTTTATGAAACAGGTTAATCTTTGAAAATCTGATTACAAATAAAATTACCATAAATCTAAGCTTATTCAAAATGCATTAGGGCCTTCACAATTTAGGTGAATCTTGGAATAAGTCTTTTTATAAAACAAAGACTCACCCTTTAATTTGTCAGTTTTATAAACTGTTTTGATAATTCACAAATATTTCATTTATCTAGCATTAATGTATATGACTTAGAAAATTTCTCCACTTAGACAAAACTCTTTATTATGAAAATTTTTGATGGAAAATTATCTAAACTCCACTGGACACTACTGCCATCTTAGACAGCGAGGTGATATGGTAAATAAGAGTGCTGGACATGGAGGCACAAAGACCTGAACTCAAATACTTCCTCAAACACTTACTAATCTCTGCAACCCTGGACAAGTCACTTAACCTCTGTTTGCTTCAGCTTCCCCATATGCAGGACAGGGAAAATGAAAGCACCGGCCTCCCAAGGTTATTGAGTTTAAGACAATATTTATAAAGTTCTTCATAAACTTTAAACAACTATATAAATGATACAGCTATTATTATTTTTAAGTTATTATTCAGAACATCATTGAGCTTTTTTTCTTTTTGGTGACTCAGAAATATCCCTACCAAAAATCACTGTTGTCCTCTGGTGCATAATGGTGACGTCCTGAGGAACTCCTGAAGTATGTAATGGAGTTTGCTGTTAAGCTAAATAACCCAAAGATCCTTAGATCCCTAAGAGAGTTGAATTCCAGAATGGAATTTAGCAGAGAGAAACATGAAGTCCTACACACGGATTCAAAACACAATTCCTTAAGCATAAGACAAAGGAAACCTCTATAAATATGAGAAAAAGACATGGGGGCAAGGGCAGTTAGCAGAAGGCAAACTCAAGGAGTTAGTACTACGACATCAACCAAAAAAGCTAATGAGATCTAAAGCTGCATTTAGAGAGAGAGAATGCCCAGAATGTGATAGGGTAAAAGCCTAATTGTACTTTGTACTAGTCATACATCTGCACTCTGCCCTCGTCCAAATCCAGAGGCCTGTGTTAGGTTCTGGGTAGCACATTTTAGAAAAGATGCTGCCAAGCTGGAACATGTCAACAGGAGAGAGGTTAGATGTGAGAAGGGAAGCAGATCATACTATGCAAGGATCAGTTGCTACATTTTATCTCACTATTTACAACTGAGATTATATAGCCACCTGGAGAAAATAATTTAGGGGGAACATGATAGCTTTCTTCAAGTAGCTGAAGGTCTGTCATATAAGAGGGATGAAAGGTATTCTGCTCAGGGGGTAGAAATAGGAACGACAGAAATTTAAGAAAGGAAAATCTGATTTCATATAAGGAAAAATTTTGTAATAATTAGAGCTATCTCAAAAGAGTATGAGCTGCTTCAAGAGAGGTATGGGCTCCCCCTTACTCGAAATCTTCAAGGAGTGGTTAGAAAGCAACTATTACTACTACTACAGAAGGCATATCTATTCAGGTAGAAGTTAATTTAGAGGGCCTCTGAGGTCCCTTCTAAATCTGAGGTTATGTGATTCTTACATCTGCTTCACCTACAAACTCCTGTCATGCAATGTAGCTATCATTTTTTTCAGTTTCAAGTACATATATTTTGCCTCTCTTTCTAATCTGTTGTTTTTTAATCTGTTAAAAGTTAGAAAATTAAATCTGTTTAAAGACTCTGTCTAAAAGAATAGACTTGGAGTGAGATACTAGGGGCCTTGTTCTGAAAAACGTTCACAGAGCTCTTAGTTCACAGATTTGTGACATTCACTTTGCTTCATTAGACATCTTTTTTGGGGGGGGAGTGGGGGGGCTTTTCTGGTTCTTGGTCATGTTCCAAAGAGCTGAAATTTTCAAGTGAATGATCACAAGTGAAATGTTGCTGTATTAGATTTGCTTAAATAAAGGCACACCTTTATATAAATAGCCCCTTTCCACCAAGGAACTAGAATAATTCCTATAAACCCATTTTCTTTGTCTTTCATTTACTTCTTCCTCACAATGTGATCCTTTCCAGCATTTAGGCTATAAAATCAGCAATTCCCCACCTGTCCTGGAAGAGCCGTGTGGCCAGCATATAGTTCATTGAGGTCTTGTGCTCTAGATAGGACCTGAAAGACAGAGAAAGTACTAGTTATATATTCAGTTTAGTTCAAGAGAAGACTGATGCAGAAATAAAACTGAACCAAACCTATAGTTGTCATGTAACTTACAGAATATCTTTCTTAAAAATAAAAGGAAGTGACAATTATACAAATTCAATTGCTTAGCAGAGTGGAGTAGGAAGATTCAAGACACTGTAGGAAAATGGATACTAGGAAAATGGAAAGAAAAATATACTTCATAATTACAAAGACTAAAATTTTCAGACAGAAGAGGAATAGAAAACTTTCCTCTTATACTGAATCTGAAAGGGTCTTTTTATTAGGCTCATATGTTCTGGGGTCTGGTGGCTATGATATGGAGAATCATTTACAAAGACCATGGAAGCACAGATTTTAAAAATAAGCAAGTTTTCCTACAATTTGGCATCTGTACATCAAAGATAATGTTATTAATAATGAAATTAGCCTACTACTATAGTTCTGAGATTTCAGCATTTAATGTGATGCCTCATTAACTGAAAGTTGTTCATTAGGAGTTTGAAGAAGAAAATAATTTTAGTTTTACAAATGCTGGCAAAACATGTATTAAGTACAGGGCGGCCAGCATACAAAGATGATGGATGGAGAGCACAGAAGGAAAGAAAAGGGGACGGGGAAGAGAGATGGGGAGAGGAAGAGGGAGAAGAAGGAAAAAGAGAAAGGGGGAAAGGGAGAATGTATTATTTAATAAGAGTTTAGTATGTATTCCAGGCACTGTGCTAAGCACTGAAGCAAGCACAAGAGATCAAAATATAGTCCTTTTTTTTGCTTTCTGGAGGGGGGGAGGGCAGGGCAATTGGGGTTAAGTGACTTGCCCAAGGTCATACGGCTAGTAAGTATTAAGTGTCTAAGGCCGAATTTGAACTCAGGTCCTCCTGACTCCAGGGCCAGTGCTCTATTCACTGCGCCACCTAGCTGCCCCTAGTCCTTTTCTTAAATTAAAGAAACAACAATATAGTAGGAAGAGAAAAAAAAATCATATATAAAAATTAGTAGGATACAAATTAGAACATAATTAAGTTCATAAGAGAGCTAAGAGATATTCAAGGAAGCCTTTATCGAAAAGTAAGTAGTATCTGAGCTGGACCTTGGAAGAGAGAAGGATTTCAACGTATCGAGATGTGTACAAACACACACACACACACATCTCCACATGTGTCTGTGTGTGTGTGTGTGTGTGTGTGTGTGTGTGTGTGTGTGTGTGTATAAGGGGAGTCCACTCCTTGCATGAGGGATTAGAGGTAGGTAGGAAAGTATGAAACAAAATTAGGGAATGAGTGATTCAGTTTGGCTGGAGCATAAAGAGCATGAAGAAGAGTAATAGGACCTCAATGTGAACAGGTAGGCTGGAGGCAAGTTCACATTATCCAAAACTTTGGTTAATACAATGTTCTACAGATGTGAGTAATTCTTACTAGTATATAATGTGCTGTAAATCATGAGATTAATAAATGAGGGAGCTGGGCCTTGAATTCAAGTCTTCTGGCTCTCAGGGCCATACACTTTTTCTTAGAGCATGCTTGCTACCTTTTGACAAACACCCCTCAGAGGTCTCCATTCTCCCTTGCTTACAATCAGATGACAGGGCTCCCCTGGGAGATGACAGCTAAAGTTCTCCTTCACTTCAGGACCTCTATGGTAGTCACCATACCTCTACTACCACTACCTATGGTAGTCACCTCATACCTCTCATCCGCTCTTGGAAAAATCTGAGCTACCTGACTGGGAGACAATACTGTGGAACCATGAGGGCTAATCAGATTTACAAGTTTTTCTCTGGTAATAATGTCCCTGTCCTATGACTTAACAAACCACTATTTCTTGCTCCTCCAATCTCTATGATTAAGAACTCTCATATGCTTAGTTAACTAAAAATCCTTTTCCCTGCTATCTCAACAAATTCAACTCAACTGAACAAGTTTATTAAGCAGGGTGCTGTGCTAGGTACTGGAGAAACAAAGACAACATGTTCAGAGTGGAGTAAACACAACGCAATCCAAAGTAATTTTAAGAAGGAGAGAATACAACTAAGGAAGAATCAGTGGAGGCCTCTAGTAGGAGATGGAACCTGAGCTGTGTTTTGAAGAAAGGTGGCGGTTAGGAGACCATCTGCAGTAAGGCATAGGAAGCAAGAGGCACAAGAGTTATCTATGAGAAATAGCCAGCAGGCCAGTTTTATGGCAAGGGAAAGCACCTCTTCCCATATCATCCCTCTCCACCTAAGGCCTGCTCCTTGCAGTGTTTGTATACTCACTTGTCATGCCACGCCCTCATGTCTGCTAATGAACTGACCCTAATCCTCCAATACTTACTTTCACATTATTTCCATATTCTAGTTATCAAAAAAATATAAATTTCTCCTAGAGACTTAATCATCTTTGCCACCCTCACTAAAACTGGTACTTCCTTCTCTTGCATCCATTCAGGACCTAGGAGGGATCAGCATACTTTTTATTCCTTCATGTGATTTCCTGACTTTCCCCAATGCTCCCATTAAAGATCAGTCTCTCCTTTGAAGTTCACTGCATCAGATTTTATCGGCCTGTCCTGAACCTTGCTGCCACCTACTGCCCCCTTTCCCCAGAGAGCTCAGTATTGGACTCACAGTGTCCCTTTTCTACTTCATGATTTTCTTGATGACTTCAGCATTCAGCCCTCTGAACACCTGGGCCTGCCAGCTCACCATCCTCAACTCCCACGCTGTGCGTGATCAGAAAAGGGAATGTCATCTTCCTTTTCTTCTGCCTCTCTCTCAATGCCTCCTCCTAAGTTTGTCTGTTTGCTGCCTAACCAAAACCTTGGTTATTGAACTGTATCAAGTGCAATATCTAATTCTTTGATCCATCCCTGTTCTCCTAGTCCATCATTACCCATGTTCAGGCCTCACTTTCCCCACTTTATAATCCTGATCTCATGGTTGAGGCACTATCCTCCATGTCTGAATATTTTATTCCCTTATCCTTCTGTTATTCAAAACCCTGCTAATTCCTGACCTTGAGTCAACCCCATATCTACCTTTTCTGAATGCTTCTACTCTGGATTCACTGAATTTCAGAGGAATAAGTTACAAAATTATGCTAAGTAAGCAGAGGCGCTACTTTCACATTACTAATTTCAGACAGGCTCCAAGCACCATTTGTTATTTTTTTTTTCATTTCTTAACAGACTCCCTATCACATTCCCCACAGAGGCTGTTCTAAACCTTTTGTTGCCTCCTCGAGTCTCCAATTCTAATCTTCCCTTTCCCTACGTGGATAACCTCAACTCCTACTTTACTGAGAAGACTAAAGTCATTCCTTAATCTTTCTTACTACTGCCTCAAAGCTTATCCATTGTGTGCTTTAATCTTACAGAAGGCAGGATTCCTTGTCAATGCTTATTTCTCCACTTGTACCCATAATTCTATCCCTTTCTAGTTTGCTTCTGAACCCTGATCTATCATTTACCATTTCTCTCATCATTTATCTCCCCCCTAACAACTATTTCCTTCTTCCCTGAACAAATATGACCCCGGGCAAATATTCCTCAATTCTGAGGAAACTCCAGCCTTTAATTGACTCCACTATCCCCTAAATCTGCTTTTCCTATTTCTCTTCCTGCCTTTGACTGCTAAACTCCTTAAGAGAGAAGCCTATACTCATCAGCCCTACTTCCACACTGTTAATTCACTCTCTATCTCTAGTCCCTAGAAATGTCTTCCAGTGCCACCATTCTACTAAAACTGCTCACTTTAATACTGCCAATAACTTTTTAATTGCCAGATCTTCTAAATCTTCATTCATTCTACAGCATTTAATTCTTTTGGATTCCCTCTCCCCCTGCTGTATAGTTTTCCTCTTCAATCAATCCCTGTTTTCCACACTTGGAGTCTTCAATAGAAATGTTGCTTTCACCTCAATGTTGTTTTCACCATCCAGAACATCAGTCTCTCAACTTCATTCCAACTCAGCCATACAAAGATAGATGGTTGTACCCTTGAACTCATCACCACCCATGACTGACTTCCAGGATTTAGAACCTTGAAATCTCTCCTTTGGAACATCCTTTCATCTCTTTCTTTCTCCCTCCTCCTTAATCTATTTTCATATTTCTCCTAATATTAACTTGTCACTGCATCACTACCTTCTTTCTCTGTCCATATCCCCTTTACTAACCTCAATTTTTCTTCACAACCTTGACTTTCCATCAAACTCCTCATGGGAGCTATAGACTTTTCCTTCTTTCTTCAAGCCACCTACATTATTGTTTCCCCCTTCACTCTGGGTATAAGAATACTCCACAGAGGCCATTAATTGTGAGATTCTCTTTCTCCCTATTTCTACAATTTAATTCTCAGCAACTGCCATTCACTTTCTCATCCATTAGTCCAGTTTCTGAAGAAAAGTAGTAAGGTCAAACTCTAACTCATGCCTTTGATCCCCTCCCATCTGTTCTTCTCAGAGCCTGTTTCTTCGATCATTCTTTCCCTTCTCTCTCTAATTTTCATTCTTTCTTTATCCACTGGCTCCTTCCTTGTGCTGCTTAATAAATACTGATAGTGATTTAGGAATGAAAAATGTAGACATGTGGATCTGGGCAAGATAAGACTAAAGCTGTCCTATTAAAGCCCAGGGTGACTCCAGGGATGGAATCCACTTTTCATCAGCACAGATGAGGACCCAAGTGGAGACTACATCATATAGATGTGGCTAGGGGTGTTGTGGAGGCCTGAATTCGGGCAAGGAAAGAGCAAGGCTGGCTTATAAAAGGCCAGGGGCATTATAGGGGATATTAAAAATACTGGGTATGTGTCACATTTATTCTCCCATTAGACTATAATTATCTAATATCTGTATCTCCTTGAGTGTCTAACATAGTTGCTTGGCATATTACTCTATGCCAATAAAAGGGTTTGTTTTTTTTTTAATGTGAATTTGTTTAGTCAAATTACTTTGTACCCTACAGTTACAAGGCACATAGTAGACAACAGTTATTAACTGAACGACTGAAATAATAAAAAAAAGAATTCTGGGGGAAACATACTAAGCCACATCTCTCAAAATGTCAAAAATAAAAAAATTTCTGAAAAAAAATATACTAAAGTTCCTAATCCACAATAACCAAGCATTGCCTCTTAATTCTGGGTATTCTGGAATGTATGTCAATGAAAAGTATGCTGTGCAAGATGGAAGAAGAGCTTCCTTAGTTAATAAAATAGGCTTCTTTCAATGAGAACCTTTTCAGGCTTGTATTTTTCAAGCTCACAGAATCATGGCATAATAGAACTTAGAGATGGAAGAGCTCTCCAAATTAATCTAATCTAACCCCTTCATTTTACAGATTAAGAAAGTAGCTCAGAGGAGATAAATGACTTGTCCCAGGCTACACAAGCAGTAATACTCACTCACTTTTACTTTGTACTTTAAAGTTTACAAAGAGTCTTTTTCATACCAACCCCATAAGATGGGTAAAACAAACATGACTGCCTACATTTGACAAATGTGATTTTAAGTCTCTGTGATATTAAGTGACTTCCCTGGAATGACACAAGCTAACAAATGTCTGAGGAGGGATTCGGACCCAGATCTGACTCCCAGTCCAGTGCTCTGTCCATCAGATACTGTGCAGGCTCTGCAATAAGAAGCAGAGGTACTAAGAATTCTAACTAGGAATGAAGTCAATCGACTGTGCTTATTTCCCAACCCTAAGGTTGTTACCTCACCCATAAACATCCCACGTTTCTGATGTAGGAAATATGCGAATAAATCCCCCTCTACGATCATTTTCTTCCTTCACCCGTCGTAAAACCTTGATCTAGATTAAGTGAAAAAAAGAAGAGTCACATCAAACCACTTCTGATAATGAACATTAGAATATATACTATAGTTAGTAGCAACAGCCAGAGTTAGAGCCCACAAACACAGGATAAAGAGATGAATTCTATGCAAAGATTTATTGTTCAAGAAAAATTTTCTCCCCCTTCATTTTCTCTTTCAAAATTATAGAGAAGGGGAAGGAAACAGACATTGATTAAGTGCCTACTATGTGCCAGGTGCTGCTCTACAAATATTGTCTCATCTGATCCTCAAAACAACCATGTGAGGTAGGTGCCTAACTCCCACTGTATTGTTTAGAAAACTGAGGCAAATACAGAGTTAAAATAAATTACTCAGGATCATGTGGCTAGTAAATGTCTGAGGCTGGATTTCAACTCAGGTGGTCTTGATTCCAGGCTTAGTGCTCTATCCACCATACTCAAAACCCCTAATATAACAATAACAACACCAACACTAAACAAAACAAACTATTTAGAAAAAAGTATATTTAGATTGTTAACAACCTTTCTGCTCTATGTCCCCTTCTCATCTCGTTTGTCCATTTACATCTGTATAAATATGAAGCTTTTTGTATAGTATAGTTAATGAACATGTGGCTGCTGCTCTAGTTCAGCTGTCTTCACTCTGCATTATTTATTCTTTCCAAATTTATTTATACTCCCTCTATCTGCCATTTGAAAAAAAAAATTACAGTCTTCCATGGCACTGATATGCCAAAATGTGTTCAGCAATTTGCCAGTCACTGGAAATATGGCTAATTCTAGCTTTTTAATATTAATAATGATAAAGATATGAATGCTTTTTATAGGAAGTTTTTTCAGTCACATTGAAAAGATTCAGTGGTATCACTGAACTAAAAGCCATAATAAATTTTATACCACTTATTCAGTATTGTCAAATGGCTCTCCAAAAAGATGACAAAAGTTCATGATTCTACCACCAAAGTAATGGAGAACGTGTTACTCCACGTGCCCTAAAATAATACATTTTATCACTTTTAATTAGTTTTGTCAATTTGTCGAGTATGAGATTATATTTTAAAGTTGTTTTAAATTGCACTTCTATCACTGGAAAGGTTGAACTTTTTCCAAATCGAAATTTAGCAATTATTGTGTTTCCTCTTTCACAAATTTTCAATTCCTATAACCATTTATGCATAGAGAACTAGGTGTCTGCTTTTTAAAAACTGTCTCAAGTCCTAATAGGTTCTATGTCAGACTGTATTAGGTTCTTTTTTTGATCATGGCTTTCAGGTAGTCCAATAATTTTTGAATTGTCTCTCCTGGATCTATTTTCCAGGTCAGTGGTTTTTTCAGGGAGATATTTCACAT
>CM053582.1:436500543-436541062 GCA_028627135.1 Pseudochirops cupreus
AAAGAGGGGGAGAAAATATGTAACTCAAAATTTTGTGGAAATGAATGATGCAAACTAAAATAAAATTTAAAAAAAATATATATATATATATATGTTACTGGATGGTAATTGTTGCTGAAGTTTTTATACTATGTCAAGATACTAAAATAAGACAGCAGACCTCCTAGTAGCTAGCTGTTGGTATCAGACTACCACACAAGCTGAATAATCAGACTTTTAGCTTCAAAGCACCTGCTGAAATGGAGGCAGGTAACTTTGGCAATAAGCTGAGTGGAAATAAAACCCTCTTCCTCCCATATATACTATGCAATGCTGATCTCAGAAGTAATTGCTCCTACCAAAAAGTAAACACATCCTTCCCTAAGACAGAAAGTCAGGAAGAATGAAGACCTAGAGCAAGAAGTAAGATTTGTCATCTACTTTCCACTTACACTGTTTATCAAGTAGACACCACGTCCCCTGGAAGAGGCCACAGGTTTTACTATCCAAGGTCCCCGGTCCTTTGAATAGGAATCTGTTCAAAACATTACAAGAGGAAAAGATAGATCATAAGTTTACAGGTTTGTGAATGCTCAGCAAAGGGTACCCAGGAGTAAAGGACATTTCTCAAGTCTCTAAATGGAGATCAGTAGTAGCTAAGACAATGTTTCTTTTTCAATCAACTTAAAAACAACTCATTTTACTTGCATAATTTCTTATATCATCCCCTGATACTTTCATTCTAAAATATGGGGAAAGAATTATGCAAACAACTACATCTTAATCTGCTACCACCCTCAGTAGTCTTCATCAGTCCAAGATTCTTATCCCATTGACTAAAGAACAGTAACTTGATGAGAGTTAAGAAATGGGGAAAGTTCATCAGAATTTAGATCAATGAATATTTCGCTCCTTCACTGAATAAACTCTCCTTGATTAAAGTGAAAGAACTCTATAAGTAACTTGTGTTTGTGAACTAAAATAAAATCTAGGAAAATGGGGAAAAGGTATAGTTTTGTAAGTAATCTGGGATTTTCCCTTTCACAGGTGCCCTCAGGTGTTTTACATACTGTAGTTGTACTTGATACTAGCTCTATAATGGGTGTGTGTGGTGGGGGGGGAGGATGAGGTTAGTTCACTAGAAGACAAGAGTCCACAAATAGTCTAGGTGAATATCTGTGAAACTCAAAGTCTGCCCTATACCTTCATGGGAGCATTTGAGAGCCCCAGATACTCTGTCAGTTAGTTTTCCATTGGTTCAGAAGTGTTTTGGGGAGCAGGACCTATGGCTTAGTACAAGGGAGGCAGACAAAAGGGGATCAGTGACCAGGACCAGTACTACCATTGGTCACAAAGGAAGGATTGGGGAACCTTTACCTTCCTCATTTCAGCCTAGTAACAGCCCAAGGATGGACCAGTAGCACCAGATGTCACAGCAGAAGAAACATTTATCATCCTCTCTCCTAATACATTCCTATTTCCCCCACTGCCAACTTCCTACCAGTCCATCTGCTCTGCCATTTGCTATCTAAGACCCTGGGGAACTTGTCATCTGCCCTGGTACTTTTTCTAGAAGAACCTAAGTACCAGTTGGCCTTTTTACCTATTATGAAACTGAACCCTCCATTATATGTAGTCTAACCCAAATAAAATGTGACATCTGTGAGACTGGAGATTGTCTCAAATTTCTGTTTGAATCCTCCGTGCTTAACCCAGTGCTTGACATACTGTAAGTACTTAATAAATGCTTTTGCATTCCACTCCATAAAAAGAGATGGAAGCAAAAGGATAGGAACAGATTAACAGACCTTCCAAACCCATTACCACAGCCAAGAGTATTGTGAAGCTGCTCCTTTAATTTAAACCTTTGTTTTCCCCTTCTACTATGCAGAAAGCAGTCCCTAAAAGCAGCAATGGTTATCATTTCAAAGCAAGAAAAAAAGGGTATATAACATTATGTGAGGAATAAATTTTTCTTGATTTTCTTCTCCAAATGAATGGGAAATGAAGAAGGAACACTGACATACCCCTACATAACATTGCCATAAAAATATTATAAATACGTTATAAGCAAACTCCAACATAAAATAATGAAACCCAGGACCAGCCAATTGTTCAATATTTAGATCATAAGGTGAATCCACACTAGGATCTGAATTCCAATATAAACTTCTCTAGGCATCCAACTGTTTGCCATCCCATTTAGAGCACTGTTCCTGAAAAAAATAACTGCCCTTTGTAACGTTGTTTCATCTAACATGAGGTTTTCACAGAAACAACTTGCAATATTGCGTGGTGTCTGTGTATAAACACAAAAGTACATCATGTATTTCAGTGCCATTAACCCTAAGGCAACATCAACATTTTATTAATAAGTCTCATGAAAATTTTCCTTCATTCCAATAAACAGACAATGTTACTAATCAATAAATTAGTGTCTTTTTACCACTATATCAATATTAATCAAACAATTAACATTTGTGGCATATCAATATGTCACAATGAACTTTTGACATAGTTCAAGTTTCAACTCATCTCCTTTATGGGCTGTTAGAGATGACCTGCCTATGACCTTCAAATTTTCACCTTTTTTCCTCTACCCAAAATAACTCCAGCTTCTTTCTATCTTTGGTCAGTACCCTGCTCGGCAATCTACCTTTGACCAGGGAAATATGAGCTCTCTCCTTTGCTCTCCTTCCCTTTTCCGACAAGAAGTAATTCTAAATCTTCTCTCTCCTGCCCTCATTATCGGAGTCAAATGTCTTTTCAAAGGTTTACACATCTAGACTATTCCACCAGAAGAACAATATGCCAATTTTCATAATTTGCGGTGGCAGAGAACTTCTACTACTCAACCACATTTCCCATTTGCCCTCTCCCTCTTCTCCTATATGTTAGAGCAAGTTTAGAAATATTGGAGTATGCTATGAATGAAAAAGTCTGGCAAGTTCCACTATAAATGACTTTTTTACAGTTTTCAAGAAACAACATCAGAAATATAAAATTCCTAGAAATTATTTTGGAGGGGCTGATGTTAGGGTCTATTTTTAACCCTGGCCTTTACATCCCCAATAAAATAGCTATTCCCTGGACCAAGTGTCTAGAGCTGAATCTAAGCATGACACTAAGATTTTATACTGCTGTTGTCAGTTGAAGAAATGGTTGTTCACTAGCCACGGACAAGGCTGGTGAAATATTCTTATCATCAAGTGAAAAGTCTAATGGTTGGTCAGGCAGACCATCAGGAAGAAATAAAACAGAGACCTGTATTGGAGGCATAAGTACCTAAACTTTTAACTAGTTTTAATAAGTAAATAACCAGATACCCAATTAGTATGACCCAACTTGATCATACTATATAATAAATACTTATGGAATTGCATTCCCTGCAAATGGAAGGTCCCTAAAACTTCCTAGAGGTTTAAAATTCTGTCAGTGAGATCTATGGTAATCTATAGGGATTCTTAACCTAGAGCCTGTGACTTTTTAAATATTCAGATAAATGTATTTCAATATAATTTGTTTCTTTGTAATCCTACATGTTTTGTCTCATACACGTAAAAATATTCTGAGAAAGGGTCCCTAGTCTTTATCAAAATGTCAAAGGGGTTCATGACACAAAATAGGCTAAGAACTTCTGGGCCAGAAGAATTTCTCATTCATTTAACAAATAATTGCTGAGTACCTACCATATGCAAAAGTACTCTGCTAGGTGCTGTATAATTTTAATGTAGTACGTGGGGTTTTTTCCCCAGTTCTAAAAGTACTTTCAAATGTTCATGGTGTGGAGAAAGCTATGTCTATTAGTTCTGTGAATTTAATTTCCCTAAATATTCAATTGCTGGAAAATATGTGAAAAGTTCTGATGGCATGCCTTAGATTGGGGGGAATTTCACAAGATCTTAAATCTGATCTCTGTTTTGCCCTTCAAATCTTCAATTTAGCAGGACAATACTATTATGATGTTAATATATATATATTTAAAAATAAACTATACTTAAAAAAAATAAATAAAATAAAATAAAATAAACTATACTTAACAAAATTTCATACACAGCTCTCTTTTTGCTCTTTATATTAGAATGTTTGTGTTTTCTTGATAATTAAGTTCACAATAAAAAATAAAAAAATTTTTAAATCTTGCTTTGGTGGGCAGGAGAGGAAAAAGTCTGGCACTGTACACTGAACCGGCATGGAAGGAATGGGGAACCAGAAGCTTCCTGAGTCTTACAGTCACCTCTGAAAATGGAACACAAATAACCAGATCACATATGACATAAAAGCACAGCAGACATAAAAGAAAAAGGTTGATAAAAGACAAGTGGTACTTGGATACCAAGGCACATAAGTGAAGGACATGAAAAGGTATCGCACGTGGTAAAGAAAATAAGTGACACACAATGTTAAGCTTATATGTGGGCAATAGCTAGGCAGGTGAATTTGAGTGGACAATGCAGACAAACAAAGCACAGTGGCATGCATGAACGTGGTGCTCAAGTATGTTCAGACACACTTTTTTTGTATTTTTTTTTGTATGCACAAAGCAAACTATCATAGTACATAACTCAAATAAAGTTAATTTTTTAAGGTTAATCTTGCAATTTCTCTGCTCGGGAACTACAATTCTTTGCATTTTTTCCTTTTTCTTGTAGGCTTGGGATAATCACTGGGGTGAATTTGGTCCAAATGTAATCGTTGGTGACCACAACACTCTCAGTCAATCACTTACTACAGAATTCTGCATACTCAGCTGGCAGGAGGAAGGTCTGAGGGAGGATGTGGAATGCCTTGAATCCATGTGTATGCTGCATTCGAATAATGTTTTTGTACAGTCGGTCCTTCCGGGTTAGTTCATAAGACCTAAAATCATACAAGTTTTTTTTTTCTTTCTCAGTCAATTATGTTTTAGAGACTTGTCAGTATACTTATACTCTGAAGGCCTAACAAAAACAGACTGTAGACTTTAGGTATGATGGGAATATGAGCTCAAATGCATAGAAATAATACTGATATTCTATCATATTTTAAGGATCATCACCGACTCTGTGCATTCCCTTATGGGAACCCAGTTACTTCACACAAGTCATGAAGCTAAAATAAATTCATTTGGGGTTGAAAGAAATACTACCACACCAACATTTTCATCAGAACCTTCAGATTAACTAATTCTACATACTTCTCCACTAACTAATTCTGTTTTAACTAATTTTTACTTCCCAATTAACTTCTCAAAGCTCCTATTTTCCTAATCTCTGTCACCCATAACTAATGTCCTAGGCAAAACTGTTTCCCACCATCCTCTTCCATAAACCTTTCCAATCTAAAGAGCTGGACCTTCCCCCAACCTGGCCTCTATTGTTCACTGCCAATCATACCTTAGAATTCCTTCCTTATCATGAATAAATGCTGCTTCATTCTGGATCTCTTACTCATATACATTCTTTTTTTACTGCACATTATCTAAAACCCACCTTTTCTCCTGTGGACACTACAACCCTTGTCACCTCTCCAATGCTGCCCAATTCTTCTCTCATGTCTCCTAACTCACACCACCGGAACTTGGGCATGGCATCTTTCCCCCACTGCCACTTGGGATCACAGCATTTAGAGCAGGAAGGAAATCTAAATTTCACCTAGTCCAACCTCCTTATTTTAAAGATAAGGAAATTGAGGCTCAGTGAAGTTAGGTAAATTGCCCAAGGACAAAATGTGAACCAAATTCTCTAACTCCAAATGAAGCATCCTTTCTAGTATACCACTATGCTCATTATCCAGACCCTTGATTCTCCTACCTTCAAATTACAGCATATTTATTTATCTGTGTATATGTTGTACCTCTAAATAGAATATAAACTCGTTAAAGGAAGGATCTAGTGTCCTATTTGTCTTTGTATCTCTAGCACCTAGCACAGGGTCTTGACTACTTTTTTTGGCAGGTGGGAGGGAGGCAGTTCATGGGGGAGAACTAGACTTGTGATTTCATCAGAGCAGGGAACTTCCAATGAGGAAATTCCCTCCACCAATGCAGATCAATACCAATTGCCTGGGACACTGAGAAGTTAGGTGACTTTCCCAGGGTGAAAAATCCAGTATTTGTCAGAAGGGGAACCTGAAGCCAGGTCTTCCTGATTTCAAGGCTGGCTTTGTATGAATCAAATGCCAAACTTCCTCTGTCTAGCACATAACAGATACTTTATAAATGATTACTGAACTGAACTTAATTTGTTCAACAACTTATGCAGAATTCAGGTCCTCAATTATACCACCATCTCCTGGTCCTTGCTGCTACCACATAACTAACCTTTAGGAAATTCTTCTAGCTTCAAGGAGTTGGACCTGGCTGCCCACTCACCTTGCCTGTTATCCTTGGTGACCCTAATATTCATGTGAACAGCTCTTCTGACCCAACAGCCTCAGATCTCCTCATCTTCTTTGGCTTAGAGCAGGAACTCTTCACCCACTCTTCTAAGCCCACACACTAGAGTCTCATTTTAGACTTCACTATCAAATCTGACACAGTTCCAACCCTAAGGTCTGAAATTCCCCTTGTAACTTGTCACTTTTCCTCATCCTGCTAACTTGATCATTAGCCTCAATGTAACATCTAGTCTTTAGATTCCCTCTATTTTCTCCAAATGTATCATCTCTGGTTTATTGTCACTTCCCTCCCATCAAAGCCTTCACCAAAATGATAAATAATTTTAACACTGCTTTCTATTCCATACCTGCATTCCTCTTTACCTTGTCTTTCAGTTGCTCCTCTCCTTATCCCAATACCCAACTCAAACAATGATGGTCATCTACCTTCTCTGCTCCTACTTCCAAACACTTCTAGAGCAAGTCAGCTGAGTTCAATAAAATGCATGTTTTCTAATCTCACCTGGTCCCCCACTACTACAGTACTGTATTTGTGTTCTTGTATTATTCTTCTCTTAAATTTCCTCTCACACTGAGGACAACTAACTCCAGTCTTTTTCTCCTCTCTTCAAACTACCAATCCCTCCCTTTTCCTTATTCCCATTCAGCAGAAAACTTTGCCTTCTAGCTATTAAAAAGTCCGAGGTAATCAAACATGAGTTCCTTCAACTACTTCCTTTCATATCTTAAAAAATTCTTGATATCACCACTGAATCCCTACTTCTAGCCCATCTCAGAGGATGACATGGCTAATCTGCTATCAAAGCTAACCATGCCATGGAGACCACTTCATTCCCTTTGTTCTCTGTTCCTTCAATTAATCCTTCAAAATGTCAGACTGCAGTCAGAAAGACTGGAGTGCAAATCCTGTTTTTATGTATTTACTAGTTGTATAACCTGAGGCTAGTCACTTAACCTCTCTAAATTTGAGTTTCCTCATCTTTAAAAGAGGAACAAATAAGTAATAACACCTACCTCACAGCACTGTGAGGTCTGACTGTGGAAACCTTAAAGCACTATGAAAATCCTATTATTATTCATCTTCAATCTTTCTAGCTCTTCCTTTTTCCTATAAATATACTCAGTTCTCCCTTATCCTTAAAAAAAAAAAATCTTTCTCAGCAATGCAAGGTTCTAAGACAACTCCAAAGGCTCATGATAGAAAATGCTATCCACATCCAGAGAAAGGATTACAGAGTCTGAATGCGGATCAAAAAATAAAAAAAATAAAAAAACGAAACAAAACAAGGGGGTGGCTAGGTGGCACAATGAATACAGCACCAGCCCTGGAATCCGGGGAACTTGAGTTCAAATCTGACCTCAGATATTTAACACAAAAACTAGCCGTGTGACCTTGGGCAAGTCACTTAACCCCAACTGCCCTCCAAAAAGCAAAAAAATTTTAAAAAAAAGAATGCAGATCAAAGCACGTTATTTGCTCTCTCTCTCTCTCTCTCTCTTATTTTGTTTTGTTTCTTCTTTCTTGTGGTTCATTCCATTGGTTATAATTCTTCTTTGCAACATGACTAATGTGAAAATATGTTTAATGTGAATGTAGAGGTAGAGCCTATATCAGATTGTATGACATCTTGGGGAAGGGGGAGGGAGCGGAGAGGGAGAAAATTTGGAACTCAAAAGCTTGTGGAACTGAATGTTGGGAACTAAAAATAAATAAATATATATTTTTTAAAAGATCAACAGATCTGTGTACAGTAGCATAATAATAAAAAAAGGTCTTCCTTTAACCTTAATGTCCCCTCAACCAATCATCTTCTTTCCTACCTGAAAAAAAGCCCCTTTATCTTCTCTACATCTTTCTTTCTACATATTCTCTCCTCTACCTCATTATACAATTTCTATTATCATTGTTATGAAGATAGTAATACTAACTATAGCTAATGTTTACATGAGTTTACTGTGTGCCAAGCACTGTGCTAAGGACTTTATAATTATCATCTTATTCAATGACTTTGATCTCTCACCTAAGTACCAGTATCATATTTGCCAGGGCATTTCTTAGAAATCTCCACCTAGATGTTCTTGTCACTTCATGTAATATATACAAAACTGACCTCATCATCTTCCCTCTAAAGCCTGACCCTCTTACTAACATCTCTATTTCTGATGATCCCAGGCATCTATGGTCCAATCCTGGTTTCTTTAGGTCCTAATTAAAATTTTATGTATTACTGGAAGCCTTTCCTAATCTCTCTTAATTCTAGCACCTTCCTGCTGTTAATTATTTTCTACTTATCCTATATAAAGCTTGCTTTGATATATTTGTTTGTATGCTGTCCCCCCAATTGGGTTGTGAGTTCCTTGAGGACTGGGACTATCTTTTTGCCTCTTTTTGTATCCCTAGCACTTAGCATAGCGCTTGTCATGTAGTAAGTGCTTAATTATTGTTGACTGACTGATTGACATAGGATTTAATGGTAGCAGAGAACTCAGAAATCATCCAGTCCAACTATCTCATCATATAAATGAGGTAAGCGAGTGAAGGAAGTAAAATGATTTGCCCACAGTGAGTTGAGTTGGTCTTACCTATGATTGTTTCCATAGATAGTCTGAGTCTATTAGTAAGAAGGTATACTACAAAGTCAATCTATCAATTAGCATTTATTAAGTACCAACTATTTGCCAAACACTGTGCTAAGCCCTGGAGATGCAAAAAGAAGCAAAGGACAGTCCCTGTTCTCAAGAAGCTCACAATCTAAGGGGACAGAAGACAGACAACATGCAAATAAATAAATGGACTTGGAATTACAAGACCTGGTTCTGACACTAGCTTCATGACCATGGGCTGAGACTCAGCTTTCTATCCATCAGATGGGGATAACATTTGTATTATTATCTCAAAGGGAAAGGAAGACATTTTATAAGAGCATTTTTAAATGTGATGCTATTATTATTAGTTGTTTTTTTTAATCTAGAGCTATGGTTCATTGGTGTGGTTAATTCCGGGTAAAGAAGGTAGTCCCTCAGATACAGACCAGCAATCCACATATAGCACATAATCTTAGACAGGCACCTGGGGGATTGAGAAATTCAGTGACTTGCCAATGGTCACAAAGTCAAAATGTGTCAAAGGCAAGACCAGTACCTGGGGGTATCTAGCTCTCCGTCTACTATGTACTACTTCCTCTCATTAAACACTATGCATGAATTTGTGGAACCAATGCCAGAGTATCAATTATAACAACTTTTCTTATAATTCTAAAGGATAAATTATATGGAATTTATGTCTAAATTCAAATATCATGTATCTGAGTTGTTTCTCTGAAGAAACTGGATCTCTAGCTTTATACAGTATGTTATTCCTATGTTGAGATACAAATTTCATTTTCTTTTTCTTTGAAAACATAAAACACAGTTTTCATGGGGGAAGGAGGGAGACAAAAATTATGATATACCTCTCAAAAATGGTAGCAATGACCGTTTTTTTAAAAACTAGGTCTTGCCTAGGCTAGAAGTTCAGTAGCTACTCAAAGGCCTAATTCCACTACTGATCAATACAGAAGTTTTGACCTGCTGCATTTTCAACTTGGGCCAGTTCACCCCTATTTAGGCAGCTTGGTGGTTCCCCTCTCCTAGTGGCTTGACCATACAGGTGTTGTACTTAAAATAGATAACTTACTGACTTTCTCCCCCTGCAGGCTGATCTCAAGCATTCCACTAGCCTCAGTCTCCTCAGTAGCAGGAATTATAAACGTGCAACACCAAGCCTGGCAGCAATGATCTGTTTAAATTTTTTAAACTAGGATGTGATAATAAACATGGTGAATGCACATATGCACCTGGGTGTGTGTGTGTGTGTGTGTGTGTGTGTGTGTGTGTAATCATTTAAGGCTCATAAGAAAGCCAACTATAAAACCCCTGTTTGAGACCAAGCTATAAACAACATATTATAAGGAACACATAACCTAAACAAGACAAAATGAACCCACCCTATATCCAAATCTAGACTATAATGAGTTCTGTCATGGAGAAGCTCTAAGATACTAGGGAAGAGAGGTGCTACATGTATTCTACAGGAAGTTCAATAATCCACTCTGACGACATAGAATGAAAATCACTGGAGATTTTTAAAAGCCAGAATCTAACTTTTTAAAATTATAAGCCTAAATTAGTACTTACATAAATTACTCTAGTATTTAACATGTAGTTAAAGAACATGGCCAGGGTTAGCCCTGGACAAAGTCACCTCTGATATGCCCAGCTTTGCTTCTCTACAGCTTCTTTTCTCTCTCAGAGACACTTAGCACCCCTCAGGTACCTCAGTTACATGGACTTCCCTCTACCCTCCTCCTTATCAAAAGCCACACTCAGTAAAGATTAGAAGCTCATTCATGCTACGGTATAAAACGATTGATCACAGCTGTGTATTTAGTAATGTTCTTCTCTCAGAACATTTTTACTGAAGACAACAAAGCCATAAGCTAAATGAATGAAAGAAACAAAAGACCTTTCTGAACTCAAAGTAATAACAACATACATGTTTGTATCTACACACATAAGTAGATATACACACATGTGGCATATAATGTATATATACATACGCATACATGTGTTCATATTTATACACATACATATGTATAACCAGCCTCAAATAGCATCTTGCTAGAACAAGTCCAACTTAAAAACACCAGTTTTAAGTAGTCTGCCATTTTCTTTAGTTCAGATCTGAAATTTCTAAATACTTATTTTCAACTCTATTAGTGAAAAGTCTTAAGCTCTTTGGACTGAGACACATTCATAAGCAAAACAAGGGGGCTGGGTATGACCCTCTCTAAACCTGTTCCAGTGCTTAGACTCAAGGGCCTTTTGCTCAGTGACCACACAAAGCCACCCAGACGATCTCAGCTGAAGACCACTAAACTAATTTCATTTGTATTACAATTCCAATTTTTACTCTAGTTCCTTACACCCAAAGGCTTCTTGAGTAAATCCTGGTTCCATAGAGTCTCTTTCCCTGGGGCAGGTAGAGACTAGAGCATAGGACTTGGTCTTCTCTAGATGCCCTATATTAGGAATGATTCTTTCAAGACAGACTGTTTTCTCTATTTCCCCCTATGCCTAAAAGCCGGTAACTAAATGGAGCTAAAGGTGTGTGCCCTCGTATTACCTGGGAAAGTGATTGACCTTTTGCATTTCAGAGAGGGTACGAAGTAAGAAGGGCTTCAGATGGGATCCTGTCCACATGAGGTTATACTCAGTGCTGCTTGGATGAACCTGAGGAACATACAGGAAAAGATGAGAACACAACCTAGCCTGCTTCTAGGGCAAACAACAGTTAACTGATGTAAAAAAAAAAGAGCACTGTTTGTCATCCACCCAGAAAGACAAGCAGCAGTGCTGCCGCTGCCAGGAGTGAGAGTTCTGCTTGTTTCAAACGAGGCTGGAAACCGGTCATACAAAATAAACATGTTAGAGTGGAAATATGAAGAATAAGTGAGGAGAGAATTCAGGTAAGAGAGAATCAACCGGCCACAAAAATGAAACAAGTAGAAACAAACATATAACAAATCATAAAGGTACTAGAATAATTTCATGTTCCGGTAACCATCAGTTCTTAGGTACAAGTCATCATCAGACCCAGAATTCTCCAGAAGCAAATGGACTTACAATATACCAGAATTTCCATTTCAGACTCTAGGTCATCCTAAGGGTACAAAAATTAGTCATGGAGTCACTCCCAGCCTCTAGAAAAGGCCAAGAAAATCCAAGTGTTATCTTCAAGAGAAAAGACACGACACATCCTTGCACATCATTCTCCACGCCCAAGAAAAGGGAACAAGACGATGACAGGGCAGTGGGTCCTTTCGCTTTTTAGATCTGGCTCCGTGGGAAGGAAAAGTTGGCTGAATGGCTGGGATTTCAACTTTGTGAACAGGATACAGCAGAGATAACAAAAATTACCTTATGTCACCAGAGCACTTACTTCATGAAATCCGTGTGCTGTCAGAATGCTACGCACCAGACGACTGTCTGTCCGCACAATCTTATAGGACAAATGATACCGTTCTTAAGGAAATAAAAAGAGTGTGTTACCAAGAAGTTAATGACAGAGATGAAAGCAAACTCTAAGAGCTTTAACCAGATATTTTATGTTAAAGGAGTATTACAATTAGGCAAGGACTGTATAAGAAATTCCCAGTTTCACCTAGAGCGAAGTGGCGCAATGGACAGAGCGTGAGGTCTGGATTCAGGAAAACCTGGGTTCAAATCCAGCCTCAAACACTTACCGGCTGGGTGACCCTTAACAAGGCATTTAATTTTTGTCTGCCTCAGTTTTCTCCACTATAAAAAGGAGATAATAATAGCACCCACCTCCCAGGGCTGTTGCTAGGATTAAATGAGACGTCTGCAAAGGGCTTAGCACAGTGACTGGCACACAGCAGGTATTTAATAAAAACTTGTTTCTTTCCTTCTCGAAAGGATATGACTTATGAAAATATCTGATTATACTGGCTACCTAGAGTCAATAACATATGACAAAATCTATCATAATGTGAAATCCCCATGTAGGCACATTTTCCCCTTCATGTGTCATTAATTTTCTACGCAGATGTTCCCAAGACATAGACCTCTACTCTTAGTCCCTGACCTAAACTCCAGTCCCATAATGTAAAACTACCTGTTGGGCATTTTTAAAGCATCTCCAACTCATCATATTCCCCCCTCCAAAAGAACCTCCCCAGAACATCCCTCTTCCAAACTTCCCTGTTACTATCAAGGACACCGTTATCCCTCTAATTCACCCATTTTCATAGCCTTAGTGTTATTTTCAACTTTTCCCTCTCATTCGCCTGATATATCCAATCAGCTGTCAAACCTGGTCATTTTCATCTCTACATCTCTCATCACAGGCACTATCCTCATTAAGGCTGTCATTACTTCTCATGTTCTAGGCACTGTGCTACACACTAGACACACAAATAAAGGAAAAGGACAGTCCCTGTCTAATAGAGGAGACAACGTAAAAACAACTTTGTGCAAATAATATATATACAGGATAAATTAGAGAGAAACAACTGAGGGAAGTTAGTAACATTGAGATCAGAAAAGGCTTCTTGTAGAAGGTGGGATTATAGATACAAAATCAGATAAGCTGAAACAGAGGGGCATTCTGAGACATGACTGCCAGGCAAATCAAACTACCACTACCATTTTGACCACCATCTCCAACCACACCATGATGGAGAAAGCCCAGGAACCAAAGCCCAAGGGTCTTGGAAAGAGGAATGTTTCCAGCCCAGTGCTTTCAGCTGTCACTCTGGGAAGAACACCTGTGGAGATCCAGTCTGAAAATTGTTTTACAGGTACTACAGCCACATCTACTAAAGACCCAGAACAAAAAGTTCTTACTACCAAAGTCCTTGGCACTGTGTCAAAGGGTTCAATATCAGAAACTGATATGAGGGAAAATGACATTAAAGAAAAGGCATTAACAGCTACATTGCCCCTGAACTCAAATGATCACTGGACTTTTCTACATGACTTGAAGCTTAAACCTTCTAAATGTATTGTCTCCCCCACTGGAATGTGAACACCCTGAGAGATAAATTACTGTCTTACTTTTTTAATAGTATCTCCAGCACTTAGCACAATGCTTTGTACATAATAAATACTTAATAAATGCTTTTTTCATTCACTTGAAGGAAGCCAAGAGGTGTAGACAAAGAGGGAAAGAATTCCAGACATGGTGGACAGCCAGTGAAAATGCCCAGAGCAAGGTTAAAGAAGTCTGGAAAGGTAGAAAGAGGCCAGGTTATGAAGGCTTTGAATGCCAAACAGGGAATTTTATATTTGATACTGGAGGTGACAGGTTAATGTTGGGGTGGGGGAGAGAGTGACATAGTCAGAACTATGCTGTAGGAAGATTTATTTGACAGTTGGGTAGAAAATGGACTGGAATGGAAGTGACCTTGAGGCAGAGAAATCAATTAAAAGTCTACTGCAATAGGCCAAATATGGGGTAACAAGGGCCTATACCAGGGTGGTACCAGTGCTAGAGAAAATAAGGAAGCAGTTATGAGAGATGTTATTACAGTAAAATTTACAGGACATGGCAACATAATGGATGTCAGGGGGAGGGAAGGGATAAAGGGAAGAATCTAGGGTGACACCTATGGTGGAAGCCTGAGTGATACAGAAGATGATGGTACCACCCTCAACAGAAATAAGGAAGTTAGGAAAAGGGAAGATTTTGGGAGGGAAAGATGAGTTAAGATTTCGATGAGGTGAATTAAAGATATCTACCAGGCATCCAGCTCAAGACTTGTAACTGGAGACATGAACCTACAAGTTGAGAGGTTAGAGAGGGATAGGGCTCAGAGAAATCATCAGCATGGAGGTGAGAGCTCAAATTCATGGAAGCTGATGAGATCACCAAATGACTTAAATAAAGGCAGAAAAGAGGACCCTATGGGACATCCAAAGTTAGCCAGCATGAGCTAGAGGAAAATTCAGCAAAGGAGACAGAGATGGAGCAGCCTGATAAATAGAAGGAAAGAGTAATGTCACAAAAACCTAGAGAGAATAATGTATCATGTAGAAGAGAATGACTAACAATGTCAAAGGCTGCAGAGAGGCCAAAAAGCATGAGGACTAAAAAAAAGGCCACTGGATTTGGCAATTAAGAGATTATTAGTAACTTCAGAGAGAACAATTTTGGTTGAATGCTGAGTTCAGAAGTTCAATTAGAAAGTAAAGAAGAGAGCTCTCAATTGTGACAGTCTCTTCATTTAGTCTCCCTAATTCCAGTCTCACCACCCCACCCCACCCTGCCCAATCCGTCACCTACATCACCTACACAGGTGCCACCCTAATATTCCTATAACAAAATGCTGACCATTTCAGTCCCCTATCCAAATAATCTTCAGTAAATCTCAATGTGTTGATTGCATTAACATAAAAAATTAATTGCAGAATAAAGTATATAAAACCATAAAATATTCAGAATACTAAAATAATCCCTACCCCTCTTCTTGGCACTTAGTACAATACTCTTTGATATGACAAGCTGGTACCTGAGACTTTGTAGCCAGAGTCCATTAATCACTTATCCAGAGTTAGAAGGAAGTTTTAAAATCATACTTTCTACTATGTCTTCATGTAGACTTCAGGTAGGAGTCGGTTTAGAAGACCTCTGTGATACGTAGAATTAATTCTATGATCCTTATTACAGGATCCTACCTCCCTGCTATTTCTATCCATTGGTCCTAGTTTTCTACCTATCCCCAGGTCATTCTCCCTCCTTTCTCAATGAATTCAGGACACAGCTCATTGTCTTTCTCTCAACCCCAACTCCTGCCATCATACAGGAAGACTTCAACATATATATTAACGTTCTCTCAAATACTCTAACTTCCCAGTTCCTTAATCTATTCAATTGCAATAACCTCAGCTACACTCACATCTGGTAAAGACTTGATACTGCTCAAAAACGTTCTACTTCCATGTTCATGAATTCCAAAATTCCTTTAATTATAATCCTTTATCATTTCAACTTTCTCTGTGCCTTATGATTCCCTAGCCCTGTTCTTTGTTCTCACAGAGATCTCTAATCACTTACCCCTGAACCCCTACACTGGCTGTATTCTCTTCCCTTCTCAATCTCAACCCCTGGATAAACCAGTTCAACTCTACATTATCTTCTACTCTGAAATCCCTGCCCCTTCTCCTATCTACAAATACACCTTGTCAAATCCCTATTTCTACCTCCTTAGTTCCTGTTCATGTGATCTGAACAGAGCTAGAGGAAGAGATGAAACCATGTTGATTAAGTCCACTACAAATGTTACCTAATCTCAGCTAGGCCCTCATGGCAGCAAGGAAATCCTTCTACTTCACTCTAATTTATTCTTATCCCACTTACTATATCAGCTACTCCAAACCTTCCTATCTCTCCTCAGAACTACCATCTCAGCAGAGGAACTAGCTACATGTTTCACTGAAAAATTGAAGCCATTTTCCCAAAGCTCCCTCTTTTCCCCTTCTCCTCACCTCACATCTCTGACATAACCTGCCCCCCCCACCACTATCTCCTCCTTCACTCCTATGTCTGATGATAAGGTGGCCCTTCTATTCGCCGAGATCAGTCCTCCTACATATATCCTTGATCCCCATTCATATCACATATCCAATCCACTGCCAAATCTTATTTGTTTCTAAGTTTACAGCATCTCTTGGTTTTGCCACCTCCTCTCCACTTATATTTTTCTCCCTAGTTCAGACCTTCATCACCTGGTACCTAGACCATACTGCAGTACCCTTTTAATTTATTTCTCTGCCTCAGTTCTCTCTCCACTCCAGTCTATCCTAATACTGCTGCCTAAGTGATTTTTCTAAAGCACAAATCTGACCATGTTGCTCCCCCATCCTTCCCATCTCTGATCAATAAACTCCAGCTATTCTCTATAACCTCCTGAAACAAATTTAAAGTCTTTTGTTTGGAACTTAAGGTTTTTCAAAACATGGCTCCTTCCTACCTTTCCAATCTTCTTATGCTTTCCTCCCCACCATGAATTCCAAAACCCAGTCATAGCCTCCTATTTGCTGTTTTTTAAATATGACCCCTGCCCCCTCTATCTCCCATCTTCATATCTTTACAAGGCCTCCACGTGGAATGGTCTCCATCCTACCTCCACCTTTTGATATCTCTGGCTTCCTTTAAGACTCAACTCAAATGCTACCTTCTACAGAAGACCTTTCCTAGATGCCCTAGGGAATCTAAATCCCTTTTCCATATGACAAACCTTCAAATTTTTAAAGAGTTCTCAATTGTAATAGCCTCTTCATTTGATGTTCCTGATTCTGGTCTCACCCTTCCAATCCATCATCAGGTGCCAATGAATATTTCTAAAACACAGTGCTGACCATTTCAATTCCCTATTCAAAAAATCTTCAGTGATTCTCATAGTGTTGAGGCATCAAGTTCTGAGAAATTGAGCCTTCTAAAAGAGCTTTATAATCACTCAAAAGAGCTTGGTTTGTCCATGCACAAAGGAAAGACCAAAAAGATAACGCATGTCTATTGCCCAGATTTCAACATCAGATGCAACTAAATCTCCTATAAAATTTGTCCAACTACAGGTAGAACAGATAGTACAGATGGACAATGAGCTAGGCCCAGAGGTGAAAAGGAGGCGGCTAACAGATTAGATTGCTTTCAGGAAACTGCCAAGCACATTTACCCACTCCAAAGCTTCCTGTAGCAGCAAAGACTCACCATTTCAATACAAACATATCACAAGGTTGTTTTTTTTATTGTAATGATATCTAGAACATCAATGCACTAAATGTAAGCATCACACAGAGGGCAATGGAAAAGCACATGATGGTTGTTAAATATGTAACCACTGAAGAACTAAAAAGGAGTTAAGGATGTCATCAAAGAATTATTGAACAGAAAAGAAAAAGAAAGATGGACTGCTCTGATGAATAGCTAGAGCAATGATTCTCAACCTGTGGGTCGCGACCCCTTTGGGGGTGGAACGACCCTTTCACAGGGGTCACAGAGGTCACCTAAGACCATCAGAAAACACATATTTCCGATGGTCTTAGGAACCAAGACACCGCTCCTCTATCTGTCTCCAGGCAGGTCCGCCCACATGCAGATACGCCCACATATGAGTACTGAAGGGTTGCAGCATTAGGATGGTTGAGAACCACTGAGCTAGACAGTTCTCCTGGTACCCCCTTATAATGTCAGGAGGAAGGCCTCCAAGCATGTTGGAGAGATCCTGCGGTAAACCTGCTGGAGGGCATGGTAAAGAAGACCATAGGATGGGCAGGGACATCTACCAACTGGAAAATATTTCATAAGGCTGAGACCTACATTGTTGGAGGGAACACCTGAATGAATGGAATCATAGATATAATCAAGCAAGTGACACAATACCTTCCCAGTGGGTCTTCACCCAAGTCTCTGATTTTTAAAAAATGAACAGGAGAGGCAGTGTTATTATGAGATACTACTAAAGACTTCTCTCTAGGTAAACATCAATCTTTTAACAAATAATCTTTGGATACAATCCTTCTGTCAGTTATACATTTCAAGAAGGTTCTCTAACAGAGTACTTCAAGATTCTGACTTTGGCCTTGTTCTGATGAAATTTTTATTAATTCCTTAAAAACATAAAGACATCTATATTAAATTCTGAAAGGTCACAAAGCAAGTAAGGATAGTAATACAATGAAAAACAGCATCAGGATACAGAAATATATTACTGACAGCCTGAAACAGAACAAATTTAACAAAATCAAACTTAAAAGGAATAAATATAAAGTCCTGCAGTTGGTTTCAAAAAATCAACTGCACAAGCATAGGATGAGTAAGGGTAGAGCTAAATAACAATTCATGTGAAAAAGATCTGTGAATTTTTGTAGCCTGAATGCTTAATATGGGTCAACAGTGTGATACAGAACAAAAGTGTGGTTAGTGTCCAAGGCAAAAAAAGTGAAAGTCCTACTATGTTCTACTTTTTTATATAACATCTGGAATACTATACCCAGTTATGGGTGTCACATTTTAGGAATAACATTAACAAGTTAGATGTAAACCAGAAGAGTTTAACTAGAATAGTTAAAAACCTAGAAATCATGTTCAAAAGAAGCTTCGCTGAAGGACCTTGGGATGGTTAGTCTGAAGAAGAAATTACTTAGGTGACACGACAGCTATTCTTCAAGCACAGAATTTTCATTTATAAAAAAAGGCTAATTTATTTTAGCTGTGTCATAGGGAAGAACTAAGACAAATGGGTGGAAGCTATAGGAACTTAAAAAGCAACTAAAAGCTATCTAAAAGTAGAATGGGGCTGCCTCCAAAAGGCACTGAGGTCTTCAAAAAAAAATCAAAAGACTGATGACTGATCACCTGTTAGGGATATATAGAAGGAATTTAGGTTTTGGTTTGGAGTTGAACTACATGACCCCTAACATCCATTCTAATTCTAAGATTCTATGACTTTATTAAATTAATACAGAGGTTTTAAGTAGTCTATAATAGAGGGGATGATTCTGTTGAAGGAAGTGAGTCTATTGATTTAAAGGAAATACAGTTGTACAGTTGATAAAGTACTGATATAGGGATCAGAAGGTCTGGATTTGGCTCAACTCCTGGCTAGCTATGTAATCTTGGGTGAGTCCCTTTACTATTCTCTGGAACCCAGAATTCTCATGAACAAAACAAGCAGGGTGAACTAGATTTCAATCCAACAACAAGAATTTATTAGGCATCTGTGCTTAATATGCATAAGACACTGTGCTAACCATTAGAGAAAAGCCAAGACAGAAATGGGCTGTCTGGTCCTCAAGGACTTTACATTCTACTGGAGGTATGCAACATATAACAGATAATATAGGGTAATTTGAGGAGGGTAAGCACAGCAGCTTAGGGGATTAGGAAATGTTTCGGGAAGAAGCAGCACCTGACTTAAAATTTGAAGAAGACAAGAATTCTGAGTAGAGAATGGAGAAAGGAGGATATTTCAGACATGAGGACAGGGTTGCACAAACAGGAAAATCATCTCTAGTATGCCATGTCACTAG
Organism: Pseudochirops cupreus; assembly: GCA_028627135.1. Taxonomy (NCBI): domain Eukaryota; kingdom Metazoa; phylum Chordata; class Mammalia; order Diprotodontia; family Pseudocheiridae; genus Pseudochirops; species Pseudochirops cupreus. The sequence continues at coordinate 436,520,494 of CM053582.1, forward strand.
AACATGGGGTCTGTGGGGGAGACAAATATGAAATAAAACTGAACAGATAAATAGATACCAGGTTATGGAGGTTCTTAAATGCAGTCTACGGAGTTTTAATTTTATCCTAAAGGCAAATAGGAACCACTAAAGGTTTCTGAAAGTGAGAGTGATATAGTCATACCCATGCCATATGAATACTATTTTTGGTAGCTATGTGGAAAAAAAAAGATTGAAGACAGGAGATAATGGAACCACAGAAATCAAGAAGAGGCTATTACAAGAGCCTAGGCAAGAGATGATGAGGGCCCAAACTAAAGTGGAGGCCAAGTAGATAGAAGAAAAAAAAAAGAGCTGATGCTATAAAATCAGATTGAGTATAAAGAGGAGAAACCAGGGAATTAGAATACTATTTGCTCCTCATTACCAATTCCAAGTTCTCCGACTACTACCATTACTCAGTAACCTCACCTCCTTTGAGGTCTATACAATCCACATCTACAATCCAGTAAAATTCTAGTAGCTGCTCCCTACAGACCTCCAGGATACTCCCTTTCCTACCTTCCTTAGTGAGTTTAGTACCTGGCTTACACTCTCTCTCCTCCTCAATTCCTGGCCTCATAAATCAATGCCTATATTAACACTCCCTCAAATAACTTTACCTCCCAGTTACTCAGCCTGCTCATTTCTAATGACTTCCACACTCAGAGATAGTCATACATTTAACGATCTTATCATCACCTACAAATGCACAACCTCCATGTTCAAGAACTCTGAAATTCCCTTGTCTGATCACAATTTATTGGCTTTCCAATTCTCCCTCTTTCTTCCAATACCAAACTCTGCTCTTTGTCCGCACCAAGACTTCCAATCTCAATTCCTCAGTTCTCTCTGAGGCCATCACCCTTGCACTAGCCATATTCTCCTTTCCCCATTCTGACCTCTTGGTGAACCAATTCAACTCAATGCCATCCTCTTCCTCGAACTGTTAGTCCCCTTATCATATTGTTAATTGTGTCCTGACACACTTCAGTCTCAGATCATCCATCACCATCTGCTCCCTTCACTTCTATACACCTGCAGGTAAACAAAGGTGGAAAAAATCATGCAACCATTCTTATGAGGTTCACTACAAATCTGCATAATGGCCACTGGGCACTGATTGAATTTGGAGGGATTTGGGAGAGAAAAGAATCAAAGATGACTACGAGGTTATGAACATGAGGAAGCATGGGAAAATAATGCTCTCAACAGGGAAGTTTAGAAAAAGAAAAGGTTTATGGAGTAAGAGATAATGAATTCCACCTTGTATATATTAAACTTCAGGTGTCCACTGGACATCCAAGAAAAGATGTCTAGTAGGTAGCTGACACTGTGGGACTAGAGCTCAAGAGAAGGCTTTTCTGGCTGGATGTATACATTTCAAATTCATCTATAGGCCTTCTGAATGGCCAAATCATGGCACATATATATAATGGAATATAATTGAGAATTAATGAAGAATTTAAATAAGCATAGGATTTGTCTGAACTAATGCAGAGTAAAATCAGCAGAATCAGGAAAACAATATGCACAATGACTACAACAATGTAAATGGAAAAAACCAAAAAATTCTAAACTGAATATCGTGTAAACATAATGACCAAGTCTGTCCCTGAAGAATCAGTCTACCAACACAGATTTATTAAGAATGTATTACATGACAAAAAAGAAAACGCATTTCCCTCCCTTCATTGAGGGAAGTGGGGGACAATGGGCCTAGAATACTACATAATAAAATGTCAGACTCAGCTGATGGGCTGTTTAGTTTTGCTGACTGGATTGTTTTCTTTTTCCTTTTTGCTAGAATGTAGAGATCATGCTGCTGGCCTATCTGCAATACCCACTGCAACTAGGGAAGTAATCAATAACCTGATGGTGAATTGTTTCTGCTTCCTAAAGCCATAAGCATCAAGGAATGGCAAGTAGTATGATATGGACTGTCCAATGGATGAAGCAGAATGAAGAAAATACCTCATCCCTGGAAAATGAAAGTTCTGAGAATCAGAAATGAGAGAAAATTGTGATGAGAAAATCATGAAAAATAACATCAATTACAGTTACTGGAAAATTAACAAAATAAGAAGAAAAAAACTTAAAATGGTATTAGCTTATGTAAAAGTATTATTAATTCCAGTTATATAAATTGATTATTAATTGTGCTAAATGATGGAACACAATAATGATTTTTTACATCATCAAATGAATGTTAAATTAGTTACTGTAACTTTTATTTATAGGACTCTAAAGTCCTATTCAAGAGGTTCAATGAAACATCAAGGTGGTCCTGAATCCTCTAAGACTATGCAAGAAGAACGCAAGCTATGGATGGTCTATTAAGCCTGGTGTCAAACTATGTGTCTGCCATCTGTGTGTCAGCCTAACTTCAGAGAGTATCCTCACTAGAAGGATAGCCAGAGAGAAACTTTTGGCCACAGAAACCCACATAGTTCATCTGTTATGGCAAAAGGTTGTAATCTGCATTGGTGGAGTTAATACCCATACTGAAAGAAAACCCAGTGCTTAGGACACAAGAAAAAATACTAAAAAGGATCAAACCATCATCTCCAAGCCACAACTTACCCAGCTGGACTAGTGATACGGACGTTAAGAGCCACAGACACAGCTAACAAAACACTTTGCTTCTGTTACCCAATAAGGAATGACAATACAGGCATGTTGATTTGTTGCTGACCAACCGTTTCAAGTTAAACCAGAAGCTGGGCTGGCCAAGGGCTGGACACAGAAAATATGGAATGAAAAGAGAAGCAGTTGCTTTGCTCTAAATGCATGAAATATTACTTTAAAGCCTGAAGAGATGGTGTGTCTCCAATAACTTTCAGCACTATACTACCTTTGGAATAAAGTTACAAGAAAGTGGGTGGCAGCAGTCAGTCTTTGTAGACTATAATGTGGAGTGCTTACGACACAATAGAATTGATGACTACATTCATCCTTAGCTTTGGTAGTCTGCCTCAGGACTGACTGATGGCGCTGCTTCCCCTCCAGGGAGCATAAAGGCTCTTCTTCTTCCTCCTGGATACAATCCTAGCCCAACCAGAAAGGATGTATCTCTAAAGGTGGAGGTGAGATGGATGTGGCAGCACAGACCAGGACATTTCTTCATTAATGACTTTCACATAAGTTTGTGAGGGTGATGGAAAGACTTGGAGTAAGAAGACCCAGTGCTGCTACTTGCTTTGTTCACATTCAACTCAACAGATATTTTATTAAGTACAAATATGTCAGAGAAAGGGTATATGATAGGGACCATGGACACAGAGACAAAGCCTGCCTCAAAAAAGCCAACATCCCATTTCTTTTTCTATTTTGAGCAGATGGTTTAATTTCTTTAGGCCTCCATTTACTCTACTGCAAAATAAACTAGATAATTCCTACAGTCCCTTTACATCTTTAAATCCTAGGATTTTATGGCAATGGAAAATGCCACCTAGAAAATAATATTAACATCTCTTTTTTTCAAAAATGTAGAAGTACTTTACACCACTATCAAGAACCACAAAACCAGCCTTATGTTCTCATCTATTAAGATATAAGATATTAAGATATCATGCCACCATCAAACCAGCTCACATCCTTCCAAGACCTTCCTGATGCCACAAAACTTTCACCTCCTTTCTACCCTCAAACTGACAAAACCCAGAAATGAGTGCATGCATAGTCAGAGCTCCTTACCAAAAGCTCTTAAAACAGCTGTGATAAAAACAGTAACAATGAAAAGCACATGAACAAGTATATGAGCAGGAAGTAGAGGACTTTTAAAGGGTTTTAAGTCTTCACATACACATTGCATGGGGAAAAAAGAATGAAAAAATTGTATGAAAAGACTAATATGACATGCGACTTACCAGCACACCACACCCATGTATCTACATGACAGAACACATGTGCCCTACTTTGAAAAATAGATTTGTTTCATAAAAAAAATCCAGAGATACAAAACAGGGAAGTTATTTGCTGACTGACACATTTTAACAAGAATCTCTGCTTAAAAAAAAATTACTGACTACTGTTTCACACAGAGGATTTTCCTAGTGCATTTCACAATAAAGCCAACAGGCACTGGTTGCCTAAAACACAAGCTAATTTATATAAATTCACTACATATGCAATTTTTCAAAACTATATCATTGTAAAAAAGCAAGAGACACAAAGTATTAATAAAGCAGAACAGGAAAGAAATAACACCCTATAAAATATTTATGAGAGTAGTGAAGCTTAATGCAACACCGAATTTTTAAGGCACTGATACAAAAACAGAAAGATAAAAAACAATGTTGATATCTAATATGGAACACATGACAAAAAAAGTAAAAAGAAAAGGAATAAAAAAATCTAGACCCGTTTCTCAGGGGATTTAATCACAAGATGATGAACCGTCCTGATAGTTCTCAGATACTCTGTCTGAGTCAAACATAGTTCTACAGAAATCACAAGGTTACACAGAGAACTCAGAAAAGTAGGAAGCAATTGGAGTAAAAGTCAACAAAATTCTTCTTTTCACTAAGCAAGGAAACAATTAAAAAATAGCTACTTGAACTTGTCAGTATAATGAAAGGACTGCCAGAAACATTAGTTCCCAAATACAGAAATTTTGAAAAGTAGTTTAGTGTATTCTTTTTAAGTCAAAGGAATAATGTTTAGAGGAAGGGGCCTGTAAAATTAGAAGAGACTCTCCTGGAAAGAGTCACAACATATTTGTTAAATGAGATTTTTTCCCCAGTAATTATAAAGTACTACTTTTCACAGAAATACAAAAATACCAGAATTAGAAGAGACCTCAAACATATAGCACAACCTATACTGGAACTAAAATGCCGTATACAACCATTAATCAACATTGCTCCCAAAACATGCTACTCAGAACTGAATATACTAAAACAGATTTGGTCTGACAAGGATTATTTACCCACCTAGTACAAGACCCTATGACTCTCTTATTGCAACCTAAGAACGCATTAGCTTTCATGGTTTCCATATCAGTGGTAGCTCATTTCACTAATAATATCCCTAGATTTCTCTGTCTAGAAATGTCAGCCCTATCATAGGATCAGTGTATCCAGAGCTAGAAGTCCAATCTTCTCATTTCACAAGTGAAGACTGGACATGTTAGTCAGGCAGGCAGTCAATAAACATGTATTATGTACCTACCACATTACCAGGCATTACATTCAGCCCTGGAGATACAAATAAAAAAAGAAAGACAGTCCCTGGCCTCAAGAAGTTTACAATCTAATAAGGAAAAACAACACATAAAAGGGAAAGTAAAAAGTGGAAGGAGGTACCCAGCACAGGCATGATAAAGAAGTCCAAAGTTGTACAGCTGAGTGGGAGGTGAAGAAATGGTTGGACTGACATCCCGCTTAAATGGAAGTCTTGAGAGGAGTGCTTCACTCTAAACATGAGCAGAGGGTATTGAAGGGGCATGAGTACCAAGTCTGATATGATCTGGCAGGACGAGGAGGTCCCTGTGGGCATCCAAGTCTCAAAGAGGTCTATCTATTGCTATGGAACACAAGCGATCACTTGAGCGTTCAAGCAAAGACAGGTTAGGAATGTGATGGGGTTTTTTTTCTCTAGTAGGTGTTTACTGTTTGTTGTGCAACGTGCAAAATGTGTTTTTAATTTTTAATTTCAGCATATTTAATGTCACATCAGGATAAAGCTTCTCATCCAATAGTAGTAGCAAAATTTCAGTTCCTCTATTTTCAGCTGATACCACTGAGCTAAGTCCCTTTCAGCAATGTCCTATTAATGAGCTGGAAAGATTAGAAGGAAGTATAAGTCTAGAGGTTTCAAATCCCACAAGTAGATAGTGACCCTCCCCTGAACTCATCTTACTGTTATGAGATTAGAGACTTTAAAGAGCTTCCTAGCACTTTGAGAAAAGAGTTTAAATTACATTTAAGGGGGAAAAAAAATCTATTTCATACCACCAACCAGTGATATGGTTAGTCTGTAGGTATCTGTAGGTAACACTTATAGCACTAGATAGTGACAAGAGAAGATGAGATGGGAAAAGTAGCCTGAGATGAAAAATCATTTCAAATATGGAAAATCAAAATAATTGTCACACAGAAAGTCTTCTTTCCTACCTCTATGTAATTTCAGCTTCTGCAAGACAAGGTATTATAAGAATGCTCAGGAAATGTCACAACAGGATAAACAAGGTGCCAGCAATAACACCTACCTCCGATTACTCGGATGTTACTGTCCTTGGTCAGAATGGCCTCTGCATGGAACACTAAGACAGGAATTCTCCTGCAGCCTCCAGTCCACATAATGCACGGATGATCCCTTGAAACAATAAAAATAATAGCTGATTACCATAACAAAAAACCTATGTCTTTTGAGCATACAAACCACACGTAGTTTGTATACGTCTCTAGCTCTCACATTCATTCTTATCAATCAAAACAATGAGTTACCCTAAGATCCCAAGCCAGAAATCTGTAAAAACAAGCAGGCTGGACTGGACAGCCTCATGACAGCCCTTTCCAGCTCTAGACCTGCAAGCCCAGAAACCTTACTTTACTTCAAATACCTCCATTTAAATCCAATAGGACATTAGACAATCTCTCTTTTAGAGGAAACAAATGAAACCTCTATTTTCTTCTAATACAAAATTAAGACTTTGACTCAATCTGAATTGTCTTTGGGAAAATACTCAGCATAATCGATCCTAAAGGTGTTAGGTGACATTCCAAAGAAGGAATTATTCTTTTTTGTTTTTGTTTTTAATTTATTCATTTTTAGTTTTCGACATTCTCTTCCACAAGATTTTGAGTTTTAAGTTTTCTTCCCTTTCCTCTCCTCCTCCCTCCCCAAGACAGCATGCAATTTGATTTAGGCTCTATGTATACATTCAAATTAAACATATTTTTACATTAGTCATGTTGTAAAGAAGAATTACAACCAATGGGAGGTTGTAACAAGAAGAAACAAAACTAAACTAAAAAAAAAAGAGAGAAAGCAAATAGTATCCTTCCACCCACATTCAGACTCTAAAGTTATTTCTCTGATGTGGATAGAATTTTAGAAGCAATTATTCTTTAAAAAGTCCAGAATTCTTTGGAATTTTTCTTCACAAAGAAAATGGAATTTTAAAGGATTTTCCTCATTCCAGAACAGGTGTGAAAATCAAAGTACACTTATAATATTAATAAAGCAGAACAGGAAAGAAATAATACTATACCAAAAATGTTTATAAGTCATGCCCCCCTCAACCTCATTATTTCTTTTTTTGTTAGTTACCAGACTAATAACACAGGAATAGTATTTCTGGATTTTAATAACAAAATATCATGTCAAATATGGCAAAGGTTTTCCTTGTCCTTATGGACAAGGTGAAAGAGATGCAAAGGAGCAAACAGACAGTTAAAAGGATTTTGAACGAGCTGACTAACTGATCTAGTGTAGACTAATGAATCTCTGTCAAATTGGAGGTGGTTCCACCTCTGGTTGGGTGCTGCAAGGCTCTATCCATAGCTCTGTTTGGTTGAAAATTTTATTAACAGCATGTATTAAGACACAAATGACATGCTTGACCCAAATGACAAATGACAGATATAACCCAAAGCTGAGAGGAATACAACGCATGCCAAAATGTTATTCAATGGGCTGGAATGTATATTGAAGCAAAAGTGAAATTTAATAGAGATAAATGTAAAGTCCTGTATTTGCACTCAAGAAAATTAACTAGATTTGAGGGAGACAGGATTAAAAAGCAGTTGAAGTGACCTTGTCACTTGACTTCTCTGGGTTTTAATTTCCTCCTCTGGAAAATGAAGATAACACTTGTACTACTTACCTCACAGGGCATTTTGTGAGATACATGTTTTGTAAACCTTCAAGTGCTAAATAAATTCAGGTTATTGCTCTTACATTTTACATTATACTACTTTCTTTATAGAGTTACTGTCCTCTATCACAGTCTACTTCAGTGCTTCAATCATGGTGTGATAAAAACGATGAGTTCTTGATGACTGTATGAGTAGAGCATGGTTGGTTCTACCATACTTAAAAAGCTCTGAGTACAGTACAGTGACAGAATGAGATCGTTTCATCGATAAAACTAACAAGAGGACAACAAATCTTAAAGATTAATAATATCGTTACTCAAAAAAGACCAAGAGGGCACAAATAACCACAACTCCTATGCCTACTCTCTAATCTTTATGAGAAGTTCTATAGAGATGTTGATGTTTTTCTTAATGAAAATATGAAAAAGGAATGGGGGGTTTTACAGATGATTCTCTATAGCAGGCCACATATTTAGTCACACAATTGACTGAAAAATGCAGAAAATATTAAACCTTCCTGCATCACAGTTACTATTTAATGATTAGAGGTAAAAAAAAAAAAGTGTTTGACATGGCAGAACAAAATGATAAGCTTAAAATTTCTCCTCCAAAACTCACACATAGGTTAAAGTCATATAAAATTCCTTTATCATTTCAAACTGCTTAGAATAGTGCCTGGCACACAGTAAGAGTATAATGAATGCTTACTGATTAATAAGTAATTGTTAAACCAACCTCTGTCAATCTAAATATAAAACAACTAAGTTGTTTGCCACTCTCATAAAATATGTACAAATAGAACAAATGGAAAATGAATGATGAAGAGGTTCCTGTTTAAAGTTAATACTGTGTTAGGTACACTGAGCTCCAGTCTAAGGTATGACATGAAATTATGTGGCCAATCCTGTGAGTTAGTACATGTATCTTAACCTTTTTGTGCCTCAGTTTCCCATTTGTAAAATGAGAAGGTTGAATTGGATGATCCCTAAGGTCCTCTCCAGCTCTAAATCTATGATCCTATGATTTGGAACTAGCTCACAGATGGACAGTGAGATTGGCCCAAAACAGAATTAGAAGCAAAGAATCAAAACTTCAAGTCATCCAAACGACAACAGAGAAATGGATGCTGGGCACAGTAGTTTAAAGTATATATTCAATGATGAATGACCAATGGTATCTAGGATGAGACAGGACTAGACCTATATGGAATTTCTGATATGGGAATTCCCTCTACCAGTGCAGACAGGAACCTGCTAATCAGCTTGTAGTCTTACAAAACCTGTTACATCTATGGACAAAGAAAGAGTTCATGATATATGTACACATACATATATATGCATGTATAGGAGGGTGTATGTGTACATAAATACATATGTGAGTGTGTGTATATGTGTATACATGTACACATAGACAGAGGGCACAAGATCAGTCGAATATGAAGGGATGATATCTAAAAAACAAAATTAAGAGGTGAGAGAGGAATATATTAGGAGAAAGAGAAAGGGAAAGATAGAATAGGGTAAATTATCTCATATAAAAGAGGCAAGGGAAAACTGTTACAATGGAGGAGAAGAGCAGGAAGGTGAAAGGGAATGGATCAACCTTACTCATTGAATTTGGCTTAAGGAGGGAATAACATACACACTCAATTGGGTATCTTACCCTATTGTAAGTAGGGGGAAAGGGGATAAGAGGGAAGATGATGGAAGGGAGGGCAGATTGGGGGAAAGGGTACTTAGAAGTAAACACTTTAGAAAAAGGACAGGGTCAAAGGAGAAAACAGAATAAGTGGGGGGAGGGCAAGGATGGAGGGAAATATGATTAGTCTTTCACAATATAACTACTATGGAAATGTTTCACATAACTACACATGTACAACCTATATTGAATTGCTTGTCTTCCCAGTGGGGGTGAGTGAGGAGGGAAGAAGGGAAAGAATCTGGAAATCAAAGTTTTTTTTAAAAATGTTTTAAAAAAAATTTTTTTTACATGTAACTGGGAAATAAGATATACAGAAACTGGGGTATAGAAATCCATCTTGCCCTACTAGAAAGTTGTGGGGGGGAGGATATAAGAGAGAAGAGATTGGGAGAAGGGGTATTCAGTAGGCTTGCTATCTTGGGGTGGAGGTAGGGGAAAAGACGGGGAGAAAATTTGTAACACAAAATCTTGTGGAAATGAATGCTAAAAACTAAGAATAAATAAATAAAATAAATGGGGGAAAAAAAAAAGAGCTCATGACCAAACAAGATCACAGAGGTTTACAGGAAGTTAAAATAGACAATTTCAGTTACATAAAATTAAAAAGTTTTTGTACAAATAAAATCGATGCTGCTAAAATTAGAAGAGAAGCAGCAGTGGGGTGGGGAGAAAGGTATAAAATTTTTTGCAACAAGTTTCTCTGATAAAAGTTGCATTTCTAAGATACGTAGGAAACTGAGTCAAATTTATAAGAATAAGAACCATTCCCCAAATGATAGTCAAAGGATATAAATAGGCAGTTTTCAAAGGAAGAAATCCATGCTATCAATAGTCATCTTTAAAAATGTTCTAAATAACCAATAATTGATTCTTGAATACCATAACTCATACCTATTAAATTGGCTAAGCTGACAAAAATGGAATATGACAAATGCTAGAGAGGTTGTGGGAAAACAGGTTCTCTAATCATTGTTGGTAGATCTGTGAACTGGTGAACTGGTCCAAACATTCTGAAAAGTAATTTGGAACTGTGCCCTGAAAGCCACTAAACTGTGCATACCCTTTGACTCTGTGATACTGTTACTAATTTATATGTCAAAAAAATTAAGAAAAAGGAAAAGGACCTACCTGTACAAAAATATTTGTAACAGTTCTTTTTGTCGTAGCAACAAATTGAAAACTGATGAGATGCCTACCAACTGGGAAATTACAAGGTATGATAAACAAGGTATGATATATAAATATGATGGAATACTATTGTAATAAGAAATGATGAGGCAGCGAGTTGGCACAATGGATATAGAGTGTCGGTCCTGGAATCAGGAAGGCTCATCTACCTGTGTTCAAACCTAGCCTCAGACACTTAGTTGTGTGACCCTGGGCAAGTCACTTACACCTATTTGCCTCAGTTTCCTCATCAGTAAAATTAGTTGGAGAAGGAAATGGCAATTGCTGAGAAAACCCCAAATGGGGTCACAAAGAGTTGGACATGACTGAAACAACTAAACAACAAAGATTGCTGTGGTTGTTGTTGTGTTTGTCCTTTGTTCTCAAAGAGGACCGTGATATCAGGGAGATGATGACATGACTTGCATTTGACTTTGATTTGAGTAAGGGAGGGCAATGCAAGGTCACCAGCCTCACTTTCTCCTCCAGAGTCATCTGGATCCAATGGCCAGATATTCATCAGGATGACTGGAGATGGCCCAGAATGTAACGGGAGACTAGGCCCTTTTATGCTAAGATATTTTCAGGTTCTCACTTTGAGTGAGGTAACACCCACTCAGTGAATAGGCCTCTTTAAGAAGTGAGTCAAGGGATGGCCTCTTAGGCTACATAGTTACAATAATAACCAATTCTATAAAATTTTAAGATTAATCAGAGTATTCTACAATGTACTTTACTCACCCATCTTATGACCTGCAGAAATTTCTATGGATAAAATACATTTTTTATCTCTAGTAAGCTGAGATAAGACTGGATTGCATAGAGTCTTAGCTGTTTGTCTTCATTTTCATCATCAAAACCTTCTGCCAGAAATAATGAAGGGAATGGTTTCAGAAAAACTTGGGAAGACTGTATGAGTTGCTGCAAAGTAAAGTGAGCAGAACCACAACAATTCACAAAATACTCACATCATGAGGACACTAAAACACAATAGCCAGGCACGATTTCAAAGGATTCATGATGAAACATGCTGTTCACCACCAGATAGGAGCAGTGATGGATTCAGGGCACAGATCAAGAATGTTGTTGGAAATGGCTAATTTAGGAATTTGTTTTACATGATTATGCATATTAGTAATGGGTTATGTTTTTATTGCCCTCTCACTGGGTGAGGGAAGGGAAGAGAAGGGGGAAAGAGAACTTGGAACCGAAAATAAAAATAAAATTGGAAAAATAACTTTTTAAAAATACAAAAAAACCCCCCAGTCTTACAGACTTAGAGATGCCAGCTACACAAGAAATAGACTTGCCTAGGGTCTGAGAGCCAGCATGTGCCAAAGGCAAGTAGATGGGGTAACATCAAGTATGAGAGGAAGAGAAGGAGGCCGTGTGTCAAAAACAAGGAACAACAGATGGTTAGCCTTTGTGCACCACCAGCACCCATAGTAACATGTTATACAATTAGAATAATGAGGACACTCAAACCAAGGCCGTAAGGAGCTGTGATGATCTTTGTTAAAAGGGACAGCAATCTGGAAAGGGGGAGAGGAAGGGATACAAGGGGAATTATTTCGTTATTGTTGTTTTTCATTCATTTCAGTTGTGTCTGACTCTGTGACGCCATCTGGGGATTTCTTGGCAAAGATACTACAATGGTTTGCCATTTCCTTCTCCAGCTCATTTTACTGATTAGGAAACTAAGACAAACAGGGGCAAGTGACTTGCCCAGAGTCACACATTTAGTAAGTGTCTGGGGCCACATTCAAACTCAGGTCTTTCTGACTCCAGGCCTGGTGCTCTATTCACTGTGCCATGTAACCGCCCCCACAGGGAAATTCTAGGCAAAGCAAAAACAAAAGGAACTAATAAAAATCCATTTTTTAAAAAATAAGTTATTTTAAAAGACAGAAGCTATTTAGCTTAGAGAAGAAAAGCTTTGAGTCCAAAAGGGAAGAAGGACCAGAAAAGTATCCTCCAAACATCTAATGGTATTTATTACAGAGAATAGTTATCAGACTTGTCCTGGTTGGCTCCAGAAGGCAGGATTATGATCAATGGGTAGACATTACAGAGGTATACTTTTAAAATAATGGGAAAACTTCCTAACAATTAGAGCTTCTTTAAAAGGAAATGTACAGCTTCAAGGGATGAGAAATTCCCTGTTACTAAAGGTCTTTAAATGAAGACTAGATGCCTATTTGTTAGAGATGTTGTAGAGGGGATTCTTTTCTGGAAAAAAGTTAGACTAGATGACCTCTGAGGTCCTTTTCAACTCAATAACCGTAAAATTCAACATCTCTAATTAAATCCTCATCTTGTTCTGTGCCTTCAACATCTAGATTTGAAAAGCAAACTGGGCTCTTTGGGAAATGTGAGCCAGCCTATTCATTCAAAGATGAGGGCATTAGAAAAAAACTTCATAATATTTTTAATTTGGAAGTTTCCAAAACCCTTGGCATTAATGGCAGAACTCACACACCTGCACCTTCTTAGCAAAGTCCGTATCTGCGTCTCAATGCCAACATTCACACTCCCAAACTAAGTACAAAAGGATCCACAGCTTAAATTCTGGCTGCCAGAATTACCATTCTTGGAAGTAGAACAGCTTTGAGGGCAAGGTGCCAGCAGCTACTTAGTAAGGAAAGCAATGTGGACACCAATCCTGGTTAGCTTTCTAGAGATGGAATGTGGATGCTTAATTGTTTTTGCTCTTTGACTGGGGTAAAAATGACCATCTATGACAAAGTGGGATTTTAAGTTGATTTTTTTTTCAAGCAAGAACATTTGGGGTTTGTTATGTTTTTAACCTTGGCCCATGTTTTGAAGCCAGAATTTGAAGAAAAAAAAAAGGGAAGCAGGTGCACTTTCTTACAAAGGGCTGAGCACAGGCTTTGGAGACAAGCTAGGCACTGCCAAATCTATCACTAGTCACAGACTGGCACTATTGTGCTCTCTAAACAACAGGGTAATTCTATAAAATTCAAAGATGGAAAAATATTCATAAACAAAAAACAGATTTGAGAATGCTTCATTGTTAAGAAGTACGAATTTAAATGAATACAGAGGAATGCCTAAAAAATAAAGATGTGAATCACTCAAGTACCTGCCTCTGTCTCACTGCTCACAGTATTTCCCTTGACATAAAAGCCCTCCCTACTTTTCTCTAATTATCTCAGTTACAATTCCTCCACAAGCCTTCCTGACTAGACTAGACCATAGTGATTTCTCCCCTCTCTGAACCCATCATATGGCATGCCTTATGTGCAACTTTTATTGGAATTTGCCTTTATAAGAAATCGAAAGAATAAATTAGGCAAAGAAGAGACTAAGCTATCACTCTTTGCAGATGATATGATGATATACTTAGAGAATCCTAGAGAATCAAGTAAAAAACTACTTGAGATAATATAAACAAATTTGGCACAGTCACAGGATATAAAATAAACCCACATAAATCCCTGGCATTCCTATATATCTCTAACAAAATCCAACAGCAAGAGATAGAAAGAGAAATTCCATTTAAAGTTACTGTAGACATTATAAAATATCTGGGAATCTACCTGCCAAAACAAACCCAGGATTTACATGAACACAATTACAAAACACTTCTCACACAAATAAAATCAGATCTGACTAATTGGAAAAATATAAATTGCTCATGGCAAGGTCAAGCCAATATAATAAAAATGACAATCTTACCCAAATTAAATTACATATTTAGTGCCATACCAATCAAGATACCAAAAAACTACTTTGTAGAGCTAGAAAAAATAGTAGCAAAATTCATCTGGAAGAACAAAAGGTCCAGAATTTCAAGGCAATTGATGAAAAGAAACGCTAGGGAAGGTGGCCTAGCCAGACCAGATTTTAATCTGTATTACAAAGCAGCAGTCATCAAAACTGCTTGGTACTGGCTGAGGAACAGAGCAGTGGATCAATGGAATAGACTGGGTACACGAGACTCAGTAGCCAATGACTATAGTAATCCACTGTTTGATAAACCCAAAGACCCCAGTTTTGGGGATAAGTATGCACTATTTGACAAAAACTGCTGGGAAAACTGGAACATAGTATGACAGAAATTGGGCATAGACCAATATCTAACACTGTACACTAAATAGGTGCATGATCTAGGTATAAAGGTTGAGACTGTAGGCAATCTGGGAGAGCAAGGGATAGCTTATCTGTCAGATCTATAGAGCAGGAAAGACTTCATGACGAAACAAGAGTTAGAGAGCATTACAAAGTGCAAAATGGATAATTTTGATTATGTTAAATTGAAAAGCTTCTGTCCAAACAAAGCCAATGTTACCAAGATTAAAAGAGAAGTGAATGGGGCAGCTAGGTGGCACAGTGAATAGAGCACCGGCCCTGGAGTCAAGAGGACCTGAGTTCAAATTCAGCCTCAGACACGTGCCACACTTACTAGCCATATGACCTTGGGCAAGTCACTTAACCCCAATTGCACTGCCCTTCCCCCTCCAAAAAGCAAAAAAGAAGAAGAAGAAGGGAAGTGGAAAATTGAGAAAGAATTTTTACAACCAGCGTCTCTGATAAAGGCCTCATTTCTAAAATATACAAAGAATTGAGTTAAATTTATAAGAATATAAGCCACTCTCCAACTGATAAATGGTCAAAGGATATGAACAGGCAATTTCCAGAAGATGAAATTAAAGACATCTATAAGCATATGAAAAAATTTTCCAAGTCACTTATGATTAGACAAATGCAAATCAGAACAACTCTGAGGTACCACATCTCACCAGCCAGACTCACTAAGATGACAAAACAGCAAAATGATAAATGCTGGAGAGGATGTGGAAAAATCGAAACACTAATGCATTGTTGGTGGAGCTGTGAACTGATCCAGCCATTCTGGAGAGCAATCTGGAACTATGCCCAAAGCGCTATTAATAAGTGCATACCCTTTCACCCAGCAATACCACTTCTAGGGTTATATCCCAAAGACATCAGAGAAGTGGGAAGAGGACCCATATGTACAAAAATATTTATAGCAGCTCTTTTGGTGGTGGCAAAAAATTGGAAGACAAGGGGATGCCCATCAATTGTGGAATAGCTGAACAAGTTGTGGTATATGAATCTAATGGAATACTACTGTGCTATAAGAAATGAGGAGCAGACGGACTTCATAAAAACCTGGAGAGACATATATATATACTGATGCTGAGCGAGAAGAGCAGAACCAGGAGAAATTTGTACACAATCACAGACACAATGTACATGTGATGACTAACTTCAATAGGCTGGGCTCCTCTCAGCAATACAAGGTTATGGAACAACTCCAAAAGACTCATGATTGAAGGAAATATCCACATCCAGAGAAGGAGATGTGGAGTCTGAGTATTGATTGAAACAAACTACTTGCTCTGTTTCTTTCTCTTGATTTGTTTTGTTTCCTCTTTCCCACTGATCATTCCATCAGGTATAATCCTTCTTTACAACCCGACTAATGATTAATGGGAAGATATCTTTAGATCCTGTATCCGAGTGCATGCTGCCATGATGGGGGGTGGAGTGAGGGAGGGGGAGAGAATCTGAAACTCAAGGGACTGTGGAACTGAATGTTGTAAACCAAAAGTAAATAAACCAAAAAAAAAAAAGAAAGAAAGAAATTTGCACACAGAACACTAGAGTGGAAAAAACATGGAATTTGAGTCCCAGATCTATTATTTCCCAAACAGCTGGGACAGCTATGTGAGTTAAGCTCTTTGGAGACTCAGTTCACACATCTGTAAAATGGGCATAAAATCTGTACTACCTGTACTTCTTAGAGCTAGTGTGAAAATCAAATGAGCTGATACATGAAAGTTAAAGTGTCCTGTAACCCTAAAACATGATATAAACATAAATTAATGTTTAGCACAGTTCCTCAAGCACGCTCAAATGGTGTTAATAATCACCATTACCTTTATGTAAGTCACACAAATAGAGCTTTGAGGAATCAAAATTTTTAGTAACTAAAGTAAACAGATTTCACATCAAGTCCTAGTATGAATGCATCCATAGCAACAGCAATAAATTTACATCCTGATACCCCAAACAAAACACAAAGATGACTACTTACTTATGTTAACTGAAGCAAAGAATTTCCCCTTTAATGAAGAAGCTACCTGAGCTTTTTTATACTCGTGGTCCAGACTCTGGACTCCAAAGTTAACAAGCAATTAGCACTATTTTAATAAAGGCCAGGGGCACACATAGAAATAAAAAATATGTCCCCAGTCAGAAATATTCAGATCAAATTATCTGTCTTAGCAGGATTAAAGCCCCACAATTCCAATAGTTTATATAATGAAGGCTAACTTTTCCAAAGGAGCTGATGCCTATTTATCCCAAGATTCATGGAACTATAAACCAGATTTATCTCCTTAAAGAAAGGACTTGGGGTTTTCTATCCCCACTAATCTATGTGCACAGTGTCTCAAACTCAATAAGTGCTTAATAAATCCTGGTTGAATTGGAATGAATCCACATAAACAGAAAGGAACTTATGGTCCAATTTAAAAGCAAAGATCTAAAAGTTGACTTAATTAAACAGACACATATTAAAAGCCTGTAATGTGAAGGTACTATTTCAGGAACTGGGGATACCAAAATGAAAAATCAAATAGTCCCTACCTCCAATTACAGTCTAAAGGGAGAGGGGGACAGTTAGGACCAATCTCAATCTCTGTGATCAGCAGCTCAGAAATACAAGAACAGGGAAGGCAAATGGTGGGAGTGACCCAGTATTAGGGATTAACAAGACAGGAAAAATTACAGGATAAAAGGGTAGGGAATTCAAGAGTGTAGGTTAATGCCTTGTTAAAATGAAATAACTACAAGATGAAGCAATGAAATAAGTTGGAGAGCAGAAATGGTTTATAGAACCAAAGATGAAGGCCAGAAGCAGGTTCAAGAGGTTCAGTAGGTCAGTGTGAGATTAGAAAGGTAACAGACCATGAGTAGAGAAGGGAATTGTAGTGTTCAGCACAATTTCAAATAACGCTGAAAGTGATCATGGGAGTTGAGGAAGATTATCAACATGAATCCAAAAGTCACTGATAATGACAACAGGAGTTAGAGAATAAAGGAAGACTAAAAGTCAAGTACTAAGTGTCTGAGGAAGATAAGCAAATAACTTTCAAGCCAGGAGCTGGCATCAACAGGGTAACATAATCATACAAGAGGGTTTTGTTTTTGTCTCTGTCTCACTGGTACCTTGCAAAATGCTTCGCACTTCCATTGATACACTCCCCACCCCAAAACTGTGATTTCGTTGTAGGGAACTATGGATGTGGAATCTTCTTCCACAGATGGAAATAATAACTCTTGACATGTAACTTAAAGTCTCAGAAAGCTGCCTAGGACACTAAAAGGTTAAATGACTTGCCTGTATTCACACAACTAGTGTGAGTCAGAGAGAGGACCGGAAGCCAAGTGTCTTTTACTCCAAAGCTGGCTCTCCATCCGATATACTATGGTGCCTTGCCCAAAGAGGCACTAAATATATGAAATTAAAGTTGAGTCATTGAGTAATTTTGGTCTAAAAGTGACAATAAGAAACAAATAATATGCTGACATCTCCCTGTGGAGACTAAAGGGAACAATGGAAAAGAATTAACCAGCACAGGAGAGGGCAGTCAGGGATGTGTTGTGTTCAGAAGAAATCAAGGTTTTAATTAGTGACAGAAGATGGAAAAGATTGAGGATGGATGGGAGTTTCTTAATAACTGAATATGGGATGAAAGGTACCTAGAATAGTGGGTGGATGGTTTGCCTCAGGGTCAGGAAGACTAGCTGTGTGACCTTGGGCACTTGTCTAAGGTACCTCTAAAAGACTAAAAGTTTCAAGGCAGGTGCCACTCTACACTGTGTAGAAGGAGTTTCTTCATAGTTACCTACACCAGTGATATCACAGGTCTGGTTCCCCCCCTAAAAAAAATAAGAGTCCCAGAGGGTACAGTGAAAGATGAGGGCTGAGGAGAACAGGAACAAGGAGGCGGGGGGAGAGAGGGGACAGAAATTGTAGTTTGTGAAGATGTAGGAGAAGAAAATAATTTTTGCCTAAGCAAGTAGCTAATATTTAATAATAATAGCTCACATTTACACAGTGCTTTGAGGTTTTCAAAGCACAAAATATATACCTCATTGGGATCTCACAACCCTGTGAGATAGATGCTGAGGCTCAGAGAGATTAAACGACTTCCCAGGGTCACACAGTTACTAAGTGTTTGAGGCAGCATTTGAACTCACGTCTTCCTTATTCCAAGTACAGCATTCCTATCCACAGTATGACCTTCCTGCCCTCTTAGTAGTTCTGAATCATAGAGATAATAGGAACCATAACTTGAGATTTGCTAGTCATGGGATAAGAGGAATACCAAAGAGGAAGTTTTTGAATAAATCAGTTCCATAGATCTAAAGAGAAAATTGGTGTGATGGAAACTTTCCAGATCCCATCTTTCACATGGATCACATTTCCCATGTGGATCCCAACTACTATATGAATCCTGCAGACTTCATTGCAGCAGAAGGAGGTTAGTAGTTAATAGCACAGGAGTAGACTAGAAGTCGCCAAGATAAAGGAAAATTTAAGGTGATCTGGAGTTAACTACCAATTCAACCTTCCCTTCCTCTCTTAGTCTTGAAGAAGAGTGAATAAAGACAATGCCAAAACAACAAGGTATCCCAAAAGGTTTGAGATAAGTTAATAGCTAAGTTTAGTCTAAATTAAATTTGTATACCTAATATCAATTCATCCTCATGAAAATAATTTGGGATAGATTTGTAGATATCCTCTTACAAACACTTAGACAGGCCTAACCTCTTAGTACACTGATATATATTGAATGGCCCTGAAGTAAAGAGAAGGGAATTATAGCGTTCAGGATCTTAGAAGTGGCACAATTTCAAATAATGCTGATCATGAGAGTTGAGGAAAATTATCAACATTGTGTGGGATAAAAAAAAAAAAGATCCCTAAATCACTCGGCGACAGCTCAAGGTGAATAGAGAAAGGTCTCTTTACGAGAATCTTGCAAGAAGCGGGCAGTCCAACCACTGAACAAAAAGTTCCAGGGTCGGAGGGCCGAGGGCCCCAAGTCAGAAGGGTTAATTTATGCTAGCCAGGTGGGGGGGGTGGAGTTTGGGAGGGGGTAGGGAGGAGTTGGGGCTTAAAGGGACATGCACTTTCTATATTCACTGCGCAGGCGTTTTGCCCATAATTCACTGGGAAAAATTGGGAGGGGGGGCAAGAGAGGAGGTGTGATTTTTGCCTTGACACATCACTAGGTAACTTTTGGTCAAGGATGAATGACATAAGTCCAATATGGCAGTTGGGAGGATAGGCTTGATGTGCCAAGTTTGGAAGCTAGATTAGGGGTTTCAAGAGGTCCCATCTTGGGAGTGAGTCGTCTTCTGATAGTGCTTTTCAAGGTTCCTAAGCAGCTGGCCACATCATCCTTTCTAGGTCCGTTGGCCCAGACGTTCACTCAGGAGCAAAGGCACAGTCAGACCAGACAGGGGCCCACAGAGACATGATCCAACACCACAGACGCATATAAATGGTTCAGCTTTCTAGCCACACAGGCTAGGTAGATTACAAGAAAGTTTCACAACAGTTACAATAATGCATAAAAAAAATCCAAACTTTTAATTTTATTACCAAACATGCTCAAGGTTTGAGTTTCCATGATATAGACATTTTTGAAAGCCAATCTTATACACCTATATAGTTCTTAGAAGAATCAATCTGAGCCTGTTGCTTTCCTCAGAATTTTAGAATCAACTTACAAATCTTTCTGCTTTCTAAAAATACTTCCTCACACACTCTCAGCATACTTAAATCTTTCTGAAAC